>CM037596.1:105369415-106049030 GCA_021018995.1 Chloranthus sessilifolius
TCAAAAAATTTAAATACTAGAAGATCTGTGTGCGTCTCAAAGTCCAAGCATGTGCGTGCCATGTGCCGGTACAAGGATTTGGCACCCGATATTAATTGTTTATTAGTTGTATAATTGCATGGGATCTCGTGGTCCCAAAGTTTGACTTTCTAATATTTATGCAACTTCAATTCAAATCTTATGCAATCAATAAGAGAAATTAAAAACGAAAGTAGAAGTCTGGCTTTTACCGTTTTGTCAAAATAAACAAGAAATTGGAAAAAGGAAGCTTCTAGTTTGTGTTTGGATTAGCTCTTATAAGAGCATAAGCAACTCTTTGTTTTGCTCTCTATCAGAGCAGATAAAATCTCTTTGTCAGAGCAAATAAAATTTACTCTGACAAAAAACAGATAGAGAGTAATTTTATCACTTAAAATAGTTCTTCATCAGAGTAAATAGGACGAGGAGTTGTGTTACCAAACATGAAAGCAGTTTTTTGCCGGAGCCAAAGAGCAAAAGAGCTGCTCTTTGTCCTGAAAGAGCTACCCCAAACGTAGCCTAAGAGTGAGATGATTCTAAGAGGGGTAATTGGGTCAAGGGTAACTTTAATAGCACCCACGGAATCTTCTAGGGCACCTACGGCAAAAATCATTGATTGCCTTATAAGTCGATGGAGAACTCGTTTCACTCCAATCTTCCACACAATAAATCTTGAGATCATGGCACACTTATCAGACAGACCTTTTTCGATTTCACATGGCACAGATCCCAAAATTGTATTCCTAAAATCAAAAGACATACATTACACTCAAACTTGACTTTAGTGCTACGTTTTTGGGATCTATACCACGTGGAATCGAAAAAGGACCGTCTGATAGGTGCACTAGGATCTCAATATTCATTGTGTGTAAGATTGGAGCAAAATGCAATCTAAATTATAGCAATCATTGACTTTGGGCATAGATTCTCTGGAAAATTCCATGGGTGCAATTAAAGCTACCCTACAATCGACATCCTTCACAGGTCTATATCACTTCATCTAAATGATCAAAAGTGCACTCTTAGGTGTTTCGAAAGAATAATGTAGGGACAAAATTTTGGCTGCCTAATGGGAAAATGTTAGATGCCTGATCCAACCCGACTGGAAGTGAAGGTACTCCTGATCCGACCTAAAAACCCGACCAAACCGGATAAAACAACCTAGCCAACCCAAACTGAAGGCCGGTCAGGATGTCTCATGCCCGACCTGAGCGGATGGGTCAAGTTTATGTGCCTGACTGGATAAAAAGTCATAGCCAATGGGGTTGGGGTTGGGGTTGAGATTGGATTGACTCGACCCATTGACAGCCCTACGTACGCGCTAAGCTTTGACCTAGTGGGGAGAGTGAGATTGACCCATGCTCCAAATATTAATTCATTGAAATATGGGTACTTCATTGATCGGGGAAAAAGGAATTTTACCTGGTTCAGTCCGTTCAAATACGGGTTCACCGCTCACCATTGTGGAGCGAACCCGTTTTGTTAGGGTAGGATGAATTTTGGGTTTAAAAATTAGTGGTAGCGGGATTCAAATCCCTTCCCCAACATATTTTTTTGAGTTAAAATCTGGACTACAAGCCAGTTTGCATCGAATCGGTTCGTGATTCAATGCCAATTATAGGCTGTGTTTGGTATTATTCTTTGAAAGAGTAGAAAAGAGAAGTTGCTGCTCTTTGTTGTTATAATTTATTATATGATTTTGAAGAGTAATAATAAAGAGCAGCTGCTACTCTTTTCTACTCTCTCCAAAGAGTAATGCCAAACACAGCCTATAGCAAATATGATAACCCTGTCCAAAAGTGCATTAATTGATTGGGTTGGCTGCTGGTAACAAAATCTATGTAGTGTTAGATTATGTGTTTCGTTTGCATCAGTGATCTGGTGTTGACTCGAGTACCGTCATCAGTGATCTACGCGTACCCCCCTCTTTTTTCCTCCTCTTTGAAAACATCTTTGACAATTTGTGTTATGGTTGACTTTTTCAGATGAAGGAGTGGAGATCATGGGAAGAAGAGACTAAAACCCTAGAATATCAATTCTGCAATGGTAAGCTTTGCACCAGCTCCTACTGGCATGCTTCAACATTCTTCTCTTTCCAACGGTTGCAGTTGTAGTTGAATTCGAAATCCGATTCAACGTGGTTGAACCAATTTATTACTGGGCCTAATGAAATTAAAATCAGTCCTGTTTAGGTAGTGGACGAAGCCTAAATGAGTCGGTTTGGACTTGAAGTGGAAATATATAATTCAGACACGGCCAATTTTCAAAATGGGAGTTGGCCGTTGAACCGAAATGAAAGAAAGGCTTGATATTTTAGGGACGTGTAAAATGTAATCTAGGCCAACTGATTTAAAGTTTATAATCTATAAATCTCCGGTGCATAAGATTGAAGCAAAATAATGCCTTTGACTACCTTTAATCAAATGATGAGGATTATATTCACTCTAATTTTTAAATCATGGCCTTCAAATCATGATATGCGAGACCCGACCCCTTTAATATATATATATATATATATACCATGTTAATCACGCTTGACCCGACTCTTGGATCGGGTGGTTCAAGGCTTGACTTGAGTGGATGGGGCAAGCTTGTATCCCAATCTTCGCGGATATGATCGAAGGGTGGTAAATACGCAAAATCATATGATTTTTCGGTAGTTACCATCCACCTGGATTCCTTCAATCATGTTTAATGCATTGTAACATAGAAATGACATGTACGAACCTCAGTACTGACGACCATCTATGTTATCTGCTTTGTTTGACTAACCAGATCCCCGGAGATTCAAGCTCACGAATCAAACGTCCTTCGGAAGACGACACTTGAAGTTGTGGAGCAATCACCCTTTCCTTATATGGCTTGTTAGTTCTATCACTTGCATCAATATCTTGCAATTTGATTTGGGACCCCTTGAAAATTATTGATTCCTTCAAATTATATGATGACAATCTTTTTTCACACACAATAGATCTTGAGCTTATGGCGCACCTATCAGACGATTAGTTTTTGATTCCATATATTACAAATCCCTAATAAATTTCGCTAAAATCACCTTTGAGTGTGATATGTGTCATATAATTGAAGGGCCATTGTTTGGGGATATATGACATATGGAATGAAAATTTGACTGTCTGATAGGTGTGTTATTACCTCAAGATCTATTGTATGGAATATTTGGATGAAAAACGATCTCCACCATCTGATTTGAAGGAATCAAAGGTTTTCAATGGGTCTTGGACGTGGGCGCTTTCAGAGATTGCGTGGGTGCCTTTAGACTTACCCTTTATTTTGATTTGTCTAGTTAATTATAGAGTACCTCTATTTGCACCCACTGAGTCTACAACATCGCAACCCCCTTGAAACCTATTGACTGCTTGGAATAAAAAAGAAGGATATCATTTATCGGCCAGGTTTATAATGAATCTTTAGATTATAATCTTATCGTCAGCCTGTCATTTTTTTTTACTCGTCTCCCAGATCCCCAAAAAATGGCCTTAGAATCACCTTTGAGCGTGATGTGTCTCAATGATTTTAGGGCCACTTTTTGGGTATATGTGCCACATAGAATAAAAAAATGGCCATCTGATAATTTGAAGATAGATTGTGTGAAAGATTGGGGTGAAAACGATCTCGATCGTCGGTGTGAATGGGTTTCAAGGGATTTCGGGCTTTGGCGCTTTCATAAAACTTGTTGGCGGGAAGAGAGGCATCCTATTTTATTTACATTTGATTTAATTCATCTTTTTATTTATTTATTTTTTTCAGGTTTGTTTCGTTAGACAATTTTATGGGTCTGTCTACAAAGCTGATTACTTTGCTCTTCGCCATGGATTCATTACCGTAGGACCCCAACCCACTTATGAAGTTTCATTCATGCATGCACTTATACATCAGGGTCCAAAATTTCGGCTGAATCTAAAGAGTTCGGCCGAAATGTTTCAGTTTCGGTCCCCACTAAAACCGAAACCAAAAACCCAAAATTTCGGTATTTAATGGGACGAAATCAAATTTTTTGATCCAGCTTGCTATACATATATATGAACATATGCTCTTCTTCTTCTTCTAGGCTCATATTGCAGAAGGGAGTAAATTTGATTTCCAAAAGTTTCTTACAAGAGCTTTGGATGAAGATTTTCGGGTGGTGGTAGGAATGAGGTATCTATGCCAACTTCTACACAAAAAAACTTAAATCTTACGGTTACAGCTATTCTCGCTCGTTTTCGAAGAAGGTATTACACAGTTTTTAACCGACAAAAACTATTGACTGATTTGAATAAAATGTTCCAATCTTTCCCACAATAGATCTTAAAATCCCGTCGCACCTATCAAACGGTCAGATATTGATTCCACATAGCACACGCCCCCAAAAGTAAAAGTGCATGCTATGTGGAATCAATGTCTAACCGTCTAATTGGTGTGACATGATCTTAGAATATCCATTCCCTTCTAGTATATGATGCATAAACTTATGAATTTTTATTCTTTTTTGTTTTTGATGAATTTTGATTCTTGGCAAATATATTTTGCAGTCTCTGGGTCTGGATCTGCTCCATATTATTCATATTTTTCAACGCTCACGGTAATTCAATTTTTTAATTGTCTACGTCAAGGATCAAAATTTTGGCCAAAATAACCGACATTTCGGTTCAAATTATCGGTTTCAATTCCCACGGAAATAAAATTTTGGATCGAAATTTCGGTCACTTTGTATCGAAATTTCACCATTGCTATCTACTAGCTAGTTTTCATATAGCCTAGAAAATTCGCAATTTTCATAGAGTTTCCTTTACTTAAATTTCTCCACTTGTTTCACCACTTTACTTCAAAATTAGATTGGCGGTTTACAGCGTCTCAAATAAAATTAATATTGATTGGATAAAATGAAGAGACGTAAGCGAAGAATTATGTAACCTAAGAGTTCTACTAACAATAATGATCATATATATTTTTATCATCTTTAGTACTATACGGTTCACGCCAATAGATATTTAGTTTAAAAATATACGGGAATCACAAGAAATTGAGAAAATGATAAAAATAAAAGAGGCAGTGGTTTAGATCATAGTGACAAATTTCGTTTTCGGTAATTTTTCGGTGGAGGGTCCTTTCGGTACATTTCGAATTAATTCGATACCTTTCAAAAAAATTCCAGGAAAGTTTTAGGGATTAAAAATATATTTGATATTTTTTAAAAATGAAATTACTGAAAATTTCGTTTGACCCCTTTTTGGCGAAATTTGTCACTATGATTTAGATAGATGTTATCTACATTTATTGTACCATTCCTCCAATTTAATTTGCTTGGCACCTTAGGGTCTACATATAATAATGACCACTGATAACAGGATGCCCCGGAGGGTGTGTAAATTATGAAACACTCGTCACACGGTTGAGGCGAGAGCCAAGGATCAACCGAAACCGAAAATTTGAACGGAAATTTTCCCTCAGAAATTTTTTTTTCTAAGCAAACAAATAAAATGAAATTTAAAATATTAGTTGATTCCATTTTCTTTGTGATCGACTCTCCACACTGATTTGATTAGATATTGGAGTTCCCAAGTACCTTTTGACTAACAAAATCTTATCAATCTGTTTTTCCACATATTTTTAGGGGCCTGACATATGTAAATTTCAAATTTTAATGAGATTCTATCACCAAAAAGAGTTCTAATTCCCACTATCTAATGTGCAGGATTCTATGACCATCTGTGGCTGCCCTTTGTTCCTCTAATAGTGAGATCAAAAACTCGATTTATGATATATACCTGATCTTGGATAAATGTTGACTATTACAAATCTCATGAAAATTCTTTTCTTTGAGTTATGTGAAAGTCAAATATTAAAATTAAAAAAGATATTTATGTTGTTGGTTGCAGTTGGTTTTGTTAGTAGGGACCAAGTTGCAAGTGATAATAACAAAAATGTGCCTAGAGTCTCGTGAGGAGGCTCCTGTGGTTAGAGGAACTTTGCTTGTGAAACCAGATGACCATCTATTTTGGTTTGGTCGGCCTCACTACCTTCTTCACCTCATCCATTTCATTCTTTTCCAGGTATATATTTATATATATATATATAAACACTAGGATACCTTTATTTATCACTCGACTCTTCCTCTTCAACTCGAGTTTTACTTGCTAAAATCATTGACTACTTTGAATTAGAAGATAAGGATTTTTTTTCTTCTCAATCCACGGCACAATATAGATCTTGAGACCGTCTAATGGGGCTATGCATTTTTTAGGCGCAACCGACCAAATTGGACCAAATCGCCGGTTTTGGTCTAATTTGGCAAAATGAAAAATCAAAAAGTTCAATTAGGTTTCGGTTCCGAGCCTCACTACCAAAAATAAGACTATTAGAGGCAGCCAAAAACTGTAGCTAATAATCTTATTTTTTATAGTGCCTTCCCAAATTGAAGCTGACCGAACCTAACCGTTTGTATATATATATAAGAATGAGACCGCTTTTAATGGTAGGAATAGAGGGTCGAAATATGTGGACGTTTTAAGATGAGGTTCGTGTGGACATATAAAAGGGATACCTTGTACATCTTATCCTTAAAAAAATTCGGGAATTTAAAGCTCAACAAATTTGACAATATCAAGGACATATTAAATTTGTGCATGGAAAATGTTTTGTGTGCAAGTAGTGGTTCCCTAAATTTAATCAACCCGAGGTAAATAGAACTTACAGGAAAATCGAAACTGACCGAACCAAACCGAAACCGAAACGAATCGGGTTGGTTTGAACATTTAGAAACCGATTAAAACCGGTTTGGTTTATGATTTTGATCCAAAACCAACCAAACCGAACAAAATACACCCCTACCGTCTAATATTAGACATTCAAATTGTTATTCCACATACCGTATAACTATAAAAATTGATTTTGATTGTACATTAAAGGTGGTTCTTGAATCATTTTTCAAGAAGTGTGCCACGTGGATTCAAATCTGACCGCCTGATGGTAGTCGCATGATCTCAAAATTTTTTATGTCCAAGATTGATACAAAACAAAATGAAAAAACTAGAAGAAAATGCCTAGTTTCAACTAGTTTCAGACAGGTATCCTAGTTCGAATAGTTTTAGAAACATGATCATCCGTGCATAGGCTCCAAGTAGCACCCATCAGGGATCCGGTGCCACAACTATATTGGGTGGGCATTGTCCTATCTTTGACCCAAGGACGATTGGAGACAACCAAAAAAATTTAGACATATCTAATACATATTCATCATTGAAAATGAGGTCAAAGTTTCTAAATTTAATACACTATATTAGGTAGGCATTGCCCTATCTTTGACCTATCAAATAAAGGGCAAAAAATTCTAAAGATTTAAAAAAAAAAATTCATGTGCCAAGTGTCTCATTGGGTGTTGCTTTGGCTTGAATTACATGTCCAAAAACGCAAAACTTTGGTTTTCAAAATTGTTCAAAGTAAATTGATAGTGTAAAACTAGTTGAAAGTAGCCATTAAATATATATCTAAAGTGCACAATAAAATCTTCATCATATGATTCAAAGCAGTCTAACAGTTTAAGTACGTGATATCTATGTTAAGAAGGAAGAATCTTGGGTTGAAAATAAAGGTACCCTATAATCCTATATATTAAAATAAAATTCATGTGGTCATTGCTTCATGGTTGATTTCCAAATGGCATGCAGAACGCGTTCCAACTGGCATTCTTTACGTGGACATGGGTAGGTATTTGAAATTTGTGAGCTAACAGATTTATGGATAGAATCTAAAAACTAACCTGTTTTTTCTACACAGTATAAGTTTGGACTCAGATCTTGCTTCCATAAAAGGGCTGAGGAAATAACCATAAGCATTTCCATGGGCTTGTTGGTGCAGTTCCTATGTGGCTATGTCACTCTACCTCTCTATGCCTTAGTCACACAGGTAAATATAAGATGTAACTCTTGTACATAATGGTGACACCATTGGAAGATGGATCCAAGGGTGGTAGAAAAACAATAATATTACAAAAGGTTGTCGCAATGGTTGACGACTTGGGTATCCTCCCCAAGGTCGTGAGTTCGAGTAGCGACTCTATTCTACGAGACCTCAATGCCCTGTAAGGTGGGTAAACTGTGAAATACTCGTGGCATGGTGGGAGCGAGGGCATCTCTTAGGATTAGTACAAGCGTAAGCTTGGAATATCCTAAGTTATGAAAAAAAGGGTGGTACAATACAAAAGGGGTACTGCAATTTGTGGCGGCGACGTAGTTTTCGAGCTATAAGATATCCCGTTGTATGATGTTGTCACCACCGAAGTTTAAAATATTTGGTTGACACCTAATTGTATTGCCCAGTGTCGTTGTACCGGCCCATTCCAAAGGCTCATTTGGAACCACCGGTCGCTTTCTGCGATATGTGTCATGTGGAGTCACGCACCATGTGCACTGTTTGATAGTATGCTCACTATCTGATGGTCTATGGTGTTGAACTCAAGGTATCAAAAATATGTCATTCTTTTAAATTGTGTGCAAGGGCCAGCTTTGTGTGTGCAAATAATGCTTCCACCTAATGTAACACTTGAACTTGCTGACATTAGATGGGTTCATCAATGAAGAAAGAGGTTTTCACAAAGAGAGTTGCAAAGGGCCTTAAAAGGTGGCATGACATAGGAAAAAGGCGGTCGGCGGCGACGAGCAAATCAATTACGACCTGTCCTTCGCCGGAAAGCCTGGAACTACCCTCACCTTCTTCCACCGTCGAAATTGAAACTTCATTACTGAACATTCAAGAGATAGCAATATCGAAAGTCGAGAATTCGTTCCCGGAGACTCAGGTTTCGCCAATCGAAATTACTGAAGAAGGGCCTATGACTCAGGTTTCGCCAATCGAAATCACTGAAGAAGGGCCTACTCAAGTGAAGACCAACACCAAAGGATCCTACAACGGCGAAATTTCTTTTGGATGGAGAACTAAATAAGGCATTGAACAAGTTTATATGATTGTTGTCCATCTAGTGCGAAGTGACTTAGCTCATGGGGTCACTTTTTGGGACATCTGGCTCGTGATTTCATTAGTTGTGTGATTTGAAGACTATGATTTAAAGATCTATGGCGTAGAAGAGTGGGACGAGCAAAAAAGAAAACATGTGAGATATGTCTTTTAAAATTAATTGCTATCATGTAAATCTCTCACACCATAGATATTTAAAAGGCATTAATTACTTTGAATTAAATCATAGAAATGTTTTTGTTTGTCCCAATCTTTGACACCATAGATCTTTAGATCATGATCTTCGCATCACATAATATGCACGATGAAATCATGTGTCATGTGTTACAAAAATCGACCGGTTAATCAAGTTACTTGGTGCTTGGGTTGGGTGCCTAATTTTTTTTTTATTCTAACATATTAATATATTGTTCTGCGTAGTGGTTGCAAATTACAATCTTGTCTTTTGTACATATGGATTATCCTTCTAATTGGAAAATGATTATGAGTTTAACATATTGGTTTGTTAAGAATAATATGTTGTTCTTTTTTATTAGGGAGCTATTACTTGCACACGTATTTCAAGTGATTGCACCTCATTTAAAAGAAAGATTTGGTATTTTAGGGACATGTGATATGTAAAATGCAATATGGGCCGTCTGATTTGAAGTTCATGATCAATAAATTGGAGCAAAACATGATATTTTTCATATGATCTATTATAGTCAATTGTTAAATTATATAATAGACTTTGATTCCATTTAATCAAATGATGAAAATTATATTTTGTTCTAATCTTTTGCAATTGATATCTTCAAATCATGGCCTTCAAATCAAACGGTTTAGATGATGTTTTCACATAGTAGAGGTCACCAAACCTGCAAGTCTTTCTTTTAAATTCAGTGCAATCTGGTGCAATCACTTGAAAATCGTGTGTAAGTAATGGCTCCCTTTTTATTATTATTACTAGAAGTTAGGTACCCCAACTTGGAATTCGCAAGCTTATGGACTAATCCCTAAGGGATGCCCTTGCCACTGTGCCACGAGTATTTCATAGATTACGCACCTTAGGGGGCATCTTGTTATGGAGTTGCTACTTGACCTCATGATCTTAAGGAGCATACCCAAGTCCTCAACCACACAACTCCTTAATGCTGGAGTGCTATATTTCGCATGGTTACTCAATTTAGGTCAACCTCCACAAACTAAAAACATTGTTGAATTGGGCATTCTGTTACAAAATTCTCTCAATTAATTAGAATTTTGAAAAAATTCTCCAAATAGGTAATCTACCAAACTTTTCGCCAAATATTTGCTTGATTCATCAATTCTCCGAATTTCCTCGATTTTTTTCCGACTTTAATGATTTTTCAAATTTTAATTATCATTGTCATACACCGAAACATGCATTAATCATACTTGTATCATTTTGTTATGATTGTAAATTATTAATGCGCATGGATTATATAATGCACTTATTTTATTACTTAAAGCCACCATTTTTAATTTTTAATATTTTTTTCTAAGCAATTTTAATTTTAAATATGCTAACATGCATTTATGTTTATTTTTATAAACCCCAATTTTTTCTGATTATTTTTTCAGGGAAAAAAAACGAATTTTGAAGACATCATTTTACAATATATATGACTGCCGGAATGATTGCCAAATCCAAACTTGGTGGTGCACTATGAATCAACCTT
Source organism: Chloranthus sessilifolius (assembly GCA_021018995.1). Taxonomy (NCBI): domain Eukaryota; kingdom Viridiplantae; phylum Streptophyta; class Magnoliopsida; order Chloranthales; family Chloranthaceae; genus Chloranthus; species Chloranthus sessilifolius. Next base: position 105,380,089 of record CM037596.1, read on the forward strand.
TTAGGTCAGCTTAATTATTTTAATCATCTTGGGCATTTACCAAGTCGAATTTCCAGAAAAATTGGCCAAGGGAAAACAACGAAAAAATGGCTAACATTGGAGAAAAATCAGGAAAATTTTGAGAAAAAATAATAAACATAATTAAACAAGAAATTATTTTTTTGAAAAAAATATCAAAATAAAATAAAATAAAATCGTAAAAGTGCATTTAAAATGCTAAAATTGCAATTTTTCATTAAAAAAATATATAAAAAATGTGTTATAAGATGTGTTACGTACCAAACTTTTATGAAAAAAAGCGTTTACAATACATTTTATTTTTCCCTTTTTTTTAGAAAAAAGGCTGATCAACTTTGGTACTTATTATCTTGAGGTCACAAGTTCAATCCCAGTACCGATAAAAAATAAAAATAAAAAATGTATTTAAGGGAGTTATTTATCAAGATTTACTAGGGAGCTAAAACTTGCACGCGAAATTTGTATTGTGGCAAATAATTAAACATAAAGACTTTCTTATTTTGGGTTGTGTCAAGTGAAACACCATCTAAGTCATCTGATTTCAACACCATCATGCATGTAAAGTTCTTGAGGCAAAAAATTGGGACGAAACATGATCTCTATCATTTGATTTGTCAAATTCAACCATTGAATCGTATGATGTTCTTTAACTATGTTTAATCCGATGATAGAGATCACGTTTTGTGCCGCGCTTTAGCCTTACAGATCTTGAAATTAATGAAGATGCATTGTTTCTAATGTAATTCAAAAGGACAGTGTTATATATATATATATATATATATATATATATATATATATATGGAGGACAGATTTTATGCAAACAAAGTGCAGGCGGACCGCAGATGATGTGGCGCGATGCACTTGGCTCAAGTGCGGTGGGGCTCAATTAATGTCAGCCGCCTGCACTTTGTCCTCAACAAATCTGTCCTACGTTTATAATTTTCAATTCAAAATGGTGTTTGGCAACTTCCTCAACCTACCACATTGAGAATGCAACAAGTCTGGAATCTTATCCGGGCTTATGAACTTCCATCTACACCTTTTGAAGATGAGATTGTCTGGATGGCCAGCTCTTTGTTGGAGAGAGGCTGAGGATAATGACCAAGGCATCAAAAATCGGCTGATACCATTGGTTTCTCGGCAAACCAATACTTATTGGCCCGATACGTATCGGTATCCCAACTCGGGTAATAGATACCGTATCGGCCGATACGTAGATTTTCTTTTTATATATATATATATATATATATATAATTTTATTTTTAAATAGGCCTAAATGCATCAGTATCAGCCGAATCGCATCAGTCCTTGACAAACAAATACCCTAGACCCATACCCATTTTGATTCCTTGATAATGACCATTTATTTTTTAAATTAATGCTCCTTCACAAGATGGATTTGTAGATCAGTGAGAGAGAATCCAATGCTCAAAATCGGAATTGGGTACTATTCAAGAGGAGATGGCTGATCTCATAAATAGATGTAAAGGCATTAATGTTATTAGTTGTTGGGACAAAATAGCATTCTCATCTGTTTTATGGCACTGTTGGAGTGAAAGGAACTCAAGAATCTTTGAGGGAAAGTGCCCTCAACAAGAGAATGTGCTCAAAGTCTATTATGGATGAACTCGGTCACTGCCTTGGGTATCTTACCCTTTTATTAAAAAAAAATGAGAAGATTACAATCGATTAAAAACAAATCAGATCTTCTCTAATGTGAGAGTAAATATGGAGCAATAACATCACCATCTAACCATCGAATCACTGCAGCCTTATTAATGGGCTCAGTTAAACTCAACACTGCAGCAATTCTTTTCATTGATAAAGTTGGCATTGGCAATTTCATCTTATCATGTGGATTCGGATGAAAGAAATTTCTATCAACAACAATTGCATGAGGATTATGGCTGAGAATTGCAATGCTTTAGCTACTCAATAACTTACTAGCATGCATGTTGCTTCATGGGGGCATCTTAGTTTGATCAAAGACATTAAAGGGATGACTTGGGATCTTCTTCAAATTTCATTCTCTCACATACATAGAGATTCCACCAATTGTAGGGATTTTAAGGCCATTCAAGGGTTAGATGCTCTATAGTGTAGATGGCCTTCCTTCTTCTCTTACCTCTATCAACAATCTATTGTAATCTCTCTTTCATTAATATAGGGCGAGGACCCGACAGCCTCAAGCTGGCTTATATGAGAAATAGTAATAAAATAATAATAAGCAAATAGAAGAAGTGCAGAGAGCAAGTAATGTTATAGCACAAACGATTTTAACGTGGTTCGGTGTTTGAACCTGTAAGACTTTTTGTCACCATCATGATCCAAAAAACAGTATTGCTCCTTTAGGAAATAGTTTTGTCAAGTAATTAAGTTTGACAAATTGGTTTATCATTATTGGACCCACGGTCGTCCGTAGTACACTCACGGACGTCCGTGGTCACGGACGACCGTGAGTGATTCACGGACGTCCGTGACCCTAAAACATATAAATTTTAGGTAGTTCGGGCAGTTTGGTAACTGATCCGAAAATCTTCATTCTAAAATTTTTTTTAGTTCAAAATTTTGTCATTGAGATTACTTATGATCTTTTGATTTCCTTCTTTAATCTCTTTGATGTTTATGGGTCTTTACGATTTCATGTTTGAGAGTTTAAGACTTGTGTGAGACAAGTGAACCTTCGCAAGAAACGTAGGTTGATGGAAATGTTCACTATGGATAGTATGATGGAGAAAGGCTGTCATGTTTGGTGATTGGAGTGCTAGGGCATATCATTCCAAAGAAGCACTGTAAAGTTTTTTTTTGTTCATAGTGAATTTCTTTTTGGATCTGAGATAGATCCCGTGGTTTTTGCCTGTGATGGGTTTTCCACGTTAAAAATGTCTTGCGTACTTATTTTGATTGTGTGATGATTGTGAGTAGATTTTAATTGATAAATTTAATAGATTATATTAAAAATTCTAAATATCCCAAAATTTCAATTGGTATCAGAGCCTGGTCACTTGGTAAATTTTAACAAATTAAGTGTTATGTCTAATTTGGGATATCACAATCTTCCTAGAGAAGGTGCGTCTACTGCTAGACCCCCTCTGTTTGATGGCTCTAATTATCCTTACTGGAAGGCAAGGATGAGAGCATTTTTAAGTTCACTTGATCCTCATATTTGGTATTCTATTGAGGACGGATGGTCGCCACCAACTACGACCTCTGTTGTCGATAATATACCACATACCACTATCAAACCTAGATCTTTATGGACGGATCAGGAATATGATAATCTTGGTTATAATTCCAAGGCCCTTAATGCTTTATTTGGAGCAGTTACTGCTTCTGAGTTTCGTTGAATAAGTACTTGCACCATAGCCAAAGATGCATGGAAAATTCTTGAAACCACTTATGAAGGGACTCCTCAAGTAAAGATTTCCAAACTTCAAATGCTCACTTCTCAATTTGAAAATCTTCGCATGAATGACGATGAAAAGTTTTCTGATTTCTATATTCGCTTAAATGATATTGTAAATGGCTCATTTAATTTAAGAGAACTTGTTTCTAATACTAAAATTGTGCGAAAAATTCTAAGGTCTCTACCTAAAAGGTTCAGATCAAAAGTCAATGTTATTGTTGAATCTAAAGATGTTGACAATCTAAACTTTAGATGAACTCGTTGGGTCATTACAAACTTATGAATATGAAATTCAAGATAATCATGTCACTAAAAGTGTTGCATTTAAATCATCAAAGGTTGAGTCTGATTCTAGCAGTGATTCTGATAAATCAGATGAACTTGCTTTATTTGTTAAAAAATTAAAAAATTTCTATAAAAATAAGAAGCAACCTTTTAAAAAATTTGAAAATTCTGAAAATTTTAAATCATTTGAGAAGAAACCTAAAAAGGATTTTCCTGACACTACTCAATGTTTTAAGTGTCATGGTTATGGACATTACGCTAATAAATGTCCTAGTAAGAAAAATGATAAAGGAAAATCCAAAGCCTTGACTGCTTCACATGAGATTGAAATATCAACTGAGTCATCTTCTGATGAATCTGAATCTAGTTCTTATGGGTTTAGAGCTTTTGTTGCTTTTATTGTGGAAACTAATAATTCTCAAACTCCTTCTCATACTGAAACTGACTCTATTGATTCAATCTCATCTGCTAATGAAATTGATGGCAATGTATTGGATATGACAAATGCCTACAGTGAACTTTATCAAGAATCAATACATCTAACTAAAGAAAAAATTAAATTAATCAAAGAAGTGACTGAGTTAAAAAACATTATAAGAAATCTCCAAGAGAATGTAAATTGTTTCACTCCAAAATTTATAGAACAAGAAAATAAAGTAAATTCTCTTATTGAAATAAATGAAAATTTAAAAAGGGAACTTGGTTTTATTTCTGAAAAATATTCAAACATTTACAAGACTAATGAGAAAATGGAAAAATTACTCAGTTCTGGTCAAAGAACAACAGACAAATCAGGTATTGGATATCATCATGTAGTAAATAAAAATCTAAAACCTGATGTAACTCATGCTCCAAAATTTGTTAAAGAAATCAAATCACTCTCTACAAATTCTAGACAAAAGGGCAATAAATTCAGATCTTCCAATACTAGATTTATTAATAGGAGAGTGCCAATCTGCTATACTTGTGGATGGGAAGGGCATACTTATGTGTATTGTCCATTTGACTTTGAATATTCTCAATACTATGTTCCTAACTCCCAAACTTTTAAGAAAAATAAAGTCATTTCATTGAGTAGTTCACATAAATATAACAACAAGCATGTGATTCATAACAAATCAAATCTTAAATACAAACGTGTTTGGATTCGAAAATCTGATTTGACTGCTCAGGTTGCTCATATTTCACTAAAAGCAAGTGAATCATCTAAGTGGTTCCTTGATAGTGGCTGTTCTAGGCATATGACTGGTGAGAAATCATTCTTCTTTCATCTTAGTCCATGCTCAGAAGGAAATGTGACTTTCGGTAATGGAAGTTCTTGTAAAATTACTGGAAGAGGAATAATTAATGCACCTGGATGTCCTAAACTAAAAGAAGTCCTTTATGTTGAAGGACTTAAGGCTAATCTCATTAGTATTAGCCATTTATGTGATGATGAGATGAATATTAATTTTTCAAAAAATCTGTGCGCTGTTGTTGATTCTAATGGCAAAATTGTTCTTGAAGGGATTAGATCTACTGATAACTGTTACACTTTTAGCGATCCTCTCCAAAATAATTGTCTTATCACTAAAACAAATGAGATCAATATCTGGCATCAGAGGCTTGGCCACATGAATAAAAATGATCTTTACAAATTAGCCTCTGATCAACTTGTTCAAGGTTTACCTAAATTAAGTAAACTAGATGGATCTATTTGTAGTGCTTGTCAAATGGGTAAACAGACCCGTGTTCCGCAGAAGAAAGTAAATGTTCCTACTTCTTCTAGGATTCTTGAATTAATACATTTTGATTTTGTAGGTCCCATGAGAACAAGTAGTTTAGGAGGTAAGAAATATGTACTTGTTGTGGTTGATGATTTTTCTAGATATACTTGGGTTGCTTTTCTTAGAGAAAAATCTCAAGCTTTTGATGAATTTATTATCATTTCTAAGAGAACTCAAATTGAAAAAAATCTTTCTATAATTCGAATTCGAAGTGATCATGGTAAAGAATTTGAAATTTCATCTTTTGCGAAATATTGTGCATCAAATGGAATAAAGCATGAATTTTCTACTCCTCACACACCTCAACAAAATGGTGTGGTTGAGAGGAAAGATAGGGTTCTTCAAGAGATGGCTAGGGTTATGTTAAATGCTAATAATGTGGCTAAAAATCTGTGGGCTGAGGCTGTTAGTACTGCATGTTATATTTCAAATCGAGTATACCTTAGACCAAACACTACTAAGACTCCATATGAAATATGGAATGCTAAAAAACCTCAAGTTAGTTATTTTCGAATTTTTGGTAGTGCATGTCACATTTTAAGAGGTCGTGAATATCTTAGTAAATTTGATGCTAAAACTGACAATGGTATTTTTCTTGGTTACTCATTGAACAGCAGAGCTTATAGGGTTTTTAATTTAAGAACTCTTACTGTCATTGAATCAGTTAATGTGGTTGTAGAAGATCAAAAATCAGATTCTTCTTCTGTTTTAAATAGAGATATTGACGATGAAGTTCTTATTGTTCCTATTAATCATGAAAAAATTAGACTTGATAACACTAATTTATCTTCTGACAATGAAAATTCTACACACTACATCTAATATCACTGAAGATATCAGTGTAGATATTTCACACAACAATATCTTTAAAAATGAGTCTCGACATAGGCCTTCCTATGCTCGTGATATGAGAAGTCACCCACCTTCTGCTATCATTGGTGACTTGTCCACTCAACTACTTACTAGGCGAAAATTTAAAAATCTGTCAAACCTTCTTTGTCATGTATGTTACACATCAAATCTTGAACCAAAAAATATTAAAGAAGCTCTTCTTGATGAGCATTGGGTTACTGCGATGCAAGAAGAGCTCACTCAATTCAAAAGGAATGATGTGTGGGAACTTGTTTCTAGACCTTCAAACATTAGAATCATCGGTACAAAATGGATTTTTAAAAATAAAACTAATGAAGAAGGTAAAATCATTAGAAACAAAGCAAGATTGGTGGCTCAAGGGTACACTCAGGTTGAAGGTATTGATTTTCATGAAACATTTGCTCCTGTAGCTAGGCTTGAGTCCATTCGCATAATCTTAGCAATGGCATGTCATTTAAAATTTAAATTATACCAAATGGATGTAAAGAGTGCATTTTTAAATGGTTTTTTGACTGAGGAAGTGTATGTGGAACAACCCAAAGGATTTGAAGATCCACATCATTCTCATGATGTATTTAAACTTAAAAAGGCATTATATGGCTTGAAACAAGCACCTCGTGCTTGGTATGATAGACTCACAAAATACCTAATCACTAATGGTTTTAAACGTGGTAGTGTGGATAAAACATTATTTTTGAAAGAAGAATCATCTAATTTAACTGTTGCTCAAATTTATGTTGATGACATTATCTTTGGATCCACATTAGATTTAAATGCTCATAAATTTCAAACTCTTATGAGCAATGAATTTGAAATGAGTTTATTCTGTGAGTTAAATTGCTTCTTAGGTCTCCAAATAAAACAATGTTCCACTGACATTTTCATTTCTCAATCTAAATATGCAAAAGAACTTGTTAAGAAATTTAGCTTGGAATCAAGTAAACCTGCCCGCACCCCTATGAGTACGTCAGTGAAATTGACAAAAGATGTAAATGGTAAAACTGTAGGGGATACACTTTATAGAAGCATGATAGGTAGTCTTCTCTATCTTACTGCTAGTAGACCGGATATTGCTTACAGTGTGGGTATGTGCGCTAGATTTCAGGCAGCCCCTAAGGAGTCTCACCTAACTATTCTTAAACGTATCATTCGTTATGTTAACGGTACATTAGAGTTAGGTCTCTGGTATCCTTTCGATACCACATCTCATATCATTGGATTTTTCGATTCTGATTGGGCCGGTAACTCTGATGATCGTAAAAGTACTAGTGGTGGTTGTTTTTATATCGGAAATTGTCTTGTTTCTTGGCTCAGCAAAAAACAAGCTTCGATTTCTTTATCCACTGCTGAAGCGGAATATATTTCTGCTGGTAATGGGTGCACTCAACTCTTATGGATGAAGCAAATGTTGTCTGACTATGGGATTTCTTAAGGTGTAATGACCTTGTTTTGTGATAACACGGTTATTTGTATTTACGAAAATCTGCATACAACATTCTAGGACTAAACACATTGATATTCGACACCACTTCATTCGTGATTTGGTGGAAGAAAAAATTATTCTCCTGGAGCACATACACACACAATTACAATTAGCAGATATTTTTACAAAACCATTGGATTTTGATCGATTTGAATTTCTTCGAAAATCCATTGGTTTATGCTTCATCGATTAATCATTATTTCATCACTTGTATATATATATATATTTTTTCGCACATATTTTTATATAATTCTGTATGATACGTTCTAAAGTTTCATACGTGAACATGTGATAAAATTTTCTAAGAATGCATTTGTATTATTTTGAGTTACACTTAATTGGCTTTTATTCTGTATCATCAAGGTATTTTTTATTATCGTTAGTATATAAAGGAATTTTTTTTATCAATAGTCATTGCAACAAGCTTATGTTCTGGGTTAATGTTGAATCTTGGCTTATTTGTTCAAATAATGTTCTGTATTCTTCTGATTTCTCTTACAGTTTGCCTTTTCAACTCGAGTTAATAAGCCCGTAGAGTATTCTATACTTAATGCCCTAAGTCAACTGAATTAGGAGTCATTGGCCTAACTCTCGCTAAATGAGTTGAATAGAAAGCAAGTAAATTTTAGATTGAATATTCAAATTTTCTTTCACTCTACCTTGAAGCCTAATTGACTTGAGCAAGTAAAATCGTTGGGATTTCATAAAATCTATTGCCCTAAACTAACTAGTTGGGATTCAATGTTCTAAAGCTCATTAAAAAGGTCTTTTAGAAAGCTTAAAAAGGTGTGAGTATCATTTCTTTTATGGAGAACATTTAAAAAAAAAAAAAAAGAGGAGTCTCAATATTATTTGGACTATATGTTGTTGTTGCAATTAACTTTGATTCTTAAAATCTTTCTTTGTTAATTATTTTTTTTCGTAAAGTAATACCTATGATGTGTATTGAAAATAGTGAATTTTAAGCTACTCTAATTGCTTCGTATGCATTTTAGGATGTTTTAACTCTTTCACGGACGTCCGTGATTTCTACACGGACGTCCGTATTTACAACCCCTAACTAACAATTTTCTTTCGGCCGTCCGTGAATCACTACGGACGTCCGGATTTCTATAGGTTTTCTGACACTTTACCACGGACGTCCGTGAATCACTTCGGACGTCCGGAATATAAACAGTTTCCAATGTTCGAACGGTCTTTTTGCAGTTATTGCACCTGACAACTGTCATTCATTCACGGACGTCCGTGCATGTCTCTACGGACGTCCGTCGGTTCAATTTCCAAAGTCTTCCTAAAGCGATTAAATTTTGTTTCCACGGATCTCAAGGTATTACGGACGTCCGTGATCTTCTTACGGACGTCCGTTCAAAATTTTTTCTAAACTGGCTTTTTGAACCGTCTTCTTCATTTTTCACTCAAAATTTTTTCCACTCTGTGCTTCCCATTTCAACGAAAGATAAAGAATGTCTCTAAATAGGAAAAACTCTAAGAAATCTAAAGGTTCTTCCTCTTCTTCATCGCATGAACTTTAACGTTTTCCTTCTAAAAGCCATGAAGAACGCTTTCAACGTTTATTTCTTACTCGAAATCTCATAGTCGAACGGGTTGTTCTTGACAAATTTCTCAGAGATCATGATATGTATGAGATGTTTGCTTCTCGGGATTGACTTTCACTTCTTTCTCTAACGGGCTCCGCTTACACCGATGTGGTTCGGTGTTTTTATGCTAATCTCCTCAATGCCAAGATAGTAGAGAGTAGGATGGAGTGTTATGCAGTGACTTACGTTTTTGGTAAGCAAATCACTTTTTCTCCTTTACTTATCTCTGAAATCTTAGGCATTCCTTTAAATGAAAATGGGTATAGTTATCCTGTAGATGAAAGTCAAATTCAATCACTGTTTAGTCCTTCCACCGTCTATGACTATGTGTGCAATGTACCGTCTCAACTCACTGGAATTGCATTGCACTATTCTTCCTTGAAAATGAAATTTCAATGGCTTCGCCACGTTCTTTTTGCCACTCTTACACCACGAGCGGGAAATAAAGATCAAGTGCGTTGGGACATTATTTATCTAATGTTCCTGTTAGACAAAAATCGTCCTTTGTGTGTATCTTCAATTATTTTTGAATTAATCGTTCGACGCATGAGGGATGATACCTCTAAAATGTCTCTTCCTTTTCCTATAATCATTAACAAGATTGTTGAGTCTCAAATGACTCTTCCTCCTTTTCTGGCTACTTTTAGAGCCATGGCACCATTAGGTAAGTTAAAAAAAATTGGGAAAAGGGTTAGACTAGATTTGGACGATGTTGAATTATTAGATGAAACGTCTGATGAGGATGAGGCAGAAGATTTTTCTGCTCAAGAAGATCTTCGTCAAGCTGCTGCTGCTCCTCCACCAGTTCCTCCGTATCAGGGTCAAGAGGGTCATTATTATGACCAACATTTTGATAGGATGCATACTGAGATGCAACATATGCATTCTGAAATTCATAACTTATTTAATCGGATTGAAACTGGTTTCAATATCTATGGGGAGCAAATTTCTTCGCTACAAATGACAATGATTGACGATTTTGAAGCGATGATGAATCGTTTTAACATTGTCTTCCCGCCTCCAGGAGCACACTTTCCGCCTCTTGAATGATGTTTATTTTGTTATAATGCTGTAATTCTGATAATATTATTTTGGTTTAAGGATACATTATGTTTTAGTAATTCTGAAGAACTTTGGTAAATTTTTTTCTTTTCATGTCTTAATCTTTTCAATTTTAATATGATGTGAAAAGTTTTCTTCATTTGTGCTTAACTTCAGAATTTATATTTGAATGTAGTTTTACTGGTTAAATGTACCCTTTGTCACATTATAAAAAAAAGGGGGAGATACTCTTTATATTTCACTTATGCTATTAATGTGTTCTATGGTTATTTCAACAGGTGAAGAGCTACAACTCAAAGATCAATTTCTAATATAGTGTTAAGGTTACACTTTTACTTGGCAAATAGTTAGGGGGAGCAAATAGAGTTGTAATTTCAGCATTTGCATTCTAGATTGATGTATAGGACTTACAAGAGAAATGAATGTATTGTATTTTTTATTTTTTCAATTTTTGTAAACTATTTTTTTGTCATGATTGTGACAAAGGGGGAGATTGTAAGACTTTTTGTCACCATCATGACCCAAAAAATAGTATTGCTCCTTTAGGAAATAGTTTTGCCAAGTAATTAAGTATGACAAATTGGTTTGTCATTATTGGATCCACGGTCGTCCGTAGTACACTCACGGACGTCCGTGGTCACGAACGACCGTGAGTGATTTACGGACGCCCGTGACCCTAAAACATATAAATTTTAGGTAGTTCGGGCAGTTTGGTAACTGATCCGAAAATCTTCATTCTAAAAATTTTTTTAGTCCAAAATTTTGTCATTGAGATTACTTACCATCTTTTGATTTCATTCTTTAATCTCTTTGATGTTTATGGGTCTTTACGATTTCATGTTTGAGAGTGTAAGACTTGTGTGAGACAAGTGAACCTTCGCAAGAAACGTAGGTTGATGGAAATGTTCACTTGGATAGTATGATGGAGAAAGGCTGTCATGTTTGGTGATTGGAGTGCTAGGGCATATCATTCCAAAGAAGCACTGTAAAGTTTTTTTTTGTTCATAGTGAATTTCCTTTTGGATCTGAGATAGATCTCGTGGTTTTTGCCTGTGATGGGTTTTTCACGTTAAAAATGTCTTACGTACTTATTTTGATTGTGTGATGATTATGAGTAGATTTTAATTGATAAATTTAATAGATTATATTAAAAATCCTAAATATCCCAAATTTTCAGAACCTACGTCCACGATCAAGTCTCGTTATTGACTGGAGACGTCTTCCTTCTTATTATCTTCTTCACTAATACAAAGAGTATTTTGTTTTTCACACTCTACACACCCTAAGGTTCCATCATTAAATAGGCGTACAAGAGGAGCAATCTTGGATTGCCTACCAAATTTGGTTGGAGTGATACTCTTTTCATCTCTATTTGATTTTGATTGGTACTTGCCATCTTTGTCTTCATTTGATTAATTTTTTCCACCTATGTTGTTGCCATCTTTATGTTTATTTGATTGATCTTTGCCATCTGTGTGATTTCTGCCATGTGCAAAATCTGTGATCTTTGCCACTTATGCTCTTGCCATCTTTATGTTTATTTGATTGATCTTTGTCATATGTACAAAATCTGTAATCTTTGTCACCTATGCTCTTGCCATCTTCATGTTTATTTGATTGATCTTTGTCATCCGTGTGATATTTGCCACTTGTGATATTGCCATCTTTATGTGTACTTGAAAGATCTTTGCCACCAGTGTGATTTCTACCACATGTACTAAATATCTCGTCAATATTTTTGGTGCAATTTGTATGAGTACCATTAACACCTCCCCTTCAAGCTGCAGGGTGAGCCGAAGTGAACACCTAGCTTGGACCGCAAGTCTGTAAAGGAACTGCATGGAAGAGACTTGGTAAAAATGTCAGCGAGTTGATTACTTGAAGGAACAAAGCGAGTGACTAAAGTCCGAAGGGTAACTTTTTCTCTAACGAAATGGCAATCAACTTTTATCGCAAAAGAGTTCAGGCGCTCGATGAAAAAAAACTCCTAGATCGCGTAGAAGGGAAGCGATCCATGTAATGCCAGCAGCAGTGGAGAACATAGACCAATATTCAGCTTTGACGCTAGAACGAGCTACAGAGGGCTGTTTCTTTGCACACCAGGAAATTAAATTGGCACCAAGGAAAACGCAGAAGCCTGTAGTAGAATGTCGAGTGTCGGGGCAGCCAGCCCAGTCAGCATCAGAGAATCCACATAAGCGTGTAGGGCCGTGGGAGGTAAATTGAAGACAATGGTGTAATGTTCCTTTAACGTATCACAGTATACGTTTCACACATTGCCAATGAAGATCTGTTGGAGCATGCAGGAATTGGCAAACCAAGTTAACAGAATACGCGAGACCTGGCCGAGTTAAGGTAAGATATTGAAGAGCACCAACAATGCTTCTATAAATATGTGGATCTGCCAATTTTGGAGAGGATTGTTGAAGGTGATGTTTTTGAGCCAATGGAGTGGAGATGGCTTTACAATCAAGCATTTTGGCGTGCTTGAGAAGAGTAGATGCATATGTAGCTTGACTAAGTATATATGACACCGCCAGGGATCTTTGTAACCTCAATGGCGAGGAAATAGTGGAGATCGCCAAGGTCTTTCATAGAAAATTCATATCCAAGGTTTTGGTTTAGGTTTTGCACAAGGAATCCATTCTTACTAGTTAAGATAATATCGTCCACATATAAAAGTAAAATAGAAAACCCGAGGATGAGTGAAGGATGAATAGGGAAGGGTCAGCATCACTACAATAGAACCCAAGATGGATGAGATAGGTGCTAAAACGATCAAACCAAGCCCTGAGAGCTAGTTTAAGTCCATAATGAGCCTTGTGCAAAAGGCAAACATGATTAGGATATAGTCCATCAATAAAGCCCAGAGGTTGTTCCAAAAAAACTTGTTCTTTTAAATTACCGTGAAGAAAAGCAATTCGAACATCAAGTTGTTTTATGTGACACTTATTAATAGTAGCCAAAGTGATCACAAGATGAATAGTTACAGGCTTAACAACTGGGCTAATGGTTTCTTCGAAATCAAGGTTCGCAACAAGACGAGCTGTAAGATGCTCATTAGTGCCGTCGGCATGCCTTTTAACTTTGAACACCCATTTGGACCCAACAACATTCATTGATAAGTGGCATGGAACCAAAACCCAAGTCTGATTATGTTGCAAGGCAGCAAGCTCTTCTTCCATGGCTGCATACCATTGTGGATTATGAAGAGCAGATCGAATGGTATGAGATTCCACAGAGTCAGATCTAGTATTGTGGACTAAGCCAAAATGAAGAGAACGATAATTAATGGAAGATGAGGTTCCATCTCGAAGGCGAGTAGTCATCGGGTGGGCCATAGGGCTATCGCTATGAAGTATGGGCTCAGGTGACAAAGTTGGTGAAGAGTCACTAATATGAATAGGTAGGGGTGAAGCTAGTGCAATGGTTGGAGCATGACTAGTTGGAGAAGAATTAATTTCGCTAGGTTTTGGATTGTGGAGTAGAGTAATAGGACTAGGTTGTTCAATCAAGGGGGTAGGATTAGGAATGTGGAGAGTAGTAGTGGACTCAAATGTTAGTTGACAATCCAATTCGGTCAAATCAAAGGTGGGTACAGAATGAGCAGGGATGATGGGTGTATGGCCTATTTGCTCGTCTTGCTACACGGAGTTGGGTTTGGTCCATTCAGTAACATTTGTGAAGGAAGTAATCTCCCCTTCAATAGTTTCAAAGGTGCCATCTTTTGATGTGGTAACATAAGGTAAATATTGTTCCTCAAAAGCTACATGTCGAGAAACGTAGACACGCCCAGTTGGAGGGTATAAACACCAGAATCCTTTATGATTCGAACCATATCCAATTAATACACAGGGATAAGATTTTGGCGTAAAATTATCTTTTGCATAATTTCGCAAATAAGGATAACAACGACATCCGAAAAATTTAGAATTGTATAATCCGATTTTTCAAGATAAAGCAAAGAATATGGTGATTGCAGTTGCAGCTTTTATGAGGGTAACCTCTTTATAATATAAGAAACATGATTGCATTTGCAGCTTTTATGAGGGTAACCTCTTTATAAGAAACACAGCTGTTGAAAAAGAATCAACCCAATATTTGTGAGGCATATGCCTATTAAAGAGCAATGTCATGCCAATCTAAACAATATGATGATGCTTTCTTTTAGCAATCCCATTTTGTTCAGATGTTCCTGAGCAGGACATTAGATGGTGTATACTAGATGTGCGCAAAAAATTAACAAAGGCTTGAGATGTAAACTCTCCTCCACCATCACTATGAAAATTTTTAATTTTCTTCTCAAAACGATTTTCAACAAGCTATTTAAAACTTTGAAAATTACTTAGAAACTCGGATTTTAGTCTCATAGGAAAAAATCAGGTAAAACGTGTGTAGTCTGATGGAATCTAAATGGATCTGACGATCCGACCATCCAAATTTAGCCTAAAGATTTAGGCGCACGATCAATCAAAAACCAATAAATATATAAACTATAAATATGCGCACCTTGAGCGTTAGTCATTGATGGTTGCCGATCTTTAACGATGTTCTCGCGTTCAATGTCTCCTAGCATAATGGGGATGCTCTAGCCAATAGGGAAGATTGAATTATGTCGAGCTATCGTTGGGACCAAGCACCCCTTATATTTATAGCCAAAGAGTCCTATCCCATTAAGGACTGAAATTGTTAATTGTAGTGTGATTAGAAATTACAATCATACCTTAACTGAAAGACTCAACAATCAGTTGCCTATTCTCTTCAAACTCACCAGAATAACAATTGTACATCTTAAGGTTGATCTTATACCATTCATCGGTCAACGGGTTTGAACATAGTGCTGGCCACCAAAATAGGAACGTCTAACATAGTCATCCACAAGAATAGCATAATACCGAAACTTTTGACATGATGTAATAGGTGTTGGTCCCCAGATATCATAGTGAATTTTAAATAAAGGAGTGGTAGATCCCTTATAATTTTCCGTGAAAGGTAGACGACATCTTCGTCCTAATTGACAACCATAGCAAGCTGAAGAGTTTTAATTCCAACTAGCAATATGTATTAAGTTTTTCGAATTTAATTGAGGATGACCTAACCGGTGATGCCCTGTCTCTTCTGATGCCTTTAACTAAGGATGACCTAACCGGTGATGTCTTTAACTGAGGATGGCCTAACCTGTGATATCTTGAACTGAGGATGGCCTAACCTGTGATGCCATGTAATGTCTTGAACTGAGGATGGCCTAACCTGTCTCTTCTAATGCCTTAGTGATCTTTCTTCCTTCGATAGTAATATATGCTTGCTTTCTTATGTGTCCTAAAATTTGTACTCGCAAGTGCACGAAATATGATGTAGTCAATGGGTGCAAAGTACGAGATCGTTCCCACGAGGATTGGTTAGAAAATATAAAAACAGAAATATCAATTAACTAAAAAAAATTTCACACATCTTAAACAGTAACTAACAACCTAGAATTCTGGAAACTTTTCTTCCCATGGTAGGTTTATTATTTACAAAATATTAATCTGTGGATTGAGATGTGAGATCTTTAACAGATATCTCAAAAGAAAAACTGCCCTATACACACGTGAGTTCTAAAATATAGATTTGAGATCACGGAGATGCATGATTAACATCCCATGAGTGTATGATTAACACTCACACCTCGGACAATATTTGGAACCCAATCTTTAGTGTAATTTCCAAAGTACGATCTAAGATCAAGGAGATGTATGATTAACACCCCATGGGTGTATGATTAACACCCACACCTCAGATCATGATTGGCACTCACCACTGGGATAAAGTCATACCATCAATCCGAGATCAAGGAGATGTATGATTAACACCCCATGAGTGTATAATTAACACTCACACCTCAGATGATGGTAAAACTTCACCCCGAGATGGGTGATAATTAAGATAAAATCATTATTGCAGATCTGAAATCATAGGGCATGATTAGCTCCTAGATCTCGGACTGAAATGATGATTTCATCATTTTCAATGAATATTAGGGTCTTTAACAGCATCTGACATCTCAATCACAGATTTATATTAATATAAATGTATACCTCGGATGGGGTTCATTACATCCCCATCCTTAATGAAACTAGCCACACATAGTAAAAATAAATAACATGGTTAAAATGTAAATAAACATTAACATCAATATTTAAAATACCGTAAAGAGCTTTATTATTATCCACAAAAAGCTTTAATCCAAGTCCGTACACCTCCTTCTTGAAAGTGGATCCAAATCAGAAAATTAAGACTTATCTTCTTCTCAAAATGAATATTAAAAAGGTAGTTCAAGAAAATGGGACTCAATGCCCTTACACTTTGAAACGCAGAAAACTAAAAATAAAAGAATGCAGAAAAATGAAAACTCTCTAAAAAACAGAACTCTCTCCAAAGAAGAATGCAGAAAAAAATAAGAATAAATCTCCGAAGGACTCTCCGAATGAATATATCTCCAAGAATATCTTTTTCCTTAATTGCCAAAACAGAAGCCGCTTTTTCCTCCAAGATTTTATTCCGTGAAAAGAGTACCGAGATTCTCGCGGCTAAACAAAATTCCGAACTCAAATTCAAATTTGGTCGATCGATCGACTAAAGAGGGTCGATCAGATTCTGTTTTGAAATTTCAAATCTTTCGGATTAAGTTGATCGATCGACCAAAAAGGGTCGATCAATCGACCTCCCAGATTTTCGTGAACTCCCGCTACACTTTGCATTCAGACACTGCCTCGGTATTGCGGCCATAGCTTTCTATCCCGAAGTCAGATTGAGGCGATTCTTACGGCGTTGGAAAGCTGACGACGAGTTCTCCAACTTTTATGTTTTGAAAATTTTCTGAATCTAACGTCTTAAAGGTTCAAATTGAGCTCCAAGTCGAGATAAGTTCCGAATGATCCAAGGTAGCACGAATTTGACGTTATATTCTGAACTTTTTGGGTTATTTCATGCTCAACACATCTCCAGGCCTGTAAATCACTAAAAATATATAAAACATGTTAAATGACTTTCATCGGATAACTAAATGTAGGTCTTTAGGGGTGAAATATCATCATATTTCACTGCACATCACTTTCCATGATATAAGGCAAAAAGTCCTCCCTCTTATGTCCCGTTGCTAGGATCTTTCTTGTCTTTCGATCCCTGACACAAGACGAGTCTGATGAGAATTCAAAGATACACGAGTTATCTTTAGCAAATTGACTGACTGATATGAAAATTTTCTTAATATTTGGAACAAGAAGAACATTGTGAAGATCAAGATTCCCAAAGGGGGTATGTAAAGGAGCATGACCGATATGAGAGATGTCTAAACTATTTTCATCCCCAATACAAACTTTATCAGTGCCAAAATATGAAGATAAATTTTTAAAATTACCTGAATTGTTAGTCATATGAGACGTAGCACCTGTGTCAGCATACCAGTTTGGATCTTGAGTTTCAGAAATACTCATGGCGGTGAGGGCTTGTGGAACCTCTTCGCTTTGATATGAGTGATCAAATCGATGCCAACACCCAGTCGAAGTAGGGCCAAACTTACCACAGGTCTGACATTTTATATTTGCAAACTTGTTCCGATTGTTATTGAAGGAGTGTTGAAGAGACATGTGACCAACAGGTCCACGTGATTGTGGAGACTGATTTTGGATCCGTGTGGAATGAGAATCTTCACCTTCCAAGTTTTGTTGATTTGGATTGGAGGACGACCCATTCTGTCCGATCGGAGCAAACCCACGTCCTTGAGAAATAAACTGTCGTGATGAATCCTGTCTAAAAAATTTGCAATTGTTTTTATAGTTACTCCCTTTTCCAATGAAGGCCACATTTTGATCAATATTATGATGTTCTAATTAGTTATTTGATTCTTTTCTCAATTTATATGTAAGGCTTGAACAAATTCGGTGTAAGATGGTAAAGGAGGTTTAGAAATCATAAAGGTGACGAAGGCATCATCATAGTTGGGACCCTCAAAGCACCGAGTGAAAATCGCAACAGAATCATTTCCCTTTCGGCAAGTATACAACATTTGCATCAGGTGGAGTTCTCGATCCTTTCAGATTCGCACATAATTTTCTTCTAAGCAGGTCCATATTTCATGAGCAGTTTTAACCCAATAACAAGGATAAGGGCTTCTTCAGTCATGGTAGTTGTTAACCGAGCTTCGACTATACAGTCATTTTTTTTTTGTTGGGTAGATCAGCTTGAGCTTGTAGGGTTGATCTGGCCTGTAGAGATCTCTTGCTTTGGTTTGCTGATGGAACCAACGAGGTATCTGTGCAGTTCTGCTCCATCTACCAGAGACTCAAATTGCATCTTCCATAGCGTATGATTTTCCAAGTGTCACGCAACTCGTAAAGGTAGAGGTAGATGATGATGGAGACGCCATAGCAAATAGAGGGTGTGTAGTGATCTGTAGCACAAAGGAGGTTTTGTTTATCACAGATAGAGAAACAGATTAGAATCCCAGAGTCTAGTGCTTTAAGACCATGAGAAAATAGTAATAAAATAATAATAAGCAAATAGAAGAAGTGCAAGGAGCAAGTAATGTCACAACACACAATTTTAACGTGGTTCAGTGTTTCAACTTACGTCCACGATCAAGTCTTCACTAATACAAAGCTTATTTTATTTTTCACACTCTACACACCCTAAGGTTCCATAATTAAATAGGTCTACAAGAGGAGCAATCTTGGATTGCCTACCAGATTTGGTTGGAGTGATACTCTTGCCTTCTTTATTTGATTTTGATTGTTACTTGCCATTTTTGTTTACTCTACCATCTACCTCAACTTTGAGGTTTCTGATAGTAGCTTGGTATAGTTGGGTCTTGTCAACTTTGTCTTCATTTGAGTGATTTTTGCCACCTATGTTCTTGCCATCTTTATATTTATTTGATTGATCTTTGCCATCTGTGTGATTTCTACCATATGCGTAAAATCTGTGATCTTTGCCACCTATGCTCTTGCCATCTTTATGTCTATTTGATTGATCTTTGCCATATGTGCAAAATCTATGATCTTTGCCACCTATGCTCTTGCCATCTTTATATTTATTTGATTGATCTTTGTCATCTGTTTGATTTCTGCCATATGTGCAAAATCTGTGATCTTTGCCACTTGTGATATTGCCATCTTTATGTGTACTTGATAGATCTTTTCCACCTATGATTTTGCCATCTTTATGTGTACTTGATAGATCTTTTCCCCCAGTGTGATTTCTGCCACAAGTACTAAATCTCTTGTCAATATTTTTGGTGTCATTTGTATGAGTACCATTAACATTATAAAAAAAAGAGAGAAGCCATTTGTATAATCTTTACTCAGAAAGATTATGGAAGAGTTTCGATTAAGACTTGATGAGGTTTAGTTCCCCAAACAAATCAAATCCATTTGTATGATGTGGATATGTCCTGCACTTGCGACGACAAGGCTCAATGTTGTTTCTTAATATTGCTCTGGTAAAGGGGGAATTGTTGGTTTGATCTGGGATCATGATGATAGATTTTTTGGTAGTTACTTCTTTCCTTTTAACAAAGGAAATGCTATTTCAAGTTATCTTAATACTATTTTGCAAGGCATTCTTTTGGCGATTGATTTGGGCTTCATAAGACTTCAAGTGGAGATGACTTCAAGAGTTGCTATACACACTATTAAGAGAGAATTTATGATCCCGTAGCATTATTTGGGTCTGATCAGAGATATAAGAGAATTATCTAAAGGCTTTCATCAAATCTCACTTTCTCATATTAATAAAGAATGTAACAAGTGTGCTGATTTTATTTCCATCTAGGCATAGATGCTAGCAATGTTGTTAGATGGAATACCATAGATGTCCTTCCTCCTTTTACCTTTCTCTTGAGAGATAACTTTATGATTTCTAATCAGTTGTAATCTCTAATTAATTTTTTTAAGATAGAGTGAAGCCCCATCAACCTCAAGCCGACTTATCGAAAAAAAATAAAAATAAAATTAAAGTTTTACAGATCTTTCCATCATGGTATTCAAATCAACGTCGGTGTCTTCATATCAGACAACTTAGATGGTGTTACATGTGGCATAAATCCCAAAAATAACAAAGCCTTTCTTTTTAGCCATGTGTCGCGATACAAATATGTTTGCTCTCACTACATGAAAACAAAGGAAAAACAACACCACTTGTTTAAGAAAAACAACTATCGAAAGCAGTTGAAACATAATAACAGCCTAAGGCAGTTGTTTTAAAGGGGTAAAATAGAGATTTTTCAAGCTATAAATACGACTCCATGGAAACCCGAGCTCGCACGAAATCGAGGTTGGTCGATCTTCTTCTCCTTAAAATCTCTACAAAAGCATCATTTCACCCCTCCAAAACCCTAATTCCTTTTAGAACCAGTCGAATTGAGCGAGGATTTTTGTTGATCTGCGTGAAGAAATGCTCTGACTACGGATTCATTTGTTTGTTGATGAATTTGAGAAGGGGCGGATGACAGGTCCAGTGGAATTGAAGGAGGTTTTTATGGATGGACTGGGGATTCAGAGTGCGAGGAGTTGTAGAGGTGAGATCCAGCTCCTCGAAGAGCAGATTCAGAATCGGTATGAAGATATGGAGTTGAATGCTTCGATTCTTAGTGGTTTCGTAAATGCTATCTAATGATGAGACTTCAAACCCCCTTACCATAGATGCAACGAAAGCCAGTGTGAAGCTTGTTAAGAAACAGAGCAACAACGATGAAGATGAAAGCTCTGATGACGAAATGTCACAGTATAAAAGGAGAACACAGTAAGCATCTTTGTTAAAAATAGTTGAAAATCTGGTAGCTGTTTGCAATCCATTTCCTTGATGTAATATTGATATTTCTGTTGTTTCTCATGCAAATCACTCTTAATATGAAGGAAACATACACTACGTGAAAATGCAGAAAAAGCAATAGCTGATGACTATCGTTTTTAAAAATAACGACAGCTTTTAATCGTCGAGTGGGCTGTCGTAAAAAAGGTTGTAGTATTTGTTAATGACGGATTGTAGCTGTCGTTACAACGACAGTCATTAGTTGTCGACCAATAACGATTGTTTTTAGCAGTCGTATTAAATGTCTTTTTACAAAAAAAAAATATGGCATCTTTATTTTTAAATAACGTATTATGACAGTTGTTTCCGCGTGCAAAAAACAACAGCTTCCGAAAGTAGGGAAAAAAAGACGATTTTGAGCAGTTGTTTTAATATTTTATTTTAAAAAAATAATTATTATTAAATTTCACGTACAACGATTATATAAGTTGCTTATTGAAATTTTCATTTGAAAAAAATAAAATTAAACTAATAATAATCCCAATACACAAATTCTCCGTAACAAATTCTCTATTTTTAGATAAATAGATGAAACATTTATTGTTCTTACAACTTACAATTCTCACATAGTTTATAAAAACACAAAATAAAAAAAATAAAAAATACTTCTAACTGTATCTTCTTCCTTTCCAAGCTATTAATCTCTTCTGGCTGGCTATGAAGCTGAACTCTCACATTTGGCTAGCTGAATCAATCGCCTTATCTGGTAGGTGACGCCCTGCACAACATATAATCACAGTAGAGATTAGCAACTGATTCAATACAAAGTGTGACTACAGGTAGAACATATAGACTATGTAATAACACTAGATATATGATTGATAGTGAAAACCGAACCACCTTAAAAATGGGCCAACATAAACAAAAATTATGAGAATAAAAAACTAGCTTCATTGATCATCACTTGAAGGGTTATTAAAAGCATCAATAAATCAAAAGAAGCAGAGATCAAGGAAGAACTTAGAGGTTGAAATTGGACAATGAGATTGTTGTAGTACCAGATTGGAGAAGAAGCATAAAGTAGATGAATTGCCTCATCACCCAACATGATATTTTTCTTTTTTAAAATATATTAATAAACATCTTTATGAATCATCATAATAAAATATTCAAGAATCCATGGAACCCTCCGTTCACCCTAAAACCATACAAAAATTTACAATTAGCAGACAAATTAAGACCCAAACCATAAAGATGCACAAAGAGAACAATCATACATTATAGGTTGTGTTTGAACTTTGGATCCAACATCATACCGCAGTTGAGTTTGCCTCTCCTTGGAAAAGAGTTAGAAATATGAAAAGAAGGAATAGACGTATATTGGTGTACAAAGCAACATAGAAGAAGTACGAATGTATGATTATTTCGGACAACTGAAGAAGTACAGATATGGACAAGATTTGTTGAGATAAGAAACAACTAGACTTGCCACATTCATGCTTACCTATGGAGCTTGTGCACCCATTTTTAAATTATTATTTTTTAAAATAGGGTAAGCTATGAGAAACAATGCATAGGCCAAAACCATGAGGGGATAAACACAACTAACATTGTACTGACTGCAACATTTTAGTGGGCGCAGTATGAAACCTTAAATATTTCCAGTCTATCATATCTAACATGGGATTATTTGATGGAGAGTTGAAGCACGGCATGGGATGAATTAAGTAATCAATTTGACAGGTGCTCAGTTTGAAAGATAACTTTAGAAATATATACATTTTTTATATATTAAGGAATTTTAGGAGTTAGTCACTAGATGAGAGCCTAAACGCTAAAAGGTTATCACCTATGCATGCTTGGGGGGCTTTTAACTACCTTGTTGAATAGAATTTACAAACCTCTATAGATGTATTATCTATTAGTCAGTTTATTCACAATGTGTGGATGAGGCGTACCATTTGTGTTCGCTCCCCTTTTTCTTCTGTAACTTCATCTTAAACAATCTGTCAATCTGCGTAGCAAATTGCAAAAGAAAAACACTAAACCTACCCTCGAATAAGAAAGGTAAAAATAACGCATTTCATCATGAAAAGAGAAAGGAACAAAACAAGGAAATGAAAGTAAAATCATACCACCATGGACTATAACAGTGCAGAAGATATCTGAAGCTTGGTTGCTCAAATGTCGTGCACAGAAGCTTTAACTTAAAAATCTAAAGTGGCTATAACCCATTAAAAATCAGCAATTCCAACATGTCAAAAAATGACGATTAAAAATAAGAAAATTTTCAAGGAGGCGCTAATTTCCGTTGAAAAGGCAAAATAATAATAATAAATAAATAAATAAAATAAAAATAAAAAAATCATATTTTAAAAAGATTTTCATAATAAGCATTTGTCGCTAGACAGTAGCGACATATTGCCTTTCCTTTTAACTTCTCTCTCGAGTGTCCAGCTTAATATTTATTTCACAACCTTATGATACTCTGTGCCACCCTTTATCTTGATGAGTCCCACGAAAATATGATTTTCACAGATTTCATTGTTTAAAAAAAATTGGGAAACCCTATTTATCCAGGGTTCAGTGGCTAGAAGGTGCTCATACCCTTTACAATCTAGAACTCAACTCACATACCATAATAATTTCCCTATAAAGTTAACTAACTAAAGTGTATAACATTGCAAATACAGAGGAAATAAATCAAAGCAAAACCAAATTTCTTTTAAGCATTTTATCAAACAGATGTAGCTCAACCCCTACGCTCCAACCCCACTTCACATCTAGACTCTTGATTTGATGTAGAAGTTTCCCAATCAATCTCTCACCCTTGAATTTAAATGAATCATTACACTTGAATGCTTGACATCGTTACCCAAACAATCGATATTCCCACCCCCACCACCCACCTAGCTTTATCCTTCCCTACTAGCACCAAATGCTCTTAATTATATTTCCCTTGGCTAGCTAAATGTCAAGTGCTAGTTCTAAGTTTCACCATGGTTGGGTCTACAAGTCTAAACACAACCATTCATTTTGTTAAAATCTCAGAACCTGACCTGGGATCCCAAGCGTTGAGTGCTGTTGTAGTCAATGTTCAATAGCTCTAGAGACTTTGATTTAAGCCTAAGTTATTTGGGCCCAACCTCGCTGTACACTTAAATTTTGTAAATGGTGATAGAGTCCATTGTTATCAATCTAGACCATCTACTACAACAGTGTTCCACAGAATTCATGTAGATATTCTTGCAAAGGGAATCAAAACGATACATAAGGGTTCTGATTTTGACATTGCAGCCTGAATAATGGACAAAACTACATGGACCTTGACATTTCACAAATTGGATTTCAGACAATAGGAAATTAAGAAAACAATATGATCAGAATCAGAGCCTAAGAAAGTCTACAAAGTTATTCTTTTAGCAGAGATGTCATGTAGAAAAAGATTTTTGTAGGATCGACAAATGGTGATCGAGAAATTGTAGACAGAAATCAGATGGCCGAAGATGCATTTGAAGCAGAGGTGGGAATAAAATAATGAATAAAAAATATAATCAAACAATCATTCCATACCTTATTGAGTGTAGGAGAGATACCGGAGTCGGCCAGCGAGTGTCCGGCGTCTGATGGTCGAGCGGCCGGGAGTCGGCGCCAGAGGAGATAGACAGGCGAGAGGACTTGGAGAAAGGAAGAAGATTAGAAAGAAGGGATCGTGGATTAGGTTAATTTAGGTTAATTTAAAGTTAGTTTTAGGGAGTACCTTTAAATCCACCCACCAAATCTTTGTGTTCACCCACGCTGAAACACTTTGATTATATTTGAATCAAATCTTTGTGTTCACCCACGGTGAAACACTTTGATTATATTGAATCGGACGATTGAGATTTTTTATCATCCCAATCTTTCACACAATGAATCTTGAGAACATGAACGTACTATCAGCAAGTTGTTTTTTTATTTCATGTGGTACACACCCAAAAAAGGGACGCTAAAATCAATTTTGAGCATGCACGTGATGTTAAGGTCATTTTTCTGAGATGTGTGCCACGATAAATAAAAGACAAACCGTCTGATGGTAGACACATGATATCAAGATCCATCGTGTGAAAGATTGAGAGGATAAACAATCTCCACCATCTGATTCTACCAAGTCAACGTGCTTCAGTGTTGGTGAACTCAAAGATTTGGTGGGTGGATTTAAAGTTACTCTTAGGTTTAATTGGGTACTTTTTATGGCACCTATAAACTCTTGTTGGAAACCTACGTCATAATCAACAATCGCTTTAAATCAGAAGATGGAGATCGTCTTCGCTCCAATCTTCCACACAAAGGATCTCCAATCAATGAGCATACCATCTGACGGTCGGTTTTCAATTCCAAATGGCACAGATCCCGAAAGCGTTGTCCTAAAGTCACTTTTGCGCATGATGTGTGGCATGTGATTTTAAAGCCACTTTTTGAGATATGTGACATGTGGAATCGAAAAGTGACGTATGATAGTACGTTCATAGCATCAAGATTTCTTATGTGGAAAATTGGAGCGAAACACGATCTCCATCCTCTGATTTAAAGCAATCAATGATGTTAGGTTCTATTAAAGACACCCATTTTTTAATGAGTACAATCCATGCATCGAATCTTTGTGAGCACTCATGATGAAATGCATTGACTGCATTTAATTAGATGATGTAGATTATTTATCGTCCCAATCCTTTTAAGATGGATCTTGATATCATGAGCATGTCAGCCGACCCATATCATCCGACCGTCAGTGTTTGACATCATGGGGCACGTATCCCAGAAAGGGTGAAAAGCCACGAACTGACACTTATTATGCCTAAACATGATTTTAAGGTCAATTTTTTGGGATGTGTGTTGTGTGAAATAAAAAAATCGAACCATCTGATATGTGCTCATGATCTGAAAATCCGTTGCGAAAAAAATTATGACGAAAAATGATCTCCATCGTTAGATTTAAAGCATGTAAGTGGGTGAACTCAAATTTCATGGGTGAATTTAAAGTAGGGTTGTTAATGGGTCGAGTCATGGCCCGACCCTAGCCCGGGCTGCCAAGGGGTCAGCCAGAGCCCAGTCATAGGGCGGGCAAACTCTACCGAAGCCCGACATAAAGCATGCCGAACTAGGCAAGATTGTGGGATATTCTTCTCTTTTAAAATTATTTTATACTTATATGCGTAATCTTTTTTTTTTTTTTTAAGTTAATTGTAAATTTAGTTTTGATATAAACTATTTATTAACCCTATTATATATTAGGAATTAAACTTTATATATATATATATAGATATGTTACCAAGCTTCCACTAGCTATCTTATAAGCCCAGCCATGTATATGCAATCGATTTATTCCCTATAAAAGCATGCTTTTTTCGGCCTGAGTTGCGGACAACTCTAATTTAAAGGTACTCTTGTAATTTACAACCTAAAAAACTACTTCAGTATATAAAATCGTTTATCCCGCCCCACTAATGTAATTTTTTTCACATTTTCACGTTGTGTATAGCCCATTGCGAAGGTTGTTAAAAAATAGAGCAGCTATGATGAAGATGAAAGCTTTGAGGATAGCTCTGATGAAGAGCCTTCAAAGGCACATCTGATGAAAATGGTGGACATCTCCATGAATAAATTCAGCATTCGTTAGATGTTTATGTTGTGTTTTTTTCATTAATCTATTTCTTATTTTTAATGATCTCTTCATTGTTCCTCATGCAAACCACTCCTATTATGAAGCCGAATATAACTATTAAAAAGGATAGTAGCAGTGATGAAGAAGATAGTTCTGATAATGATGAGTCTCCAAAATCACAGCAAAAGCAAAAGGTGAACGATCTGATTTGAAAATTGATTTTCTGTTAATTTGTTGAGATTTTTCTAATTGGATCATCTACGCGTGTGTGTGGTTTAGCTAATTGCTATTGTAACTCTGCCCATGTGCCAGCCAACCAAAAAGGAGGATAGCAGTTCTGAGGAGGAATCGTTTGATGAGAGTGAGGATGAAAAGTTTGCCGAGACTTCTTAGAAAAAGGTAGAAATTTACTCTGACATAATGTCTTTGCTTTCTTCAAAGAAATGATGATTCATGATTAAATCACTAAATAAACCTTATATGGACCTTTAAGGTTTATTTCGCAAATTATAGTATGATCTCACCTTATATCTTGTAGAAAAAAAAATGAATAACATCAAGGAAATTGGCTGTTGAATTATGAAGTGCAAAACATAGGTATGCTTTGCTGATTTTTGCAGGTGTTGTGAGATTACAATAATGCTTAAAAGCCTTGTTGAAGTGCATACTTAGGTGCGAGCCTATGATATTAGTTTTGATGCTACAGTAATAATAGGAGGTTTTGTTGATGGTGCGATGGGGAATGAGGACTGGGGTTTCTGTAGGTTCATCGACGTGCAAATTAGCAGTGCTTTACTTGACTATGATTCCATTGATTATTGTTCTTACATGTTATGGATTTTGATGCCCTAGTTGTTCAAATCAGATCTGAGAAAGGTGAGTTGTAATTGCATGAATCTGAATGGGACAAAGTTAAGTTTTGATTCGTTTGATATTTTGACTCTCGATGATTAAATTCTGATGCCCTAGCTGTGTCCTGTTTCTGTCGCAGATGGGATGCAGATCCAGTTCAACAATCGGTTTCCGGCGAGCCTCATTCCTCATAGGTTGGAATACCTATACTATTAATTTTTTTTAGAGTATTGTTTTGGATTGATTGTAGCACTAGATTTGGGCAATAGATAACCAATATTGTTTTGCTCCGAGTAATTATTTAATAAGTACATTACTTTTAGTTTATTCACTCATTGTTGTTTGATCTGTTGGAGATTTTTGTATTATATGTATTTGAAAGAGGTGTCTTGCCGCTGTGGGGCTAAAAGCCTATTGCTTGAGCATTGACAAATCCTTCTTCATTTTTCTCTTGCTTCTCTAATACACCTATATTTCTTGTAGTTCACATATCCCTAATTTTGAGCTATAATTTTATACAATTTTCATAAGCAATGGATTAGCAATCCCCATTCAAACATCTGCATCTAATTCATCTGAAAAATAAAACTCGGGTTTTGATAGAATTATGACTGGTTTGAGGGGCTCACAATCACTCCATTAGCACACCAGTCAACCCCCCCAGGGCTTCAACAAATCCCTATACCAACCCTCTTGTCCATGAATCTGTCATGCACTGCAGAGCCAGTAGGATTCCAAGCTTTCATTATCTCGTCAGTGATCAGCATATTGTTCTGACCATACCTTCTAACCGCTTCGTTTTCATACAGCAAAAAACGTCTCATATAATGTGATTGCAGCTTGTGTGTAGTTCGGTTCTTCCTCTCTGCTTTTGCTGATTTAAAGTACATCTGTAAATATATATTCTTATTATGCACGAAGCTATACGGTATAAGGATCATTCATCATTAACATCATCAACCCATCTATATGGGGTCGGCCCTAGTGTAATGATAATTATTCTTCAGCCTTAAAAATGAAAATAGATGGTTATGATGAAACTTATTACTAAGAAATTTTACTGAATATAATGTAATATTGTTTTCCCTTATTATCAATTCCATAGGTGAACTGTAACTTGGTTTCATGATCAATTCAAATGGTTATTGCGGAGCAAGATAATATGGCCAGAGTGATGAATGATTTTTGACTTAGAGAAAGAAGCAACTCTACACATTGATCTTGCAAAGTCTAATCCAAGGTCCAAACGCCCAAAAACAAGTCCCCAGAAGCTGCATTTGATATTTTCTTTTATGTTCAATGCTGGCTTCTCTTCTCTTTGATTGGATATTTTTCTGTTATTTTCACGAGTACAGAAGTATTCCTACTTGTGTAGTAAAAAGAACTTAAATTTGCTGATATTGTGAACTGAGTTTGTTGTTTTTGTAAAATAGAGGATGGAAGGCCTAATTCAATGGACAAGAAATTAAAGGATTTGCTGCATTTTCAAGAGGCCATCCTGATATTGGTAAGGTGTTTGAGTCCTGAAATGTTAGGCTTTTAGTTATAGCGGTGATGGGATAATAGGTTTTGCAATGGGAAAATTAGAAAAACAAACGTTTTAGCCAAAAATTCAAAACTTAACATTTAAAAAAAAAAAAAGGTTTTAAATGTTTTTTGAAGTTCAGAGATCCGTGAGATCTCAAATCCTCATTAAAGTGAATTTGTGAGTTTACAAATTTTCCCCTAGTTGTCTTCTCCACTCAAACCACCCCCGACAAAACCGGCTGCCGGTAAAGATTAGGGTTCCGACTTCCCGACTACTTTCGCGACCTTCTCGAAGCGGATCGTTGGTTATTCTATGCACCAACGATAGCATCACCAATAGGTGGAGCTGGTTTCGTCTCGGGGGAGGTGACTGACCAGGTTGTGGTAATGGGTTCGATTGAACCAGTGTTGGAGGTGATTGAACCGGTTGGGATTGTGAGAAAACCGGTGTTGGAGGTGATTGAACCGGCTGGGATAGTGAAGAAACCTGTGGTTGAGGCGACTGAACTAGTGGTAGGAATGTGGGTGATTGAACAGATGTTGGAGATGATTGAAGTGGTGGGGACGATGAAAAAACTGGTGATGGAGGCAACTGATAGGATGGTGAGAATGGGGGTGATTGAACCAGGGGAAGGGGTGATTGAGGGGTTGGGGTTTTGGGGAAATCGGAAGCTGAGGTGGTTGAACCGGTGGTTGAAATGGAGGAGATTGAACAGGCGGTTAAGATGACTGATCCGATTGAATCGGTGGTTGTGATGGAGATATCGTAATGGGAGTTGGCGATGAAGCCGTCGGAGCTGGTTTCGTCGAAGTGAACTCGTCACAGCCGTCAGTGGTTTTGAGTGGAGAAGACAACCAGGGAGAAATTTGTAAATTTACAAATTGAGTATTTGAGATTTCACGGATCTTAGAACCTCAAAAAAATGTGAGACTTTTTTTTAAAACGTTTAAGTTCTAGATTTTTGGCTAAAACGTTTGTCTTTTAAGGTTGTTTTTCTAAAGTGCCCTTTTGCAATTTAGCTACTTTCTTTTAGGCTCATTTGAGCTTGAGAAGTTAGTAATTTGGTATTGCTCATGTTATCTTTTTCTTGATGTAATGTTTTTTTCCCTGAATTTTTAAGTAAGAATGAAGTATGGTAAAAATTTGCACTTGCTTTCATTCATTTTTTCAACACTCAGGTGTTTCACATCACCTTAGTTCATTCTTTCTATCTTTATAGTCTCTTAATGGGAATGTGCAGTTCTTCTAAGAGCTCATCGTTCACATGTTTGGCACACTTGCGCACTAACAGGTGTTGACAGCAATATTCACATGCCTGGAATGGGTAATTTTGGTTACAACATGAATGGTTATCTATATAGACAAAGGTTATTGCACACTACTTAAGCACATGATATTTCATTTTTCTTCTCTAAGTAGTGTCATTTTATGTTCCCCTTCAATTTTCTTAATGAAAGTTATAGAGCCCAGTAAAAAAGTGGCTAATGCATGCCCATTGTTTCCTATAGTTGATTCTCCTATCCTAAGTTGTGCCATCCAATGCACTTCTAAATTTTTCATCATTTTCTTGTGTTTTCAGTTAGGAAACTTGAATGAAGCTGTCAATTATATGAACCCAATGAAAATAGTAGTGAGCTAGGTTTACCTTGTTATTTAAATCCAAGTTCTAAATAAATCAAGCATTGAACAATTGACAGGTTTTTTGCAAATACCCCCCTCAGTTATGCTCATATTAGAAATAATTCCCCCAATTATAGTTATTTGCTCTAAACCCCCTAGCTAGCATTTTGGTGTTCATAAAACACCTTCTTTAACGATGCAACTTTAAATGGTTAACCAACCGTTAAAGAATAGCCTAAATACCATATTTATCCTTTTTTAAATTAAATTACTAAATTGTCACCCTCTACACGTAGTTAGAGTTGGCGGCCCTCCACTTACAAAAAAGAGTAGTTTTAAATCCACCCACAAAATCTTTGAGTTCACCCACACTGAAAAGCATTGACTGCATTGAATCGGACGATGGAGATTGTTTATCGTCCCAATCTTTCACACGATGGATCTTGAGATGACGGAGGCACCATTAGACGGTTGACTGCATTGAATCGGATGATGGAGATCATTTATCTTCCCAACCTTTCACACGATGTATCTTAAGATTATGGTAGCACCATCAGACAATTGACTGCATTGAATTGGACGATGGAGGTCGTTTATTGTCTCAACCTTTCACACAATGGATCTTGAGATCATGGTGGCACCATCAGACAGTTGACTGCATTGAATCGGATGATGGAGATCGTTTATCGTCCAAACCTTTCACGCGATGAATCTTGAGATCATGGTGGCACCATCAGACAGTTGGTTTTTTATTTCATGTGGTACACACCCAAAAAAATGACCTTAAAATTAATTTTAACCGTGTACGTGACGTTAAGGTCACTTTTCTGATATGTGTACCACGAAATAAAACACTGATCGTCTAATAGTATGCCTAAAAGATCTCCATCGTCTGATTCAATGCAATCAATGTGTTTTTGCGTGGGTGAACTCAAAGATTCGGTGGATGGAAGCAGATGCGGTTATGCAATCCAGTTCCTAAAATAAAATAAAAAGATAAATTTTTTGTACAGAATGATAATATGAAGCACTACACCATTATTATATAATGGTTACCATTATACCAACGATGATATGATAGTGAATCTGATCAATTGTATAACCAGTGATTCATCAAATGGTAACAATCAATTGAATTTAGAATTTTTCTAATCCATAATTGGGCCTCAAAGGTCGGGTTCTGTGGGGTAGACTAAAAGGTTGGATGGACACGATATTTTATATACAATCTAAGAAATAATGAGGTTTTGAACCGGATCCGGTCAGATGAAGCAGGGGCTCGAGTTCGGTCGGCTGTCAAAATTTTGGCCTGCCTCGACCCATTGATAACCTAGTCTTCACTGATTTTTAGGGTCTTGATAGTTGAGGGAGCAAGTTTTCGACACAATAGGCTCTTCATAAGCTTGATATTCTCTTGATGTCGATGATGACCCAACAATGAAAATATCCAATCTGCATTATGAGTTATGACGTCACTTTTAGTAAACTCCACTTGGATACAACAAAGCTGGAGGATAAACAGATAAAATCAGTCTTGTTTGACAACCCAGGTTCTAAGGATCGGCTAATATCGAGAGAAAAAAAATTGTATCGATAAGTATTCAGCCAATACCAATTGGTCTTTCATTTGATGGGTCCTGAATCATATAAGAAATTGGAGGGACGGGTATTTTGAGTGGAACATGTAGATTTAAGGTTTTCTTTTAAAGAATAATTGCATCGTTTGCCACAAATCCTCCATTGGTTGAGTATTCATCCAAACGTTAGCATACTTTAATGGGGAATCACCCATCTGATGAGTCTTGAATCTGATGGGTGAATGAAGGGCCTTTTAGAAAAGTACCTTTAAAGCCACCCACTGAATCTTTAAGTTCACCCACGCTGAAACACATTGATTGAATTGAATCGAACGATGGAGATCATTTATCCTCCCAATCTTTCATACAATGGATCTTGAGATCATGATCGTACCATCAGACGGTCAGTGTTTT
This sequence comes from Chloranthus sessilifolius, assembly GCA_021018995.1. Classification (NCBI taxonomy): domain Eukaryota; kingdom Viridiplantae; phylum Streptophyta; class Magnoliopsida; order Chloranthales; family Chloranthaceae; genus Chloranthus; species Chloranthus sessilifolius. The sequence continues at coordinate 105,413,003 of CM037596.1, forward strand.
ATTTCATGTGGCACACATCTCAGAAAAATGACCTTAACATCACGTGCATGCTGAAAATTGATATTAAGGTCACTTTTATGGGTGTGTACCACATGAAATAAAAAATAGACCGTCTAATGGTACACCTATGATCTAAAGATCGATCTCATGAAAGATTGGGACGATAAGCAATCTCCATCGTTTGATTTAATGCAGTCGATGTGTTTTAGCATGGGTGAACTACAAGATTTTGTGGGTAGATTTAAAGGTACTCCTTTTAGAATAATGGTAAATTATAATGGCATGACTTGTAAATAAAGGTGATTGAAGGGTCTTTTAGAATGGTGATAAACTTTAATGGCATGACTTGTAAATATAGATAAATGAAAGGCGTTTTAGAATGGTGGTATTTTTAAAATATTGGTTTCATTAAGGGAAAAATAGACTTTCCGTCCATAAACTCACGGCTAGTTAACAACATGGGGTTATATGAAACAGAAACACAAAAGTAGGGGCTGCAGAATAAATACTCATAACTCAGGAGGTTTCTTATAGTATTAGCATAACACGGGGGGGAGGGGATACGGGGCAGGGGGGATATGGGGCGGGGGGTATATGCAAAACACCTATAATTGACATTCATATCAGCTAATAAGTAATAAGAAAGCCAACGGGCCTAACTCAACCTCACAAGACCGGCTTATAAAATGAGGTTTGCCCAAATTATATATAGTCCAAGACCTCCAAGCCCATAGGCAATGTGGGACTATTCTAGCAGATAAACACGGGGGGAGTAGGTGTCATGTCCATGAAAAGTATCAACTATTTCATTTTAAGTGTTTATATGCTAGGAGTAGCATGTTGTTTTTTCGATCCCAACAACCCTAAATTTATAACAGGGCACTTTAGAAAAATAACCTTAAAAAATAAACGTTTTAGCCAAAAATTCAGAACTTAAACGTTTTAAAAAAAAAGGCTTTCATGGTTTTTTAAAGTTCTGAGATCCGTGAAATCTCAAATGCACAATTTGTAACTTTACAAAATTGTCCTTGGCTTTCTTCTCCACTCAAAACCACCGACGACTGAGACAAGTTCACCCCGATGAAACCAACTCCAACGACTTTATCGCCAACTCCCATTACGGGGCGGGGTGGATATACAAAAAACCCATAATTGACATTCATATCAGCTAATAAGTAATAAGAAAGCCAACGGGCCTAACTCAACCTCACAAAACTGGCTTATAAGATGAGGTTTGTCCAAATTATATATAGTCCAAGACCTCCAAGCCTATAGGCAATGTGGGACTATTCTAGCAGATAAACACGGGGGGGGGGGGGGGAGAGTAGGTGTCATGTCTCTAAAGAGTATCAACTATTTCATTTTAAGTGTTTATATGCTATGAGTATCATGTTGTTTTTTCGATCCCAACAACCCTAAATTTATAAAAGGGCACTTTAGAAAAACAATCTTAAAAAATAAACGTTTTAGCCAAAAATTCAGAACTTAAACGTTTTAAAAAAAAAGGCTTTCATGGTTTTTTAAAGTGCTAAGATCCGTGAAATCTCAAATGCACAATTTGTAACTTTACAAAATTGTCCTTGGCTTTCTTCTCCACTCAAAACCACCGACGGCTGAGACAAGTTCACCCCGATGAAACCAACTCCGACGGCTTTATCGCCAACTCCCATTACGATATCTCCAATGCCTTCTCCTGCTCTGTCCCCGACTCCCACACCCGAAACACCCTTCTCCTGCTCTGTCCACCACAAGTTCAATCTCCATCGCAACCACCGGTTCAATTAGGTCAATCAACTCCACCACCAATTCAATCTCCATCACAACCGCCGGTTCAATCGGGTCAATCATATTCACCACCAGTTCAATCGAGTCAACCATCTTCACCGCTAGGTCAATCTCCATCGCAACCACCGGTTCAATTAGAGTCACGCTCACCGCCAATTCAATCTCCACCATTTCAACCACCGATTCAGCCACCTCAGCTTCCGATTTCCCAAAAACCCAACCCACTCAATCACCCCTTTCCTGGATTCAATCACCCCTATTGTCACCATCATATTAGTTGCCTCCATCACCAATTTTGTTAATCGTCCCCACCACTTCAATCATCTCTAACATCGGTACAATTGCCCACATTCCTACCACCGGTTCAGTCGCCTCAACCCCGTGGATGGCCGGCATGGCTTTCTGCTGCCGCAGGTGATGCTCTTGATGGCTGAACTCCTCGTCGTGCCGACAATTTCGAGAAGCTCGCAAACTCCTCGCTGCGCCAACACCTTCGAGAAGGTGGCATAGGTAGTCGGGAAGTCGGAACCCTAATCTTCACCGGCGGTTGGTTTTGTTGGGGGTGATTTGAGTGGAGAAGACAACCAAAGCAAAGTTGTAAGCTCACAAATCCACTTAAATGAGGATTTGAGATCTCACGAATCTTTGAACTTCAAAAAATTGTGAATTTTTTTTTTTAAACATTTAAATTCTGGATATTTGGCTAAAATGTTTATTTTTTAAGGTTGTTTTTCTAATTTTCCCTTTATAAAATGGTTTTGATCTGTAACCATAGTAAAGTGATAATTATATTTGAAAGAGTAACTCTCCTGCTGCTTGTACACAGATAGGTGCATGACCGCCACAACGTGGTGCACATATTCGATCAATCTAAGTAGACCAACTAGTAGCATAACATTGACACATGTATCAGCCAAAAAATCATGCCTATGAAAGGATTAGAACCGTCTGATCGTACACTTTTATATCAAACGGTTCAAATCCCCTTTGTGTGTATTCTGGAGCTTCTTCGGATTAATATATGAACTACCAGTTTAATGATTTGGATTGGTCAAAACCATATTCTATGTGGCCATATTCTATGTGGCCTAAAAATGGGACGTTCTTTGCTTTATCTGTAATGGGGTCACGACCCCATTTGTCCTCAAACTTAACTATGTTTTGGACACTAACGTAGATGTTTTCTGATCAGTACTTCCTTTATTCTGAATTTCTGATCATATATGCGGTCATATTTCTTCTCTTAATTTCTTAATATTTTCTGATGGAACAAAACACCAAAAGATTGCCAATCTGAATAGGTAAGCTTTAATTTGTTAGGCTGGTGATCTCAAAGTTTCTTTTTTTTAATATATATTCCTTAACGTGGGTGTTCTTCACTTTAGTTCAAAGGATCTTTTTATGATTCTTAGTGGAGTAAATGGATCAGGTTCGGTCCCAGTCAAGGTTCAAAATTTTGGCCGAAAACTATAATTATCGATAGTTATCGGCACTGTAGCAAGATTTCGGCCGAAATTTCGGTTTCAGTCCACACGAAAACCAAAACGAAATCCGGAATTTTGAACCTTGGTCCCAATCGATAGTGACGGAGACCTGACCATCAAGGGACTGGATCTGCATTTTTTATCAAAGCCCTAACAGGTCTAGATCAGGCCAGATTTGCCGGACCTATTAATAATCGGGGTCTGGTTTTGAGTCTTTATGTTCTTGAATTTTCTTTGTAGTATTTACTTTTCCTCTATTTCTAATATAAAGAAGCGTGTTTGTTATATTGTATAACTTGAAATAATATAATCTCAAGGGTTTAGGCGAGCTGGTCAGGTACTTGTTGCCAAAAGCAAGAGACTTTAGTTTGAATCTCTTCCCCCCTTTGTGGCCATCCTAGGAATTTATATCCTGCGCTTCCACGACATGTGCTAATTTAGAGTGCGCATGTGCCCTTGTGATTAAACGGATGATCTAAGAGGCCCGAATACCCAAGTTTTCAAATATATATATATAATAATGGAAATAATATAGTAGATCTACTATATTATTTCAAATTGTGACATCAATGGATTTAAGCAGAGTTTGGGTGGACTCCCTTGTAAAATTAGCCACTGATTTTTTGTCCAATGGGTTTGACTCTGGTTTTTCACCTGGTGAAGTACTGGAATTTATTGAAAAGGGTAAGCATCCAACATATTCCATATATTGGCGGAACGGGTTAGGCCTAGGGCTCTCACTGGGCCGTCTTAGCTCAAATTTTCACCTGCACCTGGTCCGAAAAAAGTGATATTTTCTATTAAGCAAACCTGACCCAGTATTCAGACCAAATTAACTATGTTGCAACCCAGATTAATCAGGGCCGGACTAGGGTTGAGTGTTCCAACACCCGGCTCGCACCCGATATATATATATATATATATATATATATATATATATATATATATATATATATATATATATATATATATATATATATATCCTTTTAAAGTTATTAAAAAAAAATTATTTTAATTAAATATAATTTACTTAAATGTCCTGAGATTAATCGTTGTCCGGTATAACCATTGTGCAACTGTTGTTTGATATAATCATTGTGTAACAAACTAAAATGAAATATTTGAATAAAAGCATGTATATGGGCCTCTATGATACTAATATAATTATTTGATTAAATTTTAACTTCTTCAAGATTTGATTAGGAAAGAAAAAAATGTTCAAGTCCAACCAAATTTTATTAGAAAAAATAGTCCAGCCAAATTTATTGAAAAAAAACAAACGAAAAAAGCCCGGAAAAACACCCAGCCCGACCCGGGCTGAGTACATCGCTGCCGAGTTAAGGTCGGGCTAAAAATTTTGAGAACCCGGCCTGGATAGGTTAGGGCCGATTTTAAACAATTGTTAGTTTTGTCTTTTCGTTTTCAATATTTTTTTTACATATATATGGTGTGACAGTGGTTTTTCAATTTTTTTTTTTATGAGGATAGCAGTGTAAGGATAAGAGGGTATATTAGCTTCTAACAATATTTATTTCAAAATGGGATTGTGGGTTCAAATCCCTGTGTCAAACCCTAGATCACGGGTCATGTAGGATGTGATCGCGAGTTACACTCATCCTTTATCTTTTAAGGATTCAACTAGCCCTTTAGCCATTTAGGTCCGAAGAAAAAATAATTATTATTTATAATATTTTTCCCCTCAACCAAAGTAGATTTCATCATCTGTCACCTGAACGTGTGAAATCTAGTTACTTAGCTACATTTACATGAACAATTATATGCATAATGTGACACGGACACAAGGCACGCACTACAGAAAATAAGCCTCTTAGCAGCAGCCAAAACTTCTGTTATTGACCAAAAATTTTGTTGTTTTCAGTAGAGATAAGACTAGTAGCGCCAGTTTTTTTATTAATAGCGACAATTTTAGTTGCCGCTAAAACACCTCATTTTTTTATGGTAACATACTTGGTAGAATGACAAGTCTGTGACCGAATTTTACTAGTTTGAATCGCATGACTTGTATTCAATTTGTGATTTTTTAGCTAAACTTCTCATCCTATTACTTCGATTCTGAGTTACACCCATCCTTTTAAGAAAAATAAAATATTATTTTCTTAATGATTTTATCCATCAAAATTCAAGTCAAACCTTTTCATCGGGTGTTTGAACATGGGGTATTAATATTTTGTGGCAGTTAACTCCTTCAATTGGGTACCTGCTTTCCCTAGTTGGCTTGAATGCATGGAGCATATAATTATTTTGTGGTTTTTCAGGTTGACATTTTATCTTATTACCAGGGTGCTTGATAAGATAAGTATCTTATTTTATTTTATTGAAAAAGTCAAGCAAAACGATTTTATTTTATATAAAAAGTCTATCATCAATAAACGGTAAAAGGGCTCCTCTATTTGAGCCCACACATTTTTTGAAAGTGCCCAAGTCTGAGACCCCTTCAAAATCATTAGTTCCTTCTAATTATATGATAGAGATCATTTTTCACCCTAATCATCTCACAATAGATCTTGAGATTGTTGAGCACCTATCAAACAATTAGTTTGTGATTTCATGAGTCATAATTCTTAAAAAAATAGCCCTTAAATCATATGACACAGATCACGCTCAAACTTGAATTTAGGGCTTTGTTTTTAGATCTTTGACTCTGTAGAATCACACTCTGACCCTTTTATAAGTGTGTCAGGATCTCAAGATATATCGTGTGGCAGCTTAGGGTGAAATACGAGCTCCATCATTTGATTCCATCATTTGATTCTCACACGATCTGAGTATGGGTGTTTTCAGAAAATGCGGAGCAGCAAATAGAGATACCTAATTGATAAATGTCAAGAGTAAACGACAAATATGTACTTGCCGTACCATTAAAAGATTATAGACAAGTATCTCTTTCCGTACCTTCTGGACAAAAAGCCATTGAAAGTTGACTTTATATTATCTTATAATTTTATATATGAAGTTGGGTAACCGACCCGTCCACTTTTGAGGGCGATCGGTCCTCCAGTTTTGTTTTCAGTCATGACAACTTTATTTAAATACCAAAGTGTTTGAATGATCTTACACCATTAGAGTAAACTTTTTATCTTACACTACTAAACTTCTAATTCATCAATAAACCATATCTCACGCTTCAACTAAAGAAACATGCCTATAAGTGAATGTGAATCATTCAATTGATTGATGAACTTTAATATTAGTCATTAAAAGCTAAGAGCAAAAAATGGTATTAGAAAGCACAGATCGGATGATTCAATCTCCCTAAATCACGATATTTGGCGCTATTGTCCATCAATGTATGATTTAGTTTTTTGATGGTATGGATTACTCACATTGTAACCTACTAATAGTGTAAGATCATTTAAACACCATTTCGATTTTTAAACATAAGTATTTTACTTTTTGATAAATCTCTGACCTCAAACAATATTGGTTGCCCAGTGAGAAAATGGTGTATGCCCCACCCAACCTAATGGTGTTACTAGCCTGACCCTACAGGTCAATGATATATACCCGATCCAACTTGATTTAAAACCCTTTATTTTCTTTGATTCATGACCCAACCCAAGTCAAGTATCGGGTTGATATGATCTGTTGACATTCCTAATTCTCATGATTGATAGCTCAAACCTTCTACCCAAGGTAATAAAATCGGAATCCAACTCTGGTATCGGTCCTCGGAGGAGTACCGATATAACTCGGCCAATACGTATTGGCCGATACTAATATGTATCGGTCTATTTTAAAAAGAAAAAGGAAAATATAGGTATCGACCGATACTCAGGACCAATACGTATCGCCGATACATATATTATTGTATCGGTTTACAGAGAAATCAATGAATATCACTGATATGTATCGGTATCGACCAATTTTTAATACCATACTTCTTCTCGTATTGAGTAATGGCCTTTATTTATTTCTTTTCTAAGATGTTCTAAGACAACTAGCGACTAATATCAGTCTATATATGATTCATTCCCACATGCAATGCATTAGAACTTCACCAAATACCAAATATATTTGTAGAGCAATATACGTACAAATTATATTTCCTTTCAAGTGGTAAAGGAAGTCGGCTAATAACTACTCCTCGAGTCAACTTTTCAAAAAAAAAAATTCGTTGCTAATGTCACAAAATCCCGTGTATATAATATATAAATAACTAAAATATTAACCGGTTGATAATTAAGTGACATAACATTATGTGTATCCCATATTATATTGTAGGTAAGGTTAAATTTATTAAAATTTTAAATTTTTAATATATATATATATATATATATATATATATATATGGCTTCTTATGACGTGATTGTAGAGTTTGAACCCTACAATGCAATGGAGTCCACTTAGGCTTACAAGTGACACAAATTCAAATCACACCCATCCCCCACTATAAAAATAAGGTGTTTTAGCGACACTTGCTATTAAGGCAATTTGTGGTAGTGGCAAGACTAATAGTGAAAGTTTTTTATAGCGACAGGATTAATAGCAGCAATTTTTTATTAAAAAAACTGTCGCTAATAGTCTTATTTTTTGTAGTGCCCCCTTAGGAAATATTTGTCCCTCTAGGGTTTTAGAAAAAACAGATTTGAACTTTTTTATCCTACAAAATCACAAGTCAAATATCTTAGATTGCCCAACAAACATGATGCATTAATTTTTTTTTCAAATTTAACCCAATAAATATCAGTGGAAAAACACTCTTTTTAAAAAAAGAAAAAGAAATTTTTTATAGTAGTTGGTTGACATTGGGTAAGTTGCCGTAGAACCCAATCATCGAACTGGTTGCCACGCGACACTCCACTGACCACGTCGTAGGGTTCAACCCTACACAGGGTCGGCCTTTGACCAAGGCCCAAGCGGAGGCCTTCTCGGGCCCCCAAATATTTAGGAGCCCCAAATCTTGGAAATCTTTACTCTTTACCATTTAGTTGCTTAATATAATTTTTAATGTATAAATGTATTTTACCATTTAGTTACTTGATATATATAATTTTTAATGTATAAATGTATTGAAATGATCTCATTATTTAGTTGGTTAAGTGATTAGTGTTGTTTTACTTATTACCCAACAAGTTGTGTTCAACTCTTCTCATATCCTATACTTACATTTTTTTTAAATGGGTCATGGATCGGGTCTCGGCTAGGTCGGTGTAGGTCATTAGTCAAGTCACTAGCCTCACTGGGCTAGGCTGGTCATATATTGACCTAGTAGGTTCTCTAGCCCAATTTTTTATCATACTAGATTTGTCTGACCAAATCCTTTATATATAGGGTACCTCTAAAAGCGCCGACGAATCTTCGAAAGCGCCCATGTCCCAGATCTCTTGATAACCATTGATTCATTCGAATGCGATGACTGGATCAACTGTTATACTAGTTTCAGAGACGACATTGCCCAACAAACTGACCTGCTCGAGCCAAAACTCACACTTGCTGAGTTAGCATATAATTTGTGGTCTATGAGTGTTTGGAGAGCCCCTCATAAGTGCCGCTCATGCTCCTCTCTCGTTCTCGAATAGATGAGAATATCATCTATAAAAATAATTACTGATTTGTCAAGGTGTGGTTTGAATACCCGGTTCATTAAGTCCATAAACGGCATTAGTGCGTTCGTCAAACCAAATGGCATCACTAGAAATTCGTAGTGACCATACCTCGTGTGGAATACAATCTTTGAAATATCTCTAGTCTTGATCTTCAATTGATGGTAGCCTGACTTCAAATCGATCTTTGAAAAGAATTTTGTACCTTACAGATGATCAAAGAGGTTACCAATCCGAGGTAGTGGATAGCGGTTCTTGATCGTTAACTTATTCAATCGACAATAGTCAATGCAAAGTCACAGGGAACCATTTTTCTTTTTGACAAATGAAACTGGTGCTCCCCAATGAGACATACTAGGCCCGATAAGCTTTTTATCCAGTAACTCCTGCAATTGCACCTTGAGTTCCTTCAGTTCTGTTGGTGCCAACCTTTGACACTGGCTTGGTGTCTGGAGCTAAATCGATCACGAATTCAATTTGCCGAACCGGTGGTAGTCCAGGTAGATCCTCGGGAAATACATTCGAAAATTCACATGCGACTGGAATGATATCGATGTCATTCCTCTCTTCTCGGTGTGCTTGCAAGAAAGCTAGGTACCCACTGTGACAACCCGAATTTTTCCAACATAATTTTCTTAGATATATATTTTTTTTCTTCCTTTCAACTTTGAACCAAATAGGAAAATTCGGACCGCCAAATCGTAGATCACAATCTGTTCAGGAATACTTGGTACAAACATATGACATAAATAAAAACTCCAATTCTAATATACAACTTGAATTAGTAAACTTACCAAACTACACAAGTACATTGTACGATCCCGAAATCTTAGCAGTCTTCAAGTCCTCAATCCACGAGTTCCTTATCCTGATAATTGTTATACCTATGACGTATAGTCGAGGTGAGCTAACAACTAAGCTCAGGTATCCAATATAAATTTACATTTTCATCATTTGAAATCATAGATTCTAAGACAAGAGTTAAAATCATCATTCAAAATTGAATTTCAAAATCTTATTCATTTTCCTTCTTTTCAAAACGGACTTTCAAAGCATAACTTTCAAAGCATTTACTTTTCAAAACGAAATCTCCTCAAAACAGAATCGAGCAAAAGATCCTTTTTAAAACAGTCGGACTTATCCAAGGGTGTCCAAGCTTCAAGCACATTTGCAAACAACGTCAAATTTGCAACTGAAACAGTATCAGGTGTTCAAAGGTGTATCAATGTATCCAAGGGTGTCTCAATGTTTTCCAAGGGTGTATCAATGTATCCAAGGGTGCTTCAATGTTTTCTGATGAGTACTGAAAAATGATGATAGTTCACCCCTAAATACCTATATTTAGCTGTCCGATGAAGGCTATCTGATGAGAATGATTAGATTTGAAGTGTTTCAGGTAAATACAAGCCAAGTATAGAAAACAGCCCAAGAATTCTGAATATAATGTCAAAACACTGCAACTTTGGGTAATCAAGAACTTGGTGCGACTTGCGGATAATTTTTGACCTTCAAGACGGCCGAATTAGGACATTGTCAAAACATGAAAGTTGTAGATATTTTTGTCATCTTTCCAACGGCGTACGAATTCCCTCAATCCGAGTTCGGGCCAGGAAGTTATGGCCGAAATACCGAAGCCGTGTCTGATACAAAGAAAGTGCTGAATTTCACGGATTTCTGGGGTCGATGCATCGACCCTGTAGGTCGATTAATCGAGGATAAGTCAGAGTCTGACACGAAACTGACACTGTAAAGCTAATTTTTGGGACTTTTTTGCGGCTCGATGCATCGACCCTCCCTGGTCGATTAATCGACCCTAAAATTACGGCTTGGGAAACTTCTGCGACGAGGGGTCTATTTAAAATGACTCAAACACTTCGGAAAAAGGGAATTAGATAGAGAGATTTTTTTTAGAGATTTAAGTAGAGAATTAGATAGAATTAATTTTAGGAAAGAGTTAGTTTTAGAGTTTTTAGTTTTTAGCTATTATTTTTCATAGTTAGACATAGAAATAGGGAAGTTTTATTATTCCTTTTCGAGAGCTTTGTTCCCTTAATTTTTCAGTATTCATTCCTTCAGTTTATAAATTTTGTTCAAAGTTTATTCATGCATTAATTTCGTTTCTGAAGATCATCGTACTTTTGGATCAAAGTAAGTTCTTTTGAAGTTTGAGGTAATTTTAATTTCTTAAATTAATGTTATTTTCCCGTCTTTATTTATTTATGTGATTTAATTACAATATGTGTGGCTAAATTTATAGGGATGGGGATCTAATGATTCACATCCGAGGGATGTACTTTTAATAATATAAATTAAGGATTAAAATATGAGATTTTATTTTATGATTGTTGTGCTATCATGAACGGATGAAATCCCCGCCACTAATCGGGATCGCGTGTGCCTAGCCATGCCCGGGATCTCAAATCTGTGACGGTAATTTTACCCAATCATTGTTATGGTCTTTTTGCTTTCATCGTGTGGATCTAATTACGATTATGTTCCGGGATCGAGTGTGCCTAGCCATGCCCTGGATCTTGGATCTGTAATGGTAATTTTATCTTAAATACTCCCTAATCTGAATAAAGTGTGCCTAGCCATGCCCTTGATTTCAGATTTATAAGTGGTATTCTTATTGAAATTTTCACCCACTTTGGGAATGATTTTTATTTGAACCTGAGATCATGTGTGCCTAGCCATGCCCTTGATCCCAGATCTATATATGAAAATCATCTAAGTCCTGATTGCAGGGATGCAACGTGGAACCTATTAGGGTGTTGACCATTGATCTTCCATAAAAGATGTTTGTTACCAATGAAATATCTCATAATTTAATCCTTAGATTTATATTATGGGAAGAACGGACCAAAGATGGGAGGATTTAGTATCTTCATCTTTATCATCATCTTTACCTTTCCTTTTGAATGATCAATTGAATTTTATTTTTGTAGTCATTAATTACCATCTCATCAACCGCTTAAATCATAAAACTGGTAGAATACTGTTAGATCGTCATAGATTTCTAGAATTGCTTGTCTCTTTTAGATCTTTCAAAATTAGTCCTCGTGGGAACGATCTCGTACTCCGCACCCACTATATACAAACCGATTCGTGCACTTGCGAGTAAAACATTACAATTAAAAATCACATCATTTTCCAAGGGTGTATCAATGATTGTCCAAGGGATGCATGATTTCCTAGGGATGAATGATGTTTCCAAGGGATGCATATGCAACGTATACGGATTATACAGCCGTACCGGCCCAAGGGATGCAGTCAAAAAAATCCAAAAGATTCACAATGCAAGTTCCATGTCAAAAGTCCAAGCGTCGTAGTAATCAACATTTTCAAGCGTCAATAATTCACATCTTTCTAAGGCAGTCAAAGCAATCCAAATGAGTTCAAAAACCCTTTCAAAATCTCACTTTCATCATACGAGTGAAGTTCAAAACAATATCAAGGGCTATTTAAAATTAAACAGTATCAAGTGCGTCTTTACAAATCACGATTTAAGTGCAAAGCATTGAACTTCTCCTACATATTTCTAGAGTTCATATTCAAATTCGTAAATTCCAGTTCTAGTTTCAAAGACTTCAAACACGGTCAAACTTATCATATTCAATCACATCAAGGAGCTATGAACCAAACTCCAATATGTAATTTTGTATTGAAGATCCCCTACCTCAATTCATGCTCATCACATTCCTTGCATAGCTCTCCTGAGAACTCACATGTAAGCTCAACACTTTAATCATACATTCAAAGTGCCCAAAATACTCCTTAGGAATGCTCATTTCTACATTCAAAGAACCTAAGGTACACATTTCTAAAGTGTTCAGACCAAAAGAAACAAAACACATTTTACTCTGTTTCTCGCGCGAGCGAGCCCAAAATATGTAATTTCTCGCGTGACCTACTGAAAATTGGTCTGCTGCTGTGTGTCACGCGAGGCCTCACACGAGTGAGCCTCAAGTCACTTAAGTTCTCGCGTGAGCAAGTCACAGCCTCACAGGCTTTCTTATATATTCTGAAGGTTTCTCAGACGAGCTAGCTCGAGAGCTCGTACTCGCGAGAACCAGAGATGTTTCAGATCCAAATTTTTCCTCAACTCGATCTTCCTCAAATCTCTTTCATACTTTACATACATTACATCAAGCATTTAATAATAAAATTTAAACACATTTAGCGTCGATTTCTCACCTTTACTCGATGAATCGCTCGTAGATCAGATAGTCTTCTTCCTTGCAAATAAATGGGTTTCCAAACTCCATTTTGATCTTTCCAAGCTCCACAATCACCACAATGTTGATACGATCGTAGGGTAGTCTCTCACACACACGTCACACAATCTCACTATGATCTCGCGGCTCAAAACACACAAAACTTCTCACAAGAAATTGGGTTTTCAAAATCCCATTCGGCTTCAAATCACACCCCGCAACTCACCAACCGTCTCAAACGACCACGAACCTCCTCCTCACTCAAGCTCACTAATTCTTCACAAAATCCCAAAGCTTCGGAGCACACGAATCTGGCGAGCTCCTCTTCTCCTTCTTTCTCTCTTCCTTCTCTCTCAAAGCTACAACTCTCAAAACCCACAAATGGGTCTCACGTGTGAGCCCCCCCCCCCCCTTTTATTTAGCAAGTGTGTTTGCTTTCTTGCAAAGTACTAACACAATAGTTTTGTGTTACCTTATCCACTTATCCTCTCTCTTGGTGTGAGACACATACACACCAAAGTGTGTTTACTTGCATGGGTTCCCTTGTGAATCACACACCACATTCACATGCACATATTATCTGACTTACACGATTTCTAAGATTTTAGGGTCATTACACCCACTACACCTGTTTCTCATAAGACGCTCTGCTCGGATGGCGGAGATGAATGGTGTAAAAGTTAGTCTTATGCCATAAAATCTGCATGATTTATCCTCTTTGGGGCGAAAAATGACCATCTTTCTTCAACAATCGACATTTGTGTTATGAGTGGATGACCAATCCATGCCAAGGATCGCGTCGAATCCTTGCATATCTAATATGATCAGATCAGCCATTGATTCATGATCTTCATAATCCTTGATAGCGACGATAACTAATCGAAACACTATATCAGTGCTAAGATAATTTCCTGTTGGAACTGACACGACCAAGATAAAATCTAGGGGTTCAAGAATGACTTTCAACCTTACTGCAAACTGCGAAATTACAAACGAGTTGATAGACTACCCTGAGTCTATCAAAACTCGTGCCTCGTAACAACAATAGTCACTTTCTTTATACATTTGTAAGGAAACTAGATTTTATACATACTACTCAATTAGATGTGCACAAAAGAAATTTTGACATGCAAAAGTAGCAATGTAAAAGACTATTTGATTTTATGCACCTTCTTCATCAAAAATAAAGGAAAACAGATTGACAATTTATAGGCAATCATACCTTGGATCACATCATTTGTTGCCTGGGCATCCTGTACCGAGACGGCATAGGCTCTACCTTGCACTGTAGGTTGTGAGGACCTCAAATTCATTGTTGGAGGCCTCTGAGCCATCATCGATGTTATCAACCCTTTCTTCCATTCTGGACAATCCCTGATCAAATGTCCTTGCTTGCCACATTTGAAACATCCATTCTTTGTCCACCTATATTCCTCTGTTTTATGTGATTTCCCACACCATGTACACTTCTCAATTGGCATAGAAAAACCAGCACGTGACATAGGTTGTCCTCTCGACACCCCAGTAGTAGCCGGAGTGGAAGGGCGGAATTGTCTCATTGGTGCCAAGTCAGATGGGCTCGAATACATGGAGTGAATAGGCCGACTCGGTGTTGAGTAAGTGGACTGAAAAGGTTGACTTGATGTCAATGTCGACATCCTTTGTTTCTTGCTCAATTCCCTAGAGTTAGAAGATTACATCTGGTTCGTTCTATTTTTGTTCTGTATGTCTCTCTTCTGATACATGTCTTCTAAGTCTTGCTCGGCAATGAGCATCAGTTCAATGACCTCTGTATAGGTCTTCGTTCTGAAAAAAGAAATTCTTCCCTTGATGGCGGGTTTCTAGCCATGCTCAAACTTCTTAACTATAATAGCCCGAAAAATCACGCTAAACTATGACCTCGGGATCCGTGCCCGATCGGTCATAGGTTTGACCAAATGGAAGTCCAATAGTTAGCATGAGGTGTGATGAATGGATGAGATGTGATAAATTGAATGTCTATGTGGTGTGTGTTGTAAATGTGAAGTCGCATACACCTATAGCGGTGTATGTGCTCAACACACACGTGAGGAAAGGGATAAAAGGGTTTAATAACCCTAAATGTGTGTTTTTGGTGGTTGAGAGAGAAGTAAAGAAGAGAGAGAGAGGAAGTAAAGAGAGGAGTTATTGCAACTGATTGGAGGGGGGATTCAAGCGATAAAAGCCGGATTCAACACAGTTTGGATCTGTTAGAGCCAAAGCTGGAAACCCTAGCCTTCCAACCACTGGATTGAAATCAACTTACATTGATTCAAGGTAAATTTTATGAATAAAATGCATAGATCGAGAGTCTAAATTGTAGTTGAAAATGGTTTAAATCATAGAATAATGGTTTAGAAAAATAGAGGAAAAGTGTGGAAAAGATGGGAAGAACAAAATGAAGGGTTGACCGACAATTTCGATTAATCAAATTGGGTTTCATTAATCGAAATTGGGAAGTTGAAAAGTCGAGATTCGATTTCGATTAATCGAATTGGAATTCATTAATCGATTTTGATTTCGATTAATCGATTTGGGTATCGACAATCGATCGGGAACTCTCCAAAGGACCTCTGTGGGTTGAGTGAAATGGCCGACTAATCGAAATGGGATTTCAATTAATCGATTTCAGTTTTCGATTAATCGATTTGGGATCGATTAATCGATTTTAGGAACTCGACTACTCGAATTGAAAATCGACTTTGCGAAACAGAGAATTTCGATTAATCGAATTAGGATTCGATTAATCGAATGAAAATCTCGATTAATCGATTTGAGAATCGATTAATCGATATTGACTTTCGATTAATCGATTTTGGAATTTGATTAATCGACTGAGATAAATTATGTTGACTTTTGGGTTTGACTTTAAGATTCTTGGAGAGTCTTGGACCTTCTTTATTGCATCCTTAGTGATGTGTTTCACCTGTTATGTGGTACCATAGGTGGTACGTGTGAACTAATGCACAAGGAGCCACGTGGGACCTTGATGCGTTGAGCAAACAAAGACTTGAGGTAGGGAACACCTTGAACATGTACCTTATTTTACAAGAGCATGTATGTAGTGATATAGATTTCAATTCAGTTGTTTAATTGCTTAAGAATTGTGAAAAGTGTGTGTGCGTGTGACATCCATAAGAGTAATACTAATAAGCCATCCCCAGGGGGTGAAGAAGTAAAGAGATCAGAACATCAGATGTGATGCAAGTGAATGGATACATCCTAGGGATGTATCCAAGATTGAATCATGTTTGATAGGGCCTAACTGATATAAGATAGCACACTTACACGGTGAATAACTATATGTAAGGCACCGATATTTTTATTATTTGAGGTTTGATAGGTTACCCCACCGACGTGGCGGGATATCCACGACTGACACGGCAGGATATCCGAGTACCGAACTGTGACCGTGAGGCTGAGACAAGTGAAACCCGCCACCAATCCCCAAGGAAAGGGCTTGGTACTATATTTGTATTCCTGTGAATACGTTAAAACTGTCTATATAGATGACGATGAAGGGTATCTCATCAGGGCTCGATGCTATATTGCTCGGGGATTACTTAAGTTGAAAGTTTAAGTTTTGCTTTAGGCCTTTTCAGCATCATTCATGACTAAATGAAAACATAAGTAATGAACAGTAAAATGAAATGCTTTTAACTGTTTTCATCAATAACTGCATAGACACATCATGCATGGCATATCATGGAATATATGTGAGTTATAATTTATATGTTCAACCGTATTTGTTCCCTATTGAGCTAGGATGTAGCTCACCCTATAGACTATACGTCGCAGGTCCACTACTAGCAATGCAGGCTTGAGAGGCCGATCCCGTGAGTCGGACCTTGCGGCCGGCGAAGAATTGGAGCCACCTCCTGAGGACTTTTTCTAGAGGACTCCGTTGTGCCGCTTTGAGGGCTTTTAGAGAGATTTTGTACGACTTGGTATGTCAAGCCTTGATTTTGTTTAAAACCATGTATCTAAGGAGTTGGGATTATTCTTTTGGGACGAACCATCCGTGATGATTTCTATCATCGATGGTTCAGATCGGTTCTCCATTCATGCAGAGGCATGAGGGTAGAACTGTCTTTTGGGGAGTTAATTAATATAGATTTAAATTCCGCAATTTCGTTTATTATACTTTTGATGCTTGATATACTAGTGTTTCGTGCTTAGCTAAAGGGCACGATCAAGATGATCGTGCTGATGGCACGAGTTTCGGGGTGTCGAAATCCGGGCTGTCACATTAACCCTCATAAGTTCTGTGGTAACGTGAAGAGGTGCGAACTTAGAAAGCCTTGTGAATTCGGCTTCATACTCACGTATGGTCATCTGACCCTGCTCCAATGCCACCAACTTAACCTCCTATTGATCTCTTACATCATCCGGGAAGTATTTTTCATTAAACTCATAAGTAAACTGCGGCCATGCCCATGGGGAAATCGAGATCTCTTGCAATCTGATCCTCTCTGCAGACTTCCACCAAGCATCAGCCGCTCCAGTCAATTGGAAGGTAGCCCAATGGACTTTTTCCTCCCCAGTGCTCAGAATCAACTGGAGAAGCTTCTCCATCTGGTTTATCCAATCCTCCGCTTCAAGTGGGGTCAGGTTGACCTTGGAAACTCGGAGGGTTCATCCTCCTGAACTCGTGGAATCTTGAGGGTGGACGTCTCACTGCAAGTTGGGCCATTGTATTGACAGGGCCGGCCCTGAGATTTTGGGGGCCCAAGGCGAGTTCCTAAAATGGGACCCCTCTTTCATATTAATTTTAAAAAATGAAAATTGTCACAATTTTTTTTTTTACAAATAAAACAATACTCATTGCTTTTATATTACAATATCCTCATATTGCATTCCATTGGTTATAATTTGAAAACACAACTAACAAATTAAAGAAACTATATCTTAAATAAAATGCAACACAAAAAGAGAAAAGTTAAATAGTAGAACGTACCCGACGGATCAAGTAACTCAACCAATAACAATTTTTATTACTTTAACTATCATTGAATCTTTCACTACCAATTTTTAGCACTTTAACAGTCTCAAAAGTTTCAAATAGGTTCATTGGATAAGTCTCATTGAGTAGATAAAAATTGACAAGTCATTTGTTAAAATTGGAGTTGTAACGAGTCTGAAATCGCCATTTTAAGTTATGGTCATTTAATAAGAAAAATTTATATATATATATATATATATAGGGAGCCGGTTAGGTCCTCCAATGGAGGACGGTGACCGTCCTCCAAGGTACACATGGAGCTCCACGTGGTAAAGATCAATATTAAAAAAAAAAAAATTTAACCCACAAGTCAAAGTTTGACGGGTTTCATTGGTCCACATTTCATGGTTCAAAAAATACACGATGGATATGTTTTCAATATGATGATCTAACCAATGCACCCGAGCTCCACGTGGCATCGAAACAATATTTTGGGTGCCATGTGGAAGCTTGGAGGACAATGACCGTCCTCCCATGGAGGACGAACACCTTTTTCATATATCTATCTCCACCCACTGAATCGAGTTCACCCATACATTGATTGCATTCAATCGGATGATGGAGAGTGTTTATTGTCCCAATCTTTCACCCGATGAATCTTAAGATCATGGGTGTACCATCGTACAGTCGATTTTTTATTTCATATGGTACACACCCAAATAAATTACCTTAAAATCAATTTTGCGTGTGCACGTGATGTTAAGGTCACTTTTCTAAGATGTGTACCACGTGAAATAAAATACTGACAGTCTGATGGTACGCCCATGATCTCAATATCCATCATGTGAAATATTGACACTACAAAAAATAAGACTATTAGCGGTAGCCAAAAACTACCGCTAATATCCTTGCCGCTAACAGTCTTAATAACCTTTAATAGTTTTTTTAATAATAGTGGCAGTTTTTTGCTGTAAAAAACTGCCGCTAATAGTCTTACTTTTTGTAGTGTGAGAGGATAAACAATTTCCATCGTCTGATTCAACGGAGTCAATGCATTTCAACATGGGTGAACTCAAAAATTCAGTGGGTGGATTTAAAGGTATATATATATATATATATATATATATATATATATATAAGGGTACCTCTAAACGTGCCTATATCCCAGACCCCTTGAAATCCATTGAATCCTTGGAATCACCTATCAAAGAGTCGGTTTGTGATTCCATGTGTCATAGATCCCAAAAAAATGGCCATAAAGTCACATTTGAGCGTGATTTGTGCTATATGATTCAATGACATTTTTTCAGGGGGATTTGTGAGACATGGAATAAAAAATTGGGCGTCTGATAGGTGGGCCATGATCTGAAGATCTATTTTGTAAAAGATAGGTATGAAAATTAATCTCCATCATCTCATTCGAAGGAATCAATGGTTTTCAAGGGGTCGAGGACGTGGGCGCATCCGAAGAACCTGTGAGCACATTTAGAGGTACCATATATATAAAGAATTTGGTCAAACAAATATGGTCCGGTCAAAATTGGGCCATAGAATCTACTGGGTCAATACATATGATTGACTTGGCCCAATGACCCGACCAATGATCTGCTCTGTCCAATGATAGGTGGGCCATGATCTGAAGATCTATATTGTAAAAGATAGGTATGAAAATTAATCTTCATCATCTCATTGTAAAGAATCAATGATTTTCAAGGGGTTGGGGACGTGGGCGCATCAGGAGAACGCGTGAGCGCGTTTAGAGGTACCCTATAGATAAAGAATTTGGTCAAACAATTATGATCCGATCAAAATTGGGCCATAGAATCTATTAGGTCAATACCTATGACTGGCTTGGCCCAGTGACCCGCCCAATGATCTGCACCGACCCGGCCGAGACCCCATCTATGACCCATTAAAAAAAAATGCAAATATGATATTGGGAAGAATCGAACCGACAACCTATTGAGTAAAAAGTAAAGTAACACTAGTCACTTAACAAACTAAACAATTAGAGCGATTCAAATTTTTTGTACATCAAAAATTATATCAAGCAACTACATGATAAATTCTTTCAAAATATGAGGCCCCCAAAAATTTAGGGGCTCAAGGAACCCAGCTCTTGGGCCTTGGCCCAGGGCCGACCCTGTGTGTTGACCATAGTCTCCAACAACTGCCCATGTAATCCTTCATTACCTCTACCAACTAGAATGGTGTTAGGACTCTCATCATTACTCCCTTCCCCCAATGGGATGGTATTAGGACTCCTAGGGATTTCGACACCACTTGGTATGTCCTCGTACTCCGGAACGTCACTCATAAGGACCGTCTTCGGCCTGCCTCTACCTCTTACCCGTGGAGCCATACTGATTTGTCAATGATCGAATAAAATTCGATCAGCACTTGTTATGACAAAATTAGGCTCATTATCCTATAAAATCTGAATCTAAAGTTATGGCTCTGAGTCCCCATAAAATCTAAAGTCTAGGCTCTGATACCAAATATGGTAGCCCGACTTTTTTACACTAATTTCTAGAAAAGGTCGGGTCGCCAAATGATTATCCAATTTCCCCTAAGCATGATGATAGGAAAATCAAACCGTCCGATGCCTTCTAAGGCATGCTCTCTCATACGGAATGCTAAACAAACATCATCTAACACTATTTTGATTCCAATTCTATATATGACATAATCCAAAACTGACAAAAATAGCTACCGGTAATGGCCAACCGTCACATAAACAGTGGTTTCAAACTATAAATAGTAATATCACTTTAGTTCAAGTAATTTACTTATAATCAAAATGAACTTAACCCAAAATCTATCACCAATAACTACGGGAAGTAATCTTCAGGCAAAAACTCCTCTGCTTCTAACACATAATCAAGGTCTTTTAATTCAGGATCCTGATTCACATCTACACCTATGACATAAATGTCGGGATGATCTAACAGTCTTAGCTTAGTAGGAAAATATCAATATTAACTCATATTTCATAAATTTGAAACACGGGTTCAATGATATAATCAACAACATTTATCACATTAAAATTGAATCAAACGATGATCTTTCAAATATAACTTCATGTTCAAATAGAATTTAAAAGCATTGATATTCAACATAGTATTCAAACGAAATTCGAAAATTCATGTGACTTAAATTTCTATTATTTCGTACTTCTTACATGCTATGCTTTGTTCATTAAATGACTTAAATTGTAACTTAAGTAACTCCAACGCGATAATAGCATTGAGCCTTATAGATGGAAAGTCTTCTAACCATCATCTTTAAATAAACACTTACAGAGTGTACGGTATAAACCGCCGTATCGGTCCATGGTGGATGGTACAAACCGCCATATCGGTCCTTATGAGGTTTTGTTCACATAACCTTAAATCAATATACACAACTAATATTCAATACTTAAATCAATATTTTAATACATAACAAATGTCGGAATTTAAAGACTTTGTATTCATTGAGTCGGTAATTCAGAATCGATGTTCGATTTCAATAGTTCACATTCATAGTTTGACTATTTGATGAAACACACAATTACTATGATTATTTCACAATCATATTCATGTTAATCGTATCACGTATCTATGTATCAAAAAATCAAAATGGGAATTAAGTATTGAATTTTCTCTATCTTAAGTTTAGTGCCTTTCAAAGCGATCCAAAGGTTTTTTTCTACCTCTTCCATTCTTAACCAAAATTACATTAATATCATACTACGTGTCAATGACGGAAAAATCATACGGTTCGAAGTTTCTCCAAGTTTTTCCAAAGAAAATCGAAGCAGCCAGAAATAAGGGAAATCGATCGATCGATTTCCTTCAGAAAACTGACACCTTAATTCTGTCAAACTCGATCGATCGATTTCAAAATCGAGTATTTGATTTCAAACTCGATCGTTCAATTCCTTCCAAAATTCTGCACTTTTCAATCCTGTTAAAATCGATCGATCGATTTCCAAATACATCATTCGATTTTGACAGATTCTGTAGCCCTTCGGGCTTCATCTTCTTTGGTTCATTTTTCTCCCAATTTCCAAAAATACTCAATCACACACCATACATTTATCAATCTAAGATTAGAAAACTAATTCTCATACCGTAAGGTTACGATGCTCACCTTTTTGAGGTTGTTCATGCAGCTTTCGATGATTTCCTTTAAAAAGGGGTTTCGGTGTCGAATGGCGGATTCTCACAACCATTGACTCGAAATGAAGCCCAATACTAAGTTCCTCACACCAATAAGTATTGATTCTAACCTTCATAATCGCGTACAACACTTTCACAACGATCGGTTCATCCTCAATATAACTCACACTCTTTGAAACTCTTAGATCTAAGAAATGTCGGAGTTCAAAGCTTCTCCGCGATTGAAATTTACGAAAGACGGAGCTCGTGCGATGTTGGTGTCAAATGTTTCATGAAGGATGCAGAGAGATCTCGCAATGGAATCTCACGAGAGGGTTTGAAAGAGAAGAAGAAAGCTCTCTCTCTCTCTCTCTCACTACACTTCTTTTACAAACAAAACCCAAATGAAATATCTTAGATATTTCATTTCACTTGACTTTATCCTTTAGCTTTTGTGGGGTTATTGGAAGTTGAGAAAGCACACTGCAAGTCGGTGCACGGTTCCTCATCTAAGGCCACAAATGATTTTCAACTTCACTTTTGACACACATCACACATTGATTAAATATTTATTCTAAAATTTCAAGGCGGTATCGATCGCCATACTGAACACGCACACGAGGTCGGTTGCATTCAGGTTCGAATTTTCTCAAAATGTTACAATATATATATATATATATATATATATATATATATATATATATATAAAATTTATATTATTATTTATCTTTAACGTTTATCGAATCATCACCGTCATCATCATCATCATCATCATCATCTATAGCTTATCTTATCAGATGTTGTATAATCCTATTTAGCGTATCTAGTTAACTGTTTTTTACAATGTATATTTATCATCAGTCTTTACTTTAATTATTCTAAATGCATGCATTTATACTAATTCAAATGTACCTATGGACTAAGTTGATCCTCCTCACATTTAGAAGAGAAAGAAAACAGTAATAATAAAGAATAAAATAAAATATGTTGGATGAAGATCTATCGAGGAGAAATGCTCTCAAGATCTATGATACAAAAGATTGAGTCAAAAGATACACTTAATCATCAAAAAATAAAATTTTGACTGATGCGTATCGGCCAATATGTATTAGTGATACTGAAACGGGATACCGATATGATCGGAACGATACGTATCGGTTTGGCTGAAAACTGATACATATCTCGATCCAATACGTAACAGTATCAGTCGATTTTTGATACCTCGGTGCCTAATGCTACCTCACTCATTAAGGTGAGAAAAACTCAAAACCATAATCCAGCTTAGTATCATATGCTAAATTCATAGGCAGTACATATTAGATGTCAAACACGAAAACCGAGGTCCTTGATAGTTGCATAACTTTTTGGAATGTATGCCACATGAAATTGTTACGTGCTATTTGACTCCTACGATCTCGAGAACTATTTTGTAGAATATTAAAAAGAAAAATGATTTTTATCGGCTTAATGAAACATTTTGGATTCCATAGTATATGTTGATTTTAGATGACATTTGACTTCTTTAAATGGAATGAGGAGATTGTTTTTCTCCCTAATCTTTTATAACAAAGATCTTTAGATCATGACACACTTATTAGACGGTATAAATTTCGATTATGTATAAAAGTTAACTTGAGCACCAAGTAATGTGAAGCGAACATTATAAGAAAATCCAGGGTACACCACTGGGTGCACGAGGCTATAGTCTTAGATTGTATTTGCATTAAAAAAAATGAGCATCTAAAATAGGTTTAGAAAATCACCTAGTAGCCATACGATCTTGATGATATCTGGTGCACCACGTGGCCATGTGGTGCCATAAGTAAGAAGTTAAAAATAGAATAATAATAATGGCCCACTCACCACCGTCAGCGAGTTGGTGGATCACCTAATGCCAGTTCACCTTTGGGTCTAACCTATGTCTCACTCCGCAATCCTTCATTTCACCAACGGTCTAGATCTCATCAAATTCAACGGTCCAGATTAAATAATACTCATCAACTGTGAATATACACACTCCAAAAGCTTTTTCCTATTAGTAATTATTATATTGCAGCCACCTTGCACCTTTTGAGGTGCACGTGTTACTAGTGCTGAGACGAAGGATAGGTATGGGGATAAAACCGCTTCCAAAATATACCGAAGAAAACCCGTAAAGTAACTTTAGGAGAAAAGCCGGGAAATTATGAAAATAAAAAAATATATTAATAAGAGAGTCCTTTAGGTCATTCAATGGAAGACGGTGACTGCCCTCTAAAATACACATGGAGCTCCACGTGGCACTCAAAACATTGTTTGGGTGTCACGTGGAGCACAAGTAGACGGTTTAGATCAATATTACAAAAAAAAATCGAAAATTTTTTTTTAAACCCACAAGTCAAAGTTCGACGGGTGTCATTGCTCCATATTTTACGATTCAAAAAACACACGATTGAGATGACTTTTCAATTTTTTTTTGTTGAGATGAGTTTTCAATTTTATTTTTTTGTCAAAGATGATCTAAGCAATGCACCCGAGCTCCAGGTGGCATCAAAACAATATTTTGGGTGTCACGTGAAAGTTTAGAGGACGGTGAGTGTCCTTCATGAGAGGGATGTGACGGGGCCAATACTCGAACTTACAGCGTGGTGCACGTGGCACGACATGTGATGCCAGGAGGGCACGCGAGATGGGGCCAAGTGGGCCCGGCGACGTGGTCGCGCTGCGAGGACGCGACACGGTCGCATGAGGGTACGACGCGGAGCGTCACGGTCGCGACATGGACGCGACATAGTCAAGGTGGGCTAGCGATGCATGAGGCGTTGCGGTATGTCAAACCAAGGGGTTTGAGGTTCTCTTGCCATTCTGGCTGAATGACTGTTTTACCCTTATATAGGGGAAGGGAGCTTGAGAGTTATTCTCTCGCACACGGGGCCTTGCGTTGCCAGAGGGGGCGCAAGTGTCTCCTAGGCCTGAAAGGGTGGGCCTAGAACGTCGACGCAGCGATGCCGTGTGGAACCCGAGTGAGGTTGATGTATGGCTCCAGACTACGCGTCACGGTGCATATGGTTGGGCAACCTCGCGTGAAAATACTAAGGCGCTGCGTGAGACTCAGTAGAGCACGACAGCATGTGGGCTAAAGATGAACGTGTGCTAGTAATTCGGAACGCACACGCAAGTGGAGACTCGCTGGAGACCGCACGCGCGAGGCACAAGGTTGTGGGCTCTTCAAAGAAAGTAACGAGGTACTAGTGCAAAGATAGGGTGAAGCTTGAACAGCGGTTAGCGCAATGGCAGCATTGGCGTAAGGGACACGATGAGCTGAATGGTAGGCCGTGAAACAGAGGCAACCATGTTGGGAGGAGTTCGCCCCAGGCGGGTGGTATCGGTGATGTGCGATGGGTTGGCGTTACGCGGTAGCTAAGCACTGTTAAAGAGCGAAGGACGCCTCGCGACGATTGGTATCGGTAGGTGACCTAGCTAAGCGTGCGTTAGGTGCCGACGGATCAAGTCGCTAAGTGCGACCGTGATGAGGGACACCTTTTCCTATTAATAATTATGAACAATAAAAATTATACATATTTTGACAAAACACGGATTTAAATGGGAAAAATAAGTGTTTAAAATTTCATTTTAAACATGTTTTTTTTTCATTTTTTCAAAATCACGCATTCAAAATATGTTTTTTCCGAAACATTTTACATGTGGCATAACGTGGGTGAAACCATCATAGTGGAATAATAAACGTGTAAAAGTCAGTGTCGCATGAAAAATCAGAGCCGTTGACTTTTGATCAGATCCAAAAGTACTTACCACCAATCAATGGTCCACTTATGGACCAATCATAGCCCACATATCAGACGGTCAGTTGTTGATTCTGCATGCCACACATCCCCAAAGTGACTGTA
Organism: Chloranthus sessilifolius; assembly: GCA_021018995.1. Classification (NCBI taxonomy): domain Eukaryota; kingdom Viridiplantae; phylum Streptophyta; class Magnoliopsida; order Chloranthales; family Chloranthaceae; genus Chloranthus; species Chloranthus sessilifolius. Next base: position 105,439,039 of record CM037596.1, read on the forward strand.
ATCATGGTGCACCATGGTGTGACATGTGTAATCAACATCTGACCTGATATCTGGGATGAAAAATGACCTTTATCATATGATTCATGACTGTCAATAGTATGAGTGTTGGAACCATCAGTTGCGCCGCAAGAATCTTTGATTGCAAAAATCACTACCCTTGTTATTCGCAAGGATCAAAATTTCGGCCGAAATTATCGGTTTCGATCCCCACCAAAACGATAATATAAGACCAAAATTTCGTTCCAAATTTGTTTGGGACCCAAATTTTCGAGCAAATTTTTTATTTTCGGCCGAAATTTCAGTTCAAATTTTTTGTTTCTTGATCCTTGGTTATTAGTGTGAATCTATCCCTAGAGTTCGATTACAATGGTTGTGATAATGGCATGCGTTTGCAATTAGTCTATACAAACTCCAATACCCTTTGGTTAAAGGTAGTTGATCGGCTTACTATGTGTATTTAATTAAGTCTTAACTTATTACAAGCGCACAATGAAAATTGTAAAGCTAGTATAATCGTTCTCACGAAAATAATTATTCTCCTAATTAGCATTTTTAGAGAAAACTTATATTTACCTTTAAGATTTTAAAGTACTTGAGAAATATAAATAAAAGAATGATTTCTTAAACTAATTTGCAGAAAGTAAATTTTAAATCCTCCTTCTTTAGATTGTGATTGTCAATCACGAACTTCAACTATCGGATGTTTATAAATTTAAAATATCGTTATACCATATATCAAGTTTCCTAACATCGGTCGTCAATCAAAATCAAAATTCTATCAATATAGATTTAATCTAATCTTTAATCTACCAGAAATTTAGGTGTCAATCAAACTTCAAATAATCAAAGAAGGAAAAATAAAACCATTACATTAATCTGCAAACTTTAATCTGAGTCGTCAATTCAAATCAAAATTTGGAGATGTTTACAAAGCAGGAAATTATAATAAAAATAAATCTAAACTAGAAAGCAAAAGTAAAACCATCCAAAGGGTTAATCTTTCAGTTCCCTTAGCCTTAATTGTCAGGCAAAATCTTAGAGAATTGTGGACAATTTTACTTGATAAACATAAACTACTTTGATCGGAAGAAAACACAGACATCAATTGTCAATTGATGTTGACAAATTCTTCGATGAGATTATTCCTATGCCGAGTCTCTTATTTATGGATCATAAAGGTCGGTTTACAAAGATCTAATTATAATAAAAGAAATTACTAAATATAAAAGTATCCCAATATAACTCTAATTTCTAATCCTATCTTCCTTACTTTTAGATAGTTGATCATGTGCTTCTAGATTGTTCTCCTTATTTTCAGTAGCTGAAATCTTTAAGAGTCCTTCTTCATCAATCATCTCAGATCCGTGATTCACCACACTTTTAATTCAAGAATTCTTCTAATTTGGTTCATGGCGGTGTGGATCTTCACTTCATCAGCACCATTGAAAAACTTCATTTTGTAGAATTGTAGATCACGATTTCTCTTTTTAACTTGGCTTTTTTTATGGACGATTCCTCATTTACGATTTCATTTATGAATGGTTGCTCTTTTACTTCATTATAGCTACGATCGATCGTACTTCCGTGTCACTTTTACTTTTGAACTTTTCTGGAAAATCGTAAAGTACAATTTCTCATTTCTTTTGTCTTCTATTTGTTTCCGCTCAATCGTAAAACACAATTATTTGCTTTTAGTACTCATCGAATATTCTTCTCACGTTCAATCATCTTTTTAGTGCTTTATGAAGTTTTTTTATGAAGATTAACACTTTTGATCTATTTTATTGTTTTTCCTTAGTAATTGTACATCTCTAACTTGTTAGTAGTAAACTAAAATCTAAGAACACTAAGTTAAAGGTGATAAATTGGTAAATTATGTGACAGATTAGTAGCCTGGTACTATGGACCCGATAACTTACCTGATTCCATACTAATTTGCAGCTATGTGGCGTTCAATCATATGATCAGATGCCATAGATAGGAGTGGCTCGATGATCACTATTATTTTGTGAAGGTATATATTCACAAAATAATAGTGATAGGTATATATATCTTCACAAAATAATAGTGATATATATATATATATATATATATATATATATATATATATATAATCATTTGGTCAAAAGTGTCAATTACACAAAAAATGAACAGTAAATTACATTTGGTTTTATTATTCACCTCTCACCACGGTTGACGTCATTGGCTGAGCAATTTTATATTTTAATTTATTTTTTTTACAAAATAATTGGGATCATCAAGCCACTCCTATCTATGTCATCTGATCATGTGATTAGATGCCATGTGGCTGCAAATTAGTGTGGAATCAAGTAAGTTGCATGTCCATGGTACCAGGCTACCATTACCCTACACGTTTTACCCCACTTCTCCCCTCGAACTTGTGAGCAATCTAGATTGTCTTCTTTTTTGCATAAGTTTGCTTTAAAAATATTTGCCATTTTATATTCATCCCTTGCTCTTTTATTGTGATACTTTTATAGTTCATCAAAAACAAATGTCATAAAAAAAAAAAAAAAAAAAAAGAATAAAAAACTTTTATAAGTGCCAAGCGAATAGAGCCTTTATCCCATCCATTTTCAGTTGGAGTCTAATGTTATATATTAGCATAGTAATATATATGTCATTATTTTAAAATTATATATATATATATATATATATATATATATATATATATATATATATATATATATATAATTTTAAGATTATTTGTATTATATAAAAAGCTAAACTAGTGCTTCGGAAAGACAAATAAAACACAAGTTAGCACCACAGGCATTGCTATCTGGAAAATTGAACCTTTCGGAGAAAAGCAGGATAGGTATCTAGGTAAATGAAGGAAACCCTTAAAGAAGGGCAAAAACTACGTTAGGAGGAAACCGAAAGATATGAAAGAAGACCTCCACAATGTACAAAACACCCCATGTCAAAAAGAAACATGCCAAAAAGAAACCCGAAAAATTAGTGCCCAAACCCAATTACATAATATTTAAAAAAGAAGTAAGTTGCTCGGCTTGAAATCTTCATAGATTGAAGATGGAGATACTTCCGATAGCTTTAGCTATTGCCCAAGGGCAAACCAAAATGATGCAGTCGCGAAAGAGGGAGTATTCATTGGAGATTTTGTTCTTGCACCGGACGTTATTTCTGGCTAGCCAGATATTTCAGAATATCGAAAAAATGGAAATGATCCCAAATCCAATTTTTAAGCCCCACGAAAGGATAGGTCTCTCAATTTAAAACCATATCAGTTACCTCTGCTTGAACACAAGAGAGCACACCAAAAGTTCTGAAGCACCTAACCCAAATCGGTCACACCTTAATACAATGGAGGAATAAGTGTTTAGTGGGAATTTTGAGTAAGATTGTAAAAGAAGTATTGTAAAAGAAGTATCTCTAGCTGATATTCATACCTCGTTTAGTGGGAATTTTGAGTTTCCAGATGAAGCACCAATTGAGCTTGGGGTAACTGGAGTAGAGTATTCTAAACATCGATTTGACCGAAAAGGAGTCACTGCTTTTAGAAGTCCATATGCGCTTGTCGACCTAATTAAGCTTGAATCTGAAGTTCTTATGGATGATGATAAGATTGCAGTGTTCTTCAATTTTCACATCAGTAAGACATCTTTTAAAATTGATTGACCAACAACCATTAGAGGAAAAGACTTCCTGAATTGTAACTCTCGGATGCAAGGATCAAAATATCGGTAAAGCGATATGTATTGTCCTGACCTCCAGGACGATACGTATCGGGTATCGGCCGATACATTCAATGTATCGGCGATACATTGAATGTATCGGTTTGATACATTGAATTTTATTTTTTTCCGATTGTCTATATAATCGATAGCGACTGTGTAGACAATCGCCATCGATTGTGTAGATAATTGAAAAAAAAAAAATTCAATTGTCTACACAATCAATGGCGATTGTCTACACAGTCACTATCAATTGTGTAGACAATCGAAAAAAAAAATTTCGTTTGTCTACACGATTGTCTACACAATCGATGGCGATTGTCTACACAGTCGTCATCGATTGTGTAGACAATCGAAAAAAATATATATATACATATTATCAGATGATACATTGAAATTATTGTCCGATAATTTTAATGTATCGTCCGTATTGTACGATATGGGCGATACATTGCCCGTATTGGACGATAAGTACATTATTTTTAAGGGGGTACGATACAATGCCTTTGTATCGTACCGCCCAAGTTAAAAATCGATACATATCGGTATCGGACGATTTTTTGACTCATGCTCGGATGAACAGTGATGGCATACAAATTAGGAAATTTAAAATTAAGGGAACGATCAAGATTTTTCCATTTGTCAATCCATTGATATATATACATTCCCGTCGGTACCAATTATATAATTAAAAAATTTCATGAAATCTTCGCAAACCTTCAAAATACATTTCCACCACCAAGAGGAATTTTGATATTTGGAATTTGTGATATTCCATCTGTCACCGCTAACATGATATTTTTTTATAATTAGGTCTTTTCATTAGCTAGGCTTGTTGTCATTGACGCGCCACCACCATTTTGAAAGAAGGGCATCGTTCATTTTATCGATAGGCCTAAGGCCGAGGTCCCCTGCCCTTTTTGGTTTCACAATCTTATCCCAACTATATGTATCATTATATGATAAGAATAATATAGTAGCAAACTCGTAAAATTCTTGAACTTTGTATGCAAATACATAGAACTAACCTGAAACTTTTTGTGCTTTTCTAATGGTTACTTTGCTTTCACTTGGGTTCATGAGGTGGAAAGTTAAATGGAGGCTATTATTTATTTCACATGGATGGGTGAAATGAACTCATTTACTCTTTGAAGTCTCATGTGATCGGCTGAAACACCTTTCACATGGATTGGACTTGGTGAAATCGGACAGATGGACTCTATAAATAGAACTCCATATCTCTTCACTTCTCACACTAAGTCCCTTGTTTATCTTGAGAGTTCCTAACAGCTACAAAAGCTATGAAGGGAAAATAAATCTTTATATATATATATATATATATATATATATATATATATATATATATATGAAATGGTGAAGGTACTCTAGGTGAAGTACTCTCACAGTATTCTAACATTACATTAAGCGTCACATGGTCACCCAAATACTGTTTTGGTGTCACATGAAACTTCAGCAACCTATATAGCTCAATTTAAAAAAAATGAATTCAAAACTAAGTTTTAAAATTAAAAGTCAAAAAATAAATATAAGAAATAAATAAACAAAACAAAGAAGAGAGAGAGAGAGAGGGGGATGCCTAAGAGGCGCGTGCAAAAAATACCCAACGTCTCTAACCCCAATGAGCCGGCGGCTTCCAATGAATGTTAAATCTAATAGTTGCTCCAATGGCTCTTAAGTTTAAAGGAGCGCGACCCAACAACGAAAATATCTTAAATGATCTTTTCTAACATAAGGGTGTTTTCAAATTGCGATTTATCTCTTCAGCGTCATCTGAAAGAACACAATTGTTCAAAATTTTGTCTATAAATAGAATCAAATCCTGATTAGAATACACAATAAAAATTATAATCTCTCTCTCCTCTCTCTTGTGTTCTTATTTTCTTTCTTTAAGGGTGGTTCTTTTTGTGTATCAAGAAATATGTGCCGCGAGTTCTCTTTCTAGAAAGTACAATCAAGAAGAGAACGTTTAATTCTTAAAGAAATCGGACTCGGTTATATCCTAAAGGTAGATTTGCTAAGAACCTAATTGCATCTTTGTTTATCCGACAAAATGAGGGTCTCTATTGTCTTTAAAACAACGAAGTGAACTACGTGCCTCGGAGGCATTTTTAATACTCTATATTATCAACAATTTAAAGGCAATAGTTTGTTATAATGGTTCAGAGCATAAAATTCATGAATCAAGATCTCATTATACTTGTCCGCTCCGGTAGGTCAAACTTCAAACGATGGCAACAAAATATGTAATTTATTTTGCGACAATTCAAGGTTTTCTACACCCTCACGACACCATGCATGTCCACTAATTCCTGTAGTGACAACAATGGAAAGTACAACTAGTAGAGGAACGAATGCTCGACTCAAATGATTAGAAGATGACCAAGATTGTCGAAACCACATCCTTAATGTAATGAGGAGAGGTTGTTCAACATATTTTATAAGTGCACTACTGCAAAAGATTTATGAGATTCTTTAGAGAAGAAGTGTTTAACTGCAGATGTTGGTACAAAGGCCTTTTTAATCTCTAAATATTTTAATTTTAAAATAACTATGGATAAATCGATTCTTGAATAAGTTCAAGAATGACAGCTTATCGTCAGTGAGATGGAAAAAGAGAACATGGAACTTCCTGAAATTTTAAAGTGGGTGTTATTCTTGCTAAGTTTCTACCTAGTTGGAAAAATGATGAGAAATCTAAGACCCATAACAAAGATATTCATACTTTAAATGAGATTTTTAAGGGTCTTAAGATTGAAGAAAAAAATAAAATCAGAGATAAGAAAATTATTGTTACTGAACCTGTTAGGACTCACATTATTGAATCAACATTTGAAGAGAAGAAAAAGGACAAGAGATTTTCTACTAAGTAGAAATCCTTTAAGAAAATTTTCAGAAGAGCAATAAGTCTAAGATGACCGAGAAGAAAATTGCTATGTTTGTGGAAAAGGGGCACTTTGCAAAAGAATGCAAATTTCGTAACAAGTCAAAATTGGAATCTAACATAGTTGAAGATATAGTCATTACATTGTATTAGAAGTCAATATGGTAGAATCCAAAGGCCATTGGTGGGTTGATTCTGGTGCAACTCAACATATCTATTTTGGCAGGTCTGCCTTCAAGACATACAAGCCTCTAGATGAATTGGCAACAACTATACATGGGGACTTCGTCTACCTCTTAGATTGTAGGAATTAGAACGGTGGAATCTTCGAAAAAGACTCTTATTGACGAATGTGCTTCATGCTTCACATATCAGGAAGAACATAAGTTATACATATCTCTTAGAATAAAGTGGGTTCAAGTTAGTTCTTATTTCTAGAAAGATGATATTGTCCAAGAATAAAGTTTTAATTGGGAAGGGCTATGTTATAAACAATATAATCAAGTAAAATTTCATTAATGAAAATGGTTATTCTATTTATATTATAGAGTCTTTTTATTTATGTCATGTTAGGGTAGGACCTATTCATTCTGAAGCAATGAAAAATATGATAACTTTAGAATTACTTTTTAAATTTCTAAAATCAAATGATGAAAAATGTTAAATATGTGTGCAATCTAAATTACTGAAAAATTCACATAATAGTGTAGAACGAAATGCTAATATTTTCAAATTAATACTCTAATATTTATGAAATAAATGGTGTGCTTATCAGAGGTAGCAATAGATATTTTATAATATTAATAAATGATTATAGTAGATGTTAAATTCAAGCTTAACCATACTTAGAAGTGATAGAGGATGAGAATATCTTTCTCACGAGTTCTTTGAATTTTGTGAACAAAATGAGATTGTTTATGAAGTAATATTTAACTAAAAATAAAATAGAGCCTTATTAGAGATATGTTTAATTTTATGTTATTAAATTCGAGCTTAACAATAAATTTATGGGGTGAAGCTATTTATACAACATGTTATATTTTAAATAGGATATCTTGTTACAAAAATAATAAAACTCCATATAACTTACAAAAGAAAAAAAATCAAAATTAAAAAATTTAATAGTACGAGGTTGCCTAGCCAATGTTAAGAAATCAAATGGCAAAATTAAAATCAGTAGCAAAACAGTGACATGAAAATTTTGATAAAAAAATATAAGATTTTGACTTTAAATCAAATGAAATGAATAGTTGCTTATACAACTCTTCTGTGAATTATGCTCTGTCTTAACCTATTACAAGCGCACAATGGAAATTGCAGCACTAGTATAGGATCGTTCTCATGAGGGATATTGAAACTCTTAAAAACTTTTATTTGCCTTTAAAAAATAAAGAATGAGTTTAAATTAAACTAAAGTGCAGGAAAATAAATCTAAATCATCCAACCTCAAGATCCTGACCGTCAATCAATTTCCTTTAGTTCTTGGATATCTACAAAAATTGAAATATAGTTACACTATATCTAAGTCTCTCAGAATTTGAGCGTCAATCAAAAACAGAAATTCTTTTAATATAAATCTAGAAAAAACGGAATTTGGGTGTCAATAAAAAACTAGAAAATTGTAGATAAAAAATAAAATACCATTACACTAATCTTTCAAATTCTCAACTTTAGTCGTCAATTAAAATTAAGAACTATCAAATGTTTACAAGGCAGAAAAAATACAATAAAAATAAATCTAAACTAGAAAGCAATAAAACTAATCTTTCATCTCCCAATCACAGACATCAATTGCTCTTGAAAAACTACGGACACTCTATTTTCAAAATTACTCTAAGGTGATTTTTCAGAACCCCAATCTCAGTTGTCAATTGCTGCTGAGAATTCTTTGGATGATTATTCTCGGTGTCGAACCCTCTTATTTATAGATTCATAAGGGGTCGATTACATGATTTGAATCTTAATAAAAGAAAACTACTAAAACAAAAGTTTCCTAATAAAACTAAAACTTCTAATCCTAATCTTCCTTGATTTGAATAGTAGATGTGTGCGGGACTCTTTTCCTATTTTACAGCAGCAGAGATCGTTGGGATTTTCTTTAACAATCTTCTCAAATCCATAGGATAGCAGACTTCTATTTCAAGAGTTTTTTCTATTATGTGCATGACGGAGTAAGTCTTTATATGATCTTTAGCAGCAGCATGAGTTTTATAGTACAAAATCGCAAATACTATTTCTTCATTCTTCAGTATGATTTCCTTTAGCACGATCGATCGTAGCTCCATTTCGTTCTCTTCAATCTTAGAGTCTTCTTATGAGGATTCGTGAATACAATTTCTCTTCTTTTTCAACTGTGACTCTTCGAGATTACAATTAGGATCGTATCTACGTATGATCGTCTTTCTACTACTTTTTGAGTTCTTTTTGGAAAAGATTAATGCTTTGGCTCTTTTTCGTTTACTGTTTTAAATATCTGCACATCATCATATCATTAGTAACAAACAAAGGTCTAGCATCACTAGGTTAAAAGTGATAAAATGATAAATTATGTGACTGGTCAGATGCATATATAGTAAATTTGTACATACTAGACGAGTTATTATATCATTATATATATATATATCATATGTAGATCTTTGGTACACATCTTGATTTAGTGATAGAAAGTAAAATTCTTTCCCAATAAAGATCATGAGGCGACCTGATTGATTTAGTGATTGTTGATAAAAAATAATATTGAAAATGACCCTGAAACACGTAGCTCACATAACATCTTAACTTTTAGAAGTTTTGTTTAACTAATTTAAACCTTCGATAGACACATCAACCTGTATTAATCCTATTTGGAATTTTAATTATAGTCATAGGCGAAAGACATACTTTACATTACAAAAAATAAGAGTATTAGCGACAATTTTTGTGACGACCCGACTTTTCCAATCCCTCAGGTATAGGAAAGGCCGGTTCGCCAACCTATCGAATAAACGATAAGCCGGACAAACAGGGCATATATCAGAGTAAAGCGCAATAAATATCCATAGCTAAAATAAATGCGGAAGCAATTAAAAGTAAAGAACCACCGATGATGGCCGACCATCATCGAAACATGGCTCATAACATAAATCAACGTCAAATATAAAACTATGGTATCTAACTAAAATGGCCCCACAAATTCAAGTCTAACTCTCACCACAAATAAGAAAATCAATAAGTTTTATACTCGGAAAAACTCCTCAAGAGGAACCTCCAGCTCTTCCTCAGGCACGAGTAGTCGATCGATCTCGATACGAAATAGCCACGCCAATACCGAATCAGACGTATAGTCGGAGTGAGCTAACCAACAAAGCTCAGTAGAAGAAAGACATCTACGGCATTTTACTTTAACTAACATGGTTTCAAAACAAATATCGGAATAAAGCTTGTCAAACATATAAGCAGATAATAAACTGAATTTAGGAAATCATATGTAAGATTTATTTCTAAATGTGTGAAAACAGTTTCAAGAAACAGATCACGATGTTTGGTGTCTTAGTTTCTCTAACGCCTATATGCAAAGTTCATAATTCATGACTTAATCCTCAACTTAAAATACCTCCAGTAAACTATATCTCGAGAGCAGGAATATAGCCGATGGGAACCCCTACCTACCATCGTCGTTCATGAACCCTTTTTCAGGATGCAACAAGCCCCTGCGTAATGAGGGAAACTTGTGCCAGGAAGTTGTTCAGGAATTTTTGAGGGGTCGTTCAGGTCAATCATAAAACAAATGCAGATACTAATATAATCAGATGGAAGTCTCTTATACATAGTTCAGGTTCTTGATTTCAGATCTTCAGAGCTTAAGCAGATTCAGGTTTCAGGATTCAGGTAGATTTAAATTTTTAGTCATTCATATCAATTTCAATTTACAGATGTGATTTCAATGGCATATGCAAGTTCAAAGATTTTAATTCAAAATATCCATGCGAATTAAAATAAAATACTGTAAAAATGAGATTCTCCTACCTAAAACTCGGAGTTATGCGAAGTCAAGCAAGGTCCTATTGATGGCCTCTCGCCCTCAATCTACATCACAATATACGTTCATGCATTAAGATAAACTCTAATTACTAATAATATAGACCTATTTAAGCGTTTCCTCAAAAACAAGTCAAAACAGGCAAGTTGCGCCAATCCTAGAATTTGACGTAACATTCTCATATTTGTTTGACTATAAAGAAGATTGATTCATATATTGGTCAAAACATGAAAGTTGTATATTTTTATATTAGCTTTCCAACGCAAAAAGAATCGTCTCAATCGGAGTTCGGGATATAAAGTTATGACTAAAATATTAAGGTAATATCGGAGTTCGGTGATACCTCGCTCGAGCGATGATAATAGCTCGCTCGAGCGATTTGACGTAACATTCTCATATTTTTTTAACCATCAATACGATTTATTCATGAGTTAGTCAAAACATGAAAGTTATAGATTTTTCTATTAGCTTTCCAACGCAAAAAGAATCGTCTTAATCAGAGTTCGGAATAAAAAGTTATGACTAAAATACTAAGGCAATGTTGGAGTTCGGTGATACCTTGCTCGAGTGATGATAAAAACCGACGGGTTTCCTCAATGATTCGCGCCGCGATCGATCCCACGAGTTCACAGAGACAACTCCAACACGCCCCCAATGATCTCAACCTCTCCCAATAGCCAACTACGAATCCAAGGTTGATTCAAGTTCTTTCTAAGGTTTAAGTGTTTTCAACAAAGAGGGTTCTAGAGAATGAGGTTTTCTAAACCGATCTCCTACGATGATTGAAGAAGAGAGAAGAAGGAGTTTCACACGGTTGGGTAACTATCCTCTCTTAACAAAACCTAGTATAATACGGGAATGCAATTCCTTCTTATAATAGGATTGCTCACACATCTTATGTATTATACACTTCTAATTTTAAAACTCAAGTCCGGTGTTGAGCGGCTACACCGAGGTCGGTGCACAACTTTCGCACGAGGGTCCAAATGGGCTCTAAATTAAAATCTGTCCGCACAATCACATCTAGATAAAAATCCAAAACAAATGGTGACGTCGGTTGCCGAGCCGAATACACACACAGGGTCAGTCTAACTCGGGTTCAAAATACGGGTCTTTACAATTTTTTACAGCAAAAAACTGCCACTATTAATAAAAAAGCTATTAAGATTATTAGCTGCAAGGGTATTAGGGACAGTTCTTTTATTAATAGCGGTAGTTATTGGCTGCTGATAATAGTCTTATTTTTTGTAGTGTTAACTAATTTACACATTTTACCTATCTCAAGATTTTGACGAGTCTGGTAGAAGAGGAATTACCCATGCGCCTAAGGTTGTCAATGGATCGGGTCGGGTCACATTTTGGATGCACAATAAGAAAATCGCAAATTTTTTACCCAACCCAAAAACTCAACTAGGCTAGACATCCGACCCAACCCGATAAAAACCTCTATTTTCATACTTTTGATGTATAAAACTTCGTGTCAGACAAGACCTACCGACCCAACCCAACCCGAGCCTGTAAAAAACCCCTATTTTTATACTTTTTATATATATAAAATATCGTGAGTCACATATCCCAAAAAATTAGCCCTTGAATCATATGACACAGATTACGCTCAAAAGTGAATTCAGAGCTTTTTTTCTCTTGATCTATGACACGTTGAATCACACTTTGACCGTCTTAGAAGTATGTCGGGATCTCAAGGTCTATTGTCTGAAATATCAGAGTGACAAACGATCTCTGATTTTCAAAGTTCTGAGATGTGGGTGCTTTTAGAGAACGCATAGCAACAAACAGAGGTACCCAAATGGTAAATGTCAAGAGTAAACGACAAATTTATACTTGCCGTACCATTAAACGAATATAGACAAGTATCGCTTTCCGTACCTTCTAGACAAATTGTCATTGAAAGTATTGACTTTGTACTATCTTATAATTTTATATATGAGTTACGTAACCGACCCGTCCACTTTTGAGAGCAATCGGTCCTTCACTTTTTTCAGACGTGACAACTTTATTTAAATAGTGAAAGTGTTTGCATGATCTTACACCATTAGATTGGACTTTTTATCAAGGTATTAAAAATTGGCCGATACCGATGCATATCGAGTTTCGGTCGATACATTTTAATTTCGAGTAAGACTTTTATTTTATTTTTTTATTATTATTTGTCTCACCCTTCGGCCAAAGAAACATGCCTATCTAATTAATGAGCTTTAATGTTAGCCATTAGCTTTAAAAGCTAAGGGCAAAAAATGACATTAAAAAAGCACATATGGGATGTCCCTTAATCACAATTTTTGGCACCATTGCTCATCTCATTGTAACCTACTAATGGTGTAAGGTTATTTAAACACCATTTTAACTTTTAAATGCAAGAATTTTATTTTTTTTATAAGCTTCTTGAGCTCAAACTTGCATTCTCATTAGGGCCTTTGAACATATAACATTGGCTCAGATTGATCCAAAATTTTGGTTGCCTAGTGGGAAATTGCCCCATCCAACCTAATGGTGTACCGACCTGGCCCGACGGGTCAATGGTATATACCCGATCCAAACTGATTTAAAACCCTTTATATTCTTTGATTCATGATCCAATTCGACGGGTCAAATTTATGTGCCTGACCCAATAAAATACTCAGGTCAAGCAAGTCAAGTATTGGGTTGATTTGATCAGTTGGCATCCCTAATTCTCATGATTGACAGCTCACACCTTCTACTCAAGGTAACAAAATCAGTATCCGACTCGGGTATCGGTCCTGGGAGGAGGACCGATTCAACTAGGCCGATACGTATTGCCCGATAGATCGATTTTAAAATGTTCCTTTGCAAGTGCCCAAGATCTATCATAGATGGGTGAAATCAAGGTTGTTGAACCCACATATAAATGCAAAATTTAATTAATTCTAATAGTGAACGACAAACCCAAAGCGAGATGTTTGCTATGAAGAAGACTATCAACTTCAGAAAACACTATTAATGAAACCTAAACAAAGCTTATGCAAGGAAAACAGTGAATAACCAAACAACGATAAAAAGATGATCAAGGAGTCCGCTAACCCTAGATTTGTAATTTTTTTTATCAACAACCCAAATATTTCAATGAAAATTTTTTACCCTCATTTTATTACAACCAAACGATTCGATAAAAATATAACTATAATAATCAGCATGTACTATCCTAACACTATGACGTATTCAATCACAACATGAACCATGCGAAAGGCATAACGCATCACAAACATAATACTACAACAGAAAAATCAATCGTACGACATCCCATATCGATCTACAAGATCGATATAGGTGGAATAAATCTTTTATTATAATCGATAATCAAGATCGATCACTATAAAGGAACATTCGATAATAACACGATATGCACAAACTTAAAGTCATATGATTCAATAATTATAATAAATATTAACCATCATTTTACCATAAACAAAATGATTTGAAAATAATGTGATTATTAGATTCAGCATACCATATCCTAACACTATGACGCATTCAATCACGACATGAATCATGCGAAAAGCATAACGTAACACAAACATACAATCATGACAATGATTATCAATCGTACGACATCCCATATCGGTCTACAAGATTGATCTAGGTGGAATAACTCTTTTATTGTAGTCGATAACCAAGATCGACCAATATAAATGAGTATTTGATGATAACGCAATAAGCACAAACTCAAAGTCATACGATTCAATATTTGTAAAAAGAAATTATTGAAATGAAAATAAATTAACTACTCATCTAGGGTTTGCTTCCTCCTTGAATGAGCGGTTTTAGCCGCTCATCTCCAATCCACACGTAATGCACAAATCTGAAACCATCAACAAAGTTCTTCAATTATCAAGTGTTAGAATCTTTTAGAAAAAGATCTGAAACCTTACAAAGCCTTGATTTCTAAATATAAATTAATTATCAAAGCTAAAACTAAAAAGAAACTAAACCTAACTAATGAAAAAATATAAAAGAAAAAGAAAAGTTGATCCACCAAAGCGAATGATAGCCAGCCTTAAACCATGTTATCTTTTTATAGGGCATGACTGGAAAAATTTTCTTTTACATGTCAATCGATTGAATTTAAAATCTAAAATTGGCGGGCTCAAATGTCAATCGATTGATTTTGAGAAATCAATCTATTGAATTTAAATTCGAATTTGAGCAACAATTTAGTTGTCATAAACTCAATCGATTGATTTAGGGAAATCAATCGATTGAATTGAAACTCAGATTTGAGTGGTAAAAATGGGTGCCATAAATTCAATCGATTGAATTTCATAGCTCAATCGATTGATTTAAACCCGTGACATATTGTAGTTCTCTTCAGCAATGACGGGATCAATCGATTTTTTACGGATTTCAGTGCTTTCGTTGACTTCATGGTTCAATGTTTCCATGTTGTCCTTAATTATACTCTTTTATATTTCTACAAAATCCAACAGACGAAAATATCTGAAACCACTAAAACTACATAACAGCCGTCAGATTGCTTTCATCGGATGGAGAAGTATAGATATTAAGGTGCGAAATATAATCATATTTCGACATAGATCACCGATGCCGATACGTATCGGCCTATTTTAAAAAGAAAAAAGAAAATATAGGTATCGGCCGATACCCAGTACCGATACATATTGCCGATACGTATACTGTTGTATCAATTTACCAAAAAATCGATACATATCGGTATCGACCGATTTTTTGATACCATGCTTCTATCGACATTGAATAATGGCCTTTATTTTTTTTTATTTTTTTTTTTTAAGATGTTCAAAGACTACTATCGACAGATATCAGTCTATGATTCATGCCCCACATGCAATGCATGAGAAGGTCACCTAATACCAAATATATTTATACAGCAATATACGTAGAAATTATATTTCCTTTGAAGAAGTAAAGGTAGTCGGCTGATAACTGCTCCTGGAGTTAACATTTCATATTTTTTTTTGTCGTTGCTAATCCGAGTGTATATAATATATACATAAATAACTAGAAATCTTAACTGATTGATAAGTTATGTGTACATTATTTGGACTTTAATTTTTTTTAAAATTTAACCCAATATATAACAGTGGAAAAACACCCCTTTCAAAGAAAGAAAAAGAAAATTGGTTGCCTTAAAACCCAATCATCGAATTGGTTGCCACTTGACACTCTACCGGCCACGTCATACAGCTAGGGAACCAACTTATATATATATATATATATATATATATATATATATATATATATATATATAATTTATATTATTATTTATCTTTAATATTTATGATCAAGATCTCATTATCATCATCATCATCATCTATAACTTATCTTATTAGATGTTGAGTCATCATATATATAACTTATCTAGTTAGCTGATTTTGACGATATAACTTATCAGTCTTTACTTTAATTATTCTAAATGCATGCATTTGTACTAATTCAAATGTACCTATAGACTAAGTTGAACCTCCTCACATTTATAAGAGAAAGAAAACAATAATAATGATAAATAAAATAAAATATGTTGGCTGAAGGTCTAATGTGCAGAAATGCTCTCAAGATCTATGATACAAAAAATTGAGTCAAAAGGTACACTTAGTCATCGTCATCCGGTTGAAAGTAATTAAACGTCATTTAATTTAAAAGATAAATGTTGGCTATACATAATGTTGGACTATTTTGACTATGATGATGAAGATTAGTTTTGTCCCAATATTTGCATTAAAGATCTTTAGATCATCATAATTCACTCATGAGAAGATCTATATGATGATTTTATACGATGCACATTCTAAAAAGTGACTTGGGCACTATGTCACCTAACACTCACATGGTTTACCAAACAAGGTAGTAAAATCGGTATTGGTCTCGAGTATTGGTTTGCCTGAGACCGATACGACTTGGCCGATACCGATATGTATCGGCCTATTTAATAAAAATAAATAAATAAATTGATCAAGGAGTATCTGCCGATACCGATACGTATCGGTTTGGCCGAAAACCGATAAATATAGGTAATGGCCGATTTTTTATACCTTGGTACCTAATACTCCCTCATTAAGGTGAGAAAAACTTAAAACCCTAAGCCAGCTTAGTACCATATGCTAAATTCAGAGTCAATATTAGATATCAAACACGAAAACCGAGGTTCTTTATAGTTGCATCACTTTTTGGAATGTATGCCACATGGAATCGGTACGTGTTCAGTGTTATTTGACTCCTACGATCTCAAGAACTATTTTGTAGAATATTAAAAAGAAAATTGATTTTCATCGTCTGATTCAGTGCAGTCGAACATCATCTAAAATTAATGAAATAAGTTGGATTTCATGGTATATGTAGATTTTAGATGACATTAATTTGACTTCTTTAAATGGAATGGTGGTTTGTGGAGATTGCTTTCCTCCCCAATCTTTTATAACAAAGGTCTTTAGATTATGACATACTTATGAGACGGTATACATCTCAATTATGCATAAAAGTTAACTTAAGCACCAAGTAATGTGAGGCCCACATTTGAAGAAAATCTAGGGTACGCGACCAGGTGCACAAGGCTATAGTCTTGAATCAAGATTTCGGCTGAAATGACCGAAATTTCGGTCCAAATTATCGGTTTCGTCCCTCACCGAAACAATAATTTGGAGCGAAATTTCGGTCATATTTTGTATGGGACTCAAATACAATCAAGACTCTTGAATGTATTTGCATCAAAAAATGAACGGCTTATATAGGCTTGCACAATCACCTGGTAGCCATACGATCTAGATGATATCTTGTGCACTACGTGGCCAGGTGGTGCCATAAGTAAGAAATTAAAAATAGAATAATAATAAGGATCCACTCACCACCGTCAGGGGCCTGGTTGATCACCTAATACTTCTTCGTATTGAGGTCTAAACTCTGTCTCACTCTACAATCCTTCATTTAACCAACGGTCTAGATCTCATCAAATTCAACGGTCCAGATTAAATAATACTCAGCAGCTGTGAATATACTCACACCAAAACCTTTTTCCTATTAATAATGATTATATTGCACCCACCTAGCTTGGACCTTTTGTGGTCACATGGTTTTTTTTTTTTTTTTTTTTTTCCGGTAATGGGTGGACATGTTCGTAAAATATGAGGAAGAAAACTCGTAAAGTAATTTAGGAAAAAAGTGGAAAAATTATGAAAATAAAAAATATATTAATAATTATAAAAAATAAAAATTATACATACGTTGACCAAACACAGGTTTAAACGCGAAAAAATTGGGTTTCAAATGTATTTTAAACATTTTTATTTTTCTTTCAAAATTCCGCATTTTAAATATGTTTTTTCGGAAACATTTAACATGTATCGTAAGTTACGTGGGTGTAATCATCATAGTGGAATGATAAACTTGTAAAAGTCAGTGTAGTATGAAAAATAGGAACCGTCGATCGTTGATCAGATCCAAAAGTACTTACCACCAATCAATGGTCCACTTATTGACCAATCATAGCCCACATATCATACAGTCAGATATTGAAACCACATGCCACATATCCTTAAAGTGACTATGATCATGGTGCACCATGGTGTAGCATGTGTAATCAACATCGACCCTCCGATATCTAGGACGAAAAATGACCTTTATCATATGATTCATGACAGTCAACAGTATATATGTATGAGTGTTGGAACCATCAATTGTGCTGCAAAAATCTTTGATTGTAAAAATCGCTACCCTTCACTACAAAAAATAAGACTATTAGCGGTAATTTTTTCCTGTAAAAAATTGTTGCTATTAACGAAAAAACTATTAGAGGCTATCACGGCTATTAGCGGCAGTTTTTTTGTTAATAGCAGCAGTGTTAGGTTGCCGCTAATAGTCTTATTTTTTGTAGTGCTTGTTATTAGTGTGAATCTATCTCTAGAGTTCAATCACAAAGGTTGTAATCAAGGTGTCAAATCGGATATCGGTCCATGGATGACCGATACGAATCGGTCGATACGTATCGGCCGATACCGATACGTATCGGTCAATTTAAAATAATAAAAAAACTCGGTTGAAACCTAGAAGTATCGGCGATACCGATACGGGACTGATACCGATACATATCGGTTTTGCCGAAATACGTATCGGTATCGGCCGATATTTGATACCATGGTTGTAATAATGGCACATGTTTGCAATTAGTCTATCCAAACTCTAATACCCTTTTCGGTAAAGGTAACCTGGTACTATGGACCCCATAACTTACCTGGTCTCATATTAATTTGCAGCTATGGGACGTTCAATCACATGATCAGATGTCATAGATAGGAGTGGCCCGATGATCACAAATATTTTATGAAATAAATTTAAAAAAAAAAACATAAAATCATTTGGTCAAAAGAATCAATTACACAAAATATGAACGGTAGAATTACATTTGGTTTTATTGTTCACCTCTCACCACGGTTTATGTCATTGACTGAGCAATTTTATATTTATTTTTTTAATTTTTTGTTATAAAATAGTTGTGATCATCGAGTCGCTCCTATATATAGTATATGATCATATAATTAGATACAACATGGTTACAAATTAGTGTGAAATCAAATAACTTACATGTCCATGGTACCATGCTACCATTACCCTACTAGTTTTACCCCCACATCTCCCCTCAAACTTGTGAGCATTCTTCATTGTCCCAATCAAAATCTTCTTTTTGTACATGAGTTTGTTTTAAAAAATAATTGTCATCTTATAATCATCCGTTGCTCTTTCATTGTGAAGGACATCGCAAGGATTCTTTTACAGTTTTATCAAAAAAAAAAAAAAAAATTTATAAGGGCCAAGGGAATAGAGCCTTTATTTTTCAGTTGGAGTCTAATGTTATATATTAGTCTACTAATATATATATATATATATATATATATATATATATATATATATATATATATATATATATAAAATTTCAAAATTAGATTTATATATATAATTTTTTTTAAGGTTGTTTGTATTATATAAAAAACTAATCTAGTGCCTCGGAAAGACCGATAAAAACACTAATTAGTACCATCGGCATTGTTATTTCGAAAATCGGTCTTCTCGGAGAAAATCAGGATAGGTATCTAAATAAATGAAGAAAACTTTTAAGGATGGAGAAAACCTACGTTAGAAGGAAACCGAAAGATCCGGAAGAAAACCTTTATAAAGAAACCATAAGGCACAAACACCCCATGGCAAAAAGAAACTCAAAAAACTAGTGTTGAAATTCAATTACATAATATTCAAAAAAGAAGTAAGTTGCTCGACTTGAGATCTTCAGTGATTGAAAATGGAGATATGTTGGATACCTTCAGCTTTTGCCCAAATGCAAACCGAAATGATGCAGTCGCGAAAGAGGGAGTATTCATTGAAGATTTTTTTCTTGCGCCTAATGTTAGTTTTGACT
Organism: Chloranthus sessilifolius; assembly: GCA_021018995.1. Taxonomy (NCBI): domain Eukaryota; kingdom Viridiplantae; phylum Streptophyta; class Magnoliopsida; order Chloranthales; family Chloranthaceae; genus Chloranthus; species Chloranthus sessilifolius. The sequence goes on from CM037596.1 coordinate 105,459,090, forward strand.
AGCCAGATGCTTCAGACTATCTAAAAATGAAAATAATCCCAAATCCATTTTTTAAACCCCACAAAAGGATAGATCTCACGATTAAAAATCATATCAGTTACCTTAGCTTGAACACAAGAGAACACACCAAAAGCTTTGAAGCACCTAGCCCAAATCGGCCAGACCTTAACACAATGGAGGAATAAGTAATTGACATCTTCATCTTCACTATTGCAAAAGAAGTATCTTTGGTTGATATTCATACATCTTTTAGTGAGATTGGAGATTGTAGCGATCTTTTCCCAAAGGAGCCACCAAAGGAAAAAAGTAACCTTAGTGGAAGTTTTGAGTTTCCAAATGAAGCACCAATTGAGCTTGGGGTAACTGAAGTTGAGTATTCTAAACGCAAATTTGACCGAAAAGGAGTCACTTCTTTTAGTAGTCCATATGCACTTGTCGACCTGATTAGGCTTGAATCTGAAGTTCTGAAGGATGATGATGAGATCGCAGTATTCTTCAATTTCCACATCAGTAAGACGTCTTTTGAAATTGATTGACCAACAACCATTAGAGGAAAAGACTTCCTGAATTGTAACTCTCGGATGAACAGTGATGGCATACAAATTAGGGAATTTAAAATTAAGGAAACGATCAAGATCTTCCCATTTGTCGGTCCATTGATATACATTTCCGCCGGTACCAATTGTATAATAAATATTTTCATGAAATCTTTGTGAACCGTCAAAATACCTTTCCACCACCAAGAGGAATTTTGATATTTGAAATTTGTGATATTTATTTTGTCGCCGCTAACATGATATTTTTTTATAACTAGGTCTTTCCATTTGCTCGGCTTGTTGTCACCTAGGCGCCACCACCATTTCGAAAGAAGGGCATCGTTCATTTTATCGATAGGCCTAAGGTCGAGGTCCCCTTCCCTTTTTGGTTTCACAATCTTATCCCAACTATATATATCATTATATGTTAAGAATAATATAATAGCAAACTTGCAAAAAAAATTAACTTTGTGTGCAAATGCATAGAACTAAAGTGAAACTTTTTGTGCTTTTCCAATGGTTGCTTTGCTTTCACTTGGATTGGTGAGGTGGAAAGTTAATTGGAGGCTATTATTTATTTCACATGGATGGGTGAAATGAAGGGCTTTCATTTACTCTTAGAAGTCTCATGTGATCAGCTGAAACACCTTTCACATGGATTGAAACACCTTTCACATGTGAAATCGTAGAGATGGACTCTATAAATAGAGCTCCATATCTCTTCACTTCTCACACCAAGTCCCTCTTTTATTTTGAGAGTTCCTAACGGCTACAGAAGCTATGAAGGGAAAATAAATCTTAATTTATATATATAGGAAACAGTGAATGTACTGTAGGTGAAGTACCATCATAGTACTTCAACATCACATTAAGCTTCACATGATCACCCAAATACTGTTTTTGTGCCATATGGATCTTTAGCAACCCATATAGATCAATTTTTTTTTAAATGAATTCAAAACTAAGTTTTAAAATTAAAAGTCAAAATTTGATTATGACTCAAGGATCTAAATTTTACAACCCAAAAAATATATGGTGGAGATGTTGTTTTAGATTTTTCTTCTTTAAAAATAATTTAAACAATGTTACCTTACTCCACGTGGTATTTAAAATATGCTTTGACTACCACGTAGACCTCCATGTGGATGTTGGAGTACGGTGAGAATACTTCACCTATAGTACCTACCAGCTCTCATATATATAAAATAAATATAAGAAACAAATAAGAAAATAAAGAAAAAAGAGAGAGATGCCTTAGAGGCGCAGGGCAGGCGGTTTCCAATGAATCTTAAATCTAACAGTTGCTCCAACGGCTCTTAAGTCTGAAGGAGCGCAGCCCAACAACGAAAAGATATTAAACGATCTTTTCAGACCTAAGAGGTGTTTTTAGATCGCGATTTATCTCTTCACCGTCATCTTAATGAACACAATGGTTCGAAATTTTCTCTATAAATAGAATCAAATCTCGATTAGAATACACAATAAAAATTATAATCTCCCTCTCCTTCTCTCTCTTGTGTTCTTATTTTCTTTCTTTAAGAGTGGTTCTTTTCGTGTATCAGGAAATATGTGTGGAAGGTTCTCTTTCTAGAAGTGCAATCAAGAAGAGAACGTATAATTCTTAAAAAATTGAGCTCTGTTATATCCTGAAGGCAAATTTACTGAAAACTTGGTTGCATCTTCGTTTATCTGACGGAATGAGGGCGTCTATTGTCTTTAAAACAATAAAGTTAACTACATGCCTCAGAGAAATTTTTACTACTATTTATTATCAACAATTTAAAGACAATAGTTTGTTATAATGGTTCAAAGCATAAAGTTCATAAATCAAGATTTCATCACACTTGTCCGCTTTGGTAGGTCAAACTTGAAATAGTGACAGCAAAACGTGTAATTTATCTTGCGACAATTCAGGGTTATCTACGTCCTCACTACACCATGTCCACCAATTCCTGTAGCAACAACAATGGAAAGTACAACTAGTGGAGGAACGAATGCACGACTCAAATGGTTAGAAGATGACCAAGATTGTCGGGACCACATCCTCAATGTATTGAGGATAGGTTGTTCAACATATTTTGTAAGTGCACTACTGCAAAAGATTTATGAGATTCTTTAGAGAAGAAGTACTTAACTGAAGATGTTGGTATAAATATTTTAATTTCAAAATGACTGAGGATAAATCGATTCTTGAAAAAGTCCATGAATTACAGTTTATTGTCAATGAGATGAAAGAAGAGAACATGAAACTTTCTGCAAATTTTCAAGTAGGTGTTATTCTTGCTAAGCTTCTACCTAGTTGGAAAAATTATTAGAAATCTATGGCCCACAACAAAGATATTCATATTCTAAATGAGATTTTTAAGGGTCTTAAGATTGAAGAAAAGAATAAAAAAGAGACAAGAAAGTTATTATTACTAAGTCTGCTAGGGCTCACATTGTTGAATCAACATTTGAAGAGAAGAAGAAGGATAAGAGATTTTCTACTAAGTAGAAACCCTTTAATAAGAATTTTCAGAAGAACGGTCAGCCTAAGATGACCGAGAAGAAAGAAGATTGCTATTTTTGTGGAAAATGGGCACTATGCAAAAGAATGCAAATTTCGTAAAAAGTCTAAATTGAAATCTAACATGGTTGAAGATATAGTTATTGCAATTGTATTAGAAGTCAATATGATAAAGGCCATTGGTGGGTTGATTTTGGTGCAACTTGACATATCTATTTTGACGGGCTTGCCTTCAAGACGTACAAGCCACTAGATGAAGGGGCAACAACTATACATGGGGACTTCGTCTACCTCTCAGATTGCTAGAATTAGAACGGTGGAGTTGAAGTTATATTTGGAAAAGACTCTCTTATTGAAAGGCGTGCTTCATGCATCACAGATTAGGAAGAACATAATTTATGCATATCTCTTAGAATAAAATGGGTTCAAGTTAGTTCTTATTTTAGAAAGATAATATTGTCCAAGAATGAAAGTTTCATTGGGAAGGGCTATATTGTAAACAAAATGATTAAGTTAAATTCCATTAATGAAAATGATTCTTCTGCTTATATTGTAAAGTCTTTTGATCTATGTCATGCTAGGATAGGACATATCAATTTTGAAGCAATGAAAAATATGATGAATCTAAAATTAGTTCATAAATTTCTAAAGCCAAAAGATGAAAAATGTTAGATATGTATGCAATCTAAACTAGTGAAAAATTCACATAATAGTGTAGAACGAAATGCTTATATTTTCAAATTAATACTCTGATATCAATCTATGAAATAAATGGTGTAGTGCTTACCAAAGGTAGTAATAGATATTTTATAATATTAATAATGGTTATAGTCGATGTGTTTAAATTTGAGCTTAACAATACTTAGAAGTGATAGATAAGGAGAATATATTTCTCACGAGTTCTTTTAATTTTGTGAACAAATGAGATTGTTCATGAAGCTATGTTTAACTAAACATAAAAATAGAACCTTATTAGAGATATGTTACTCTATGTTATTAAATTTGAGCTTAACAATAAATTTATGGGGTGAAGCTATTTATACAACATTTCATATTTTAAATAAGATATAGCTTGTCGCTACCAAAAATAAGATTATTAGCGGTAGTCAAAACTTACTGCTATTAATAAAAAATTTGCCGCTAATACCCTTGCTGCTAATAGTCTTAATAGCCTTTAATAGTTTGTTTTTAATAGCGGTAATTTTTTGTTGCAAAACACTGCCGCTAATAGTCTTATTTTTTGTAGTGTGTTACAAAAATAATAAAACTGCATATAACTTATTGAAGAAAAAAAATCAAAATTAAAATATTTAAGAGTATGAGGTTGCCCTGCCTATGTTAAGAAACCAGATGGCAAAGTTAAAACAAGCATCAAAATAGTGGTATGAAAAAATTGACAAGAAAACATACGATTTTGACTTTAAACTAAATGAAACGGATAGATGCATATATAGTAAATTTGTACAAAATAGATGAATTATTATATCATTATATGTAGATGATATATTGATCATTGGTACACATCTTGATTTAGTGATAAATACTGACACTCTTTCCCAATAAAGATCAAGAGGCAACCCGATTGACTTATAATTCACCTAACATCTTAACTTTTTGAAGAAGTTTTGTTTAACTAATTTTAACCTTGGATATCAACATGTATTAATCCTATTTGGAATTTTAATTATAGTTGTAGGCCAAAAACATGCTTTAACTAATTTACAAATTGTACCTATCTCGAGATTTTGTCCAGTCTAATAGAAGATTTATTCATGAACCTAGGGTTGTCAATGAGTCGGATCAAATTTTGGATGGCCAATAAAAAGATCGCAAATCGTTGACCCAACCCAAAAACTCAACCAGACTCGACATCCGACCCGACCAGATAAAAAAAAAATTTATACTTTTTATGTATAAAATATCAGGTCGAATCGACCTGACAAGACCTACCGACCCTACCCGACCTGAGCGTCTAAAAAAACCTTATTTTTATACTTTTTTATGTAAAACATATCGTGTCGGGTCGACGCGACACGACCCGACTTGAAGGGCATTGACAGCCCTACATGCACCACGACCCGACTTGAAGGTCATTGACAGCCCTACATGCACCACCCCTTGGAGACCATGTGAGGCACCTTATACAAGCTCATTTTATATTAGATTTATAGTTGTTGACAAACTGTGAGGGGAACACCTAATATTTACTTTAATATTTTACCAAGTCGCCAATTTCAATGGGGCCGCCGTACGATCGTACTCTAAAGTCAAAGGTGGTGACGTGTTGACAAAGTGCTTCAATGTTGTATATACATACGTACCATTTCTCCTCTTAAGTCTTACGAAGAAGAAGAAGAAGACGAAAAAAAAAAAAGAGAGAGAGAGAGCTTTTTAAAGATGGAGAATCAGAATTCCCTTGAAATTACCCCATGTATGTATCATTTCTCCTCGTAAGTCTTAAGAAGAAGAAGACGAAAAAAAAAAAAAAAAAAAAAAGAGAAAGAGAGCTTTTTAAAGATGGAGAATCAGAATTCCCTTGAAAATACCCCAACATGGGCTGTTTCAATTGTTTGTTTACTCCTTGTTCTCCTCTCTACACTCATCGAAGGTGCACTCCATCTCCTAACCAAGGTATGCATGCCCAATATATATATATATATATATATATATATATATATATATATATATATATATATATATATATATATATATATATATATATATATATATATATATATGTTTATTCATTTAGTTATGTGGTCATCTTCTTCTTCTTTTTCTGTGAGATGCTTATACCCATGTTTCAGTTTCTAGATAGAAAAGACAGAAAATCTCTGAAACGGGCTTTGAACAAGTTCAAAACAGGTGAGAAATCGATTCGGAGATATGGGTTTTAATTTTTTGTTATTTAATTTCCCTTTTTTTTGTTAAAGATGCTCAAATTTGATTTTGTTTTTTTATTTTTATTTTAATTAATGTAGAGCTTATGCAAATGGGTTTCATATCGTTGCTTCTAACTGTTGCTGAAGAGCCCATATCTCAGATTTGCGTCACCAAAAGCCTGGGGAACTCCTTTCTTCCTTGTGAAGAAGGCTCTGCAAATCAAATTTCAGAGCTCAACACCACCATTAATGGAGGAGTTGTTAATTCTTCATCGTGTGAAGAGAAGGTGAGGAGGAGATAGACTTTTAACCTAACGATTCATCTAAAAAAAACTGACTTTCATAAATTACAGGATCCCTGACCACTGTGGAAGTCTGGTTTTGACAGGATCAATACTTTTGGTGAAATAGGAATTATGGCCTAGTTAACAATACTATTATAATCCATGCTTTTCCTTATTAGATGTTATTTTAGTTGGATCAATAATGGTGGACGGGTGCCTCCAGCCATTCGATCGTTGGATACTATGATTAAAGATTTGTTATGTTATTTCGTGACCACAGGGAATGATTTCTCTTGTTTCAAGAGAAGGAATTATGCAGCTACACATATTCGTCTTTGTATTGGCTGTGTTTCATGCTCTATATTGTGTTCTAACAATGGGTCTTGGGATAGCCAAGGTGAGTTGATGATCTTTAATCGTTGATTTCAATTATTATTATTATTATTATTATATATGTGTGTGTGTGAAGCCCGAGACTATGGGTTCAAACCTACGGGAGGAACAGGGTTAGAGTCAATTGGGGTCCATGTGTCATCCATTGAGGGATCAGGTTCTAGGGTTCACCTAAAAATATTGGACATGATCCGATGTATATTCATCATCGAAAATGTGGTCAAAGAGGAAAAAAATCAATGCATTAGGATACGTGGGAGGTACCCAAACTTTGACTACAATCCTACAATAGGTATTGTTTTAGAATCACATAGCATGTGATCTAGGGTTCTAATCCACCACCCAGATCCCCCCCCTCTCTCTCTCTCTCTCTCTCTCTCTCTCTCTCTCTCTCTCTATATATATATATATATATATATAATAGGTATTGTTTTAGAATCACATAGCATGTGATCTAGGGTTCTCTCTCTCTCTCTCTCTCTCTCTCTCTCTCTCTCTCTCTCTCTCTCTCTATATATATATATATATATATATATATATATATATATATATAAAGGATTTCGTCGTCTATTGGAGAAAGGTGAGCTCCCTCCAAGATTCTACATAGAGCTCCATGTGGTACTCGTAACACTATTTTGATAGGACGTACATGGAGCGCAAGTGCATTACTTAGATCATTGTTGAAAAAAAAAACTGAAACCTCTTCTTTACCATATATTTCATTAGAAATAAAATTTGGACCATTAAAAATTAGTCCAAATGTGACTTGTGCTTTAAAAGTATATTTTTGAAATTAAATTTTTTTTAATTGATGTAAATAGCACACTCATACTCTAGGTGGCAACCAAAATGCATTTTGAATGTTACATGGATCTCCACGTGTATCTTAGAGAACGATTACCATCCTCTATCAGAAGACCTACCCAGCTCCATATATATATATATATATATATATATATATATATAAGAAAACAGCTCCCTAAGAAGTGGTCGGAGGGTTGATTCCTAAAAAATGGTCCATTTACACTGCAGCGTAGCACTCAAATCACCGTAGGACATCCGTTCCTCCTAGGGTTCCACCCTAGGGTTGTAAAAAAAAAAAACTTTTGTCTGACCTTTTTTCCCTTTGAAATCAATATTTCTTCTACATAATTATTCCTAAGATGTGGCTCATTTACACTGCCACGTAGAGCTCAATTTGGTATAGGGTTCTACCCTAGGGTTGTAGAAAAAGAAACTTTTGTATCTAACCCTTTTTCCCTTTGAAATCAACATTTAAGCAACTTTTCGTGGCATCCGATACCAGTGATTAAATATCGCAGGGGTCCAACAAGCCACGTCATAGGGTTTAAACCTACAACCCGTAGCAGGGAACCGAATTTTATATATATACTTTTAGAAGTCAGCTTTGAGCTAAGATTAAAAGCTCTTCATAAGTTTTGATGATCTTTATGATGCCTGGCTGAGATTTTTCTCACTTTTTTTTTTTATTTTATTTTATGTTTTACTTTTAATTAATGCACTGTGAGCATTTCTTGGTAAGCATATATATTCTGACTTTGGTGTGCTTAGATGAAGAGGTGGAAAACGTGGGAACAAGAGACGCGAACTCTCGAATACCAAATTGCTAATGGTACGACCCTAAAATAGTAAATATCTTACTGTCATCACTAACTACCTTTGAAATTTGTCAAACTTAGATATTTGTCAACGTGTCATCAACAAAATATATAAATATTACCTTTAAATCCACCCAATAAATCTTTGAATTCACCCATGCTAAAACACATTAACTACAAAAATATTTATCGTCCCAATCTTTCACACAATGGATCTTGAGATCATGGGCATACCATTAGACGGTCATTTTCTTATTTCACGTGGTTCACACTCAAAAAAATGACCTTAAAATCAATTTGGAGCTTCCACGTGATGTTAAGGTCATTTTTTTGAAATGTGTGTCACGTGAAATAAAACACTGACCATCTGATGATACACTCATGATCTCAAGCTCCATCATGTGAAAGATTGAGAAGATAAATAATCTTCATCGTCTGATTAAGCAATCAATGTGTTTCAGCGTGGGTGAACTCAAAGATTCGATAGGTGGACTTCAAGGTACTCTAAAAAAAATTTGTCATTTCAACACTAATTTGTTTTAAGCCTTTTTTTCAAAAGGGTACAGCCATTCACACTAGTTTAATAGTAAATAGCACACATTTTTTGAGGGACTAATACCATTGTATCAGACAATAGTGCTTGTTTTTGTTCCAATCTTTCTCACAATAGATCTTAAGACATGGCGCGCCTATCAGACAATTAGATGTTGATTTCATATGGCACACGTCTCTAAAATTGAAAGTCAACTCCTTTGCTTATAATCTAATTCACTTTTGGAGATGTGGATCGTGGACAATCAACATCTAACCGGCTGATAGGCACACCAAGATCTATCATGAGAAAGATTGGAACAAAAACAATCTCTATTGATTTCCATCCTTAAAAATACTATATGGTTCTTACTACAAAATGGGTGAGAATGGGTCCCATTTCCAAAGAATAACAATTGTGTTTATGGTTAGGCAAAAAAACTCATATCTAAATTTATTTATTTTCTTTTGTAATTTTATTCGATAGACGCTATTCAAATAAGAGAAATTAATGTTCTAATGGAAATATTTTTCAAATTTTTTTTTTCTTTTTTTTACGACAGATCCACGGAGGTTCAGATTCACCCGCCAAACATCATTCGGCCGCCGGCATCTCCATTTTTGGAGTGACAACCCTCTTATGCTTTGGCCAGTAAGTAATTCCATTCTTGATCACCGTTGATGATCAAATTTTTAGTTTAAAACGCCTAATTGATTAATTAATTTCTTATTATTAGGTATCGCTCCTTCGACAATTCACAAAATCCATAACAAAATCTGATTACCTCACCCTTCGTAACGGATTCATCATGGTAAGCTTGTGTCTCCGCTTGATCAACGGTCAGGATCCAGATGTGTGGTGCAAACATTGATGGTGCTCGGGCCAGCCTACCTGATATGACTCCTTTTATATTTGAGTTCCTTTAAATCCACCCACCAAATCTTTGAGTTCACCCATGCTAAACCACATTGAATCAAACAATAGAAATTGTTTATTGTTCCAATCTTTCACACAATGGATCTTGAGATCATGCGCATACCATTAGACGGTCATTTTCTTATTTCACATGGTACACACTCAAAAAAGTGACCTTAAAATCAATTTTGAGCTTCAACGTAATGTTAAGGTCACTTTTTTGAGATGTGTGTCATGTGAAATAAAACACTGACCGTCTGATGGCACACCCATGATCTCAAGATCCATCGTGTGAAAGATTGGGAGGCTAAACAATCTCCATTGTCTAATTCAACATAGTCAATGTGTTTCAGTCGTGGGTAAACTCAAAGATTTAGTAGATGGATTTAAAGGTACTCTTTATATTTATGTTTCAACTTTAGGACGGACTCTCTTGACCATCATTTAAACTCCAAATGGTGTTCAAAAGATCATACTGTAAAAGTGATATATTATCAAAGGAGCCATTACTTGCACACACTTTTTAAGTGATTGTGCCAAATTAATCAAAATTTATCCTTGTACATGCTTCTTGTGATTGCACCTAAAATAATAATAATAACTGCACCTATTTCTTTCTCCCTCCCTAATGTCTCTCACTGATATCTCTCGAATCTCTTTTTCTCTCTCTTAACAACTAAGATTTAGGTCCAGTGGTACTTAATGGCCTTTAGCAGATAATTGGGTCATTTTTTATGCCCTAAAATCAATGAGTTTCCATTAGGGATCCAGCTCGTGGCCTGGACGTAGGTCTCTCAATGGGTCAGATTAGGGCCGGGTTGGAGTTCAATCCAACTTTAAACTATTTGGGTCGGGTTTCCAATTTTTTCAGCCCTACCCTAACCTGGGCTATGATATACTCAGCCCAAGCGCAGCCCCTATCGGGCAGGACTTGAGTTTTTTACCAAACTTTTTTCTGACTATTTTTTTTAATAAAATTTAATTGAACTGTTTTTCCTAATAAAATTGGGTTGGATTGTTTTTTTTTTAAATAAAAGTTTTAAAAAGGTTTAAAATTTAATAAAATAATTATATTATCATTACAGAGGCTCAGGTACATGATTTTATTTAAATATTTTATTTTTTTATTTTTTTATTATAACATTCAAATTTTTTATTTTAATTTATTGCACAATGATTATAACGGATAACAATTGCTTGAAAATCTATTAACAAGTCATCCAAGTTATGTAGTTAAAAAGCTTTACAACGGTTGCTTGAAAATAAATTAAGCCATCCAAGATGTCAAACCAAAAAATATATACAAAAAGTTATTGCGCTTTTAACTTAAATGCCCCAAGTTTAAATCGTTCAACGGTTTAATCTCAGGGCATTTAAGTAAATCATATTTAACTATATAAAAAAGATTATAATTATATATATATATACAAAATATTCAAGCCAGGTGCAGGCCGAATATTGCAACACTCAATCTAAGCCCGGCCCGAATTTATTCGGGTTGCAACATGCTTAGCCCAATCCGAATACCTAACCGGGTTTGCTTAATAAAAAATATCACTTTTTTCGGATCGAGTGCGGGTCAAAATCTCGACTGGCCCGACCCATTGAGAACCCTACCTGGACCAATGACCAATCTTCCTTTCAAAACTCCTCAGTTAGAGATGTCAAACATGTGTTAACAATTCAATGATTTTTCACTCCCAAAACGTGGCTATGAAATCAGTTCTTGTGAATTCATGGCCCATTTGGCCTCATCATGGAACGTAGGAACCCTACAATTACATGGTGCAAGGGCATCATTTTGAAAAATAAAAATAATATCAATTTTTAACAAATTCGGGGCAACCACTTACAAAGCATGTGCAAGTAAGGGCTCCCTATTATCAATTGAAGGGGCTATGGGTACAAAAATCACACTTTTTCAGAGATTCAAACCATTTGATTTGTGCACTCTAACACCAACAATTGTTTTAAGTTTGATGGCCAATATTAAAGTTTACCAATCAGATAGTTTACATCCACTTGAAAGTATGATTATTTGATTGGAACATATTCCAATAATGGATTGTCACTTGAGCAATTTAGATTAATCATAGATATGTGCAACATGACGAAATGATAAATCACACTAAAATAATGGGAGATAAAAAGTGACATTTTAGTGGTGTAAGATGATTCTCTAATAATGCTCATTAATATTATATTTTTTATATGTTAGGCTCACTTAGCAGAAGGCAGCGACTTTGACTTCCAAAAGTTTTTGAGCAGAGCTTTCGACCAAGACTTTGAAGTTGTCGTGGGAATAAGGTAATAACCACACCGCCAAATCAACAACTGCCATTTAAAATAGCTTTTATATGATACTGCCTCGCACCATCAAAGCTACTACTGTCCCACATCTTTATCCTTTAATCCTCAAATCAATCGGCTACCCCAAGGGCCTAAGGGTGGCTCTTGGGCTCCGGTGCGGCACTGTTTGTCCCAGAGCATGTTTGGTAAACCAGCTCCCCCACCCTATTTGTGCTGGCAGAGACCTATTTTAAGTTAAAAAAAAAAAAAAAAAAACAAGAGCTCCCTCGTAGAGCAGGTGGAGAACAGACAAGGAGCTGGTGCGCACATCAAGGTTCTTGAAACACATGGAGATCTCTGCATTCATGAGTCATTGTGCATCTCATGGTCCTTGCAGTGCACAACACACATCATCATCATCATCATCATAGCCTTATCCGATCTATTTGATGTTGCACTAATGGACCAGCCGTGCACCTAATACCAACTCTTTAATCAATGGTTTCCTCAGTCTGCAAAACAATTCATTAGAGAATGAATGGTCATGATCATCCAATTAGGCTATAGCCCATCAAAGAGGTGGCAAAAATGATCGGACAGTCCGGATGACTGCATACAGCCACTGGTTAGATACAAACAAGGTAACATCATCTTTGATGGTACTTTTTACCATGGCATTGATTCTTGATTCTTGGACTCAATTGTCTCTCATGAACCAGATAGGAATTGAAAAGTCAGTCTTCATCACAAGTTTAATGCCTCTTAGCCATAGAATCCATGAAAAGCTGTAACTCCACGGATACCAATGCTCCATAATATGTGGTAATAACTTTTCAGGAGGCACAATGGCTTCTTGATCCAATGATCAATGCTACTGTTCCATTTGCATATTTACAAGGCTAACTCCAAATTACACACAAACTCAACAATCTCAAGTCTCAACCAAATCATAACTCTTAAAACTCTCCGTCCCACAAGATCTTAAAGAAAGGGTAATCTATGCCTATTATCCAATTTAATTAAAATATATATATACATTTAAATTACTCTATTTCAGAGACTAAAATTTTATGACTGATTTTAAAAAAAAATCAAAATTTACAAAGAAAAATTAAATAGATAGCTGAAATCTATTTTTTACATAAATTACATGGAGGAAACGCAGCTACCAGCTCCAATCATGTACATAAAAAGTAATTAAACTCAAAAAACTAAGAAAAACATCACCTTCATCGAACATAGCCATCAAAAAATTTTATTAAAAATTTACAATTCACTGTCAAATCCAAATACCAGAACCCCCTGAGGCAAAATGCGGAAAAAGAAAAATCACATTTTGAGATGGAAAAACCAAATGGGGAGAAAAATATTTTAAAACTCACTAAAAACAAGCAATTAACACCTTTAAATATGAAGGAAAAAAAAAACTACAAAATTTCATATTGCAGGTCTAAAATTCCAAAAATCCCAAACCAATTCATCAAATCAATACAAATTACTCATTTCTCAGGAAAAAATCCAAACTCAAATGTGATCGGACGCAGACCCCAACATTCCATGTGTCAAAGTACACACCAACATTCTCCACGAACCAACAGAATAATCAAACGAACATGGAAGAATCTGCTATTGACTTAATTCAAACAACTAACAGAAGAATCAAAAGATCAAACACTTAAACAATTACTCACAAATCTCTGTCGTCTCTAAATGACCATTGAGAAGGAGAATTACTATTTTTTTCTCCTCAATTCATATCCATTTTTCTCTCAAAAGTCCAAAATCCCTGAATTTTTTACATCCTTTACTCAAAAAAGGCATGTTAAATTTGGCTACACAGTCAACTACAAACACCAACCAACAAGAACACCAACAACCTCATTTATATAAAACAGGAAAATGAAATCTTTTAAATGAATATTAGATGATGATTTGTCCATGTTCCTGTTCTGACCATAACTTATCAAACTCCATACAACCCAAAATTAATATAAAAAATAAATATTAACCACCTTCTCTTCAGTTTAATAAATCTGAAAAAATCTACATTAGTAAGCAAAATTAAATCCTTCCAAAGGGAGCCTTAAAAAATAGAAATGTTTAGCATTTTTTTCTTATTAATGAATTGTGTGTGTGTGTGTGTGTGGGGGGGGGGGGGGGGGGGGGGTAGATCTTCCCCTGGGTAAAAAGGAATTTCAGCTGAGATGAAGACTTTTTCCAAAGAGGAAAAAAAAGAAAACAAGAGCTAACAATAATAATAATAATAATAATAGGCCGACTCCTGTGATTGCTTTATAGGATATTAAAATGAGCACCACCCATTTAGGCCAAGTGGCATACATCTTTGATCATTTAAATGTTTCACGTGGATGGCCATCTATACCACACCAAGCCCAAAAGACACGCATGTTAGAGCATTGGAACCATCTGTTCAAAGCGTTTTAAAATGAACCATTAAACAGATTTGAATAGTTCATATCAAAGTGCTTGATCAAATAGCTCCGATGCTCTGATATGCGTGATTTTTGGATTGTGTGGTATAAGCAATGGTCATTCACATAAAACGCTTACAATGATTTTTAAAATAGGTTAAAATGTATAACACTACCTACAATTGCTACTTCTCGTGAGAAATAACTATAAATGTTTCTCATATCCCATATGCCTAAGAGAATAATAATAATAATGGCATGTGTGTAATGTGTTTTGCAATAATAAGTTCAAAATATCAATCACTTATATCATTAACCGATATATATATATATATATATATATATATATATATATATATATATATATATATATATATAGTGTTGTCAAGGCGACACCATGGCGCGGTGACTCTCCATATATGGGACAATGGCAAAAGGTTAGCAAATGGCGACGTCATATTCGCCATATTTAAAATATATATATATATATATATTTGAGAGATAACTTTATAAGTTATAATACTTTTAATTATAACTTTATAAGTTATTATATTATAATACTTGAGACATACTTGTAAAATGGGTCATTTTACCCATTTATATACTACAAACCCTCGACATTTTATTTCTAGAGGACTAGATAGCTGAAGGAAGAAAGAAGAAAGAAGAAGAAGAAGAAGAAAGAAAGAAAAAAGAAAGAAAAAGAAAGAAGAAGAAGAAAAATGAAGACCGGTAAGCCCAAAAATCTGTTTTCTTTTTTTTTTTGCCCTAAAATTTGCTCTGAAATTTGTATTTTTTTTTCCTTACTTTATTACCCACAGATGTTCTAAAATTAGCCCTGAAATCCTTTTTTTTTTTTTTTTGCCACAGCTGCCTTATAAAACCAGATTTTAAGCCACAGGTGCCTTAAAATCTGATTTTTTTTTTCTACTTTATATTAGTCATAGGTGGTATGTATATATATATATATATATATGCTGTTTTTTTGCCACAGCTGCCTTATAATATATATATATATATTTGCTCTCTAATTATTGATATTTGTTTATGCCTGATTAATTAGTTGATTTTTTTCTTCACCTAGAAAAATATATGTATTAAAAAATAATAACAAATAATATTAATGATTAATAAATAAATATAAAATTATTAATATTTTTTTTTTAATTATAAATGGCCTCGTCATGACATGGTGAGCCTCTTCGCCATGACTTCGCCTTAACTACCTTGTATCTATATATATATATATATATAGATATATATATATATAGAGAGAGAGAGAGAGAGAGCGATCGTCTGGTATACGCCACTAATTATACCCATATCAAATATATCGACTTATTTAAAACCATGGTCATTAATAAGTAAATTGAAAAATCAATTGAATTAATAGTCTACTGTTTAACTAATCATTACAAAATCAAGGGAAAAAAAATATTATATGTATATATAATTAATTATATATAAGCATACAGTAGAAAACATATTGGATGAGAAGGTCACTAAACTAAATGTTCTTGATTTTTGAACAATGCGTTTTTCTTTTGTGCAGGTTATGGATCTGGATCTTCTCTATATTTTTCATATTTTTCAGTGCACATGGTAAAGCATTCTCTTAATCTATTCTACTAAATCTTGTTCGAGTTGAAATTTAGGTGGTTGAGCGCAAGCAGAACTAGCGATGATGGTTTTCCAATCATTTATAACGCACGTGTAGCACCGGTGTTCATAAATCTAGATTGTCATCATGGAAGATCACCAAGCTTATTGGATACAACATAAAAATTAGATCAATCAATCCAGTCTGTCTGATTGAAAACCTTTGCAAATGAATAGTTGACAGTTGAAATAAATGCGGGCAGAGGTTCATATTATAAAAAAGCATTGCGGGCAGTGGTTCTCTATTTCGAGCATGCCCAAAACGAAACCGAAACCGAAATCTTGGTCCAGATTTGTATGGACGAAGGTGTCAAATCAGGTATCATCGGCCAATACCGATACGGCTGAAGGAGATGGGGAGAGACATGCACCCGTGCACCATACGTTGGTTGCACACCCTATAAGAAATTTAATATTGATGACTTGATGTGAGGTGACAATTGACATACATGAGTACATGACAACATAGCAATTCAAAGCAAAAATGCAGCCGAATGAATTTCTAAGGGTACCTCTAATTGCACCCACCTGTTTATTGAAACGCCCATGTCTAATACCTATCAAAACAATTGATTGCATCTCATCACATGATCGAGGTAGTGTTTCATCCAGATAATCTACAAATAGATCTTGAGATCATGGCGCACGTCTATCAGACGGTCAATTTATGATTACGCGTGTCACAGTTTCCACAAAAGGCCATAAACTCACGTTTGAGCGTGATATGTGTCATATGACTAAAGGGGTATTTTTTAGGGATCTATAGCACATATAATCAAAAATAATCGTCGGATTGGTGAGTTATTATCTCAAGATCTATTGCGTGGATGATCTGGGTGAAACATGATCTCCATCATCTGATCTAGAGCATTCAATCGTTTTCAGAGGTCTGGGGCTTAGGTGCTTTCAGTAAAGATGTGGCGCGGATAGGGGAATCCTTCATCAGTTTTAGCTGGCACAGAGTGACGCCACAAAAATAAAAAACTATAAAAAGGAGTCTTATGACTCTTACCTTACCTCGGTAACTTGTAGAGGTTGAACTTGAAACGCACTCTCTTCCTGATTTCCCAGCGGATACCCTCAATACGTATCAGCAGCGATACGTATCGGTTTGCCAAAAAATCGATACGTATCGGGATTGGCCGATTTTTGATACCTTGGTATGGACTCCAAAATTTCAGTTTCGGTCATGCCCGAAGCCGAAATCCAACTCGAAATTTTGATCCTTGGTTGTGATTGTTTGATCGATAGAACAAAAGTCCCATTTAAAACCTACATTAATCCTAAGATGATTTAAACACGGTTTATGAATGTTAAGTTTTAGAAACGAAGTAATCGAATAAAACACAATCTCTTCTATTAATTTTTTTAAAAGTTCAAATGAGAAAAGAAATCCATCTCACCTCTGATCTATATTTTTAGTATGGGAGCTAAAACTTGCACACGAGATTTGTTTCGTGGCACATGGTTAAAAATAAAGACATTGTCATTTTTGGGATCTATGCCACATGGAACACCATCTAAGCCGTCTGATTTGATAAACATGTTGGAAAGATCTTTTAGGGAAAAGATTGGCATTGAACACGATCTCTACCATCTGATTGAATAGAGTCAAAGGCCACTATCATATTCAATGGTTGACACTGACCAATCAGATGATAGAGATCATGTTTCGTGCCAATTTTTGGCCTAAATGATTTATAACATTGTCTTCAAATCAGAAGGCTTAGATGGTGTTCCATGTGGCACAAATCCCAAAATTAATGAAGTCTTTATTTTTAACCATGTGCCAAAGTATAAATCTTGCGTGCAAGTTGTAGCTTTCTTTAGGTATTTTTCTTATTTTTGTTATTTTTTTGAAATTTTTTTGACTTTCTCTGATTTAATGCAGGTTTCTACAACTATTTCTGGTTGCCGTTTATTCCTTTAATGGTAATACTATGAACCCAATCTATGATTTTTTTCTTGTAGAAGATCAGTTTCTGAGAAACAGAATTGAATTCTGGTCGCAGATGGTCTTAATCGTAGGGACGAAGCTGCAAGTTATCATAACAAAAATGTGCTTGGAGGCTCGCAATGAGGCAGCGGTAGTCAGAGGAACTTTTCTAGTGAAACCCAGCAACCACCTCTTCTGGTTCGATCGACCTCAGTGGCTTCTCCATCTCATCCATTTCATCCTTTTCCAGGTACAAATCAAACATAAATGGCCTCAGATTTACTTCTGAACAAGATATGAGTGCGTCCATAGTTGGTCAGATATTGATCAAACATGCTGGATCTGACACCGAATACCACCTGGTTGCGGATTTGACCGTAGTTATGTCTACTCAATCTGTTTAAACCATAGTCACAACGTTGGGAGTTGGCAATAAATCGGCAAGGGTCTAATTCTGAAAAAAATGGTCAAAGTCAGTCAAAGTAGGAAAAATCGGGAAAAATAACAGATATAAAAAATTTTAAAATATAGCAAAATATATTTCAAGTTGAAAACAATGGTTTTAATGAACAAAATAGGCAAAACCTAAAGGTTTTTTTTTTTTAAATACGAACTTTTGTGACTATGGTTTAAGCATTCACGTTCACAACTATAAACGACTCATTCTGACTTGGATCAGCACCCTAGCCAGGTAAACCTGACACTCAGAAATAACGTCCAAAGACGCAAAGATGTTAACCCACTTAAACTAAATCCTAATCTAACTTAAGACGAGATGGCTGAGATATGGCCTAAGTTAAGAGAAACATAAACTATTTGACTTTTCTTTCTAACAAAAGATTTGAAAATGCAAAACTGTTGGTTGACTACCCAAAACCAAGGGAATGGAAAGAAGATTTAGTTTACCACTGAACTAAAACCTATACTTAAACCGCTTCCCAAAAAGTGATCTCTGATCTCCCAATCTCCAAATGAGCAAAGCTTTTTAGTCAAGTTTCAATGAGTGCCGAATTTGTCTCCAAATTTAATATAAAACAGTCCTTCCTCTAAACTAGTAAAGCCCATTTTTCCTCAAATTTTTTAGTATCAAATAGCCACTTGCCCTATGAGCATCTTATATCAACATCCAAACTCACTCTTTTAATACATGGCATCCCCGGTAAGTCTTAGCTTGCACCTTTTACCGATCAACCTCATCCATTGGAATGAAATTTTGTGGCCTCACCCTAACCCATGAACCTTTAGTGCAACACAATTAAGAGAAACCTCCTAGAAGCTTGGCCCTTGCAATTGAATTAGAGTCGCATAGTTTCATCCTAACTCAGGACACCTACAGTAAGGATCTACCTGGAACCATGGGTAATGAGTGTGTTACCAATACACATAAAAGAAGATATCACTTAGTGCATGTTATTTGCAAAAGATGTGGTAATAATTTCCCAATTAAGGAAAGAAATAAATGAAAAATCGGAATTATGCAAAAAAGCTTTAGAGTCAAAGGGTTTGAAAATTAGTAGAACAAGAATGGAATACATTGAGTGCAAATTTAGGGAACGTGATAGCCTGAAGGAGGATTTAGTTAAAATAGAAAATTATTTAGTCCCACATTGCTACAGATTTCACTAGTTAGGCTTTACTTTACAGTCGGATGGTGGATTTGAAGAGGACATCTAATGCAGGTTGGATGAAATGGAGGAAAGCAATCAGAGTATTGTGAGACCCAAGAGTTCTGCTTAAACTGAAGGGGCGACGGCTGTTAGACCTGCCATATTATAATGTCCGGAATGGTGGGCTACGAAAAAGTGATAGTAGGTAGAGTACATGTGGCTGAGATGCGCATGTTGAGATGGATTGAAGTAACAAGAATAAAATTCAGAAGGAGTACATAAGAGAAAATCTGAGAGTGGCACCGATAAAGGAAAAACTTGCTGAATGTCTATTGAGTTGGTTTGGACAAGTTCATTAAAGGCACGAAACAAACCATGTACAAAGGGTTGATAAGCTAGAAGCACAAGTAGGAGAAGAGGAAGAGCAATGAAGACCTGGAAGGAAGAAGTGATACGAGAAATGAAGGATTGCAAAATTACAGAAAGCTTACCCCTGATAAAAAACAAGTGGAGAAATAAGACCCGCAAAGCCAACCCCAAATAATGGGATAAGGCTGTGACGATGATGAGGGCAACCCTTTTAGCAGTCTACCATAATTATGACTTATATTACCTAAATGGCAGCCACTAGGCTGGCTTCATCCCATCACTCTTGGTCACTCACCCTATTCATCTTATTAAAAAATAATTAGTCTCTCCAATCCCATAATTAGCCAAAAATCTACCTACCACTGGCCCTAATCTCTTCTTTGCCTAGCCCAGCTCCCTTAAGTACCCATTCCTCTTCTTTGCCTAGCTCAGCTCACACATAGAAGTACAAGACTACCATTCCCAGTAAATGAAAATTCAAAGGTGAAGAAAAGCACTCTTCACACTGGCAGCTAGTTTCACAAAGAATGGTGCTTTTTTCCTTCGAAAAAGTCTCTTCACCATGATGGTTGCTTTCTATAAAAATTACCATCATTTAGGATGAAGTTGTTTTCTAGGTAGAGTTCTACATAACAGAAAAACATTACTCTCAAGAACAAAATTACAAAAAAAGATGAAGAGAGAATAAAATTATTTATGATGATAACAGAAATAAAAAAAAATATTACCATATACTTACAAATACAATATTATATTTTAACCCAATATTTACTCAATTATTTAAAGACACCTTTATATCTACAGCTATCTGATGACTCCAATTTGAAATCAAAATTGAATTCAAACCAATCAAATCTACTCTTAACATAACATAACCTCACAATCAAATCCAATCTAATCTAGCAAAATATGCTCCTAACAATTAAAACTAAACTAAAACAGCCTCACTTAAATTTAAATTAAATTATAAGTTAAATCTCAATTTAAGACAACTGTATCTACTCTAAAAAAACTAATTTAAACTTTGTTCTAGGATTTCTTTAATTAAGGAGAAGAGAGAAAGATGTGATGCGAGATAGAAATCTTGGGGGACATGAACAGCAAATGTTGCTCATGTACCCTCCATTTCTTTCATAATGGAACTCCCTCAAATATTACAGGTTTTCCTCCTTTAAGTGATTCAAACCGAAAAACCCTTGGGATGTGTGCACAAATTTAGAGCCTCTAATCCGAAGTATGCATTCAAACAGGTTGGAGGTGGAAATTGATCCATGTATCTAACATTATGTACAAAGCCTATGCACCCAAATACAAATTTCTTTGAATATGTTTTAATCTCTTAAGCTTGTTGTAATTTAAGTGCAATTTTTTTTGTCTTTCTTCAACCAAGGTTACCAAAAGAAATATAGTTTAATCTTATCATCTTACCAGAAGTACCAAAAACACACATGTACACACGCACATGCTAGATCTATATCATCAGGATCATTGGTCAAAATCTCGGACGATACGTACCGGTATCATCGGATACATACCGGTATCGCTGAACAACGCTACACGATAAACTGGGTATGTATCGGCGATCCATACCCAACATATGTTATTTTTTTCATTGTATCGCCGATACATTGAATGTATTGGCAATTCTGATACGTATCATCTCGGTATTGATGATGGACGACATGTATCAGAATACTGAGATTTTGATCCATGATCAGGATGCTTTCCATATGGTTATATGATGGATAAAGTTGTTGAACCCCATTGCAGAACTCATTTCAGCTAGCATTCTTCACGTGGACATGGGTATGTATCTAAAGTTGGTTAGCTTAGAGATTTCTATGGATCCACAGCTGACCCAGTTGCAACACAGTATGAGTTCGGGTTAAGATCTTGCTTCCACCGAGAGACAGAGGATATAGTATTAAGGATTGCCATGGGCGTGGCTGTCCAACTTCTATGTGGTTATGTGACCCTTCCTCTCTATGCACTAGTCACACAGGTAAAAATATGCTTTAAATGCTAAGTGCACCTCTAATCGCACCAATAGGTTTTCTGAAAGCATCAACATCCCAAACCCCTTGACTGCTTGGATACAGAGGATGGAGATCGTTTTTCACCCCCGATTTTCCACTCACTGAATCTTGAGACCGTGATCGTACCATTAGATGATCAATTTTTTATTACATGTGCCAGATCCCAAAAGAAGGCCCTAAAATCATGTTTTGAGTGTGATGTGTGCCATATGATTTTAGGGCCACTTTTTGGGTATCTGTGCCATGTGGAATCAAAATGGACCATCTGATGGTACGCTCATGGTATGAACATCCTTTTTGTGGAAGATTGGGGGTTTCAAGCGATCTCCAGTGTCTGATTCCAAGCAGTCAATGGGTTCGGACATTGGCGCTTTCAGAAAACCTGTTGGCGCGAATAGAATTACCCAAATGCTAATCCTCTTCAAACAATAGTAAGGATTTGGAAAAAAAATACACATAATTGGTACATACATCAGGATCTTCCTACTATAATATCATTTTAGCCTAAGCATCGATCTTGTGTTCAATGGTTGATCAGATGGGTACGGGCATGAAGAAGGCAGTTTTCACAGATCGAGTATCAAATGGCCTCAAACATTGGCACAATCTTGCTCGCCGTAATCTGTCGAGGAACAAATCCAAT
This sequence comes from Chloranthus sessilifolius, assembly GCA_021018995.1. Taxonomy (NCBI): domain Eukaryota; kingdom Viridiplantae; phylum Streptophyta; class Magnoliopsida; order Chloranthales; family Chloranthaceae; genus Chloranthus; species Chloranthus sessilifolius. The sequence continues at coordinate 105,481,728 of CM037596.1, forward strand.
TCGACAACACACTCGTCAGAGTTCTCGATTACTGAGACAGGAGCAAAATCAATATCTGATGAGAATGACTCAAGTCTACCCGAAATGACCGAATTTGCGGTGCAACAGAAGACCATGAGCAAAGGGACCTATGATGGTGAGATATCCTTTGGGACCTCTTGGAAAGATGTGGGAACTAGCAAGGGACCCCCTGGAGATATAACAACAGTCCCAAATGAAAGTACAACAGATAGAAACCTAGATTGATCTCTTATTACATTATTGTACATTCTTCAGCCCCTTATGAAATTGAAGTATTGAAGCTCACTACCAAGGATCAAAATTTCGGCCGAAATTATCGGTTTCGGTCCCCACCGAAACGATAATTTGGGACCAAAATTTCGGTCATCAAATGTATGGAAATGAAATTTTCGGTCAAATTATCAGCCGAAATTTCAATTTTCGGCCGAAATTTCGGTCCAAAATTTCGGTTTCGGTCCCCTCCGAAACCAAAACAAAACCCGAAATTTTGATCCTTGCTTACTACTATTACTTATCAAAGAAAAGAAGCTCACTACTATTCAGTTTCTATGTAACTAACTAGATAAATTTTCATATGCCCTTTAATGTTAAGACGCAGTCAACAATTCAACATATGCAAGGTATTGATGTGATGTTATAGAATGTACTAAAAACCCTAAAAACTATAAAATGGTCAAACCTTGGGAAGTGCACAGCTATTTATGAGCATGCAAATCAGTTATAAGTACAAGTTTGAGAATTTTAGTACCAGGAGATTGACCTGTTCACAGTTGAGAGTGAGTGCGTTGGTTACCCTACACCAATTTTACTTTTTTTGGCATTATCAGCAAGGCTTCATCCAAAAAAAACTCCTTAAGCTGTTCCAAGAGAAAATAGTTCATAGTTCATAGGAGTAAACAGTCACACCTCAAGAGCACAGCTATGTATGAACATGCAAATCTGCTAAAGTACAGGTTTGACCATTTTAATATAAAGAGAGTCACGCGTTCACACTTGCAAATGAGCGGGTAACAACTGTAGTTATAGTATTATTATTATTTTATGAATCTATGGCCTTAAAATGGCATCACCAGTATCCCTGTTTTCTTCATCCAAAAAAGGACCCGACTCTCCCGACAGTCATTTAAACACCAAAATAGTGTTTAAATGATCTTAAACCATCAGTGGTTTAAGATGTGGGTGATCCGTACCGTCAAAGTGGTAGACCATAGATTCCAGTGCAACAGGCCCAAAAATGGCGTTTTAGAGAGAATCAAACCATCCAATCTGTTGATTATAATATCAACCATTGCTTGTAGTTTTATGGCTGATTTTAAAGCTCATCAATTGGGTGGGTCACATCCTCTTATAGGCATGTTTCTTTGGGCTGAGATATGTTCCAATGATAGATAATTGCCACTTGGAGAATTTAGATTGGTCACAAATGTGCGGCACATGGCATAATGATAAATCACACTTCAATGGTGTGAGACAAAAAATATAGTATTAATGGTGTAAGATCATTTAAACACCATTCTGGTGTTTAAATGTCAGTCAGGAGCCATTATCCTTCCCAAAAAAAATACATCTCAAAAAAGGGAAATATCATCTGGCAATTGAAGATGAAAAAGTAACTTAAGAACATATAGACACTCAGAAACGGGTCAATTATAGGCAAAAAGGTATCATAAGAAGAAATGGACAAAAAGGTAATAGCCTCACTTGAAGAAAACATTCATACTGCCAAAATATAATAGGTTCTTAGAGCCAACCATTTCAATCGTCGTCAAGCTCCGTGAAATCTTCAACCATCGAAGGGTGTGCAGTTTGATGACTCCTTGAACGCAACTCATCAATTTCAATGATCAACAAAGGGTCACACATCACTCTCCCTGCCTCTAATATCTTGGGGCAGCCTGTATAGTAAAAAATAAAAACACATAAACCACAAAATGCACTGGAACATGAAAAAGAAGTAAGCAAGAGGTAGATCAGACATAGATTGGGGCACCTGCTACAGGGCATTGAGGACGTGCATTCTTAGATTTAATGTAGTGCATCACTGCCATCTTCTCATAAATGTGCTTGCAATCCATACTGCACCAACAAAAATCAAGTATAGAATTCTAAGTGAATGTCAGCATGTTTCAAGAGTTATACGAAGAAGTCTCTTGTTCGTTGTGAACCATGTTGTTATTGAACATTGTGAGAAAATATGGCTTTTTTAAAAAATATATATATTTGTTCTAATACGCATTTTTTGCCACAGCATACTAAACGCGTATAATACCCGTGTTTTTGAATAAAATGCTTATTTTCATATAATACGCGTTTTTGAATATTAAATGTGTTTTCCTATATTAAAATTTTTTCACGTACTATACCATATTTTTAAAAAGCTGTTTTAAAAGTTCTTAAATTTATTTTTAATATATCTCTTATTTTCCCTATTTTTTCGACTTTTTGTCTGTTTTTTTACCTTTCGGTTTTTTTTCCGTTTTTTACCCTTTTTCCGATTTTCTCGCTCACCGTATTAAACCCGTACGCGTATTTTGTCACTTTGATCATGAGAGTAACCTTAATAAGAATGAATAAGAAACGTGGCATATAGTTATCAGGAGACTCATTTCCCCTCACGATACCACTTCTTGCTTCATGTTTCACATATTTGCATCACCCATTTGGGTAATTATTATTCTAAATATTGTAAAATGAGACATTTCTCCCACCCATTCATTGCTTACCTCCATCTGCTTCGCATTCAAGCAACTATGTGTTAGCATAGGTTATATGTGCAGCTTTCAGCATTAGAATTCTCAGTCTTCCAGTAAGAAGTAGCCATGAGAATGACTTAATCACCTTTTCAGATAAGTTATAACATGATCGCCAAAATATGAATGGTAGCAATGCAAGTGACGGCTCCTAGGACTAATTAGGGTAAAGAAACAGGAACACAAACTTGGAGTTCAACATATATAGATGCATTCAACAAAGCAACCACAATCCAACATATATAAAATGCCTATTACCAATTTACCATAGTTACCAAAATATGAGATTTTTTGAAAAAAAAAAAATAACTCGTTTAAAACGCGTTTTTTCATAAAACGTCGGAAAGATGTTTAAAACGCGTCTTTTTTAAAAATACACACATTTTTAAATCATCAGGATTTTACGTTTTAAGCGTGGTTTCTACGAATTTTTTCAAAAACCATTTTCTCATTATTGTCAAAAAATATTTTTTTTAATAATTTTATGTATTTTCATTACTTTTTCCAAATGCTTCGCGAATTTTTTCACCTTTTTTTCCATTTTTTGGTCGTGACGATTTTTTCCCGAATTCTGACTTGGGAACTATGCCTATTATAGTGCATCTGAATCACCCTAATAATCTAGTCTCAAAGCTCTAGGACTCGGCATAGCACACCAGGCGGCAAGCACCATTCACTTGCTGTAACGAGGCCTTAACTTGCCATACAACAAAAGAGAAGGTGACTGAAGATTCTCGCACAATTGGAAGAAGCTCTAAAAATGTCATCGGATAGGCAAAAGAGAAACTGGCGATCCTTGGAGGCTCACCTAAAATGGGGGTGGGATTCATGATCTCAACCTTGCTATGAACTTGCATTGCCACCACATTAAAAGAGAGGCATATATGGAAGCAGATTCTCTCACTAGAGTGGTGTAACACCATCTCAGAGGAGTTTTCTTTTGCTCTTTTTCCTTTTCTTTCATGTTTATTCTCTTTTTGCAAGAGTTCTCTATCTTAGGGCCTTCTCACTTATTATTTTCAGCCTTTTGACAAAAAAATGTATTTCATCGCAAAGAACAGAATACAGCAAATGTTGTCATATACAGATTTATTATTTACAATTGAAGCACAGTTTGAAGTACAAAAGAATGGAATAGAAAGAAAAGAACAAAAACAGACCCAAGTAGCCAATTAAACTGCATCTTTAACTAAGACAATGAAAAAAGTTTTGTACAAATAAAGCCCAATTAGCTCAACAATGAGTGCTCGGGTAGGGGTGTAAATTAAAACCGAAAACCCAAAAACCGAGCCTTCCCAACCGGACTGGAACTGACACTGAACCGAACTGCCTCTGCCCAGTTCGGTAGCTGAAAACCGAAAACTGGCCAGATAGGGTGAGAAAACCGAAGAAAACTGAAAATTTTAAAAAGGCACAAATTTTTCTTCAAAAAAGAAAAAATATATATATATATATATATATATGAAGAAAAACCAAAAACCGAACCGACCGAAACCGAAATTGGTTCGGTTTTGGTTTAAGGGAGTGGGAAGTTTGGTTAACCAAACGTTTCAATTCGGGTTCGGTATAGCAGGAACCGACCCGAAAACCTAAGTTTCGGTTTCGGTTCGGTTAACCGAATTTACACCCCTAGCTGGTGGCATAGATTGTACATGTACATTCTTTACTGCTATACATGAGTTTATGAGGACATTAGATATTTTGTACCACGAGGCTCCAGGCATATTGATCTTATAATCCCAGTTAGTTATTAAATCACCCTCCCCTCTCTTTAAGTGTCCCCCCACTTCATAACCCTTTTTATTTGAATAAGGAAGCATACATTTTTTCCCAAACTAGTATATTAGTAGAAAATTCTGTAAGCCAAATCAAGAAAATTTATATGACCTTATTTAAGATGCCTATTTAATAGAAGACATTTGGAAGCTAGAGATATGTTGAAAATACCAAACAGTAAAGCTTTGTTAGAGGGATATTGCTTCTATATCATAGCAGACAAATTAATTGATTCTGTTTCTGGTAAAATATGCCTCTTTCAAATAAAAAGAATGCAAAACGTATTCTCGAAAGGAACTTTTGGAAGGAGAAAAATATACCAGCGTACAGGGCTTTCTAACTCAATAACAGGCTTTCCAGAGAGAGGACATGTGATATTTAAAAGGTTACTCTGAGTACTGGTCATTATGATGTCTTCCTGCTCTTCCCCAGGCATTGGTTGACCTGCATGATGAACAGTCTGCAGAGAGTGATAAGACCAACAAATATACGATCAACATTGCATAAATTGATTAGCCAATAAAAAAAACATATCAATATATATATATAGGACAGCGGAATGCTACATTAGCGATGTAGCGTTCAACGCTGCCCTAGTATCATTTGGGTGCCAAGTGGCACCTGATCCGAAGATCAAGTGATGAGGCAGCATTCACAAGATCGATCAGGTCCAAGCCCCCTAAAAAGAACTAAAAACAATTATCTTATCCACCGTCCAAAACATGGTCAAAGTTGCAATAAATTCAATGCACTAGGTTAAGGGGGAGGAGGTCAAACTTTGACCACATTTTTTAATGGCAAAAAAATTGTAAAAATGGTTTTTTTTTGTTTTTATATCACATGCCACCTAGCATGTGATCTTAGCACTAGTGTAGTGTTCAAACACTAGGGATCCCATAATCATATATATATATATATATATATATATATATATATATATATGAGCTGAGCTCCACAAGTTCAGCAATTTGAGTAACAATGGCGAATGATCAACGTATAGTTTAATATCAACTTTGACAGTTAAACCAAGGATCACACTGTTAATACCACTGAACACAATAAAAAATCTCACACACCAAACATTTTGGCCTCGAAGCTTTCTCTTGCCTTTTGGATAGGGGTGAAAATATAACCCGAAAAACCAAACCAACCGACCGAAAAAACGATTTTCAGTCAGTTTTCAGGGAGTCCGGTTTGGTTTCGGTTCCAAAAAATGACAATTTGTAGGTTTTCAGAATGTGTAACCGAATCTAACAGACTAATATATATAATGTTATATTATATGACCTTATATACTATATTTTATTAAAAATGTAATGACAATATGTCGTAGTCTATGGTGGCCTTTGCCTGTCACAACTATGATGCCTAATGAGGCAGGCTATAATGGCCTTTGCCTGTCAGTCTCACAACAATGATGCCTATTTTATCATAGGGTCATAGCCTATGCCTGTCACCCTAAAACTCTCTCCAAAGAAGATAAAACAGCTAAGCTCCTTGGGATACGCCAGATTTTTTTGCGTGTTTATCTCGCACAAGCATTAACCCCGCCCAAAATCTCATGTCAGAAATCATGAAACATGTGCCGCTCAGTTTTTTACTCCTTTTTTTTTTACACTTTTCAACTTTTGTAATCCTTTTTTATTTAATTTTATCCCGAAACCGACTGAATTGACATGAACCGAATGGGGCCGGTTTCGGATCGGGTTGGATAGAAGTCCGTTCGGTTTCGGTTCCAAAATCCTAGAAACTGAAAATTTCAGTTCGGTCGATGTTTCAACGTGAAAACCGACCGAACCGAACCAATATCACCCCTATTTTTGGACAACCTTGTGGCAAAAGGTAAAATCCATATCCCGGGCACCAATCCAGGGTATAGCTGTCTCCCATTTCTTATTCGGTTATTATCCATTAATCTTTGCCATTGATGATTTAATTCGGCATATTGAGATTGCATCACTTCTAGATTATTTTCATCAATTTTCTGGTCTCTGTGTTAACCAGCATAAGAGCACTATTATTTTCAGCCTTGCTTGCAGAATTAAGGATGATATATTGCAGGAGCTCAGTTATAGTGAAAGGCAGCTGCCTTTAACTTATGTTGGGGTCCCTCTATTTGCCTCGAAGATGACGCACAGCATGTGCTTGTCACTCGTTCAAAACTTCTAGAATAGACTTGAATGTTGGAAAGGCTTCTCTCTTTCATACATGGAGCAAGCTCAATCAAAAATCAGTTTTATCTAGTTTCCACCTATCAAGTGTATCTTCATTGGGTACGCACCAACCCGGAAGGGATACTAGTGCTAAGACCCTGTCTCACAAAGATTTTAACATGCCTATTTGATGCAGGAAAACAAGCCTACAATACATGAGTGATCATGAGATGCGAAATTGCCGAAATTAAACGAATTAATTTAACAATTAAAATCCCAAATTAAAGCGATACCTTAGGATTTCGTGGAATTCCGCTTAATTGACCATGCTTGGTCCACTTAGGGTCCAATCCGGCGCACGAGAACCGTTAAAAATGGGGAAGATGCAATCCTAGAGATAGAATTCTAGCATCCTCTAGGACAGGACGTTCGATCGTCGTTCAATGTGAAATCGCTAGATCCTCGCTAGGGCTTTTGAATTGAATCGATCAAACGGTGCAAATCAGACAATCACGAGCCCAACAACAGTCATAGATTGACGGGTTAAGATCGGAGATAGGCATCAAGGTTGCTCTAGATCTAGGGTTTTGGATTTTGAACAATCAAAATAAAAGGGGAAAATAGATGCAACAACTTGGCAAGGAAATAAGAAAAGAGATAAAGAGAACATCAATGATAACATGGACATTAGACCCTTGGCTTCACACCAAACCCACATGGGGAAGAAGACTCACTCTCCATTAAGCTCCTCTCAAGCTCTCAATGCATAGCATTTTCATTAAAATCAACTAATTCCAAATTTGGCATACATAAGGACATTATATACTAGGTATAAAAAGAAACTAACCCTAAAATAGCAAAATACTAAATTGTCCCCAAATTAAACATTACAATACACCCAAAAAGGCAAGAAAAGAAACTGGAATTCATTGGAAATTTAATTTTCTAGTGTTTGGATAGTCTTTCTAGCAATTTAGAAATGCTACTCAGAAATTGACGGTTCCATTGTTCGAACAGTTGGATGTCTTGATTCGGCTGATAGAGGTCATTTTTGCCCCAATCTTTCACCAATTAGATCTTGTGATCATGAGCCATATATCACACAATCAGATGTTGATTCCACATGGTGCACATCGCCAAAGTTACCGTAAACATAACGTATCATGGTGCACTATGATCGAGATTGTGTGTCGGGTGGCATCAACATCTAAGTGTATGATATGTGAGTAATGATCTCAAGATCTAGTGTGTAAAAGATTTTGACCGTTTGGTCTTGTTTTCCTTATGCATTCTCGCACGAGCGACAAATGGCCGAAAGTTGGCCCTGCTTTTATGCATTCTCGCGCTCGAGCGAGAATGGTGCTCGCTCAAGAGGACATAGGCAGTGAGTCCTATTTGCGGCTCTTCAAGGTCTCTTCTCGGTAGATGTTGGCGCCTCGTGGCTCCTCCGTCGTTTCTTCCAGCAGTTCACCTTGTGTGGCTCAAAACCTAGGTCTACGATGCTAACGTCCTCGCCAATTCTCCCAAACCCAAAATGTTTCATCACCTATGAAACTAGCTCGTGGCATCGATCGATTAAGTTGACATCCTCATCAATTCTCTCGGACCCAAAAGGTTTCATCTCCGATGAAACACGCATGTAGTACTGGTCAAGTGTATCGGGACCCGAACGGTGGAACTCCTTACAACTAGCCCAAGCAATCTCAGCACCCGGTGACGTATGATCATCATCTCAGTCGATTGTATCGGGCGCACATGATAAACCTTTTCTCGATGAACTCAATAACCCGGCTTGCCAACCCACTCTACTAAATATTTTTGAAGCTTCCCATTAACTCTCCCGAACTAGAAAGACTTCATCACCGATGAAGTGTGATCGTGATATCGATCATAAATACAAGTACTCAAGCAGCGAACTCTCTCATGATTGACCCATGTACTGTCGGAAGTCGGCCTACTAATACTCTTCATCTCACAAATCGAAAACTCTCCATTGCGGGTAAATGCCACAAGATCATCCAAGATCTTCTCAATGACCACGTTTTTCATCTTGCTCGGAGGAAAAGATAGGGGTTATGAGATCAAGATTGGTGCACAAGAAAAGGTCGTTTGAAAAGAAGTTCTAGGAAGTGAGATTGAGCTTAGACAAAAAACTAGGTCCTCCATATTGAGTGCTGAACTTACCCCCATTCAAGAACGTATGCACAAGGTCCACCCCTTTCCAACATCTTAAAGGATTTGGCACGACGGTTTTGGAGTGTCCTCGCAATTTTCGATGGGAATCGTTCAGCTCCAATCTGAACCATCTCATGGTCAATTAGTTGGAATTCCAGGAAAGTCTTAGGCGAATTCATCGATAATTTGAAATTTTCATTGCACAAATTAATTTGAAACATAATTTTGGCATGCAATGCGAAATGTGACTCAAAACTTAATTCACAACATGACTCGGAAAGTGGGTATGTATGCAACTCGAGACTATGATGTGTATCCACGGACTCGATACTCCCATGTGTATGTGACGCTAACAACTCACATATAGTGGACTCTATCAACACTAGTGACTCATGTGCACTCAATTCGATTAGCTCATGTGTACTCGGTTCGATCAACATCCAAGACTCAAGTGCATCGATTCTACAAACAACAAAGACTCATGCACAACTGACTCCACGGACACTAACAAATCATGTGTAAGTGACTCGATCGAATCGGGCATGGGTGACTCAGTTGGCTCACGTGTGGGCGACTCAACATCATTACTCACAACGGAATAGAAGTCCCTTCAATGCAAGCTAGACTTTCTTCGACTTCTTCTATGTCCTCTTCACTCATCTCGGTACTAGGGTCATACACATCCTCTCCCGCAATCACATTTTTCAGCTTCGTAGAAATATCTCTTTTAATCAATAACATTGGGGCGGGAAATTTTGTGGGGCATTGATAATCAAACTGTCCAAATCCATGACACTTGTAGCATTTGTTGCGACAACTAGTTTCAGAGCTCTCAATACTCGCTCCTCTCACGTTAGCAATTTAAGGACTCGGAGAAGTGTTCAGGGGCTTCAACGTTTGCACCCTGGAATTATATATCTCATGGGTCACGACTCACTCCTTTCCCTTGATCAATTTGGGGACTCGTAAGAGTACTCACGGGCTTTGAGAACCCCGAAATTAGCCTTCATTTTTACTTAGGTTCTCCTAAACTCAAGTTGGGTGTGTTTATGACGCTTATCCACCTTAGCTTCCAAACACCGTAGAAGGTGGCGGTGCGTGAAAGGAACATACTTCTCGATAAGTCACTCCTTCATGTCCTCCCATCGTGTGATAGGCTTACTTCAAAGTGACTCGTGTCGAAACTCCACACCATCCCAATAGATTTTAGCGTGGCTCACCAACCTCGTTTTGGCGAGCCTAACCTTACACTCTTCTGACACATCATACAAGCCCAAATATTCCTCTAGGTTAGACAACCACTCCACGAAAACGTTAGAGCTCATCGTCCCATCAAAATCCGGAACCTCGACTCGATTGGACTTTAGAAACTTCCTATCAAGGTCATACTTGGGTTCACAATGATGGGAGTATCCCCTAACTCTAGTCTCATCTCGAAACTTCGCCTAGGATTGTGAGTGTAACGGTTTCCTTGTTCGGCTAGTTCCCTCTCAAGACGGGTAAGGAAACCACGTTGACGCACAAGAGAGTCATGCATGATGCTTGACACAAACACAACTCTATAATAACCACACTATGAGCCACAAAACAATTGAGGAATTTTAGCAAACACAAGATGGACACGCAAAAATGAACCACATAGCAAGTGAGTAATTTTAACAAACACAAGATTAGCATACAAATGAACACACAAAAACCCTAACCTAGAACCTATGCTTTGATACCAAAACTGATGCGGGACAACGATCCTACAATACGTGAGTGATTATGAGATGCGAAATTGCTGAAATTAAACGAATTAATTGAACAATTAAAATCCCAAATTAAAGCGATACCTTAGGATTTCATGGAATTTTGCTTAATTGACCATGCTTGGCCTACTTAGGGTTCAATCTGGCGCACGAGAACTGTTAGAAATACAGGTGCGATCCTAGAGATAGAATTCTAGCATCCTCTAGGACGGAGAGTTCAATCATGGCTCAATGTGGAATCGCTAGATCCTCGCTAGGGCTTTTGAATTGAATCGATCAGACTGTACAAGTCAGACAATCTCAAGCCCAACAATGGTCATAGATTGACGGGTTAAGATCGGAGTTGACCGACAAGGATGGCCATCAAGGTTGCTTTAGATTTAGGGTATTGGATTTTGAACAATCAAAATAAAAGGGGGAAAATAGACGCAAAAAATTAGCAAGGAAATAGGAAAAGAGGAGGAGAAGATCAAGGATAACATAGGGATCACACTCTTGGCCTCACACCAAACCCACATGGGGAAGAAGACTCACTCTCCATTAAGCTCCTCTCAAGCTCTCAATGCTAGCATTTTCATTAAAATTAACCGATGTCAAATTTGACTTGCATAAGGACATTATATACTAGGTGCAAAAAGAAACTAACCCTAAAATAGCAAAATACTAAATTTTCCTCAAATGGAATATTACAATACACCCAAAAAGGCAAGAAAAGAATAAAGACAAAAGACAAAAAGGATAACTGTCATCACTTGGCTCGCTCGAGCTGGTTTGGTTCTCGCTTGAGCAAAAATCTTAAAGGGGGTTACTCGAGCCACAATCAGGGGTCACTCAAGCGAAGTTTGGCCGAAAGTTTTGGCCATATTTTCCTTATGCATTCTTGCTCGAGCAACAAATGGCCTAAAGTTGGCCCTGCTTTTCCGATACATTCTCACTCGAGCGAGAATGGTGCTCGTTCAAGCGGACATAGGCAGTGAGCCCTATTTGCGGCTCTTCAAGGTCTCTTCTCGGTAGATGTTAGCGCCTCGTGGCTCTTCTGTCGCTTCCTTTTCTTACAGTACACCTTGTGTGACCCGAAACCTAGGTCTACGGTGTCTGCGTCCCCGCCAATTCTCCCAAACCCAAAATGTTTCATCACCAATGAAACTAGCTCGTGGCATCGATCGGTTGAGTTGATGTCCCCATCAATATTTCCCTATAAAAAGCTCCTAGATCATGCATTTGTCATCCTATTGGTAAGATTATTTCCTACTAGGCTCTCTCCTCTCAATTGTCATTTGTATCTAATTTAGATTGTCTCCATTCCTACTTTTGTATCTGATGTTCTTGACTAGCCACCGTGGAAGGAACTATGTTGCAAGAAATGAAAATCCTAGAACAAAATAACACATGGGAGGTTGTGGAATTTCCGAAACGGAAGGAACCAATTGGCTGCAAGTAGGTCAATAGTATGAAGTATAAGCGAGATGGCTTCATAGAAAGGTACAACGCCAGGCTGGTTGCAAAATGGTTTACTCGACCCAAGGCATTGATTACCAAGATACATTTACTATTAGATTTCACCTTTCCTTTGTTGCATATAGAAATTGGCCGCTATATCAACGGAACGTCAAGAATGGTTTCCTACATGGTTAACCTAAAGGAAGAAGTGCATATGGCACTTCCTCCTAGCTTTACCCTTCAGGGGGAGACAGGTAAGGTCTGTAGATTAAAGAAGATCATTTATGGGTTAAAGCAATCCCCTCGGGCTTGGTTTAGAAAGTTCAATAATTCAGTGATAGAACTCGGGTATAAAAGAAGCCACAACGATCACAGAAGGGATCTCATCTCACTGCATTGGTGGTCTATGTTGATGACATCATTGTTAGGGGAGATGATAGTGAGGAGATTATGAAACTGAAATGTTACTTAAGCAAAGTGTTTGATATTAAAGACTTTGGGACCTATCAAATATTTTTTGAGTATCGAAGTTGCAAGATCTAAGAAGGGGATAGTTTTGTCCAAACGAAATATACTTACCGTTCTTAAACAAATTGGAATGCTAAGGCATAAATAGGTTGCAACCGAGGCGAGTTAGCTTGAAAGCTAGACTCGGCTCTAAATATAAAAGCTTTTAGGACATGGAACGATCACAAAATGCTTATGAGATGATAACAATGTTCTTAAAATCGCCGGGCAGGTTCAGGCGGTTGGGGGGATGTTCGGGCAGAAATCGTTGGGTGGCGCTCGGGCGGCCGCTATATATATATATATATATATATATATATATATATATAGTCATATATTAATATATTATATATATAATTATATATTTTTATATATTAGAGATTTAGAGTTATACAATATACACACAGCCAGTCAGCCACACACACACACACATATGTATATGCATTATACTGTCACTGTGGTTGTGCATGTGCAGGAAAGAAGGAAAAAAAAAAGGCGCAGGCTTGCAACCATGAAAAAGATTATATCCATCAATATATGTGTGCCAGCCATGATAAAAAAACAACAGCCAAGATTATATATATATGTGCAGGTGCAGCCATGAAAAAAAAAACCAGGAAAAAAAAAAGAAGAAAAAGAAAAGGAAAAGAAGGGAAAAAAACCAGACAAAAAAAAAATTACCTACTACTGCTGAGTGCTACCAGGCGGTGCCGACGTGTCGTTGCCGCCTTGCCGAAGCTTCCAAGAAGAAAAGAAGGCAGCTGGAAAAAAATACAGAGAAATGAAGAAGAATAAGAAATAAATAAAAATAAATAGAATACTTACCGGAGGTGTGACCGTTTGATGCGCGTCAGACTGCCGGAGGGTTGTCGGAGCCGAACCTCGGTGCCCGGTGCTTCGAAAAAAGAAGAATATAAGATGCATAAAAAATAACAAATAGAGAGAAGGAAAAATAAATGAAAAATAAATAAAAACTCACCGGAGGGTCACTGGTGGTCGCCGATAGTCGTCGGCGGTCACCAGTAGCCGTCGGTGGTTGCCAGTGAGGATCTATCGAAGAGAGGAAGAGGGGGAGAGGAAAAACCAAAAACCCTAAGCCCCTTTCTTCGTTGTTTACAAATGAAAGAGAAAAAAAAAACCAAAGGCTATATATAGCCCGATGGCCCAACCTGATTAAGTTACAATTTTGGACCCGCCCGGGCGGGCTGGCGCCATAGCCCGCCTCAAAAGACGCCCCAACCCAATTCGGATCGGCTGGGGACCCGATCCACCTGGGCGGCCTGTGACGGGGCCAAAACTCGAGCTTGCAGCATGGTGCTTGGGGCACGACATGTGGTGCCAGGAGGGCATGCGACATGGGGCCAAGTGGGCCTGGCGACGTGGTCACGCTGCGAGGACGCGATACGGTCGCATGGGGGTAGGACGGGAGAGCGACACAGACGCGACATAGCCAAGGTGGGCTAGCGATGCAAGAGGCGTTGCGGTATGTCAAATCAAGGGGTTTGAGGTTCTCTTATCATTCTGGCTGAATGACTGTTTTACCCTTATATAGGGGAAGGGAGCTAGAGAGCTATTCCCCCGCACACAGGGCCTTGCGTTGTCAGAGGGGGCGCAAGTGTCTCCTAGGCCTGAATGGGTGGGCCTAGGACGTCGACGCAGCGATGCCGTGTGGAACCCAAGGGAGGTTGAAGTATGGCTCCGGACTACGCATCGTGGCGCATACGGCTAGGCAACCTCGTGAGAACACCAACGCTGCGTGGGACTCAGTTGAGCACGACAGCACGTGGGCCAAGGATGAACGGTGCTAGTAATTCGGAACGCACACGAAGGCAAGCTGCGTGGGACTCAGTTGAGCACGCACGACGGCAGGCACAAGGTCAGGCTTGGTTCAAGATGTATGAGCATGACATGGTGGCATGCATGGTTGTTGTGAGCGAGGTACTAGTGCAATGCACAGGGTGAAGCTTAAGCAGGCCAAGTTTAGCACAGTGGTGCAGATGGCGAGTCGTAAGGGGCACGGTACAGCTGGATGGTAGGCCGTGAAATAAGGTAACCATGTTGGGGAGTTCCCGTCCTCTAGGCGGGTGGTATCAGAGCTGATGTGTAGATGGGTTGGCTTCGTTGCATGCGGTAGCGAAGCACCGCGCGGGTTGAAAGTGCGTCGAAGGACGCTCCCACGACTGTTGGTATCAGAAGTAGGCTGACCTAACGAAGCGTGCGTTAGGTGCCGCACGGGACTGAGGTTGCGGAAGTGCGACCCCGTGACAGGCCGCCCCAACCAATTTTTGGAACATTGGATGATAACTGCTGAAATTAAGTTAATTAATTGAACAATAAATTTCAAATTAAAGCGATACCTTAAGATTTCGCGGATTTCTGCCTAGGTAACCATGTTAGGTTCAATTAGCGTCCAATCCGATGTGCGAGATCCGTTAGATTTGCGGAAGGTGCGATCCTAGAGATAAAACTCTAGCATCCTCTAGGTCGAGCATTTGCACGGCATTCAATAGGGCATCACGTGGTTCCTTGCTAAGGCTTTGAAACAAGCGCTCAAATTGATTGCATATCAAGCAATCTCAAGCCCAACAACGGTTGTGGATCGATGGGTTGAGATTAGAATCAATCCACAAGGATGGGAATCAAGATTAGCTCAAGAGGTAAGGTTTTGGGGCAATTCAAGCAACCAAATGATAAAGAATAAATGCAAAAATTAAAAAGGACTTAGAAAAGAGATAAGAGAGAAAATCAAGGAAACTACA
Organism: Chloranthus sessilifolius; assembly: GCA_021018995.1. Classification (NCBI taxonomy): domain Eukaryota; kingdom Viridiplantae; phylum Streptophyta; class Magnoliopsida; order Chloranthales; family Chloranthaceae; genus Chloranthus; species Chloranthus sessilifolius. The sequence continues at coordinate 105,497,060 of CM037596.1, forward strand.
TGGACACCACACCCTTGGTCTCACACCAAACCCACATGGGGAAGAAGACTCACTCTCCATTTAAGCTCATCTCAAGCTCAAAATGCAATGCGCTTATCATTCAAATCAACCAATATTCAAAATGGATTAGATAAGGACCTTTTATAGTAGGTACCAAAAAGAGGAAACCCCTAAAATAACAAATTACAAGATTACCCCAGATATAAACCTAGGATGCTTAAAAAAACAAAAGGAAGAAAAAAAAAACAAAAAAGGTTCCGTCATTTGGCATCGAAACTCGCCTGGACGAGCTCCGACACTCGCATTTAAACATACCTGGGTCGCTTGGGCAACCAGTCCTTCACAAAAATTCACTTTTGGCCGCTTGGGCTCTGTTTTGACATTTTGCTGCTTGGCTTTTATTCCTTGACTTTTCGGTGGTTACTCTCGCACTCGTTGGGTATTCTGTTTCTTCATCCGCCAATAGACTCGATGCAGCCCAAATTCGACGTCCCCGCCAATTCCCCCAAACCAAAAAGGATTTATCATTGATGAAGCATGCTCGTGGTATCGGTTGAGTAAGTTGGGATCCAAGAGGCACACCTCTTCGTGACTAACCCAAGCACTCTCGGAATCCTGTTTGCCAACCCACTTCACCAGGTATTTTTGAAACCCTCCGTCGTTGATGGAAACGACAAGATCATCCAAGATCTTCTCAATTACCTCTCTTTTCGGATTGCTCAGAGGAGGTAGGGTTGGGCCTACGTAGAGAACTAGGTCCTCCACATTGAATTTTGAACTAACCCTCATATATTGAGGTAGCTCAAGAACATATGCATTAGGGCTACTCCTTGCAACAATCCTAAAAGGTCCGGCACCGTGGGCTTGGAGCTTATTCGCAATCCCTAATGGAAATCATTCAGGTCTAACCCGAACCATCACATGGTCACCTATTTGAAATTCTTTAAGGCGCCTATGCAAATCCACTAATAACTTATAATTTCCATTGCTCAAATTAATTTTACACCTAATTTCAGCATGCAAATTATGTATATGATGTGGAAATGCATCCGTGAACGGTGAGATGCAAACATAGGGATCAAATCTAAGGGTGTCCTACGCTTATGACCATGCACCACCTCAAAAGGACTCATACCTACGGACTTATTGACATAATTGTTATAAGCAAACTCGGCTATTGATAAGATGAAATCCAAGTCCTAATGTGATCTCCGACAAGACATCGAAGGAGATTCCCTAAACTCATATTGGTCACTTCAGTTTGGCCATCGGTTTGAGGGTGATACGCCGAAGAAAATCGGAGCATAGCACCCATCATGTGCCATAGGGTCTTCCAAAAGTAGCTTACACAACGGTCTTTGGAAGCTCATGAAGACGCACCACCCCCCAAAATATAATTTCGCAATGTGGGTCGCCTCGGAAGACTTAGAGCACAGTATGAAGTGGACCATCTTGGAGAAGCAATCCACTAGTACAAAAATGGAGTCGTGCTTTCTAATAGTCTTGGGAAGTCCAAGCACGAAGTCCATAGAAATATCTTGTCTTGGTGTTGTTAAAACTAATAACCTACTCTAATGTAATAAAGGAAATAACTAAGAAGAGAATACCCTAATTAGGGTTATGAAAGAAAGGGAGATGGAGAAGAAGAGGGAAGAGAGAGAAGAGAATAAACACAGAGTACATTCTTAATATTGTGATATCTAATACAAGGAAGTAGGCTCAAATGCCCTCTAGTCCCAAACTCTCAAGAGGCTCTCTATTGTTTGCCTAAAATAAATCTCTCTCTCTCTCTCTCTCTCTCTCTCTCTCTCTCTCTCTCTCTCTCTCTCTCTCTCTCTCTCTCTCTCTCTCTCATCACCCATCTGCCGCCTACTAGCACCAACACCTCATACTCTAGCTAATTGGTCGGGCGAACATTGTTAGATTCTTGGGTTGTTGTCATCATGGTATGGCAATCAGCATCACCGCATCGGCAATCGACATAATAAATATTAACTAGATAATACTTCTGTCTTCAATAGAAGTAATATATGATTAGATAATATTTTATATCATAAGAGAAGAAGTTTAGAAGAATTTGAAGATTAAAAAGGAAAAAATGAAAGGATAAAGTTTAGAAAAAACGCTATGAAGAAAACTTTTATAATAAAACTACTTAGCTCAAAGCCAGGGACAGAGCCAGAAATTTTTATGGGAGGGGGCCAAAGTAAGGATCAAAATTTCGAAATCGAAACGAAATCCCAAAATTTTGGGTTTTTTATATGGGGTTGAAGATTACGACCGAAATTTCGGTCCAAAATTTTGGTTTCGGTCCCCACCGAAACCTAAACGAAATCTGGAATTTTGATCCTTGGGTCAAAGTATGAACAAGAAATGTATAATGTTATAAAAAATAAAAATAGCATTCATTTACTGGTAACAAAATTTAAAAAATAAAAATATAAAAAATCTTTTGTTTATATATATTTGTGCGCCTATCAATAGGTATTTGTGCGCCTATCAATAGGTATTAACCGGGTTGAGCCTCATTTTTAACTTTTAAGGTATGTTGGGATAAAATAGTAGGAAAATGGTGAATTTGAATTTATAAATCTAACAGATTCACATGATTTTTTATGATTTTAATGGCCTAATCATGTGTCAGAAAGAGAGAGATGTTTTAGGATATGATTTAAAAAGATAAGTTTTAGGAGGGTGGTTGAACTAATGCTCCTAAAAAATAGGAGAGACTGAAGTAGGGTATTTGATTGAGACGCCTAAAAGATAGGAGAGAGAGAACTCAATTGTGAATTTATTTTAGACGGGGCCAATCATTTTGGCTCCTAACAAATAGGTAAAATAGATTAAAGAGAGAGAAAAAACTAAATAAGCGGGGGTGGCCATGGCCCCTATTAGCCCCCCCTTGGCTCCGTCCCTGCTCGAAGCTCAGCCCGAGCTCAGAGATCCGAGCTAGACGTCAAATTTTTTAAGCTTGAAGAGCCTAGAGCCGACCTCCAGCTCGGCCGTATAAGGTAGAGCCGAGCTAGAGCTGACCCAAGCTCGGGCTCACCCGGCTCAGTTGCAACCCGAAGCGCAAACCAACAGCTACCCTGTGCAGCAGAATCATTGGATTATTGGAGAAGAGGTGAATCTCTCAAAAACCCCAAGATGTATCAACAACTTGTAGGGAAGTTGATATATCTAACCATTACTCGCTTGGAGATTGTCTACGCAATCAGTGTGGCTAGCAAACATATGCATTCAGCCAGAAATATACATTTGGATGTTGTGTATTGGATCATAAGATATCTGAAGGAAAGCCCAGTTAGAGGATTACTTTATTCTCATTGATTTAAGGGGTCAATGTAAAGCTTCTGATGGTTCTATATGGTGACAACAAAGCGGCTCTCCAGATAGCAAGAAAACCTTGCGTATCATGAAAGAACTAAACATATTGAAGTGGACTGCCACTTCATGAGGAAAGAAATTGTATCAAAGGAATTTTGTACGCCTCAAGTGAGCACAGAAGATCAGTTGGCAGACATTCTCACCAAAGCTGTTGGAGGGAAACAGTTGTATGGCATTACCTCCAAGTTGGGCATGATACATATCTATGCACCAACTTGAGGGGGAGAGTTGGCATGCGTGTCTGTGTGTGTGTGTCGTATCATTCAGGAATTTTTAACAAGTTAAGCATAATAGAGTTACATCGATCAAAACAAAAAGCATAATAGACTCATTCTTTTTGTGTATCCCAAATTTCTCTATCCTTTCTTCTCTCTGCTGCTCATCTAATTCTTTCTCTAATCTTCTCTAACGTCCTTAGCAGCTAATCCACCACAACAGCTGAGTGCACCAGAATTTAAAGCCTTCTTCTACATTAGAAACTTACATGCTACAACTAAGAAGCCCAAACAATGTTCTAATAACAATAAAATAAGTAACATTTGCAGGTGTAGTAGGATGAAGTTTCATAAAGCAACATGGGATGTTGACCATGTGCCTTGATAAGCGCATATTTATGGTGCCCACATGGTCGTGATTTGAAAAGGCCTGAAGGAAGAGGGTACATGGTTCTCTCTCTCTCATGAACTAGAAACATGGAATGAGTATGCATGTCCTTTAAATGAAATGGAACTATGACACTCTCAGGAACAGATAGCATGTATGACAATAAACTCAGGTTGTGATAGCTATTCACCATCACAACTAGCATGGAGAGTAGACAAAAGCTTTTGAATAAATCATATCACCATGTGATGCAACCAGATGTTGAGTTCCCAGTACCACCTTAGGACCAACAAATCCTTGTTTGTGACCTTCCTGGGAATTTTGCTAACTAAGAAAGGATCGAAAAACAGCTAGGAGGATTAAACTTGACCTTAGTCATTGTTGAGTTGTTGACTCACATGCGATCCTTCAATGTCAGACACTTTCCCATAAATTGGCTTCTGGAGAAGATTAGTAGTGAAATAAAGACATTTAGCCATCTTCTGGGCCACATTGTCTACCCAATCATTATTATAAGAATGGACTGAGTAAACCAGTAAAAGCATTTTCTTCTGTCTATTATTCAAATTACAAGGCTCTTCAAAACCGTGTGTGACAGAAAAGCTAAACCAGACTGCCTTTAGCAGGCCTAAGGTTGCTCCCTGGCTTAGTGAACACTACATACACCAATGGCTAAAATAGTTTCTTATTTGGCCTACTGTCAAGTGTCTAGAGGCCGATGTTGGCATCGTAACAAAGTTCTCTTTCGACAGGGGTTCATTTCAGTTCAATGTGGATAAATTTGGGAAAGACTAGGGAAAATTTTGGAGGAACTATAAAACATACATATTGAAATAACAGAATATATATATATATATATATATATATATATATATATATATATATATATATATATATATATATATATATATAAACCTGTTCAAGTTACAAATGTTATTCGTAAGTAATAAAATAGGTGCATATATAATCCACAATCCACATGCATCACAAATCAACAATTATAAAATGAACATAAAAAAGAGACAATAGAAAGTACAATTAAACAATGAATCTAATTTCATGTCATCTGAAATTCGAAAATCGGTGATTAGCTGAAATATGCAAAAAAATTTCCCCAAAGTTTTGGTGGACCACCATTTTGGTAAAAGACAGAATTTCAGAGAAATTTGTGACCATGAATACCAGGGACTGCCGGACTGGTATGAAACATTTTCAAACACATGTTTATTCTTAAAGTGAAACTTGTTTCTTTTAATTCTTTTTTTATCGGTAACAAAAAGTTTCATTGAGAAAGCATGAAATGCAAGAGTTATAGCCCAGACCATAAGGTCAGAAAAAGCAAAGCCCAGCAATGGGACCGCCAGAGGTAGTGAGAAACTACCCAGCAAAATGACCCCTGGACAACGGGCACCCAAAGAAAAGGGAAGTCCAGAGGAAAGATCTCAAGGGCACCCCGAAAACAACCACAGAGTCTACATGTTAGAGTATAAGGAGTCCCACTCGTCTGTCAGGGGCAGCCTCCTAAAAGATCCCTCGTTGTACCCCAGTGTCCCCCAGTCTAGACCCAGGTACCGCACTACTTTGGAGACTAGCTTAAAAGGCTTGGCACCCTCCAAAAAAATTATAGTTACGTTTGAGCCACACTGCCCAGAACACTGCAAACAGAGAGACCTTTCACATGACACCTATGAGCAGTGGCAGAACCACTAATGGGCCAGTGCGGAGGGATGCCCGCACTTGGTTTCTAAAAAGGCAAAAAAAAAAATCCTTCTAAGCAAGAAAGCTGAATTTCCAACGTCGTGTTTAAAATCAGAAAAGGGAATCAGTATTTGCGTCTATTTTATAAAGAGTAAATCTATAGTCGCAAATAATGAAGCACATCATTACTCAAATAAACGCACCATACACGCACATATTTTTGCTCCCGAAATCTCTCATCGGTAAACCTCAAGGGGTTAAGTGAGCTGGCCAGGTACCTGCTTCCAAAAGCAGGAGAACTGAGTTCGAATCCCCTCCCCCCCCTTGAGGCCACCCTAAGGATTTATATCCTGTGCCCACCCTAAGGATTTGGGGATCTATGACACATGGAATAAAAAATGGACGCTTGATAGGTGCACCCTGATCTCAAGATCTATTGTGTGGAAGATCAGGGTGAAAAACGATCTCCATCATCGAATTCGAAGAAATCAATGCTTTCAAGGGTTCTGAGACATGGGGGCTTTCAAAGAATGCATGGGCGCAAATAGAGGTAACCATATCTCATCTCCAAAAGTAAATCTCTTCACACATGCATTTAAGTGCCAAGATTTTTTACTTTTTTATCAAATAATGAATATTGTTTTCGTCCAAATATTCGACACCACAGATCTTGAGATCAAGGTCCCACCATCAGACGGTCAGATTTTCATCTTCGTGGCACCATTCAAGCCTTCGGTTTTGAAGGCCATGATTTGAATATATTAGGTGCAAAAGATTGGCAAGAAATATGATCTTTATCATACCATGCATCTATGTTACTTAATTTGCTCACTCACCCAACGAAGTGCAAATTAATTATAGCGAATCGAATTCAGCATAACAAGCAAATTGTCGAATTAATCCCTGTGAATTGAATTCATTTAATCTTCATCAACTCCCATTGTTCAATAAGCAGATTGTTATCCTTCAGAAAGACCCATGAAGTGTTGAATGTCCTCAGGACAGCCCACCACAGCTCGGAAGTGAAAGGATAGTGAAGAAGGAGGTGGTCAATGTCCTCCGCCTCCCTGTGGCAAAGCACGCACCTATTCTTGATAAGCACTCCCCGATGAATAAGCTGGTCCATTCTGAGGATTCTCCGTCATGACACCGTCCACGATAAGAACTTAATTTTAGGTGGGATTTTTACCTTCCAAATTTTCCGCCAAACTTGGGAGTTGTTACGGCCATTTTGACGAGCAAGCTCACCATTAGACTATGGAGAACTTTCCCGTAGTGGTACAGCGCCCCCCCCTTCTCAAATCCATGACCCTAGCATTACGACAAGTATCAGAAAGAATTTGTAAGAGGCGGGCAAAGACAAGGATCTCTTCATCTCTAAGATTACGCCTCTTCATGATGTTCCAACAGTCCAAGTTGCCATCCATAGTGGCCATGTCATTGCTTTTAGCGTCCTTGAGTATTGATATCGCATATATTAGGGCGAAAGACTCTTCCAGAGTTGACGCCCCAACCCACTTATCCTTCCAAAATCGGATTTGTATCCCGCCCCCAGCTGAAAGAGTGCATTTACTGAAAGACTCCATGATCCCTCTTACTCCTTTACACCAGCCAAACTCATTTCTTCTACCAAAGGTCATTTCCAAACCATTATCTGTGAATTCATTCTTAGCCCTACCACTTTCAACCACAACTTATGCTTTGCTTGTTCATCACCGAATTTCCATAGCCATTTGCCTAAAAGGGCTTTGTTGACCATCCCTAGCTCTCTAATCCCCAACCCCCATCTTTTATGTGGAGGCAGCAAGTCTCCCAGTTGAGAAGGTCTAACTTCTTCACTTAACTCCCCCCATCCAAAGAAGTCTCTTACAATCCTCTCCAACTGACTAATGACCCGGGTCGGTGCCTCAAACATTGAGAGGTAGAATATAGGCAAGCTAGCAAACGTTGATTTCATGAGAGTGAGTCTACCCCCGTTACTAAGGAGTTTTGTCTTCCACGTGGCAAGCCTAGAGCGAAATATGCGGATTAGGGGGTTCCAAAATTTAGCTCTCAGCTTTCCAAACCCTAAAGGGAGGCCAAGATACGACATCGGCATCGCTTTAGTTAGGCATCCCATCCTCTCCGCCAGATTGTTCAACTCATCATTGAGCAGCCCAACTCCAGCCCACTTAGACATGTGGAAATTGATTTTTTGATCGGAAATCGCCTCGAAGACCGTAAGAAAATCGAAAACTACTTGAACTTGTACCCTCTCAGCTCCACGGAAGATCATTGTCATCCGCATCAATAAAAAAAACTTTATTATTAAAAAAATGTATTATTTTTTTTTTAAGTGACTTGCATAAATTATAAAGTAAAATAAATAATAAAAAATAACAGAAAACAGTTTGTCTTTTGCAACTAATCATCCCTCAACAAAAATAATAGAGATTAAAATTTAATTAATGCATACCAAAAAAAGTATGTGCTTTAATCATGTGTTTCTCACTCTAATGAAATCAATTTTGTAACTTAAGGTTTGATAGTACAAATATAATACTTACCTATAAATATAAATATCATGTCATATCATCATTATCATCGCCATAGTCTTATCCCATCTAAGCTTTCTCAAATAGCCTCATCTCATCTATAAACACAAATATCACAAGAAGTACCAACATCATACTTATATGGCATCTATCTTACATCAATATTGTATCTATTTTGCATCCATGTAGCACCAATTTCATACCAAATATACGTACCTAATGAAAAATACACCAGAAACCTTCTTCGTCATAATGTACCAATACCGGTACCCTGTACCACCTCCTGGAAACAAGGGCAACTCCCACTAAATTGTCTCCCATTCCTAAGATTACCTCTTTATCACATTAGTGTAAGAGTACCTTCAAATTCACCCACCGAGTCTTTGAGTTCACCCACGCTGAAACCCATTGACTGTTTTGAATCAGATAATGGTGATCGTTTTCATCCCAATCTTCCACACGATGAATCTTGAGATCATGGGCATACACCATCAGCCATTTAGTTTTTTATTTCGTGTGGCACATATCCCAAAAAAGTTATCTTAAAATCAGGTTTGAGCATGATGAGTTCTACATGATGTTAAGGTCACTTTTCTGCGATGGTGCCATGTGAAATAAAAAAATTGGTCGCCTGATGCTCCGCCCATTATCTCAAGATCCATAGTGTGAAAGTTGGGAGTCCGATTAACTGATTAGAGAAGTTGGGAGTCCATAAACCTTTAGCCGCATCAAAAGAGAGGATGAAGTAAACAATTTGAAGGACAGTGACTCCTTCAAAGTTAATCATTATGGATGCCCAAAATGAAATTGGGATAATGGCTTCTGACCGACATTTAAACAGCAGAATGGTGTTTAAATGATCTTATACCATTAGAGTTAGACTTTTAATCTCACACCATTGAAGTGTGATTATCAATTCTCCATATGGAGAACATTTGTGATCAATCTAAATTGTCCAAGTGGCAATCTCTCATTGGTTCATGACTCATCCAAAAGAAACATTCCTATAAATGGACGTGCACCATCCAATTAATGATCTTTAATATCAGCTATTAAAACTGAAAACAAGGCTTGATATCAACGTCACAGATCAGATACTTTAAATCTCCCTAAAACACCATTTTTGGTCTTGTTGCAATTCATCTATGATCTATCACTTTGACAGTACAGGTCACCCACATCTTTAAGAAGTGATGGTATATGATCATTTAAACACCAGTTTGGTGTTTAACTGATGGTCATGAGAGTCAAGCCCGATGAAATTATGTTGACAAGTTGGAAAAAAAGCACGCATAATACTAATTAAGCAATCAATAAAATTGGTTTCACATGAAATCTTTGAACAATACTAGAACCATTTGTGTAAATAAGTTAAATCACATAAAAAACCACAAAAAATATCATTCAGACTCATCAAGACATACCCATATAGCTTCCCTAAATTGTCGTAAAAATGGATGGTTTTCCGGAACAGAAGGAGAAGTCGTCTTAGATTTTGCAACCTCGCCCTCTAAAACCTTCTTAAAATCTGTCAACTACAAGTCAAAAACAAATAAAAATAAATAATAGGAAAAATAGGGCACATAGAAGAAATACGCAAAACATAAAGAGAGAGAGAGAGAGAGAGAGAGAGGACCTGCTCGCCAGGCTGGTATTCATTTCCAACGGTCTGGATTGCCGAAGAGAAATGTGTGCAATCATCGGACGTCGCCAACAATTCAATGACACTGTCTTCCAATTCCTTCACCTGCAGTGACAAAAATTAAAAGAACAATAGGTAGGAGTGCAAGTTTTGTACTGAAACTGATTGAAAGACCAGTCAACTGAACCGACCGAAAGCAGGCTACCGAACATACCCAATACTGATTTAGCCAAAACGGATTCTGCCAAAACCGGAAACCAGGGGGTAGGATGAGGAAACGGACCCAAAGCCGGCCGAAAACCGACCCAGGCCAACTTGACTGGAGCAGATCGAAAACAAACCTAACCAACCACAAATCGACCCAAAACAGAACAAAGGCTGTCAATCCGGACCCAACCCAAATCTTTTCTTATGTAATTTTTAGATTATTTAATTTGACCATTTTTTATGAAAAACTGAAAATTTTTAACTTTTTATGTAATTTAAAAAAATAAATAAATAAATAACTAAAACCAAACTGCACCGAAACTGTATCCTAACAAAAACAGCGAAAAAATCCGGCTCCGTTTTCCATTTTGAAATTTCAGTCAACCGAAACCGAGTTGTCTCGATTGGGCTTCGGTTCAGGCATAATCAAACCGAAAACTGAAAATTTCAGTTTCGGTTCGGCTTCCCCTAACTGTAGGAGAAAATAGGGTTTGAGAATTAGGGTTTATTTTGATTGATTACCATCTCCGACTGGTTCTCTTTCTCCAAATCGACCGCGATCCCCTTGATAACCAGCAGACCTTTCCGGATTTCCTGAAACAAAATACTTAAATTTTAAAAACTAGAAGAAAAAATTAGGGTTAGGGTTAGGGTTAGGATTTTTTTACAGCGACGAGGGATTGATTCTCGGAGTATAGAGATGTAGCTGCATTTCCGATCCTTGCTGCGGCTCTATTTGAACGAGAATCCGAAGCGGATGCCATGCTAATCGGATTTCGTAACAGTTGTGCTACAGAGATGGAGACGACGCAACAGAGGGGTTTAAAGGGTTCACATTTTGGAGGGAAAGATAAGGGTGGGTAAAGATCCCTTGCTCATTGAAGAAGATATCTACTTTGTGTTCGTGAATCTAAGACCGTTCAACCGACATACATTAGTATTTGAACGTCTCTGGGTAGCATGATAAAAAAAACGTCTATGGGTATTTTTTATGTGGTGTGCACTGCATTAAGACTACTTTCTAGTATTAGTGCTCAACATTGAAGCTCCTTTTTGACACCACGATAAAATTAGAGGGCTGCTACGAGCACCCCACTTCGTTCTTTATGCAAAACCGCTGAGTAGTGTCGTTGCCACAACCATTTTGGTTAATGCCACACCACTTAAACAAAGAATTAAAATGTCGTTGACTGCTCCCAGTTAGATGGTCACAATAGTTTTTTGTCCCAATGTTCGACATAATAAATCTTGATATCATGGACCTACCATCAGACGGTCACAAACTGATTCCACGTGGCACACAGCACAAAAAATGGATGTTCATTGCATTCCATAAAAATGAATCATGTTCACTTTTTAAGGATGTGTGCCATGTGGAATCAACATGTGACCTTCTAATGGTAGGACCATGAGCTTAAGATCTATGATGTGGAAGATTGAGATAGTCACTTTTGTCTGATTCAAAGTAGTCAATAAGACTTCCTTTATTTAAGTGTGACAATATAAAAGATGGGTGTGAAGTTAACACTACTTAACCAAAAACAAAATTTCTATGTGCACACAAACTTTTGTTACATGCGCACTAATTAATTTGGGAAAGATTTAAATTTTAATTTTGATATATCTCAAAAAGCTCTAAAACATATAGGGTACCTCTGTTGGCGATTACTAAGGGTGCCTACATAGAGAAGGCTAATGCGTTAGTCACACTAGTGATCAGGACCACTATTAATGCATGATTAGAGATCGGCGAGACGGAAACTTGTCCATACATAATTAGAGATCTCACTCAAAAAAATTGTGTATTATCCAATATCCACCATCTAAAATTTGATCAAAAGAGAAAAAATTCAATGCATCAAAATATATGGGATAGTATGAAACTTTGACCGGTGTTATGACTACTAAAAATATTTCTTTTAAAAGTTCTTTTTTAGACCACCTACACGTGATCTGAGACTCAAATGCCCGAATTCATCCATACATTCCATCCCACATATATGCCCTTTCCCTAAAAAAATAAATAATAAACAAATAATTGAGGAGGCTGTCTATTGCCTCAAAATACTTCAATATAGGAGAAGTCCAAGAGGGTGTTATGGCAGTTCATAGCCATATCCAAGAAAAAAGGCTATCATGTTTTGTTACACTGGAGAGGGAATGGATGAGATGGAGTTTATTTATTTAGATAACACTGCAATAGAGGAAGAGGATGAAGGGTTTCTGGAGATCTGATCAGTACGGCATTACTTTTATCCATAACAAAATAAAGGAGAGAAAGAAAGAGGATAAGAAGTAGAGGATTTGAGTTCGAATCCCATCCCTTGTTAGCCGTCGCTAGTATCGGAGACCTTAGTCAGGTACTTTAAGAGGCCGATACCCTGCCGTGGAATAAAAGGGGAGGTAGGCTATTACTAGAAAACAATTAAATATAACTCATGAGGGAATTTTGTATATCCGGTGTTAAAAAAATGAGAAGGGGGGCAAGTGCACCTCTATTAGGCCTTTTATATATATATATATATATATATATATATATATATATATATATATATATTCAAAGTTTTTGGGGGCTATTAGGCTTACTAGGCCTTTATCTATCCTAACTATTGCTTATTTAAGCAACCAAAGTACATGACGGACTTTTTTATATTAACAGGCCTTAATCTCTCTTAATTATCTTTAGTTGTATAGTTGCATGTATCAATTAACACATAAATAAGCGAGTTAACTAATCTTTTCATAACCGTTGGATGATGCATTAACTAATCTAGTATTTTAAGGCTGTATATGACATAACTCTCTACTAGCCCTTATCATAGCAGAGTTCACCTGTTTTAACAGGTTCTCATCTTTTTGGCTAACATCCTGCTATCTATTTTAGCAGGTACCCCTCCTCCTTAATAACTCCTTACATAGCACGATTTACCTGTTTAGCAGTTCTACTCTCCTCTCTACTCACTCATTGTCGAAGCAATTTTATCTGCTCTGATAGAAAGTTAGTAGAGAGTAGGGAGGTTGCTGCTAGAGCAAATAAATCCTTCTTTTCAAGGGGTTAGAAAGGAGAATGAGAACCAATTAAAGCAGGTGATCAACTTTATTGTGGCAGGAGCTAGCAAAGACTTATGTCATACGTAGCCTACGTCTCCATGATAATATCGAAGAGAACATTTGGTATATATAGGGGGAGAAAGAGGAGTTATGTGGTTGTCGTTTGTATGGTAGCAGTAAAGAAAGGTTTTGTCGTAATGGTTGACAACTTGGGTATCCTCCCCAAAGTCGGGACTTGGGAGTTCGAACAACCCCTCTTCTGCTATGAACGGGTACCACGTAATTAGATGCATAAATCATGAAATACTGATATGATGGGGGCATGGCATCCTGACCATAGGGGATTAGTCTAAGCGGAAGCTTGGGAGTAGGGGTGGCAATGGCCTAACCCGTTTATAGTAGACTTTGAGGCCCGAGCCCGGCCCATTGACATTGCTACTTGGAGTTAGGACCATGGATCAAAATCTCAATTTCGATTTCGTTCATGACCCGAACCGTAAATTGGTAAAATTTTTGGTAAATTTTGAATTTTTTTGAAAATATGCTCCGAACTTTACCGAACTTTGCTGAACTTTATTTTATTAATTAGTTTGTTTTTTAACTCTTTAATATTATTAGAACACATATTTACACTAGTGAGACTAATTTTTGCGAGTTTATACCATTCTTTTCTATACTAGTAAGACCATTTTTTTCAAGTTTGATTCTTTTAGAAGGGTATCAGTATTTGACTGAATATTAAGGGAAACTTAGGATTTACACCCTAAGAGATGTTGACTGGATTGAATCACGATGGAGATAATGTTTTGTCCCAATCAATCACACAATGAATTTTGAGCTCATGCAAAGTATATCAAATGGTCAGATTTTGATTCCACGTTGAATAAATCTCAAAAGTGATCGGAGAACCCTTCTCATGATATGCCCATGATCAGGGTCACGTTGGGGATGTATGTCACGTGGAATCAAGATCTGACCGTCTACTAGTTTGGCTATGATCTCAAGATCTACTGTATGAAATATTGGGCACCTCTATATATCTGGGTACCTCTATTACCACTCACGCAATCTCTGAAAGTGCCCATATGTGCAACCTTTAAACCCATTGATTGCTTCAGAACAAATGATGGAGATCGTGTTTCACTTGATCTTCCATAAAATGGATCTTCCATACAATGGATCAACCATTAATAATGAAAACAATGGTTTATATTAAAGTCCACAAATCAGATGACTTAAATCTCCCTACAATGTCATTTTTGGGTCCATTATGACTGAAATCGGATGTCATAAATCTCCCTAACGATACAGATTACCAACATCTTAGACCACTAATTGATGATTTTTAACCTTAGCCATTAATATTGAAAACAATAGTTGATGTTAAAGTCCACAAATCAGATAGCTTAAATCTCTCCCTACAATGTCATTTTTGGGCCCATTATACTTAAAATCGGATGACTTAAATATCCCTAACGGTACAAATCACTAACATCTTAAACTATTAATTGATGATCTTTAACATCGACTATTAATATTGAAAATAATAGTTGATGTTAAAGTCCACAAATCAGATGACTTAAATCTCTCCCTACAATGTCATTTTTGAGTCCATTATACTTAAAATTGGATGGCTTAAATCTCCCTAACAATATAAATCACCAACATCTTAGACCATTGATTGATGATCTTTAATATCAACCATTAATATTGAAAATAATAGTTGATGTTAAAGTCCACAAATCAGATAGCTTAAATCTCCTTACAATGTCATTTTTGAGCTCATTATGGCTGAAATCAAATGGCTTAAATCTCCCTAATTGTACAGATCACCTACATCTTAAACCATTGAGGGTTTATGATTAGTTAAACATATTTTTTTATTTAAATGATTGTCACATGAATCGAGCCCTTTAAAAATTATGGGTTTCAACTTAACATTACACATGAGGAAAGTCGGCCATTTTATTTAAATGATCTAATACTATCAAAATGAAAACTGATGGTGTTAAATTATTTAGACACTATATAAGAGCTAGGGCCTGTCGCATAAGTATTAGCCCGTTGTTTCTATTAATATTTGTATAAGTTACTAACTTTTTTTATTAATGCATATGTGCCGAACACCAAATACAAACACTAGCCCTTATTTCTATTTTCAGCTGATAAAATACAGCGTCGATCAGCTTGCCCTTTCTTCCTTCCCTTAGCTTTTCCTTTCTTTGTTCAGTCCCGACTCCCGAGGGTTCCCCGGATGATGTTCGCTGGAGAAGATACCGAAAAGGTAAGGTAAGAAATTTTTGTATTTTTATTTTTATATAATTATTATTTTTTCTATTTTTTAAGGTATGAGAAGCAAAATAAATCAAATATGGGTTTTTAAAACCAATTTTTTTTTTTTAAATGCAGAGATGAACTGTCGGCCGATAATTTCAAATTATTGGCTGAGATTTTAGAAAACCAAAATTTTGGCCTATAATTTCAAATTTCGGCCGATAATTTGAAATTTTCGGATGGGTAGGTTTTTTTCATGTTTTCGATTTGGTCTCGACCGAAATTTTAAAATTTCGGCCGAGATTTTGATCCATGGTTGGGACACCCTATGTTATAAAATAAATAAAAAATAAAAAAATTATTATTATTATTATTGAAGATGAAAGTTAAGAAAATACATTTATTTTTCATTTTACATATAAAAAATTTCTCGAACATCCCACTTAACCTTCTCACTCCCACAGTAAACTGCAATCTTCCTCAGCATCACCATCACCATCATCAAGAACCAGGACCAAAGATGTTGGAAAAGTTTAATTTCCCCACAGGACCATCAACCCCAACAAGACAAGCATAGAGATCATCAATCGGCGGTGGCGCTCCGCCGTCCTCCCAATCACCATTCAACCCACTACTATGCCGACTTGACGCCGCTTCCGCTTCGTAAGAGGCCGAGAAGGAAGAAGCCAATGAAGGGCCCTTCAAACCCAACATCAAATAAGCCTTCTCTAATTCTACTGTCAATCTCCCCACTTGGTTCTCCAACTTCCTTTTCTCCACTACCAAACCATCCAACTTCATCTGTAATGCCTTGTGATCCCTCTCAATCATCTGGGTCTTCCACCGGGCGCGCTTGTTTTGGTACCACACCGCGATTCGCCGAGGATGTAGACCCAAGTCTTGTGAGAGCTTCATCTTCCTCATGGGGTCCAGCTTGTTACTGTATTTGAAGCTAGATTCTAGGAGATCTAGCTGATTTTGGCTAAGTCTTTTTTTGTGTAGTGTGGCTTTGGTTTTTTTGATTGGTGTTTGAAAGAATGCCATTTTTTTAGGAGCTTATGGTTTATGAGGAGTGGGAGATGGGGAGATTTTATAGAGGCTTTGGTTTAGTGTTTTTTGTAAGTGAGTTATTTATTGATAGATGGAATGCTCATAAGTGCACTTGTTTTATCATGTATCTCACATGCTATGCTGGCCCAATCCGGGTCGTCTAAGTTGCAAATCATTACAGGAACTGAAGTTAGTCTAAAATTGGTGCCCATCAAAAGATTCTTATGATTTGACACAGGAACTTTAATATAAACCGTTGTCGAATGGTTCATATTAAAGTATTTGGATTGGATGATAGTCATTCTCGATGAGTATTTATTTTGGGCTAAGAGAGTGACATATGACTTATAACTATGTGAAGGAAGTGGATTTTACCATGGTTCAAAATTTCGGCACTTCAAAATTTCAGAGATTTCGGCCAAGATGTTTGAGTTTCGGTCCCCGCCGAAACCGAAGTGAAAACTCAAAATTTCGGTCCCCATTGTATGGTATTAAAGTTTTCAGAATTTCGGTTTGGGACCAGCCTGAAATTTTGACCAGCCCAAAACTGAACCGAAATCTGAATTTTTATAAAATCATTTTACAAAAAGTGCTCTTAGTGTCGCTACATGGCTTAAACAAATGCCGGTGAGGAGTGACATCTATTGAATAGTATTGTATGTGATCATGGTCAATCACTCAATCTCTATACAAAGTCAGAATAGATGAGTTTGAAATTTTGAATAAAGAGGTGGGGGGCGGCTGACTTCATGTCCATGGTTCAGTGTTCACGTGAAATGGGGCCACTGGGCCATGCAAGAATTTTAAAATAACAAGTTTTATATTATCTCCAATAAGAAGCTATTCCAAAATAAAGGGTATCGATAACAGATAGATGATGGTGATGGTTATTTCTTACGTTCATGGTCACTAATTATTCCACAAGGAAAAAAATATATTTAGCAAAAATAAAATAAAATGAAGAGTATGGTTTTTTGTAATCGACCATTCGATCTCCACAACTGATGGTTCCGCTGTCAACCCTGTTGACTGCTTAGAATCAGATGATAGAGATTATTTTTTACCTCAATCTTTCACAAATTAGATCTTGAGATGGTACCCCATATGAAAGAGTTAGATGTTGATTTCGCGTGGCACACATTTATGAAGTGACCATGATTTGGCATACTATGGTACACAGTGATCGCGAATGTTTGCCATAGAATCAACATCTGAGTGTCTTATATTTGGGCCTTGATCTCAAGATCTAATGCATGAAAGATTGGGACGAAAAACTATCTCCATCATCTGATTTAGACAGTCAATAGTGTTAACAGTGGAACCATTAGTTGCAGAGACCGAATCTTTGTTTGCCAAAACTTGTACCCAAAATTGGAAGATCGGCAATATGTTAAAAAAAGAACAATTTTTTTTTATAATTAGATTACAAAGTATAAGAAACATAAATCTTTTAGAAAGCAAGTTTATTGAAATTCAGCAAAAGTCACAATTTTTTTTTATAATTACAAGATTCGAATATTTTTTTTCAAAAAGTCACAATTATTCAATAACCTTTGTTAGTGCCTACAACTTTATTGAAAGCGCCTACATCTGATAAAACCTATTGACTATTTCGAATCAGTCGATAGAGATCAATTTTCACTCCAATCTTTCACACAACGGATCTTGAGACCATGATTTTACCATTTAACTGTTAGTTTTTAAGTTCACAAGGCACATATCCCAAAATAATGGCCCTAAACTAACATTTGAACATGATGTATGCCATGTGATTTTAGGGTCACATTTAGGAGATCTGTGCCATGTGGAATAGAAAATGGACCGTCTGATGGTATGCTCATGGTCTCAAAATCCATTGCGTGGAAAATTGAGGTGAAAAGTGATCACCATTGTCATTTTAAGCAGTCAATGGGTTTTATATGTCGGCGCTTTCAATAATCCTTTATGCCCAGACGGAGGTACCGACCAAAAATTTGTGATTGGGAGCCGGTACTTGCACATGAGAAGTTGGCTCTTGCATATAGTTTGAAAGAAAGACTTATATTTTGGGGATCTATGTCATGTGAAAACATCGTCTAAATTGTCTGATTTGAAGGCCATGATCTAAAGATCTTAGGTGCAAAACATTGACACGAAACATTAAGTTATATGATTCGATGTGCTCAAAGGCCATTATCTGATTCAGCAGTTGATTGCATTGAATTATATGACAGAGATCTTGTTTGTGCATATCTTTTGCATCAAAAATCTTTAGATCATAGACTTCAAATTAGCCCGCTTAGATGGTATTTTCACGTGGCACAAGTCCCCAAAATATCAAATCTTTATTTCATCATCTTCAACAAGGTCTTTTGATCTTTATCTCTAATTCACGTTACGTGTTCGAGATCTCTAGTTTACTTTCTCTAATCTTGCCAAGTTTATAAATTTTCTCGGTGCTATAAATTGTCATAAGCTTCATTACTTAACTTTACTCATAATTTTCTTAGCATCTCTTTTGGTAAGCTTATATCTTTTAAGATTATTGATAATTTTTATTTTTTAATCATTCTGGAAAGCACTTTTTCTCTACAATTGACTTTTGAATATCTATATTCCACCATCATATTTTTTGTATACATGTTCTTTCTTTACATTTCCCGAGAACCTTTTGGCTATTCGTAGATATTATGTCATTTGTTATCACCGAGTTTCATTCATATCACCCATACTTTTTGTTCACTCAATTTTTTTAAGGTTATTATTGTTGCGTGAAAGCTGACATATTAACCAACGATCTCACGATAAACAATCAAATAAGAACGCAAAATAGAAGAAAATCAATCATAAACACGTAAGAGACAATATTTACGTGGTTCGGCAATATGCCTACGTCCAAGGGCAGTGATAATCCACTATATTAATGATCACACAAGAATACAAGAACACTCAAATCTCACCAAAGCTCTCTTCAAAGCTCTAGATAGTTTTTTCAAAACTTTACAATGATATCTCTATAATTTGACAAAGAGTTTTTCCTTTATATAGAAGACACAGATCCTACTTCTAATCTAAGAGAAACTAGCCTTATAAAAAGTCTGAATGTAACTGGGCCATTGTCAGTTAGAGTAAAACTATAATTCAACTTCCGGGTTAGAGCCAACCTCCAAGTTAGAGTTCAACTACAATTCAAACTCTCTAAGTTAGAGCCAACCTCCAAGTTAGAGTCCAACTATAATTCAAACTCTTCAAGTTAGAGCCAAATAATAATTTTTCACCTGACTCTAAGCTTGATCATTTACTCTTTCTTTCGATCATCATTATGCTCGTATCACCGCTACCACCAAACCTTGTGTACCACAGTATTTAACTTAACCCTACATCATTTTCAAAAGACACAATGCTCACAAAAGTCAACCTTGTCAGCCTTTATGCCTTTCAACAAGCCCTGTTTGCTCAACTCTGTCATCCCTCTTTTGACATGTGCCCCAGGCGCATGTGTCATAACTGTATAAAGGACAAACTTCTATCATTTGACGTAGATACTACTCCACCTGTCACTATACTCCTTGATAGAAAGTAAATGTTTCAAATCTTTTCCACTTTCATCACAACCAGAGATCCTTTTATCACATTCAAAACTCCACCTAGAGTTACAAACTTAAACCCATTGGAGTCTAGTGTACCAAACGATATGAGATTCTATTTCAGTTCTGGAATATGGTGTACCTCGATCAATATTCTCACAACCCCATCGTGCATCTTTATTCTGATACTCTTCTTTCCAACTGTTTTACAGGTCATATTATCACTCATCAAAACCGTTCCACCATCCACCTCTTTATAAGACACGAATTAATCCCTATTTAGACACATGTGGTAGGAGCATCCTGAATCAAGTATCCATACATTATATGAGTATTTATCTGAAATCACTGACAACACGTTCCCATCATCATCCAGAGCTTGTTTGACTATACCAGTCTCATTAATGACCCATTTTTGCTTCTTATCCTGAACATCGCCCCTTTTTGTTTGTAGCAGTGGACAATATCTTGTAATATGACCATTTTCGTGACATTTGTAGCATTCTACTGTCTTTTTATTTTTGGATTTAGATTTAGACTTTGATTTACCCCTTCCGGATTTACTGTTCTCTGCTCTCTCCCTAACTAATAAGTGATTTGCTTGTGTATCACTATCCGAACTTTTCTTCCTCATGTCCTTACAAAGCAATGCTGTTGTAACTGACTTCAGTTCAATAGTATCATTCTCATATAGCAGCATAGTAACTAGGTGCTTATAAGAATCAGGGAGGGAAGACAAAAGTAATAGTACTTTGTTTTCATCTTTAATCTTTTCTCTAGCATTTAATAATTTTGATATTATTCTATTGAATTCATTAAGATGTTCTTTGAGAGAAGTATCTGCCTTTATGCGTAACTTGTATAATTGTTTCTTGAGACGACTCGTCAGAGATTTCGTCATATAGAGACTCCAATTTGGCCCACAATAAAGCTATCGAGTTCTCTCGCATCATATTGTACATAATCTTCGCTAGACATAACGAAATCGAACTACACGCTTGAAGTTTGAATTCTTCTCAATCACCATCGAACATATCCGTCGGCTTACCCGAACGCCCTTTTAATGCCTTGTGCAACCCTTTTTAAATTAAGATATCCCAAACTTGTACTTGCCATAAGTCAAAATTAATCTTCCCATTGACTTTGCAGACTTCGATGTCATCTCCAATTGTAGAATAGAAACCCTCTCTAATACTAATTTGTTGTGAGGAAGCTCACAAACTAATCAAGGATCTTACGATGAGCGATCAAATAAGAACGCAAAATATAAGAAAATCAACCACAAACATACAAGAGATAATATTTACGTGATTCGGCAATATGCCTATGTCCACGGGCAGCGATAATCTACTATATTGATGATCACACAAGAATACAAGAACACTTAAGCCTCACCAAAGCTCTCCTCAAAACTCTGGATAGTTTTTCCAAAGCTTTACAATGATATCTCTATAATTTGACTAAGAGTTTTTCCTTTATATAAAAAACACAATTCCTACTTCTAATCTAAGAGAAATTAGCCTTATATAGAGTCTGAATGTAACTAGGCCATTGTTAGTTAGAGTCAAACTACAATTCAACCTCCAGGTTAGAGCCAACCTCCAAATTAGAGTTCAACTACAATTCAAACTCTCTAAGTTAGAGCCAACCTCCAAGTTAGAGTCCAACTACAATTCAAACCCTCCAAGTTAGAGCCAAACAACAATTATTTTATTTCTTTTAATTCTCATAATGTTATTTTTGAATGATTATTGTCATCTTCTTAGTCACTTGCCTCTTGATAATAACATTCAACACTATTAATCTATATTGCTAGTAAGACTCTCTTTGGATGACCTTGCAAACCTTAGACTTAGCCCCCTTAATACACATATTCTATTGAATTTTATTGTTTAACTCTTTAAAGTTATAAGATGTTCTTATGCTCCATTATTAGGTATGCCTTGCACTAGTTTATTTATTGATTGTTAAAATTCTCATTTAATGCTTTACAATGTCTAACTTGAAGTGCCTAGGTATTAAAAATATTTAATAATTTTTTTTATTCAAATGGATGTTAATTATTGTAAATCGCTTATTTTTTCTCTAGACCTTCACAATCTTATCTTTCAAATCTCTATCCAGACAATGCTTATACCATTATGAGAGGCGTTTATACCATTATGAGAGTTGTTGTTCGATGAATAGAAAAGGTTGGACACATCTCATAGGTCTTTCACCTTCCATACCCAACAATGCCTATATCTTATAAAACTTACTCTTCTCAATTGAGATACTTATATTCCAAGAAATCCGATGTGGCTTCTAGACTTTCTTTGTCGCACATATATATCTATGTTGATGTGAAAACTCTAACCTACTATTTACAGTAATTTGATATCATTGTTGATTATCACTTACGGGGAATGTTGTGGCTCCGTTGTAGCGCGTAGTTTACAAGAACTCTAGCTAATTGTTGCCGACCGCTCACTACAGCCAAATAGTACATCACTTGGAGGGAATACCCTAGCCATCCTTTGTCAATTTCTCTTTACAATTATATATCCGTTATAATACATCGCTTAAAATAATGGAAACGCTTACTAATCCTTTTCTACTTCAGCTACAATCGGAGTCAATTGCTACGCGTCACTAATGAGGGACGTTGCAAAATATGTGTTTAATTGGTTCTAGTATATGAATTTTATAGGATTGTTTATAATTGACGGTCAACAATTGACGGTCAACATCGCGATAACTCATTTTTTCATTTGGACTTAAGACCAATAATATATATATATATATATTGGGATATTGAGAGAGAGACTATCTACCTCACGATAACTCTTTTCTTTTTTCTTTCGAGCTTGGGACAATAATAATAAATTTTATATATATAGAGAGAGAGAGAGAAGAATTCGGGTATCATATCAAACCCTATTGTGGCCCTTTGATTTGGCAAGGACTGTCGTTTGGAGAGGGGACAAGAGTGCCACTTGTCTTACTGCTCATCTAGACATATTTGCTTTGGTCGTATTCATGCACTCGCTGGCTCGGCTCATTCTACAGTGATCAGGTTCTAATCAAAGTTTCAAATTTTCAACACTTCACACATTCAAAGGTCTTGGTTTCTCATTGAATGCATGAACGTTAGAAATTGGCATTTAATGCTCATTGCAGCATCTATGGGCTTTTTTATTCAGGAGATTTGACTCTACTTAGCTAAATATCATTAGATTATCAAGCCTCCGGCTGGCAGCCTGTTAGCCACTGAATCTCGTCAAAATTGGACTTTCACAGGTTAGTTTTTCAGGAGCCTGTGGAAGTCAGCTTTTGACAAGATTTGTCAATAGAACATTACTCATCCCAACATCATCCAACCTAGGGCTGTCAATGGGTAGATCGGATCGTGCAAAATTTTTGGCAGCCCAATAAAAAAAATGGCATATGCTCGGCTCGAATCGACCCAAATCGATGGTGCACTGACCCGAGCTGAAAACCAAACTCGACGCCCAAAAACACAATTGGACTCTACGTATATATAAAAGATCGGGTTGAGTGTCTCTCGGGTTAGATGTCTCATGCTTGACCTGACAAGTCAACGTTATGTGCCCGATCTAGTTAAAATCTGGGTCGGGTGGGTTGGGTATCGAGTCAACCCGAACCGTTAACAGCCCTAATCAATCCTTTCTTTATTCAATTAATGGTGTATAACTTGGCTTTATGGCTGCATTTTGAGTTACTCTCTCCAGTTAAACCTCAAGGAGTTAGGCGAGCTGGCCAGATACCTGCTTCCAAAAGTAGGAGAACTGAGTTCGAATCCCCTCCTCCCTTTGAGGCCACTCTAAGTAGGGCTGTGCAAAAAACCGACCGAACCGACGTAAACCGATCGAAATTTCTGTTCGGTTTTGGTTTTGGGACATATTGGTTCGTTTTGGTTTCAAAAAATAGAAACCGACAGTTATCGGTTCGGTTTCGATTTTAACGTTAAAAAATCGAAACCGAACCGATAAGAAACCGATAGTGGTGTATATATGGATTATAGTATGTCTATGTTTGAGTTTGATGGTGTGTGAGGCTTACTGTAGAAAGCCAGCTGTTGCTGCTTTATTTTGTTAATCACCAAAAGTTTTAAAATCAGTTGATTCATAGGAGTTTGCAAAAACTATTTGTATAAATCAGTTCGGTTTGTATAAATTTTGAAAACTCTAAGTCGAAACCGAAAAAATCAATTCGATTCGGTTAAATGCTACAAATAAAAAAAAGTTGAAGAAATGTGATTTAGAAACCGAAAACCGACCGAACCGATAACTATCGGTTCGATTTCAGTTTTGAACCTTATCGGTTTTGTTTCGGTTTCATAAAATAGAAACCGATAGTTATCGGTTCAATTTTGATTTTGCATGCAAATCGACCCAAACCGACCCGATAACACCCCTAACCCTAGCGATATTTATATCTTGTGCTGACTCGGTATGTGCTAATTTGGGGTGCGCATGTACCCCTGAGACTAAGCAGGTACTCTAAGAGGCCCGAATACCTAGGTTATCTAAAAAATAAACTCTCCCATTAAAGAGCGGCTCTTATAAAATTTTGTTTGATATCACAGCTCTCTGTCCTATTTGCTCTCACGCTTTCTCCCAAAAGAGAAAAAACCTGCTCTAGGGGAGCAAACGGAGAGGTGCATCCGCTAAAGGGGAGCAGCCCCAACTCTACATGTGGCCCACATCTTCATCAATACGAAAAATGTGGTACGACTTGGAAATGGACGGTTGACGTGAGTATGAAAAATGGTTCACATTAAATAATAGATGGTTCTCTGATCGGATGGCTTCAATGCTTCGATGAGCGTGGTCTTTTGGATAAGTCTCATCTATGCGGAGGCCTCTGCCACTTGGACATCTTAAATTGATGAAGATTTGTACCGTATGCACTATATTGATGACCCGCATAACATGCAGTGTACGGGCAGTTCCACTTAGTACCTGCTTCAAAGCATACGGCCTTGTTATAAGTAGAGTGACAAATTTCCCACCAAATAGGGTTCAGGCGACTTACACTCTAGGGTTCGACCTTTTCACATTTTACCTGAATAGGTCTCACCTTTCGTTTATTAACTAGTAGGATCCCAAACCCTCAACCTTTCCTTTGGAGTGAGTCTCAATATCAGTAAAGGAATGAGTTACACGAAAAAGCCCTCCAGTCCCATATGAGTCGAACCGTTCTCAAATCGAAATGCCCTTCAATCTCATATGAGACCAATCAATCGAACTCATTTGAGAACGGTCATTCCACTAGAAGACCAATCGAGTGGGTCTTATACGAAATGGATCCTTTCCAAATGAGAATTGTTAGGTCTCACATGAGAGTCAATCAGTCCCAGACTCCCATATGAGACTATCAATCGGACTCACAAAGCCGACTGGGCCACTATAAGATCGATGGGGTCAGTCTTGTAGCGGACTGACCAATCTCATGAGTCCGATCAATCGGTCTCATATGGACCAATTGATCGGTCTCATATTAGGGCGTTCAACTCATTTTTCACTAAAGTTGAATTTCAACATATGTCAATTAATAGACCGTCTTTTCAAAGTTTTTTTTTTTTTTATTTAACAAAAAGTTGAGAGTCTTGATCCAAAACGTTGGATCCCGTCAGGTAAATACAATATAGTTGGAGACTCTCTCGGGTGAAAAACGCTCTTAATAAAATGGAGGCTATCAGGTTGGGCAGGGCTTTTGATAGACCTAACTTCTTACTCTAAAAACTAGGCCCAAGCCTGGCCCATATACAAAATGGGCCGAATTTGGCCAAATGCTTTCAGGTTTGGGCTTCTACTTTTGTTGACTATATTTATTGCTTGTAGATCTAATTTTATATCGGATTCCTTCATACTCTCTTCATTTAATAAAAAGGCTAATTATCTAATAGAGTCGGGACTTTTATAATTTACTTGATCGCACCTTTGCTAACTTTTCCTTTAAAAAAAAAATTAGAAGCAAGTTCTATTAATTGACATGTGTTGAAATTCAATTTAAATGAAAGAATGAGAAAATATCTTTCAGTCCAATATAAAACAAATCAATCCAATTCATATGAGACCGATCACTCCACTATAAGACCGACCAAGCCTGTCTCACATGGGATTGATGTAATATCTCGAAAATTCGAGCATTTAACAGTGACCTCAGGATCCGTGCCCGACTGGTCGTAAGTTTAACCAAGTGATGGTCAAACAGTAAACTCATGAGGTGATGAACTGATTTGATGCAAATGTGACCTAAGTATAATGAATGATATTAGTTTAGAGCCACATACACCTATCTCTGGTGTATATGCTTAACACCGAAACCGGAGAGGATATAAGGGTTTAATAACCCTAGAATCCTTTTATTTTGGTTGGTGAAGGAATTAAGAAGAGAGAAAGAGGAAGAAAACAAGAGGAGTTATTGAGGTAGGAGTGAATGCAAATCAAAGGAGTGATTAGAGCATTTAATGTCGAATTTCAACGCATGAGGAGCCGTTGAAGCAAAAGCTGGAGCCCTAGCCATTCAAACCTAGATATTAATCAATTTGAGATCGATTGAAGGTGAGTTTTTTATTTAAATTAATGCATAGATTGTACATGATTAAAAATCAGTCAAATATAGCTAAAGGATAGATTAAAGACTTAGAAAAGGAAGGAAAAAGAAAAGGAATGGGCTTTGGAAGAACAGCCTGAAAGGGAGCTGAATCTAGCCAAATCGATTAATCAAAATTGAGGTTCGATTAATCGATTTTGGCCCAGAAGTTGAAAAGTCACGGATGCCCAATTTCGATTAATCGATGTGGATTTCGATTAATCGATTTGGAAGTTCGATTATTCGATTTGGAAATCGACTGGGTACCTCCAGTAGCTGGAGAAACAAGACCTGGGGAAGTCGACTAATCGATTGAGAAATCGATTAATCGATTTTGGATTCCGATTAATCGATTTGAAATCGACTAATCGATTTCGAACCTTCGACCACTCGATTTGAGAATGGACTTTACTATGTTAGGGATTTTGATTAATCGATTTGGGATCGATTAATCGATTTTGGATTTCGATTAATCAATTTTGGGAATCGATTAATTGATTTGGGTTTCGATTAATCGATTTTGGAAATCGATTAATCGATTTTGGCAGATTCACTTACTTCTTAATTGGACTTTGAGGTTCATGGAGGGTCTATGACCTTCTCCATTGCATCTTTAGTGATGTGCTACATATGTTGTTATGTACCATAGGTGGTACGTGTGAAAGCGAGCATAAGGAGCCGCGTAGGACCTTGAGGCTTGGACCTTCAAAGACCTGAGGTAGGGAACACCTTGAACATGTACTTTAATTGCAAGAGCATGTATGTAATGATATGAAACTCAAACTGAAAATGTTTTATCTATGTAAATCTTTGTGAAAAGGGTGCGTGTGTGACACCAAGAATGTGATAAAGGCATCTTTGCGATGCGAGT
Organism: Chloranthus sessilifolius; assembly: GCA_021018995.1. Taxonomy (NCBI): domain Eukaryota; kingdom Viridiplantae; phylum Streptophyta; class Magnoliopsida; order Chloranthales; family Chloranthaceae; genus Chloranthus; species Chloranthus sessilifolius. The sequence goes on from CM037596.1 coordinate 105,524,543, forward strand.
AACTGAGATCAAGAAATCAAATAAAAATAAGACATCTTCAGGGGATGAGAAAGTAATAAAAGCATCAATGTGATGCAAGTAAATTAGGCATCCCAGGGATGTAAATAAGATTGAATAACTACTGTTAAGGCCTAACTGATATAAGATAGTACTTTACACGGTGAACAACTATATGTAAAGCACATGTTATTTTTATTATTTGAGGTTTGATTAGAATACCCCACCGACGTGGCGGGATAACCATGACTGACGCTGCAGGATATCCGGATCGGTGCCCAATCCGCATACACCAAAGGCAAGTAGGTCTATCCGACATGTAGCACATCCCAAGGATGTTGAGATTAAGATTAACCCCGCCGCCTATTGAGAAAGGGACTTGGGTAGTATTCCCAGGGAATACATATAAAAACTGTCTATTTAGGTAACGATGGTGGGTATTCCATCGGGGCTCGATGCTATATTGCTCGAGGATTACTTAAGTTGAAGCTTTAAATTTTGCTTTAGACCTGTTCAATGTAATTCATGATAAATCAATAGTAAAGTAAGACATACAAATTACCAATAAACTTGAATGCAAATCACCATCTTTTAAACTGTTTTCTAGCAAATGCATAGACACATCATGCTTAGAATATCATGAAATATATGTGAGATTTTGATTTATATGTTCATTGTGTTGTTTCCTATTGAGCTAGGATGTAGCTTACCCCTTTAGATTATATGTTGCAGGTCCTTTGTTAGCAGCAGCCAAGGCTTCGGGAGACGTAGATCCGGGTGATTCGGATTACGTGCCTGGGGACGAGTTGGAGCCTCCTCCCGAGAACTTCTTCTAGGAGACTCTACTGTGTACTTTGACAGAGAGTAGTTTTAAGAGCAGATTGTACGGCTTGGTATGTCAAGCCTTTATTTTGTTAAACAATGTAATTAAATTGATTTATTTCTTTTGGCGAACCATCTAGGGTGATCTGTTTATCACCGATGGTTCGGATCGGTTCTCTGTTCATGCAGTGACATGAAAGTAGAACTATCTTTTGTATATGCCAGTTGGGCATATTAACTTTTTCGCTTTATGCAATTATTTGCCTTATCTTTTTATTGTTGCTTGCTATACCAATGTTCTGTACATATCCATGGGGCATGGTCTGGAGGATCGTGCTGATAGCATGGGTTTCGGGGTGTCGAAATTCGAGCTGTCACAATTGATCTGTCTTGTAATAGACCAATCGGTTGCATATGGGGTCGTTCTATCCATGGATCAAAATCTCGGCCAAGAATTCAAAATCTTGGCTGAGATGGCTCGATTTCAGCCCCCACTAAAACGAGAATTTGGTATTTTTCGGGTAGGAGCCGAAATATTGTAATTATCGTTCATAAATTCAAATTATCGGCCGACAGGGAGTTGTTGGTTTTTGAAAAAATGTTGGGCCTTTTAAATGTTGGATTTGGCTTTTAGCTATATTTTTTGAATACCTTTAAATCCACCCACCAAATCTTTGAATTCACCTATGCCGAAACACATTGAATGCATTGAATTAGACGATGGAGATTGTTTATTATTCCAATCTTTCACACGATGGATCTTGAGATCAATTTCATGTGGTACACACACAAAAAAGTAACCTTAAAGTCAATTTTAAGCATGCACGTGATGTTAAGGTCACTTTTCTAAGATGTGTGCCACGGGAAATAAAACACTAACTGTCTCACGGTACGCCCATGATCTCAAGATCCATTGTGTGAAAGATTGGGAGGATAAACGATCTCCGTTGTCTGATTCAACGCATTCAATGCGTTTCAGTGTGGGTGAACTCAAAGATTCTGTGGGTGGATTTAAAGGTACTCATATTTTTTTTCCTCCTCTCTCTCTCTCCCTCTTCCGGATTTAGCTATATTTTCGCCGGAACCTCGTCAAATTTTGCCGGATTTTGATAAAATCATTCCTAAATTTACAGTAAGTTACTGAATTTTATCGGGTCTCGCCGTATCTACATGATTTTCGCCGAATATTGTCGGAGTTCACCAAATTGAATCAGTTTCTCTTCGAATTTTGACGAAATTGTGCCCAAATTTATTGTAAGTTACTGAATCCTATTGGGTTTCACCGTATCCACTTGGTTCTCGTTGAATCTTGCCAGAGTTCGCCGGATCTAGCTAGTTTCTTCACATGAGAGTCAATCGTCTCATAAAAGATCGGCCAATCGGACTCATATATGGCTGAACGGTCACTATAAGACCGATGAGGTCGGTCAGTGGAACGGTTGATCGGTCTCATATACGGGGTGGGGGTGCATTTTTGTCTGACTCTATTTTTCTTTTCTTTTTTACACTTAAGTTGAATTTTATCACATGACAATTAATAGACCATGTTTCTAAAGTTTAAAAAATTAAAAAGAACAAGTTGGACCCTATTGGGTAACTAGTGAAACGTAAATACATATAGGTTGAGACCTTCTCGGGTAAAAAAAATCCTTAATAAAATGGGGCCATCGGGACGAGCCGGGCTTTTGATAGATCTCATATATTAAAAAAAAAGTCCAAAACTTGGCCTAAATACAAAATCGAGTCAAGTTTGGACCAAGTGCTTCCAGTCTTGGGTTTTCTACTTAAGATAAACCCAATTGGAGGCCAGCCCAACCTTTTCCCATAATATAATCAGGCTTGGATGAGACGGGCTCGTGCTGGGTTTTTGCAACATGATTGTTTTTACCTTAAAAACTAACTCCTAGACTAAAAAGAAACTATGTACGAGATTGGCCAACTGTTTTTCGGCTCAGGTTTATTACTAAACATCCGATCTGTGACAATTGTTTTTTGTTTTGATGGCTGTTATTAAGGTTTATCAATCGGATGATTGGCATCCATTTATAGGCATGTATCTTTGGACTTAGCTATTCCAATAATAGAATGTCACTTAGGGTCTGTTTGGCAATTTTCCAGAAAACATAGGAAAGGGATTTGTATATCCAATGGATTCCAACTATTTGGAAATTCATAGGAATTCATAGTTTTCCGGTGTTTGGATTTAGTAATTACACATAGAAAATAAAAAGGAACGCCATCGATAGTGTATATCTCACACACATAATAAATCCAACTTTCTATTGTAAGGGAGATTTCGTGAGAGAAAAATTAGGAGAGAATAAGAGATTTGGGGAGAGAGAAAGAAATTAAGAGAGAGAAACTAAAAGAGAAACGCAGAGAGAGATTAGGAGAGAGAGAGAGAGAGAATATAGGAGAGAAAGAGAAATCTAAAAAAATTACGAGAGATTATAAGAGAGATTCAGAGAGGGAAAGAGATATCTAAAAAAAAGATTAGGAAAGAGAGAATATAGGAGAGAGAGAGAGATTCAGAGAGAAAAAGAGAAATCTAAAAATGAGAGATTAGGAGAGAGAGATTCGGAGAAAGAAAATGTCTTTTAGTCCTATATAAGATGGATCAATCAGATGAGACCGATCACTCCACTATAAGACTGATCGCTCCACTATAAGAGCGATGATCGGGCTTACGTATGTATATATCTAATGAAGTATTAACCTATTGCAAGCGCACAATGGAAATTATAATACTAGCATAGGATCGTTCCCCCGAGCATATGGTTTATACGATATACATTAATTTTCTAAAAACTAATATTTATCTTTTAAAATCCTAAACTATTTGAGAAATATAAATAAAGAATAGTTTCTTAAACTAAATTGTAGAAAATAAATCCTCAATCCTCCTTCAGATTGTGGTCATCAATCACAATCTTCAGCTATCGGATATTTACAAATTTAAAATACCGTTACACTATATCTTAGTCATCTAGAATTTGGGCGTCAATCAAAAACTAGCATCCTTCAATACAAATTTATACTAATCTTTAATCTACCAGAAATTTAGGTGTCAATCAAACTCCGAAAAATTAAAGATAGAAAATAAAAACCATTACACTAATCTGCAAACCTTAACCTGAGTCGTAGTTGTCAATTGCTTATGAGAAACTATAGATATATACTCTAATCTTCCAACTCTCAATCCTAGTCGTCAATTGTGATTGAGGAACCTTGGATATCTAAATTAAACTATTCTAATGATCGAAAGAAAATCCAACCTCAGGTGTCAATTAATGTTGAGAATTTCTTCGATGATTAATTCCTATACCAGCCCTCTTATTATAGATCATAAGGGGTCGGTTTACAAAACTCCTAATTCTAATAAAAGAAATTATTAAAATAAAATTGTCCTAATATAACTCTACTTCTAATCTTATCTTTCTTTGCTTTCAATAGTTGATGCGCTTCTAGATCTTCTCTTTTATTTTAGTAGCAAAGTCTTTTAAAAGTCTTCTTTGTCAATCTTCTCAGATCCGTGATTGGCCAGACTTCTAAATCAAGAATTCTTCTAATTATATGCATGGTGGCGTAAATCTCACGTGACCAGTAGCTTCGAAAGGTGTTTTTTTATAAAATTGTAAATCATAATTTTCTAGCTTTTACTTCTTCAGACGATTCTTTGTTTACGATTTTACATTTACGATTGTTCGTCTTTTCTTCTCTCTCAACACAGCTTCCTATAGAACGATTCTTGATTATGATTCATCGTCTTTTCTTGTATCGTACTTCACTCTTGAATGACTTTTTTTACAGAATCGTAAATTACGGTTTTCTTTCTTCTTTGTATCGGTCCGCAAAATCGTAAAGTATGGTTTTCCGTCTTTCAGTAGGCGATGATTCGTCTTTTTCGTTCAATCGTCTTTTTATTACTTTATGAGTTCATTTCGACGAATATTATTATTTTGGTTCTCTTTTACTGTTTTTCCTTAATATCTGCACATCAGTAACTTATTAGTAGCAAACTAAGTTTTAATATCACTAAGTTAAGGGTGGTAAAATGGTATATTATGTGACTGATCAACCGATCAAGTCTGTTGCACATGGGATTGATCTGTCTTGTAATAGACCAATCGGTTGCATATGGGATTGTTCTGTCCATGGACCAAAATCTTGGCCAAGAATTCAAATTCTTGGCCGAGATGACTCGGTTTCAGCCCCCACCGAAACGAGAATTTGGTATTCTTCGGGTGGGAGCCGAAATATTGTAATTATTGTCCATAAATTTAAATTATCGGCCGACACTGAGCTATCAATTTTTGAAATTTTTTAGGCCTTTTAAATTCTAGTTCTGGCTTTTAGCTATATTTTTTAAGTAGCTTTAAATCCACCCACCAAATCTTTGAGTTCACCCACGCCGAAACACATTGAATCATTGAATCTGACGATGGAGATTCTTCACTATCCCAATCTTTCACATGATGGATCTTGAGATCATGAGCGTACCATCAGAAGGTCGGTTTTTAATTTAATGTGGTACACACCCAAAAAAGTGACCTTAAAGTCAATTTTAAGCATGCACATGATGTTAAGGTCACTTTTCTGAGATGTGTGCCACAAAAAATAAAACACTAACCGTCTGATGGTACGCCCATGATCTCAAGATCCATCGTGTGAAAGATTGGGAGGATAAAAGATCTCTATGGTCTTATTTAACCAGCCAATGTGTTTCAGCGTGTGTGAACTCAAAGATTCTGTGGGTGGATTTAAAGGTACTCATACTTTTTCCCTTTGTCTCTCCCTCTTCCGGATTTTGCTATATTTTCGCCAGATTCTCGCCAGAACCTCGTCGGATTTTGACGAAATCACTCCCAAATTTACTGTAAGTTATCGAATCTTCTTGAGTTTCACCGTATCTACTCGATTTTCACTGAATCTTATCGGAGTTCACCAAATCTAACCAATTTCTCTCCGGATTTTGACGGAATCATGCCCAAATTTGTCGTAAGTTATCGAATTTTGTCGGGTTTCGCCGTATTCACTCCGTTCTCGTCGAATCTTGTCGAAGTTCGCCGGATCTAGCCAGTTTCTCTTCGAAATTTGGCGGGATCTCGCCCAAATTTATTGAAAGTTACCGAATCTTGTCGAATTTCGCCGTATCTACTCGGTTCTCACCGAATATTGCCGGATCTAGCTGATTTCTCTTCAGAATTTGACGGAATCTCGTCGAAATTTACCGAAAGTTAATAAATCTTGTCAGGTTTCACTGTATCCACTCGGTTCTCGCCGAATTTGGTCGGAGGTCGCCGGATCTAGCCAATTTCTCGACAGAATTTGACAGAATCTCCCTCAAATTTACCGCAAGTTACTGAATCCTTATTATATATATTTTTTATTATAGGCCATGGGAACAAAATGATGCTAAGGATGTTGATGAATAAGAAGAACCTGCCAGAAACTCTATGTGGCTTTGAGTAGTTGGCTTCTCAAGTTCAGGTAATGAAGTCTTTTTTTGTCTACTTTATGTTCAAAATTTTATGATAATAGACATATGTAACTTTAAACGAACGAAAATTAGTCTCACTAGTGTAAATATATTTTCGTATAATGTAAAAGAGTTTTAAAAAACAAAAAAAATAAAGTTCGAAGCATATTTTCAAAAATATCCAAAATTTATCGAAAATTTGACCAATTTACGATTCGGGTCGTGAACAAAACTGAAACCGAATCCAAGATTTTGATCCATGGTTGTGTCCCACATGAGAGTCAATCATCTCATAAAAGATCGACCAGTCAGACTCATATATGGCTGAATGGCCACTATAAAACCGATGAGGTCAATTTGTGGAACGATTGATCAATCTCATATCGGGGGTGGGGGTGCATTTTCGTCTAACTTTTTTTTTCTTCTTTTTTTCCACTTAAGTTGAATTTCAGCACATGACAATTAATAGACCATGTTTCTAAAGTTTAAAAAATAAAAAAGAAAAAGTTGAGGGTTTGGGACCCTATTGGGTAACAAGTGAAAGGTTGGACCCTGTTAGGTAAATACATATACGTTGAGACCCTCTCGAGTAAAAAAACCCTTAATAAAATGGGGCTATCGGGATGGGCCGGGCTTTTGATAGACCTCAATTATAACTAAATACAAAATCGAGTCAGGTTTGGCCCAAGTGCTTTCAGTCTTGGGTTTTCTACTTAAGATAAACCCAACTGGAGGCCAACCCGACCTTTTCTGTAACATCCTGAAAATTTTAAATTTAAATAGTGTACCTCGGGATGTATGCCCGACTTTGAACGGTGTACCTCGGTGTGCATGTCCGATTGGTCACGTGCTCGATTTTATGAAATTGCTTACGTAAGTTAAATTGGGTTTGGTCTTGAGTGGAAAAAGACCGATTTAGATTGTGTGTTGAGCATTAAATGGTTTCTTATGCACCAAGCTTTGGTGTATTGGCTCAACACCGAGTCCGATTTGTGGATGGTTTGGGTGTGTAGGCCCACACCTAATCAAAGAAAACTATTTTGTTATGAGATAACACCTAAATAGGTACGTTCGTTTCACATGGGAGCTAGATCCTTAGATGAGAACTAATACGCCCAAAGACAAGTATATGCATTTTGTATGGGAACCAATCCCATTTAGTTAAAGAAGGCAATTTCTTCTTTTGGGAGCTAACACCCGGTTTGCACAAGGGATTTTTTTGGGTTTTGGGTTTTTGAGGAGAGAAGGAAGAGAGAAAGAGGAGATGAAATGAACGTGTTGAGTCCATGTGTGTTGAGCCTTAGATTTGCATGAAAAACATTTGTGAGATCGTGTAAGGGGAAGATCGCCGTCGATTTCGACTTTTGATTATGGTTTTGTGAGATTTGGAGCCATTTGAGGTTTTGAAACTCTCTTCTTGCGAAGAGATCGTGAGTTTTGATCTGTAAATCGTAGCGTGAGTTTGGGTGAAGTGTGTGTGGAAGAATTGTCGTCGATTTCGTGGGCTTGGTTGTGATCGTGGAGCACGGAGATGATCGAAGTGGGCTTGGAAACCCTTTTTATTTAACGAATGAGACGATCCGATCTACGAGTAGATCACCGATTTAAAGAGGTAAATAATATAAATTCTTTCATGTAAATTAACTAAATATAGGTTGCTTAGATGTGTGTAAAAGATTAAGATCAAAGGATTGAATTTTGATGTAAACAAATGGGTTTCAAGGTTCAAACCCGAAAAGTGCTTAGAAATTGCCAAAATCGATTAATCGATTTTGACAAAAGAAAAATTCAAAGAGAAACTTCACGAAATCGATTAATCGAAGAAAATTTCGATTAATCATTTTGAAATTCGATTGATCGATTTTGAAAATCGATTAATCGATTTTGCCTGGGCTTACTGACATTACTGGAGTATTTCAGCCATAACGTTTTGTGCCAAACTCTAATTGATGTGATTCTTATTGCGTTGGAAAGAGGACAACAAGCCCTACAACTTTTATGAATTGACCAATTTGTGAATCAATCGTTTTAAAGGTCAAAAGTTAGTAATAACCTGGGTTAAATTCTGATTTTTTCGATAAACGAAACCGATTAATCGAGTAAAATCGATTAATCGATTCTTGAATTTCGATTAATCGAAATTGGGCCGATTAATCGAATGGTCACAACCAGTGAGCACGATTTATGGCTGTTTGAAAATCGATCAATCGATTTTGGAATTTCGATTAATCGATATAGGGATCGATTAATCGAGTTTGACTGTGCTAGCCAGTACTGCTTTAGTATTTTGACCATAACTTTCTGTTCCAACCTCCGATTGATGCGATTTTTGAGGCGTTGAAAAGATAGCAAAGAGATCTACAATGTTTGTGTTTTTACCAACTTATAAATTTAAAATTTTAAAGGTCAAAATTTAAGAGAAAAGTTATATCAAATTCTAAGTTGGGGCAAACTTGCCCGTTCAGACTCGATTTTGAGAAAACACTTCAATAGTCTAAGTGATTAGTGATTAGAATTGATCCTTGATACATCATCATATATTTGTGATGTAGATTGAGGGCGGGAATCTATCGATAAGGCTTAGCTTGGCTTCGCGCAACTTCAAGGTTAAGGTGGGGAAAATTAGATTTACACTTGCATTTTTATTTGATTCCATAGACTCTTATGATGTTTTTTATTTGGCTCAAACTATGTCTAGAACTTTGGATATTTGAAACAATGTTTGCTTTAGAAATCTTTGAAATAATTGAAAGCCATGAACCTTGGTGTTTGAATTTCAAATTCGACCTTTGTATTTGAATCTAACCTTTGTAATTGAAATTAGTGTAAACCTTTGTGGATGTGAATGGGGAATATGACTTCGAAAATAAATCTAGTATTAGACTTCGAATCCGAACATTTACTTTGAATCCGAGCATTGAATTTGAAAGTCATGTAAACAAATCGAACTCAGAAGTTAAATTTGAACCGAACAATAAGTCTTGTCATTGAGTGGACCGCTATGGGCGGATTATAAGTATATTGTGGACCGCTATAGGCGGATTATAAGTACATTGTGGACCGCTATGGGTGGATTATGTACATTTGTGGACTGCTAGGGCGAATTGTTCATGGGATCGTGGACCGCTAGGGCGGATTATAAGTAGGTAAATCAAATCAGTAAGCCACGTGAATGAATTGAACTCTGCAAATCAGATGTATAAGTCATTTAAGCAAATCAAACTTCGTAAATCAAATCTGTAAGACATATAATATGAACATAAGAACCGTAATTTGACCGGTACGGTGGGTTATCCGTAATTTGAACCGGTATGGCGGGATATTTGTAATTTGAACCGGTACGACGGGATATCCGTAATTTTAACCGGTACGGTGGGATATCCGTAATTTGAACTGGTATGACATTTTATTTGTAATTCGTTATTTGTATCGTGCTTTGAAATCCAAATATTTAATCTGAAACTCTGAACAAGCTATGTAAGAATAAGTAAGGCCGGCAAGGCGGAATATCTGTGATTTGAATCGGCACGGCGGGATATCCGTGAATCGACTTTGTAAGTGATGTAAGAATGTGTAAGACATGTAAGTGAAGCTATGTAAGAATGTGTAAGACACGTAAGTGAATGTGTTTAACCCAAGAATCAAGATAAGATATGTGTTTAATTGAAAATGCTTTGCTTTTGATAAGAAAATGTCTTTGAAATGAGTTTGTTTTTTAAATCAGCTTGCCTTTGAAATCAGTTTATTTTTTAAATCAGCTTGCTTTTGAATTCAGTTTGCTTTTGAATTTAGTTTGCCTTTGAAATTAGTTTGCCTTTGAAATCAGCTTCGGTTTTGATAAGAAAATGCTTTTGAAATTCAGTTTCTATTGTGAGTTGGAAAATGTCAACAGTTTTTAATATGAAAATGTTTTGATCTTCGTCTTTGAATCTATGTATGACTGATGAGATGTACATTGGTATCGATTTTCTCTATTGAGCTTAGATGTAGCTCACCCCGACTATATGTCACAGGTATAACGCTATCAGGACACCAAACTTGCAAATTGAGGAATTGAGGAGTGCTGAGATTTTTGGGATCGTAGATCGAGTGCCTTCTGGAGTTTGGTGAGTGTGGCTTGGTACAATGTGTTATTATATACTAGTTGTGCACCATGGTTTGGTGATGTTGGTACATCATCGGTAGTCATTGTTAGTTATTGTAATATTTAATATTAGAATTTGAGATTTTATTTATGCTATATTTTGTACCAAGTATTCTGTATCAAGTTGTGATCTACGATCTGACTGTCCGATTTTCCTGTTGGATTTAGTTATATATATATATATATATATATATATATATATATATATATATATATATATATCGGGCTGCCACATTTTCCCATAATATAATCAAGCTTGGATGAGGCGGGCTCGTGTTGGGTTTTCACAACATCATTGTTTTTACCCTAAATACTAAGCCCTAGACTAAAAAGAAACTATGTACGAGATTGGCCGACTGTTTTTCGACTCAGGTTTATTCTTAAACATCCGATCTGTGATAGTCATTTTTAGTTTTAATGGCTGTTATTAAAGTTTATCGATTGGATGATTGACATCCACTTATAGGCTTATTTCTTTGGGCTTAGCCACATTCCAATGATAGATTGTCACTTAGGATTTGTTTGGTAATTTTCTAAAAAACATAGGAAAAGGATTTGTAGATCCAATGGATTCCAACTCTTTGGGAATTCATAAAAATTCATTGTTTTCTAGTATTTGGATTGAGTAATTACACATAGAAAATAAAGAAAGGAGCACCATTGATAGTGTATATCTCACACACATAATAAATCCAACTTTCTATTGTGATGGAGATTCCGTATGAGACAAAGAGTGAGATTAGGAGAGAATCAGAGACAAAAATTAAGAGAGAGAGAGAGAGAAATTAAAAGAGAAACGCAGAGAGAGATTTGGAGAGAGAGAATATAGGAGAGAGAATGTAGCGGCTCGAGATCTCACAACCTCTTAAGTGTAAGATCTTAGACCGTACCTTCGTATCGTGAACCATAGAAACATAATAAGGCGATAAAAGCACCTTAAACAGCGAAAGATAAAATTTCTTTAAAACATTAATTAATCTAAATAAAATTCATGATAATGTTCTTATTCCAATAACAAGTCCAACATGATTAAAGCTTAAACAGTTTTGATAAAATGCTAACTGATCAATGTCTCATTTATTTAAAATTACTAATAACTAGAAAGAAAAATAGCTAATTAGGCTACGAAGCCATCATCGCCATTCAGTCCAGTTTCCTGAGCACCACGTGTCGTCTCATCGCCATAGACCCATACATTGTCCTCGGTGACACCTGTCTCATCTGGTCACCCACATCAACAAAGGGTGTAAGTTTACACTTATATGGACTAGACATGCAATCCATTGAAGCATAAAAATATCAGTCATAGTCATATAAACATTTCGATATATTTCATGTATGTGTGCATGTGACATGTATAATCTCACTAAGCTGAAATGAACTAAATATAAATATATATATCAATATACGTGAATGCATCATATCTTTTAATTTCATCTTTCTTGTCTTTTAATGCACGTTAGACTTTGTCCCACTCAAGACGTTGGGTCTTAATCATGTTTATCACTTGTTTAGTTAGACTTCGTCATGCTCAAGACGTTGGGTCTAATGAATCACGTCATTTATTGCATGTCAAACTCCGTCCCGCTCAAGACGTTGGGCTGAATCATGCTCATCATACTCTTATTCAATTAGACTCTATCTTACACAAGATGTTGGGTCTAATACCTTATTAGACTCCATCATGTATAAGATGTTTGGTCTAATGCTTTTTAATCGTGTTTAGTTAGACTCCATCAAGCACAAGATGTTGGGCCTAATACCTTCTTAGACTCCATCGGGTATAAGATGTTGGGTCTAATGCTCGTTGATCATGGCTTAACATTTTATCATATTTTACTTATCTTAGTTGTGTATTATATAGATCATCATGAAATATATAAAGTGCATAAGAGTGATATCATAATACATATGCATCTAAGTGCATTTAATCATGGTGCATAAATATCAAAGTGTGCACAATCATGGTGCATAAATATTACAGTGCATATCATACGATCATGGTGCATAAACGTTGAGGTTTAATGACACTGTTATGAGAAGAACTGATTATAGAACTTAACTATTCAAACACAATTCATTGATTCAAATTCGGGCTCAATCGATTGACTAACATCCATGCACTTTCCAAAACATTCAGGCTCAATCGATTGATCCCTCAGAATCAATCGATTGACTCAAATCTGTGCCTTTTCTCAAAACAACATTATTTATCAGTATCTGTTTATGTTCAATCGATCAATTTCCTAGAATCAATCGATTGAATCAAATCCATACATTTTCTAAAAAGAATGCCCTTTATCAGTGTTTGTCAGGCTCAATCGATTGATTCCTCTGAATCAATCGATTGACATAATTTTGTACATTTTCTTTCAAAATAATATATTTAATCCCCAATCGATTGACATAATTCTGTGCATTTTTTCAAAAATAAACTCATTTATCAGTACCTACTTTAATATTCATCCTCAATCGATTAACATCCAATCGTCAATCGATTGACATAATTCTGTGAGCATATATCAAAATACATCAAATCACATGGTGAGATTTCAATCGTCTTCTTCTTAATTAAAATGATCAAATATTAAGGATCAATAATCATAGCATGCATCCATTTAATCATCCATTCATTATTCATGAAATAAACTCACTAATTTACACAAAAATCTATTTAAAAATCAATATTTTTAGTTCAATGGAAAACATGATTTCTCCATACCTAGATTGATCATACCACCACGATTAGATTAAGATCCCAACAATGATGATGATTTTAGAAGGTGAAGGCCGCTTGAGAATATACGCCAACGTCTCGCCGCACTTCCAAAAGAAGGGTTCTAGGAAGATAGATCTAGAATTTCTTCTAGATTATAATTTAGGGTTATAGATTATAATTTCTCTAAGGTCTCTGACAGCTCTATTCTTAAGAAGAACTCTAAATGAGATTATAATTTAGGGTTCTACACTTATTTATTATATTTTGGGGATTATCCGGTGTTAAGCTAACACACAAAGGAAGAGTGTATAAGCTTTTATCTCAAAGTTCAAAATAGAGGTTTAGAACACACATAACAAGATTTGATCCCTAGACCTCTTATCTAGAACTTAAAGCTTTTAACCATTAGACTACCACATAACTTGTGTCCATTAATGACGAAAATAAATATAAGAGCTTGAAAAATCAAAACATATATTTTTAGATAAAATGTTTTGAAAAGTCAAGACATGCGTTGAATACGATATTAAATACATACATATATTTTAGGTGTATCAAAGACATAAAATTCAGATCATGACAAAGAAAGTGAAATCTAAAAAAAACTAGGATTGACAAATTCAGAGAGAAAGAAAAATCTAAAAATGAGAGATGATGAGAGAGATTCAGAGAGAGAAAGAGATATCTAAAAAAAGAGATTAGGAGAGAAGAAAGAATATGGGAGAGAGAAATTCAGAGAGAGATTTGGAGAGAGAAAGAGAAATCTAAAAAAGAGAGAGATTCGGAGAAAGAAAGAGATATCTAAAAAGAGAAATTAGGAGAGAAAGATTCAGATAGAGAGATTAGGAAAGAGAAAGGGGAGCACCATCTTTCGTGTATACAACACACACCAAATAAAAAATTAGGGAGAGAGAGTCCGGGGAGAGAGATTAGGAGAACGGTAAAAGAGAGTTAGGAGAGAGAGAGATTCAGTGAGAGAGCGATCGGAGAGAGAGAGAGATTTTCTTTTCTTTTTTAGGAGTTTTTACTCAGAATGCTACCAAATTCGAAGCATTTTCGAGCAATTCTCCTGTTCTCAAGTTGCTGTGGGCCCCACACAAAACAACCCACTTTCCAAGCGAAAGTGACATATCAATGTTTGAGGCTTTTGCACAGAAACACTTTGAATATGAGTTGTTTTGTGTATACTACCCTGCAAGTTATATAACAGATCACTCCCTCTTTCCAACGGCTACTTCTGGTCTTTAACTCAATTGTTTTGTGTACCCTGCAAGGTATATAGCAGACGACTCCCTCATTCCAATGACTACTTCTGGTCCTTTAAGTCAGTTGTTTTGTGTATACTACCCTGACAGGTATACAGCAGATACTTAACTCTTCACATTATAGATCAGCTATAAAGGGTATTTAATCGGTGTTTTGTTAGCTACTGTTTGCCCCATTGTAGCTAGATTTGTTTTCTACGCAAGCCATATGAACTCTTCACAAGTTGAATAGTAGGGAACCTACTTTGCCTATTGGGAGTCTGCTATGAGTTGGAGTTCTAAAAAGCTGAATGGGTAGCTATTGGTTCCCATAGCTCTGTCTGTACCAGTGGTTGCTATCTCCCTAGTTTTGACCAAAGGTGGCTGATATTCATTCTTATCTTCTTCCCTTCTGTTCTATATAAGGCACATGAGGACCTCATAATCGAACCACAAAGCAAGAGACTCCCATATGCAAGTATGTTATGTATTTCATTTATGCTTTGTTACTTTTATAGTAGTTATAATGGCTAATTTAGTTGGGACATTTCGATTTCATGAAGGGTGACAATGATGGAATATTGTTTTGTTGGGACTGCTACCGATTGGAAGGACATTTCGGTTTTTGTATTTTGTTATTCTTGGAGTTGCTAGAGAGTTAACACAGTTAGATGGTAGAGAAATACGAGTTAGATCATATGGTTATCCATGTTTCTACATATATTCACCATTAATGGAGCGCAATAGAGATATTTCTCAAAACAGAATACAAAAAATTATAGCGTAATTACTCTTCAAGTGATGGTCTACCTTGTCTACTGGGCTTGTCCATACAATGTAGTCTAATGCTACTTTGTTGTAATAATAGACTGATTTCTCCATTTGCTCTTGTCCATTTATTGTGTTCTTGTCAATTTGCTCTAGCTAACTCTGATTTCTCCATTTGCTCTTGTCCATTTTCTGTGCTCTTGTCCATTTGTTCATGTACATTTCCTGTGTTCTTGTCCACTTGTTGTATCCTAGTTTGTCCATTTGCTACACCCCTTAGTGCTCTTGTCCATTTTCTGTAGATGACTCTTGCCCAATTGTTCCTCCTATTTTTTCATTTGCAATTTTTTTGTGATATAAGTTGTTTTAATTAATTTAGATTTTGATGTAATACTTTGCTACTTCTATATGCTCTTCTTTGTGTTGCTACTACCCATAAGGGTTGGATGATTTGTTCACTTTTTCTTGAGATTGTTTTGCTATTAGATCGTTGAGATTACTTGAAGGATGCAAAGGGCAATGCCGCGTATACTAGTAGAACACTGACCTTCAATTTCTCTTCTTTACAAAAGGATTTATACAAATCTAGCCATTCAGAATTTTTTTTAAGCATACTATTTATGTGATGATGATAGCTACAACTATCACCTAGAATTTGGAGGCTATTTGAGGGAGAGACCACAATTTTTCTAAATCCTTGAAAATCAGCCAGTTTGGATCGGTTTTGTTGTGATTCGAATTTTATGTCTTTAATATGCTTAAATTATGTGTATGTGCTTAATAATGTATGCACCACATGCCTTGACTTTTCAAAATGTTTTAATTAAAAATACATATTTTGATTTTCAAAGCTCTTATATTTATTTATGTCATTATTTAAACCCAGTTAAATGCTAGCCTACTGGTTAAAGGCTTAAGTTTTAGAGAAGAGGTTTAGGGATAGAACCTTGTTATGTGTGTTCTAAACCTCTATTTTAGACTTTGAGGTAAAACCCTATACACCACTCCTTGGTGTGTTAGCTTAACACCGGAGAACCCTAAATCATAATCTCATTTAAAGTTGTTCTTAAGAATAGAGCCGTCAAGAAACCCTAGAGACCTTAGAGAAGAGTTTCTAGATCTACCTTTCTAGAACTTTTCTTTAAAAGATCGACGAGACATTGACGTATACTCCAAAGCGACCTTTGCCTCTTTCAAGAATCATTATCGTTATCGGAATCTCAATCTAATCACGCTGTTATCTATTGATCAAGGTATGGAGAAATCATGCTTTCTATTGAACTTAAAATATTAATTTTAAAATAGATTTTTATGTAAATTAGTGCTTTTATTTCATAAATAATGATTGAATGATTAGATGAGATGCATGTTGTGATTAATGAATCTTAATGTTGATGTTTTTGGTAAAAAGAAGTCGGATTAAAATCTCAGCATGTGATTTGATATATTCTGAGGCGTGCACACAATTGGAGTCAATCGATTGATTTTGGAAAATCAATTGATTGAGTTTGAACAGATACTGATAAATGAATTTGCTTTGAAAATGCACGGATTAGAGTCAATCGATTAATTTTGATAAATCAATCGATTGAGTCTGAACAGACACTGATAAATGAAATTGCTTTGAAAATGCACGAATTGGAGTCAATAGATTGATTTTGAGAAATCAATCGATTAAGTCTGAGCAAATACTGATAAATGAATTTATTTTGGAAAATGTCCGAATTGGAGTCAATAGATTGATTTTGAGAAATCAATCAATTGGGCCTGAGTAGATACTGATAAATGAATTTGTTTTGAAAAATGCACGAATTGGAGTGAATAGATTGATTTTAAGAAATCAATCGATTGAGCCTGAACAGATACTGATAAATGAAATTGCTTTGAAAATGCACGGATTGGAGTCAATAGATTGATGGGAAATCAATTGATTGAGCCTGAACAAATACTGATAAATAAAAATTATTTTGAAAATGCACGGATTGGAGTCAATCGATTGATTCTGAGAAATCAATTGATTGAGCCTGAACAAATACTGATAAATAAAATGGTTTGAAAATGCACGGATTGTAGTCAATCGATTAATTCAAGGAAATCAATTGATTGAGCCTAAGCAGATAATAATAAATAAAATTAGTTTAGAAAATGCACGAATTGGAGTTAATCTATTGATTTTGGGAAATCAATAGATTAATTCTGGACAATTGTATTTATTTCTCAGTTCTTTTTACATATGCTTCATCCAAGGTTAAAGTTTATACGCCATGATTATATATGCACTTCATTATTATATGTCATGATTATATATGCACGTCAATGTTATATTTCATGATTATATGCATTTCAATATTTGTATATCATGATGATCTATATAATGCACAATTAAGACACGTAAAACATAATGAAATGTCAAGTCATGATTAATGAGCATTAGACCCAACATCTTATGTTTGATAGAGTCTAACTAAACATGATTAAGAAGCATTAGACCCAGTATCTTGTACTTGATGGAGTCTAAAAAAGTATTAGACCTAACATCTTGTGCTTGATGGTGTCTAACTAAACATGATTCAAAAACATTAGACCCAACATCTTGTATCCGATGGAGTCTAAGAAAGTATTAGATCTAACATCTTGTATATGATAGAGTCTAACTAAACAAGAACATGATGAGCATGATTAAACCTAACATCTTGAGTGGGATGGAGTTTGACGTGCAATAAATGATATGAATGATTAGACCTAACGTCTTGAGCATGACGAAGTCTAACTAAACAAGTGATAAGCATGATTACGACCCAACGTCTTGAGCGAGACGAACTCTAACGTGCATTAAATGACAATAAAGATGAAATTAAAAGAAATGATGCATTTATGCAATATTGATATCTATGTTTATATTCAATTCATTTAAGCTTATTGAGATTATACATGCCACAAGCGCATATTTTGCCCGTATCGGACGATAATTTGACTGTTTTATATAGGGTACGATACATACCCTATGTATCGTACCGCTGACCTCCAAATCCGATACGTATCGGTATTGGACGATATTTTGATCCATGGGGACGCCGACATTGTAGACATTGGATATGAACCTTTTCGCGTGTATCGACGTTGGAAGAAGCGAAATGGAAATCAAAACTAAGCAAAAGATGAAATTTTGGAAATTGAAGGAGCACAGGAAAAATCGATTGATCGAAATTAAATTTTGATCAATCGAATGTCAACGGGGATATTTTATGTATATGAGAATTTCGATTGAACGATTTTCAATTTTGATCGATCGAAATCGCGCAGAGTTGTTTTAGAAGTGTAGTTTCAAATTTTGTTTTAGGGGTTTATTTGTCTTTTATTTATTATTTATTTTAGGGTTTTCTTTTATTGAAGGACTCCTATATAAGGTCCTTAAGTGAACAATGTAATTAATTATTGATTTTTGAATGAATGAACGTTTTTCTTTGAGACTTGAGATGAGTTTCTTCGTAGAGTGATTCTTCTTTCCGAGAAGGGTTTGGTGCGAAGCCAAGGGTGTGATGCCTGCAAATCTATCTTCTATCTACCTATCTATCTCTTATTATCTTTGCTTGTGTGATCCTACAACCTAAATCGACCATCAACCTTTGGAGATCCTAAACCCTAGTTTTTTCCTAAACCATTGAATCGATCCGATTCATCAACCGTAGCCTCCATCAGACCGCTAAGCCCAAACCATATCAAAATAACCAAAACCAGAGATTCCATCATTACATTGTGAGTGCCTTAATTTGCAAATTTAGAGTTCTATCTCTAGGAACGATTCACGCTGCAACCTAACGGATCTAACGCCCGGACTAAGCCCTGCCTGAATTATACGTGATCCTCCCATAGAATACTACGAAAACCTGAGGTATTCGTTATATTTTGAAGGTTTTATTATTTAATTTAATTTCATTTAATTCGGCAAAATCAATCATTGCATTCACGTAGTTTAGGGTATCGTCCTGCATAAAAAAGAAAGTCAAAGATGAGAAGAGGACGGGAACGGAAGAAGACCAGATACCTTAAGGCACCTAAGCGGGGAGAATGTAAGTCGGAGATTACTTCCGTCGGGCTCTCGCATAGTAAAACTTCGCCTCCTGGATAATTAGAAGAGGCTGCTATTTATAGAATTGTAGTGACGGTTATTGGGTGTTACCATCCGACGGTCTCTGCAATCTCTCACAAAAATTTTAGGTAGAAAGAGTTGTGTGGGCCTTAGCTATTACGCGGATCGAGAAAAGAAATTTCTAGAGAAGACCCACATAAGAAGAGAAGGATGGAATGTGGGACCTACACGGGCAAATACCCAACTTAGGTGAAGAAAGAGAAGGAGAGAAGGCAGAGGGATCCACTCAGGTAGGTCCCTTGCTTAGGTGGATAAAGAGAAATGTGGGACCTATGCAGGCAGATAGGGGCCTATGCAGGCAGATACCCTGCTTAGGTGAAGAAAGAGAATGAGAAAAGGCAGAGGGACCCACGCGGGTAGGTCCTTTGTTTAGGTGGATAAAGATAAATGTGGGACCTATGCGGGAAAATAGGCACCTAAGGGGGCAAATACCCCGCTTAGGTGAAGAAAGAGAATGAGAAAAGGCAGAGAGACCTACGCGGGGTGGTCCCTTGCTTAGGTGGGTAAAGAGAAAGAAAGATGAGAGAAGAGAGCGGTCCCATGCAGGGGTCTCCCCTACATGGGTGGTCCAAGAGAGACAAAAGGAAAACAAGATAGGGAAGAGAGAGAAAGAAAGAAGAGAAAGAGATGGAGAGAGAGAGAGAGAGTAGGGAGAAAGAGAGATTAAATTGTTGGAATCAGTTTTCGTTATAATAACCAATCACATGAGAAATGCTATGGAATCAATTCAATGAATAGTTGCTGAGATATAGGACATGATTTTGCTCCATTTCCTTGATTTGTGTCCATTTGATATGTAGAACAGAAAAATTGAACTTGAGATTTTTGTTTGTTGAATTGTACTTTTTCATTTAATTCCTAGAGAAATATTATACACTAGTGTTGCTTACTGGGAGGAATGGAGGCATTGTGTTTAACTGCCAGGATGGTTATACTAGTCATCCTCATGATTTTTCTTTCATAAATCTGGCTGCTTCATCCAGTTCTTAATATTGATCTTCTTGATAGGTCCAATTAACCAGTTAATAATAGGGGGATGCTACTAACTCCCTACCAAATGCTGAATATCCTGCATTAAGTAGAGCTGAAAGCCATTGACTGCTTTAAATCGAATGATGAAGTCTGTTTTTCGTTCCAACATTTCACACAACTGATCTTGAGATCATGGGCATATTATCATTCGGTCATTTTTGGTTTCCATGCGCCACACATCCCAAAAAGTGACCCAAAGACTATGTGACACACTTAATGTTCACAGGTCATTTTTTGGGAAGTGTGTCATATGGAATCACCAACAGACTGTCTGATGATATTCCCATGATCTCAAGATCAGTTGTATGAAAGATTGGAACGAAAAACAATATCTATCGTCCGATTTAAAGGAGTCGACGGTTTTCAGCTGTACTTAATGGGGGATATTCAGCATTTGGTAGGGGGTTAGTATCAGCCCCCTAGTAATACTTGGACAGGCATTTATTGGATACTACTGAAGTTTTGTTGTAGTTTAGTTTATATCATTATGAATATTAAATCTGTCCTGTCCTTCCTTGATCTTGTACGCTTTGTTTGGGACCTTTGGGTAAGCATTGCATTTATGCATCTTTCTGAGTTGAGCGAACCGTTGATGCAGAACTACAAAACAAATGCTTTTATGGAAGCAGACTGGAGATGTTCAAGCAATATACAAAGCATGGAAAAGAAGTTGCGAGCAGCTTGTTGTGTTCCTGATGCGAAACTTGATCACGTTGTTAAAGTAAGTTATTTGTTTTCATAGCACCCTTATTCTCTTCGTTTCCGTTAAACCATTTTGTTTGTTTATTATTGTATTTCAATGTTAAGTAGTGAAATAGTGATTTTTGTTCTGTATAATATATATTCTCCAAATGGACTTTCAAGGTTTATTATTTGCCTCCAGTGTTGGGAAAATATAACAATGCATCCATTTTTATCCCATTAAGGTTAGCGAGGCTCCAATTTTACCATGTCCAACATAATTAACTCCGAACCTTCCGTAGAATAGTACATGACGACCTAAGGAGTAAATCCTTCTCACACATTAATGTTGGAACTGCGTTTGGAAGATATATTGTTGTTGGAAATCAAATTGTCTCCTCATTATTACATCAAATACATGCTGGAAAATACAATGGGTAGCAATTTTTGCAACCAAAGATTCTTGTGGCGCAACTGATGGTTCCATGGCTCACACGGTTGACTGTCTTGAATCAAATGCTCGAGGTAGTTTTTCGTCCTAATTGTGCAACCATTTGGATATTGAGATCATGTCCCACGTATATCAGATAGTTAGATGTTGATTCCACATGGCACACATCTGTGATCACAATGCACCATGGTACACCCATGGGTTAAAATATCGGGTTACCGATACGTATCGTCCGAGCTCCAAAACGATATGTATCGGTACCGGTCTGTATCGGACGATACATTGAATCTTGGGTTGCAAAAATCCTACCCAAATACAATATGTTGATGAATTCCCGTATTGGATTTTACCTCAACTTTATTCTCCTCAAAAGTTTTTTGATACTTGGCATTTACTGTGTTAGGGTGATATATTCTGATGGAGATACAATTTCCCATGAAAACTCAACCACATTATAGTTTTCTACTACACATGACAAATTGAGTGAGGCCCTAGTGTGCTATTGTTTAAGACAGGATGCTGAGCTTATGTTTTGACATCAGCTTGCTCATTCAAAAATAAACTGGAAGTGGAAAGGAGATTTTTCTTTTGACTTAAAATTTGAGATGGTGTTCGACATGGTTGTAAAAATTAAATCGTAGTCCTTTAGAGAACCTTATTTTGCTCTTCGTTTGTAGTAAAAATGCTCCTACGATCAAGGTATCAAACTCACTGTTGGTCGGGTATCGATCCTCGAGGAACTGATACATATTTGGTATATGCATCATATCGGCTGATATGAAACATATTTTTTTTCCAAAAAAATTACATGTCATGACCCAAAATCAATGCGGCTTGATGCTGGTCGAACCTGAGCTGACTCTATGGGAGCAAAACATTTCTTGATTTGGATCGATCGATCTAAATATGCATGCTCTAGATCTCAGACGCTCCTTGAAACATAAATGTGGCCAAGAAGACAATTTTCAGCTCCTCGGACACCTCATCAACTTCCAATCTTTTCTCCACATGCTGACATGCATGAGTTAGTCCAACATCGAGAGGATTCGAACCACCTCAAAAGGCTGGTGGTCCGAGCTATTTAAATCACTTGAGACTAACATTGCAGATTAAACTCGCACCGGAAGGTACAAAACTCCTCTGTGCTAGTTGAGTACACACTCTTTAAAGTCTTCGATAAATTGTGCCTCATTTTTGCTTTCTTCTCCCTTCAATGCTTCTCCTTTCTTAGTTTCGCTTAGGAACACCTAGAGTCTCTTCCCCATCCACCTCACTATTCCGGTCTTTCCCTTTATCGCTTCTTTTTTGCATATTGTCCCTATCCTAGTAACTACACCCATATGAAACTAACTTTTAACAAGAAAATGATATAAATAAGAAAGACACATGCTATTATAGGCAAAACAAAACTTTCTTTTTATGCATATATAATGAAATAGTACAACAAAACTATTCGACTTTACAACCTTTCCTCCTTCGCAGATTCTCAAAAGACTACTATATACAATACGAACCTCAACACTGGATTACAACCAGGTTTACACTAGTGGCATATATGTACCTTTATCACACAGTCTCTTTCAACCATCACAATTTTCGAAAATGTCCAAGCAACACCACTTTCTATCTGCAGGAGTGGTAAAACCCACTATGAGAGAAGTAGATAACATATTACAATGTGGTAAAAACGACTATTGACATATATGTACCTTTGTTGAAATAATTCTTGAAATTTATTGTTGAAACAGATAAACGAACAGAGAAGTAATAAATCTATACTTAAAATCCCTGAACAAATCTATAGGTAATGAGGTTATTATTTTATAACTAATAGCACAAATAACATGTGAATATCTCCCCAAACAGTCTTTTAGTTGCAGGACAAATACAAATATAGATAACATATTACAACGTGGCTGGTGGCAGATTTATTTTTCATTAGTACCCTTAGGCATTTCACAAACGCTCTATTGATAATATCAGTACTCAAATCCATGGTTGTCAAGGCGAACACTATAGCGTGACCTAGCGAATGGCGATTGGAAATGCTACACAGAGCCAAATAGCGAGTTTGGCTAAATAGCGATGCCATATTGTCACCATGGTAGAATAGCGCTATGGTGTCGGCAGGGGCGTAGCCAGGAATTTTTGTTGGTGGGGACTACAAATGATAAATATAATGTAAGTAGTTATTTTATCATCGATTTGGGGCCTTCTACATCATAGATTTGGGGGCTTATATACAAACAAAGATTGTATAAGAAATTAAGAACCGTACTAAATAGAAGCTCCAGAGTTAAATGGGGGCTTGGGCCGATTTGGGGGCTTATATACAAATAAATGTTGATAAGAGCCATACTTAGTAGAAACTCTAGAGTTAAATGGGGGCTTGAGCCCCCACACCTTTCCATGTGGCTACGCCACTGGGTGTTGGCGTGTCGCCATTTATGCTATTTGGCTTTAAATAAATAAAAAAAAATTTCAAGGAAAATAAATTATAACATTGTTATAACTTATCCGTGCGAAATGGGAAAGCGATAAATACACATGCAAATGCTATATTCTCAACGCTCTTGCCGATTCTCTTTTTGACGTCTATCAAATTTATAAAACTGCAAAGGAGATATGGGAGGCTCTTGAACGGAAGTACAAAGTAGAAGAGGCCGGCGTGCGCACATACTTAGTAAGTAAGTTATTTAATTTTAAGATGTATGATTCTAAACCTATTTTAGAGCAAGTGCACCAGATGCAGATTATCTTCAACAATCTTGTGACGGAAGGAAGCACAATAGACGAAGGTTTTCAAGTCTCTGCGGTTATTGCAAAATTACCGTTGGGATGGAAAGATTACCATAAGAGTTTGAAATATATGAAGGAAGATCGTACTATGGAGGAACTCTTGACTCATTTTCGCATAGAAGAAGAGGCTCGTCTACGTGACAAGGAGGAGGAGAAAACTAAACTCGTCTCCAATGCTTACATTGTTGAAGATGCATCCACATCGAAGAAGAAGAACAAAGGGAAGAACTTCAAACTGAAGCCGAATAAGAAGGATTTCAAGAGAGAATAATACAAGGAAAAAGCAAAGAAGGGTACTTGTTTTTATTGCAAGAAACCCGACCATTTCAAACGTGATTGTCGAGAATTTTTGAAAAACTAAAATCAGGCAAACATTGTGGGTGAAGAATATCTCGTTGCGGTGATCTCCGAAGTCAATATGGTAGATGGTGGAAATGAATGGTGGCTCGATTCTGGAGCTACTAGGCATGTTACTTATGATAGAAATTATTTTGTATCCTATGAGGAGGCTCATGATGGACATGAATTGTTCATAGGAAATTCTACTACTGCCAAAGTGGTAGGCCAAGGCAAAGCTGTTCTACACTTTACTTCGGGAAAATTTGTTACCCTGAATGATGTCCTTCATGTTCCTGAAATTCGAAAAAATCTTGTATCGGCTTGTATTATGAATAAACATGGATTTAAAATTGTGATCGAATCTGATTCCATTGTACTTTCTAAGAAAGGGATGTTTGTAGGCAAGGGGTATGCCTCTTGTGGAATGTTTAAGTTCAATATCAATGAGAAATCTGCTTCTTCGGTTTATATGTGTGACTCAATTTATTTATGGCATAATAAATTAGGGCATTTAAATTTATGTTCTTGGATAATATGATTAAATTAGAACTTCTTCCTAAAATACATATAAATTATGGTAAAGATAGATGTAGCATATGCGTCCAATCTAAAATGACTAAAAAATCATTTAAAAGTGTTGAAAGACAATCTAAACTATTAGATTTAATTCATACTGATTTGTGTAGTTTAAATAATATTACTACTAGAGGAGGGAAAAGATATTTCATCACTTTTATTGATGATTGTTCTCGATTTACATATGTTTTCCTTCTTCAATTAAAAGATGAAGTATTTAGTAAATTTATCTTTTATAAGGCCTTAGTGGAAAATCAATTAGATTTTAAAATTAAGGCATTATGATCGGATAGGGGAGGTGAATACATGTCACATGAATTTTCTGAATTTTATGACAAGTATGGAATTATTCATGAAGTCACCGCTCCATATTCTCCTCAATCAAATGGAATTGCCGAAAGGAAAAATCGGACTCTAGTAGAAATGGTAAATTCTATGTTAACAAATTCGGGTTTGAATTCAAATTTATAGGGAGAAGCATTGCTTACTGCATGTTATATTTTAAATCGGATACCTTTTAAAAAGTCTTCTAAAACTCCATATGAAATTTGGAAGAACAAACCTCCCAAATTACACTATTTAAAAGTATGGGGTTGTAGAGCATTAGTTAGGGTACCCGATTATAAACGTACAAAATTAGGTCCTAAAGCCATTGAATGTATTTTTGTGGGATATTCTATTAATAGTCCTATATACAGATTTTTAGTATGTGAGCATAATAATATTTTTAAAAATGATTCAATTTTTGAATCTAGAGATGCAGTATTTTGTGAGAATACTTTCTCTACTATTTTTAAACCTCTTACATCCTCTACCTTAGATGAATCTTCTGATTCTCTTCATCTCTCTAGTAGTGAAGATGAAAATATGGAACCTAGAAGAAGTAAGAGACCTAGGAAAGCCACCGATTTTGGGTCAGATTTCTATGTGTATCTTGTAGAAGGAACCAGAAATGAGAAAACTAAGAAAATTAAGTTTATTTTTAATATCGATGAAGATCCTCAAACTTTTGATGAAGCTGTTAAGTCTATTAATTCTGCATTTTGGAAAGAAGCTATAAATGATGAAATGGATTCTATCATGTCCAATAATACTTGGAAATTAGTAGACTTACCACTGGAATCTAAACCTATAGGTTGTAAGTGGATATTTAAAAGAAAACTTAATCCTAATGGCACTATAAATAAGTTTAAGGCTAGACTTGTTGTCAAAGGTTTTAGACAAAAGCATGGTATTGATTATTTTGATACCTATGCTCCAGTGGCTAGGATTTCTTCCATAAGGATCTTATTTGCTCTTGCTTCTATATATAAACTTCAAGTTCATCAAATAGATGTTAAGACCGCCTTTTTAAATAGTAAACTTGAAGAGGAAGTATATATGGATCAACCAGAGGGTTTTATTATGCAAGGACATGAAAATAAAGTTTGTAAACTTATTAGGTCCCTATATGGTCTAAAATAGGCTCCTAAACAGTGGCATGAAAATTTTGATAGTATTATTTTATCATATGGATTCAAGATTAATGAATCAGATAAATGCATTTATAGTAAGATATCAAAGGATAAAAGAATAATTATTTGTCTCTATGTGGGTGACCTCTTAAATTTTGGTACAGACTTAGAAAGTATTATATATACAAAAAGTTTTTTTACTTCAAAATTTGATATGAAAGACATGGGTGAAGCCGATGTAATTCTTGGAATAAAATTATTTAAGCAAGATAATAATATTATTTTATCTCAGTCACACTATATAGAAAAAGTGCTAAAGATATTTAAACATAATGAAAAATTAGCACCAACACTTTTTGATCCAAGTATAAAATTAAAACCCAACGATAGTAGAAGTGTATCTCAATTAGACTTTTCTAGAGTAATTGGTAGTTTGATGTATGCTACTCATTGCACAAGACCTGATATTGCTTATGCGGTAGGGAAATTAAGTAGATATACTAGTAATCCTAGTCATGAACATTGGAAAGCAATTAGTAGAGTATTAAGTTATCTTAATAAAACTAAGGATTATGCTTTACATTATGTTGGTTATCCTACTGTACTTAAGGGATACATAGATGCTAGTTGGAACAATGATACAGATGTGTCAAGGTCTACTAGTGGATGGGTATTTACACGTGGAGGTGCCGCAGTTTCTTGGGGATCAAAGAAACAAACATGCATAACACATGCAACTATAGAATCAGAATTTATTGCTCTTGCGACAGGGAGCAAGGAAGCAGAGTGATTAAGGAATTTACTATTAGAAATTCCTATTTGGCCGAAGCCTATGCCACCAATCTCTTTATTCTGTGATAGTGAAGCTGCGCTATCTAAAGCTTATAGCAAAATTTATAATGGAAAGTCTAGACATATAAGTTTAAGACACAGTTATGTTAGTCAATTACTCCGTGAAGGAGTAATTACTATCAATTAAATACGGACCTTTGCAAATTTAGCGGATCCATTTACAAAAGGTCTTGCAAGAGATGTGGTTATTAAAACATCAGAAGTGATGGGTTTAAAGTCTAATAGATTACATCACTTATGATGGTAACCCGACCTATTTTCTAAAGTCCAGAAACTAAAGGTTCAATGGGAAAACAAATCATATGTAGTGATTGCACATTATTAAAAGTGCGAGTTTACAACTCCAACCGTCTCAACTAATAATGTGAAACTTGTAACGTAAGGAAGATGTTGAGATATTTCTCTTAATCAGTCTATAACATATAATATTGAAATGTCTAAGTTACAAGGGCATTTCTGATAGAACTGACCTATATGAGTTACGAAGTGTGACCGCTTCGAAGAAAGATAAAGACTTTTCTTAAATACAACTCATGAATACCGGGGTATAAGCACAAGGCCATAAAACGTGCTGGCTGTTAAAATGAAATGAAACATAGATTACTTATGTGTGTGACATATCCGATTGATTATACAAGAAAATTAGTTCAAGAAATTAGATCACTAAAGTTCTTTATCAACTTTGATGTATTCTCACTAAGTGAAGGTTCAATTCATTCGGACACCTTCATTTATGCATACAGTAGTCAAGAAATGCTCAAATTTCTTTGGTACATATATATACAGTTTTTGATTATCAGATTTAAGAATGACTCTCAGTTTCTTTATTTCCAAAATAGGGGAGGATGGATATTTATTTTGTAAATAGGGGAGGAATGTTGGATATTTACCAAATAAATATTTATTACTTTAATAATATTTATCTATTATTAATTTAATAATATTTATTTATTTTTAAATGGTTCCTTAAAGTGATTGGTTCCATATTAAAAGGATGCTTTTAACCTTCAAGTCAAAATTACTTGAATTTTGAATTAATATTTGAGGAAAACTTTTCCCACCATAAGTTTAAAAGTGTTGTAAATATTTTGTCCCACCTCACTATTTTATAAGAAATATTCGTGACTTATATATGGAAACTTACCTTCCATATTGTTTGGCTTGATAAGAAGAACACAGCTCATAGCGGCGGTTCGCCGCCGCACACGCGCGCACGTGTGCGATGTGCGAATGGCGCAATTGGCTCTTTTAAGGTGCACTTTGGAGCTTGAGGAGCCTTCCCTATTTGAACTGAGATGATCCGATTGGTTGACTTGTTGATCGGGCACGGATTGACCTTGCACGTGTGCACCGCATGTGTGTATCAGGTAGTTTCCGACCGTTCAAGGAAACTGTCGGATTCCGGATTCGAACAAACAGTTAGGATTTCGAATTCAAACAAATCAGTTGACCAAAAGATGTAACTGTTCGGATGTGAACCGTTGAATCCTTGCAACCGTTGATCGGATTGATCAGGGCCCTCGATTGCAAGCAACCGATAGACACAACCGGCCCTGAAAAGGTGCTCCGAAAGTTATAAATAGAGGCCAAAGGAGGGATTCCAAAAACACTTGCAATTTTCGAATCCTACATCTGAGCCCTCAGAATTCGTGTGCAAACCATTCTGCGTCTTCGTTTCGTTGGGTCGCACACTATAGTGCAACGTAGTGTGTGACAGATCGGTTCTTCACCGAGGCTTCATTATATCCTGGAGGCGAATTTGCCGATATCCCGTTGCATATAGGGAGCAAATATTGTCTTAAAGACAGCGATCTAATCGCGCCTTGAAGCAATTTTCCGGTCTATTTTTCGTCAAACTTTGTGCAATATACTAACAAATTTCACGGATTATACACCTTACGAGATAGTATGTGATCGCAGAAGAGGAGTCACTACTCGAACTCACAAGCTTGGGGAGTCAACCACTGCAAAAACCCCTTTAAAATAGTTTTATATTTCAATGCTCCCAAGCTTTTTTTTCAATCTTGATGACTGATGGGTTGGAGTTTCTTAATGGTGGTCATGGGAGTCTACTTCCTTGATTTACTGGAGCAACCAGGAAGATAGCAACTACTTGCACATGAGACTTGTGGTGTTGCACATAATTAAAAAAGGACTTATAGTGCCTAGTGAAATACTATCTAAGCCACTTGATTTAACAATCATGATGTAAACATTTTTGGTGCCAAACATTAGGAGGAAAAGTGATCTCTATCATATAATTCAATGCAGCCAACCATTAATCAGATGATGGACTATGAATGTGGTGAATTAGATGATAGAGATTGTGTTTAGTGGCAATCATTGGCAGCAAAGATCTTTACATCATAACCATCATATTAGGCGGCTTATATGATGCTTCACGTGGCAATGGTCTCAAAAATAGCAAGATTTTTATTTTAAACTATGTGCAACAACATAAATTTCATGTGCAAATAGTGGCTCCCAACCAGGAAACTTCTCATGAATTTTCTAAAGCATCTTTATTAGCGCAACGCATTCTCTGAAAGCGCTCATGTCGAAAACCCATTGAGAATCATTGATTGCATCGGATCAAATGATGGAGATCGTTTGTCACCCCGATCTTTCATGGAATGGATCTGGAGATCATGTATCAGCTATCAAATGATCAATTTTTTATTTCATGTGTCACCAATTTCCAAAAAATGTCCCTTGAATTCTATGACACACACCACTCTCAAAAGTGATTTTAGGGTCATTTTTGGGGGATTTGTGACATGTGGAATGAAAAACGGACCATAGGTGAGACATGTTCTTAAAATCTATTAAGTAGAATATTTGGGTAAAATATGATCTCTATTATTTGATCCAAAGCAATCTATGATTTTGAAGGGATTGCACACGTGGGCGCTTTCAGAGATTGTGTGGGCGCTAATTGAGCAGAGCGTATTCGGTGTCAAACCAGTTATATGCGAAGCTAATATTAGTGCTATGTAGACTCTCCATTCAAAGAGGTTGTTTTGATCCAAATAGAAGTCTATAAAGTGGTTTGCGCAATGATCAGGTCCAAGTGTCCAGTCACTTGAACTGAATATGGTATTCAACAGGTTTTAGTACCTTTCCTTAAAGAATTTTGTAGAATTGGTGTTCGGTCAATTGGTGCTCGGCCACAGACCTAACAACAATTGACTTTATACTCAGGATACTTTTTGGGATTTGTGCCTCTAGAATCATCATTTCTTAGCATAACTTCATATAAATCTAGCATACCATTAATTTTAAAGGTACCTCCGTTTGCGCCTACACATTCTTTGAAATCGCCCACATTTTATATCCTTTGAA
Source organism: Chloranthus sessilifolius (assembly GCA_021018995.1). Lineage (NCBI taxonomy): Eukaryota > Viridiplantae > Streptophyta > Magnoliopsida > Chloranthales > Chloranthaceae > Chloranthus > Chloranthus sessilifolius. The sequence goes on from CM037596.1 coordinate 105,555,392, forward strand.
AACCATTAATTGCTGCGCATCAAATGATGGAGATCGTGTTTCACCTTAACCTTCGACACAATAGATCTTGAGATCACAGCGCACCTATCAGATGGTCAATATTTGATCCATGTATCATATACCCTTGAATTATATGCAGTGGCGGAACCAGGATTCTCATCTAGGTGGGGCGCAAAATGAATTAGAAATAAATTTTGTACAATAAATTTAAATTTAAACTAATTTATATTATAAATTATAGTTTTCATTAAAATTACATAGAAAAGAAATTTTTAACAATATGACATTGACAGTTGTATATCATTTATCTACAAAAAAATCAAACTTTGAATCCATTGCCAATTGTAAAAAAAATTTCTTTTAAGGCAATTATCCTCGACGATTTGTCATCTTCTGAAAGTAATTAGCAATTGTGTCATTATCGAGGCTATCAAATATATCTTTCTCAATGTATGTAATCAAACAGTCACTCATCAATCCATCTCCCATTTTATTACGAAGCCTATTCTTCAGAATATGCATAGCAGAAAATGCTCTCTCAACAGTAGCAATGGCGACTGGAAGAACTAATGTCAGAGTTAAGAACAAATAAACCAAATCATACACAACGTGCTTTTTCGTCCCTACCAGCTTCCTCGCAAGGTCACTAATATCCTTCAAATTAAAAAACTTTTCGTTCGAGTGCATGTCCATAATAAACGTCTTGAGCTGACCTCTAAGAACCATCCGATCTACTTCTGAAAATTCAAGTGGATAAAATTGTGCAAGGCGCAATAACTTTTGTTCGTCAAAAGCTAAAAATGATTCTTTTGGATTGAAGCAAACCATACACAGTAGTAATTCAGTATTTACTTCAGTAAAATGGTTATTAAGCTCTTGAAGTTGCATATCAATGACAGTATAGAAGAACTCAACCCGATAGTGGTGTAGATTTGTGATTTCTTCAACTCTACGACGTGGCCTTCCATGCACTATAAATTTCTCATTCATTTTTGGAACAATAATATCCTACTGATTACAGAATATAGAAACATCAATGAGGATTGAATCCCATTCATTATTCCTAATTTCTTGTAATCTTTCCTTTGTTAATTCAACTAAATGCATGACATTCACAATGTCCTGATCTTTTCGTTGCAATGCCTTTGATAGATCACAAGTGACTAGCAAAATCTCTTTAATTACATGTAGAGTGAATGCAAAGTCAAAAGTGTACATGATATCCAATAGAGAACTTGCTTTAGGTCTTTGGTATAAGCTCACCATCTTCAACAATAAATTCAAGTACTTTAATTACGGCAGGATACATGAGAATTAAGTTTAGGCAAGTATCTAACTGTGTGCTCCAATGTATTTCACTCACCCTTCTAAGACTGATTTCTTGATTACGACCTTTTCCAGTCGAGATTTTCTGACTCTCAAGTGCTTTCTTCACATTTTCAGCTTGTTTCTCTCTCAAAGATCCTTCAGTTTGCATGAGCCACCAACCATATTCACTATAAGAGCGACCAATTCGAAGAAGGTTGCAACTGGTTTGTGATGTTGTGCAACAGTGACAATTATTAATTGAAGTTGATGTGCAAAACAATGGATATAAAATGCAGATTCATTTTCTTTCAAAAAAAGTGCTTTGAGTCCATTGAATTCACCTTGCATGTTACTTGCGCCATCATATCCTTGACCATGCATTCTTGTCATACTTAAGTTATGCTTGAAAAGTAGTTCCTCAATTCCTTTCTTAAGTGATATAGCAGAGGTTTCAAGAACATGTACAAATCCTATGGCACGCTCAATCACAAAACCTCGCCTATCTACATATCGTATCGCAACAACCATCTGTTCTTTGATGGATATATCACGAGACTCACCAACTAATAGTGAGAAGAAAGTGTCTCCAAGATCATCGACGATCATTCTTATAGTTTGAATTGCACATGTAATATCCTGAAAAATCACGTTAAACAGTAACCCCGGGATCCGTGCTCGACCAATCATAGGTTTGACCAAATAGGAGTTCAATAGTTGGCATAGGGTGCGATGAACGGATGAGATGTGAGAATTCGAGTGAATGTGTGGAGATTGATGTGAATCCGAAGTCACATACACCTATTATGGTGCCTGTGCTCAACACACAAACTAGAGGAGAGATAAAAGGGTTTAATAACCCTAAAATAGATGTTTTGGTTGTTGAGAGAGAAGTAAAGAAGAGAGAGAGAGAGAGAAGTAAAGAAGAGAGAGAGAGAGAGGAGTAAAGAAGGTGGTTAAGCAAGGAGTTATTGTGGGTGATTGGAAGGGGGATTCAAGCACTTAAGAGGCCGATTCAACGCGAAGGATCCGTTCAAGCCAAAGCGGGAACCCTAGCCTTTCCAACCACTTGACCTAATCAATGGGAGATTGATTGGAGGTAAAATTCTTGTAAATTAAATGCATAGATTGAAGGGTTTTAGTGTAGTTAGAAATAGCTAAAATCATAGAATAATGGCTTAGATAAATGAAGGAAAAAGAGTAGGAAAAAGATTGGGAAGAACAGTCAAAGGGGGGCTGAATCTGGCAAATTCGATTAATCGAAATTGAGGTTCGATTAATCGATTTTTGCCAAGAAGTTGAAAAGTCAGAGGACCCCGATTTCGATTAATCGAATTGAGTCTCGATTAATCGACTTTGACTTTCGATTAATCGATTTTGGTATCGATTAATCGACTGGGAACCTCCAGTGAACTCCAGTGGAGGGAAGATAAGGACTTGGAGAAATCGACTAATCGAAAGGAAATTTTGATTAATCGATTTAGAATTTCGATTGATCGATTAATCGATTTTGGGAATTCGATTACTCGAATTGAGAATCGAATGGTTAGAGTGGAGAATTTCGATTAATCGAATGAGAATCTCGATTAATCGATTTTGAATTTTGATTAATCGATTTTGGAAATCGATTAATCGAATCAGATTCGATTAATCAATTTTGGAGTTCGATTAATCGACTGTGCCAGTTTTGTTGACTTTTGAGTTTGACTTTAAGATTCTTAGAAGGTCTTGGACTTTCCTTATTCCATCTTTAGTGATGTATTGCATGTGTTAGATTATACCATAGGTGGTACGTGTGAGCTTGGGCACAAGGAGCCACGTGGGACCTTGATGCATGATCAAACAGAGACTTGAGGTAGGGAACACCTTGAATATGTACTTTATTTTGCAAGAGCATGTATGTAGTGATATAGAATTTAATTCAAACTGTTTTTGTTTCTTAAGAGTTGTGAAAAGCGTGCGTGTGTGACATCTAAAAGAGTAATCATAATGAGCCATTCGCAGGGGATGAGAAAATAAAGAAATAAGAGCATCAGGTGTGATGCAAGTGAATGGATACATCCCAGAGATGTATCCAAGATTGAATTATGTCTGATAAGGCCTAACTGATATAAGATAGCACACTTACACGGTGAATAACTATATGTAAAGTACCTGATATTTTTGTTATTTGAGGTTTGATAGGATACCCCACCGACGTGGCGGGATGCCTGACGGCAGGATATCCGTGGCCGTCTGGCTGACCGTAGGCGGTCACGAAGGCTTATCCGTACGATAAGCACACCCGAAGTGTTGAATTGAGATATGTTGAAACCCATACCCGATCCCGGGGAAAGGGCTTGGGTACTATTAGTATTCTCGGGGAATACATTTAAAAGCGTATATATATATATATGGCGATGAAGGTATCTCGCCGGGCTCGATGCTATATTTCAAGGGGACTACTTAAGTTGAAAGGTTAAGTTTTACTTTAGGCCTTTTATTGTCATTCATGAATAATTAAAGACATGAGTAAACTACGATAAAATATGATTATTTTCAAGCTGTTGTTCATCGATGGCTTGCATAGACACATTATGCATTGCATATCATGGAATATATGTGAGTTGTAATTTATATGTTCAATTGTGTTATGTTCTATTGAGCTGGATGTAGCTCACCCTTTGAACTATCGTCAGGTCCACTATTAGTAGCCAAGGCTTGAGGGGCGTTGACCACAGTAGTCGGACGACACTTGGAGACGAGTTGGAGCCACCTTCGGAGGACTTCTTCTAGAGGACTCCGTTGTGCAGCTTTGAGAGTTTTTGTGAGCGTGTTTGTGCGGCTTGGTATGTCAAGCCTTATTTTCATTAAACAATATAATTAAGTCATGAGATTATTCTTTTGGGGCGAACCATCATTGATGATCAATGATCATCAATGGTTCGAATGGGTTCTCCATTCATGCAGAGGCATGAAAGTGGAACTGTCTTTTGAGAAATATTTCAATGATAATTTAATTACGCAGTTTTATTCATTACTTTAGTGCAGTTCATTGTTTGATATACCAATGTTCCGTGCATAGCTATGGGGCACGGTCAAGATGATCGTGTTGATGGCACGGGTTTTGAGTCTTTGAAATCCGAACATCCATCTTGTGGCTGACGGATTTCACTCCCGTGCCATCGCTACGATCATCTTAACCGCTTAGCTGCAAAACACGAATATCAAGCATTGCAATAAAATAATTAACGAAATTGCGGAATTTGAATCTATATTAATTAACTCTCCAAAAGACAGTTCTACCCTCATGCTTCTACATGAATGGAGAACCGATCCGAACCATCGATGATAGCAATCATCACGGATGGTTCGCCCCAAAGAATAATCCCATCTATATATATATATATATACATGGTTTAAACAGAATCAAGGCTTGACATACCAAGCCGTACAAAAACTCTCTCCAAGATCCCTCAAAGTGGCACAACGGAGTCCTCTAGAAGAAGTCCTCTGGAGGTGGCTCCAACTCTTCGCCCAAGAAGGTCCGACTCATAGGGATCGTCTCCTGAAGCATGGCCAGTAGTAGTGGACTGACGATAGTCTATAGGGTGAGCTACATCCTAGCTCAATAGGGAACAAACACGGTTGAACATATAAATTATAACTCACATATATTCCATGATATGCCATGCATGATGTATCTATGCAGTTGTTAATGAAACAGATTAAAAAGTATTTCGTTTTACTGTTGATTTCTTATATTTTCATTTACTCATGAATGATGCTGAAAAGGCCTAAAGCAAAACTTAAACTTTCAACTTAAGTAATCCCCGAGCAATATAGCATCGAGCCCCGATGAGATACCCATCATCGTCATCTATATAGACAGTTTTAACCGTATTCCACAGGAATACCAATAGTACCAAGCCCTTTCACAGGGATTGGTGGCAGTTTCACTTGTCTCAATCAACACACGGTGTGCTTACTATGTCGGATAAGCTCACTGGTATTTTCATTATGGGTCACGGATATCCTGTAGTATGATCGTGGATATCCCGCCACGTCGGTGGGGTACCCTATCAAACCTTAAATAACAAAAATATCGGTGCCTTACATATAGTTATTCACCGTGTAAATGTGCTATCTTATATCAGTTAGGCCCTATCAAACATGATTCAATCCTTGGATACATCCCTGGGATGTATCCATTTACTTGCATCACACCGGATGCTCTCATCTCTTTACTTCTTCATCCCTTGGGGATGACTTATTAGAATTTCTCTTATGGATGTCATACGCACACACACTTTTCACAATTCTTAAGCAATTAAACATTTGAATGGAAATCTATATCACTACATACATGCTCTTGTAAAATAAAGTATATGTTCAAGGTGTTCCCTACCTCAAGTCTTCATTTGATCAATGCATCAAGGTCCCACGTGGCTCCTTGTGCACTAGTCCACACGTACCACCTATGGTACCACATAACAGGTGAAACACATCACAAAAGATGCAATAAAGAAGGTGTAAGACCCTCCAAGAATCTTAAAGTCAAACCCAAAAGTCAACACAATTTATCTCAGTCGATTAATCGAATTCCAAAATCGATTAATCGAATCTAGTTCGATTAATCAATTTCCAAAATCGATTAATCGAAGGTCAATATCGATTAATCGAAGTAATTTCGATTAATCGAAATTCTCCTTTTCGCAAAGTCGATCCTCAATTCGAGCATGAAGTTTTCATTCGATTAATCAATCCAATTTTGATTAATCGAAATTCTTCTTTCATAAAGTCGACCCGCTCGAGCATCGAGTTTTCATTCGATTAATCGAATCCAATTTGATTAATCGAAATTCTTCTTCGCAAAATCGACTCGATTCGAGCATCGAGTTTCACAAGTTGATTAATCGATCCCAAATCGATTAATCGAAAACTAAATCGATTAATCAAATCCATTCGATTAGTCGATTTTCCTCAATCATTTCTCCAACCCCCGGGTCCACCAGAGTTCCCAATGATTAATCGATTCCCAAATCGATTAATCGAAATCAAAAATCGATTAATCGAAATCAAATTCGATTAATCAAATCTCTCGACCTTTCAACTTCCCAATTTCGATTAATGAAACCCAATTTGATTAATCGTCGATTCAACCCTTCTTCTCTTCCCAATCTTTTTCATACTTTTTCCTCTATTTTTCTAAGCCATTATCCTATGATTTAACCCACATTCAAACACAACTTAACCCCTATAATCTATGCATCTTATTTACGAAAATTTTTACCTTGAATAGATCTCAAGTTGATTTCAAATCAAATGGTTGGAAGGCTAGGGTTTCCAGCTTTTGTTCTAACAGATCCGCGTTGAATCCGGCTTTTATCTCTTGAATCCCCCCTCCAATCAGTTGCAATAACTCCTCTCCTACTTCTCTCTCTTTCTCTCTCTTCTTTACTCTCCTTCAACAACCAAAAATACACATCTAGGGTTATTAAACCCTTTTATCTATCTCCCTCATTGTGTGTTGAGCACATACACTGCAGTAGGTGTAAGTGACTTCTCATTTACATCACACACCACATAATCACTCAAACTATCACATCTCGTCCGTTCATCACATTCTATGCTAACTTATGATCTCCTGATTGGTCAAACTTGTGACCAATCGGGCACGGATCTCGAGGTCATAGTTTAGCGTGATTTTTCGGGCTATTACACATACTTAAACAATCTCTTTCTGAATCTTAGGTGATGTTAACTGTAAATTTTCGAGAGCATTACTTAACACAACCCTCTTAATCTCTTCGCTATGAATGGAAAGAAAATTCAATAGTTTACGAAAATTTCCTTTATTTATTGAATCCGCTGATTCATCATGGCCACGAAAAGCTAACCCTTGACGAAGAAGAAATCGTACGCAATCAATCGATGCATACAAACAAGCTTTGTAATCTAATTTTTCTTGGTCAGTATGCTTCTCGAAACAGTCTCTATGTGTTACATTTGATTTAAAAGATTTTCACACATCACATAAGCTTAATGATGAGAACTATTAGGTCCTCCAACATGAGTATTTAATCTCTCTTTCTTCTTCCAACTTCTGAAACCTTCACTAACAAATTGCTCACCACTTGTCCTCCTTTATCCGATTTAAATAGATAGCAATATAAGCAATGAAAGTAGTCATTTTTTAGTTTATTGTCTTAAAAGCTCTTATCAAATTTGAGGTGAGTTTATTTTTGAAGTCGGCCCGAACTCGATCTCTAAGAGAAAAAGAGAAGAGGAGCAAAATGGAAAAACTTGAACGCTGAAAAAAAGAAGTCTTATGAAGAAAAGTACCAAGCTGATAAAGAAGCTTATTTATAGATCCTTAGTAAGGAGAAGTGCCAAAATATCCAGTTTATTTTTGGGTCAGCCTTGGTTTTTATATTAACCAAATCGGGCTCAGCCAGACTGGGCTTTGACTGTTTACCCTAGAAACTAGGCCTAAACCAAGAAAGAGTATAAATCGCATTCGCCAGAGCACACACATCAAATAAAAATTTATTCACATCTTTATCCTAAACATAACCATATTTCCTAAACATAAATTATGTATTCACTGAGTATGTTTCACTCTTATGTATTCATAATTGATGAGTTTTTATTTTCATGCTCATATTATGTTATTCCACTCACATGGGGAGCACAAAGATTCAAAGAAAGTGGAATAAGATGCATGGTTCACTGATATAGTCTAACCATATATTATATTTGACGATATTTATTTCTCATTTAGCAAAGAGAAAGGGGGGCATACTAAACAACTATATCTAGCTCTGGCAGAGAGCTAAAAAATAGCTATACCAAATATAACCTTATATTCCTACAACCTCCATGCACATATATCACCCATTAAATCCTAAATAAGAGATATCTACACATACTTCCTATAACCAAAATAAATATAAAAAAATTAGAGCAAACGTTGTCAAAAAAATCATAACAAGAAAGGAAATAATAATACCCATCGTGCTAATTTCACACAAAAAAGAAAATCCACATTGATATCATCCATGAAAGCCTTGATACAAGATTACAACTTTACAAGATATCTACATACATAGGTTCCACCATAACAAGCCAAGGTTGTGATATTTTTTTTTTGTTCAAAATAAATAAATAAAATTATGACCATTGTGGTATTCTATTAATAACAAAAAAAGAAGAAGCATAAATGTCATATTCATAAATAAATTCAAAATCCTAGATGCATACATCTAGAGAAACTTGGAAATGAGATATTTACTTAGAAAATTCGTATAAAACCCTATAACAAAATCATATTGACGAGAAAGAACTTCTACACAATGTGCCATTCATCCATAGAAATCAAATTTTCAGATGGGTATAATACTTTAAAAATAAAATAAAATATATTTATATGCATAAATATCCCATCATAACATCCAAAATCACAGCAAAATCCTGCAAAAAAATCCAAATAAGAAGAAAAAAAAACCCTGCCCAATTTGTGATTCATATATAAAACTCAAAACCCAGAGGCCAGATGAACACCATCATAAAATCCTATACATAATACATCTATACACATAAATTCACAAAATCACACCAAATTCTGTAAAAATAATAACAAGAAAAACCCAGATGCTATTTATACGTAGAAATTCCATCACAACAAACAAAATCACAGTAAATCCTTTAAAAATCAAAATAACAACAAAAATAATGATGTATGATTCATATATAAAAAATCAAAACCCAGTTACAGAAATCTACACATAAATGACATAATAAACAAGCAACAAATTCCATAAAGAAAATCATTATAATAAGAAAAAAAAATACCATTTATGCTATTATCTAAAATAAAAAAATAAAAAACCCAGATCAAAAATCGTAAATCAAAATTAATTAAAATCAGAAAAAAAAAGCTTACGGTGAACGAGGGAGCTGGGTTGCAGGCTTGCAGCCCGTGGCGGCGTGGGGGATTGGCGGCAACGGGCAAGAGCCAGAGCCAGAGAGTCAGAGAGAACAGAGTCAACAGACAGAGGGAGGGTGGAGGCCGGAGGGGCTGGTTGCCTGATTTAGAGAGAGGGCGTGGGTTTTTTAGAGAGAGGGACGTGAGTTTTTTCAGAGAGAGAGAGTGTGTGTGTATGGGTTTTAGGGTTTTAGAGAATTAGAGAGATAAAAGGCTGAAAAGAGGGGAGGCCGGACCGCCGGAGGGCGTGGGAGTTGGGGCGATGGGAGACTGGGAGGGGTTTAGGGATTAAACTAAAGAGTTTAGGGAAAGAGAATAGGGAGAGAGAGAGAAAAACGGGAGAGAGGGCGTGGGTCGTGGGAGTTGGAGCGATGGGAGACTGGGAGGGGTTTAGGGTTTAAACTAAAGAGTTTAGGGAAAGAGAATAGGGGGAGAGAGAATAGGGAGAGAGAGAGAGAGAGAGAGAGAGAAACGGGAGAGAGGGCGTTAGATGTTTTTTAGTTAGCTTTTATATATATATATAAAATAAAATAAAAAATAATAATAAAAATATGGGTTTTAGTGGGGGCGTGCGCCTGCACTGGGGGGTATGTGGTTCCGCCACTAATTATATGACACACATCACACTCAAATGTGAATTTAGGGCTGTTTTTTTTTATCTAGGACACATGGCATAAAAAACAAAACATCTAATAGGTACGCCATGATCTCAAGATCTATTGTATGGAAGATAGGAGTGAAACACAACCTCTGTCATCTGATCCGAACAATCAATGTTTTTTAAGTTCCAGGAGTCTAGGATGTGGGTGCCTTCAAAGAATGCGAGGGTGAAAATAGAAGTACCCTAGTTTTAATTTGCTATCTCGAGTGCTTTGAAAATACGTTGGAGATCTTTTATCCTTTGCATCAAAGATCATGAGAACATGGGCGTCAAAAATACATGTAGAAATACATAGCGGGGGCAATCCAACTGGTTGAACCTCCTTTCATGTTCAACCGAGTTTGTTTAGATAAGAGTCCTGACTTTCAAGTTTTTAGTTTTATTGGATGACATTTAATTAAGATTCACTCATATCCAAATGACTACAAATCAGGTTGATGACGAAATCAGATTCAAGCAGTTGGACCTGATCATTTCCCTATACCCAAAAGGTACTCACTAACAAGCAAGGTGTCCAACTCTGACTCGATATCGGGTAATGTTTGTGGAGGACCGATACGTATTGGTCAATGTATTTTTTTTTTTTCAAAAAAATCTGAAGAAACCATCAAACAAGCAATGTCTCAGCTGAGACCTGAGCCGTATTGGCTGATACCCGATACGGCTATACATATTGACCAATACGGTGCTCTATCAACCGATACTCATATGGTCCTGATACTGTTATCGGGGTGGTATCGGTATCGGTTAACTAAAAACCTTATATATATATATAGGCCAAGGGATATGCGCCCGTGCATAGAGATATCTCTATACCAATTGATATGAGCGCGGCACGTAGCATCCTTTTTGTGAAGTGATGGATGATATGGGGCTCACTTTACTAACTAGGGTTACACTTTTAAATGTTAAATACTCTTTTAGCCGCCATTCTCATAGTGACAAATTTCGTCGAATTTCGGTGAAATTTCGTGAAATTCGCCGAAATGGGGGTTCAACGAAAGTTTCGTCGAAATTTCGCTATTTTCCGAAATTTCGATATTTTCGTCAAAATTTCGGTATTTTTCTTTTCAAATTTTTATTCAAAAATTTTGAATTTTTCTATTTTTATATTAGTAATTTAATTACTAATAAATGGCAAAAGCAAAAGCAAAGTTTGACTTTTGCTCACCGGTTACCACTAACCAGCTGTTGTATGTTTAAGAGTAGAGTTGAAGCAATTTATAGATGGGTTGAAGTGTGTAGAATTCTCTCCCCAACGATGTGGGACTAAAGCTACATAACAAAAACGTCACTTTTTCTTTATGCCTTTGTAGCTTTGTGCTTAAGCTTCAATGCTTAGCACAAGCACTTAAATATAGTGTTTTATATATATTTGATCCCCGAAATTAATCCGAAATGTACCGAAATTAATCCGAAATGTACCGAAAGGACCCCCCACCGAAAAGTTACCAAAAACGAAATTTGTCACTATGGTCATTCTTGACTTTTTAAAATTGTTTTTTTTTTTTCCTGTTTTTCCAAAAAAGTGTTAGACTTACTTTTTCATTCTTATTTTACACAAAAAAATGTGGCGCTGCACTGGCGCTAACGCTTCGAGGCGAAGCATTAACGCCGAAATGAAGCAAATACCCTTAAAGCAGGCGGACACTAAATGAAACACCGATACTTCGAAAAAATAAAACAAAAATTATCGAAGCGTCGATGCCCCTAAAATGAAGCGTCGACGCTTCGTTTAGGGGCGTTGGCGCTTCCATTGAAAAAAAAAAATCGAAGCGCAATGTCACGGGGTCACTCGTCCAACGCTCGATGCACTAAGTTAGCCAATTAAGCCCCAATAGTCACGCGATGCAGATTCCCAGATGCTATAAAGGGTGGAAGTTTTGTCCTACTCAAGCTTCACCTCAACCTCTACGTTCGGACTTCGCCCTATAAAGCAACGCAGCAGGTTAGAGCTGACAACGACGATTGTCAACGCAAGAGGCAACGATGTTTGATAAAGTGATAGACAGCAACAAGCATATACCGAGCCCCCTTTGGGCTAAGACCCGCATCGCCGAGGTGGTGGAAACCACCCCAAACACGATGGCCCTAGTACACGACGTAGTTAGGATGACCACTGATCTGTGCCGAAATATGACTATATTTCGCACTTTAATTCCTACATTTAGCTATCCGATGAAAACTATATGATGGCTGTTGTCTAGTTTTAGTGATTTCAAGTGTTTCTGATCATTGAATCTTGAAAGAGCATAAAAGAGGATAATTAAGGGTTACACAAGAACATTGGACTAAGAAGTCAGCAGAAGCATCAAAATCCGTGAAAATGATTGATTGGCTCAGCATCCATCAGAAGAATAAAGAAGTTACCTTTCCGTGTCAATCGATTAAAAATCAATTCTCAATCGATTGACAAGAAGGACAACTTTTCCCCCTCTACTTCAAATTTGAATTAATTCAATTGATTGATATTTGAACTCAATCGATTGAATTCAAATTCAAATAATGTCGCCAAAAAGTGAATTTGAACTCAATCGATTGAGATTGAAATTTCAATCGATTGATTCTATTTTTGAAAGTTGGCTTGCCCGTTCCCTATAAAAACAATGCTACGGCTTAGGGTGGGGGCTCTCCCTTGGTAGAATTTTCTTAGGTTTTGTCCCATCTTTTCTTATAGTTTTTGAATGATAGTTCGTAATTAGGAATAAAGTATTATAACGAGAGACTTTTTGGTAAATAAAAGTGCAAGTTTAGATGATGGCTTCTGGTTTACAACAGGCTTATAGATCGAGGATGAGCGAATAAATCCTCTCATTAAAGGAGGAAGCGACCCCTAAATGAGTAACTGCTTTATTGTTAATTTTATAATTTTTTATCATTGTTATTGAATCATTCTGCTAAAAAGTGTGTGCTTAATTGAATATCAACGAATGCTCATTTATAGTCGTCGATCTTGGCTATCAGCGACCATAGAAGGATCATTCCATCTAGATCTGTTCCTGCAGGCCGATCTAGGCTGTAGAGTGATTGATTCTTCCCACTGTGATTTCGAATTTGAGATACGCTATGTCTTTCACATGATTCATACCGCATTACGCTGAGTCATAGTTTTTGGATAGGGTATGCCGGATCAATAATCGCATTCTTTACGATTCATTTTTCTTCTTGATAAATGATGGTATTTTGATGTAGTATGAAATCATGTGATTAATTATAGAGAAGTTATAAATCTAGGGTCAATAAACTCCTTAATCATCTCTTAAATTGTTATTTTCTTTATCATAATTTGTTCTTGCATAGATTAATTTATGTTTATCGCTCTAGCATCGTGTGGTAATAGCTTAGTGAATCAATGCTCTCTCCCTTGGTACTTTCTTAGTCATCTTTTTCTCTTTAGAATTAATTTAATTACGCGCTTCCTTGTGGGTACAACACCTTTGATTTTATCGTGCTACAATTGATCTTGTGCACTTGCAAGGTAAACTTTAAAACCAATCAACCACGCTCCAAGCATGGCCCGAATGTACGCACTCAAGCTCACGTGACTAGTGTATGTGTTGGGTCGGGGACCCCAACTCATGTCCCCCTATATAAGGGTAAAACAGTAACTTGACCAAAATGACGGAAGAACCTCAAACGTATTGGTTTAATATACTGCCCCAATACGCTGCAACACCCCGCATCGCTCCCCCACATGGTCATGTCGCGTTCATGTCACGCCCATGTCTTCACCCTTCATCCTAACGTGTCGCGACGCCCTCGTGGCCCTTGACCAACTCACTTGGTGCCACCCTCATGGCTATGACGCACTAATAATGCACATGACGTAGAAAAGAAAAATGACCTTGCAATTAACCCGGATGGCCACGCCGCATGCCTCCGTCACAGCTAGCGCTTCTAAACCGAAGCGTCGGCGTTTCGTTTTAGGGGCGCTGGAGCTTCCATATAAAAATAAATAAATAACTATTTTTTTTTAAGTGAAGCATCGACACCCCTAAACGAAGCGCCAACACCCCTAAAATGAGGTGTCAACGCTTCTCTACAACGGTGCTAGCGCTTCGCTAGCGGGCGCTCATATTTTTTGAGTAAAATATATCTAAAAAAGTAATATAACACTTTGTTAGAAAAAGAGAGAAAAACTTCTAAAAAGTCAAGAACGACGAATGAAAGGATATTTAACTTTTAAAATATTTTAAAAGTGTAACCCTAGTTAGTAAAGTAGTTCCAATGTCACCCATCACTTCATAAAAGGGTGCCACGTGTCGCGCCAATGTCAATTGGCGTAGAGATATCTCTACGCTTGAGCGCATTTTCCCCTTTTCTATATATATATATATATATATATATATATATATATATATATATATATATATATATATATATATGGGAGCCGATTAGGTCCTCCATTGGAGGACGGTCACCGTCCTCCAAGATCCGCGTGGAGCTCCACGTGGCACCCAAAACAGTGTTTGGGTGCCACGTGGAGCACAAGTGGACGGTATAGATCAATATTAAAAAAAAAAAAAATCGAAAAAAACGTTTTAAACCCACAAGTCAAAGTTTGATGGGTTTCATTGGTTCACCTTTCACGGTTCAAAAAACAAACGGTGGAGATGAGTTTTCAAATTTTTTTTTTTTTTCAAAGATGATCTAAGCAATGCACCCGAGCTCCACGTGACATCGAATCAATCTTTTGGGTGCCACGTGGAAGCTTGGAGGACGGTGACCATCCTCCTATGGAGGACGGAGGCCTTTTCCTATATATATATATAGGCCCGTGGATATGCGTCCGGACGTAGAGATATCTCTACGCCAATAGATATGAACATGACACGTAGTGCCCTTTTTGTGAAGTGATGGGTGGCATGGGGCCTACTTTACTAACTAAGGTTACACTTTTAAAAGTTAAATACCCTTCCAGCCATCATTCTTGACTTTTTTAAAGCGTATTTCTTTTCTCTATTTTTCCAAAAAAGTGTCAGACTTACTTTTTCATGCATATTTTACTCAAAAAAGTGGTGTCTGGTAGCGAAGCGCTAGCACCATGGGGAGCAAAGCACCAACACCCTAAAATGAAGTGCCGATGCCCCTAAAACGAAGCGACAACGCCTCATTTTAGAAGCGTCGACGCTTTGTTTAGCGGCGCCGACACTTTGAAATAAAATAAAATAAAAATTATCGAAGCGTCGATGCTTCGTTTAGAGGCACTGACACTTCCATAAAAATAAATAAATAAATAATCTTTTTTTTTTTGTTTAAATCGAAGCGTCGGCGCCCCTAAATGAAGCGCCGACACCCCTAAAACGAAGCGTGCGACGCTTCTCTTTAGAGGTTTTAGCGCTTCGCTATCAAGCGATAGGTGCTCATATTTTTTTAGTAAAATATACTTGAAAAAGTAAGTCTGAAACTTTATTAAAAAAAGACAAAAGAGAGAAAAAAGAAAGAGAGTTTAAAAAGACTTCTAAAAGTCAAGAATGATGGCTGAAGATGAATATAACTTTTAAAATATTTTAAAAGTTAAACTTTAGTTAGTAAAGTGAGTCTCATGTCACCCATCACTTTATAAAAGAGGTGTTACCATGGGTCAAAATATCGAAAAACCGGTACGTATCATCCTGACCTCTAGGACAATACGTATCGAGTATCGTCCGAAACATTCAATGTATCGGCTAAAATTGAATGCATCGGTTTGATATATATATATATATATATATATATATATATATATATATATAATCTCGAAAAATACTAAAAAAAATAGAAAATTAAATTTAATGATTTTCTATTTATTTTAACATTTTTTAAATTTATTTTAAGCTTATTTGATGCATATTTCATAATTTTATCAACACAGAACCTAAATTATATTGTACATGACTCATGATCAAAATTAAAAGGTACATTATACATGCAAAACTTACTTTAAAGCTACATTAAATTTCGTAGTGGTTCTTGGCCCTCATGATCATCATCATCGGTGCGCGAGCTTTTCCTATAATGTTGGACATATTGATACCCATGATTATATGTGCCCCCTTGAAATTGAGGCATTAGCGACGAATATGGCTCAGTATAATAGGTAAAGGTCAGTCCTCCAAAAATTTGACCAACAAAGTTATATGGCCGGGGATAGGTTAGTTGAGGCCGATAGTATAGGTTACTGGTTCCTGAATCTTCGGTATCTTACAAACTAAATCCCCCGAAGCTAGTAGTCATATAACTCACATCATCTTGTGGACCTTGTGGTGGTGGTAGTGTTTGGTGAAATTCTGACGCTCCTCTTCTTTCAACCCCTCCACCTCTAAATGTAGGAGTGTCATATATTATTATCGGCTCATCATCCCATCTAGCAATACTGCAAAAAGAATAAGAGGGATCAATATCATCCCCTCCACTACTAGTGCGAATATGGGTTTTATCACCTCCACCATCACTCCCATAATCGCCATTATCACTATCGGGCTGCATTTCATCATCAGATTCAATCACTGAATGACGATTCAATCTTCTTTTCAGTCTCGGTGGTTGAAAAGTCTGCTCATCCGCTACTCTTTCAGCATTGTCCAGCCATGTAGTGCTTCCAGCATCTAATACTAGCTCTTTTCTCTTTTTGATCCACTGATTCAAAGGATCATCCTCCGTGAATATATAATCCAACTCGATGAGATCAAAATATTCACTATCTGTAAGGTAGAATATAATAGATGAATTAGTATATACCTCTTCTATTACATCAAATAAAAATTATATGAGCTAAAACTTTTTATATAATTGCTTACCACGATTGATTCTCTGTATATTCCTGACCCTTAATCACATGTTGTAGTGGTAATAGACTAACTTTTCCAATTATTCCATAGTTAGCCTATTCCTTATCTTCGTGTAAATGAGAGAGAAGGTACTCCAATTCTGCTCACAGTTGGACGAGGAACATGTTTGGGATAAAGGCAGCATTACAACCCGCCTCAGTATCGGACCATCACCTCCATAGTGCATCCACCAATCAACGGGTTTATCGTACTTGATTTGGGATTATGCTAACGGGGTCCTAAATGATCCATGTCTCTTGCGGAACATATCAATCTATGAAAATCGAATATAATAACCCACATATCAATAAACAGATCATATGGCACTTGATTTATTAGTTATAAGGTATGATTACTCACATCTCTTATGGTTTGACGTTGATCCGACAACTCATGAAGCATTCGTTGGATCACATTGAGCACATCGTTGTACACTTTTTCGACCTCACTCAACTCGAAGCGTCACATATACTGGAAGGCCGGATTCAAGTAGTATGCTATACATTATATATGAGCAATTTTACTAGTACATGAAAACAGTGAATAATATTAAAAATAATATATAAATAAAAATAACTACATAAGCAGTTTAACATGTAATACCTGCAACATGTAAGTACTGGTGGAATTGTGCATCCCACCTTTTATCGATAATCGCTCAATATCGTTTATATTTTATAGGACATTTGGTTTTAATAGCCAATTTTATTTTATCTATTGACTCGTAAACATATCCCATCGTTGGTTTCTCATCACCATCTACCAACCTCAACACTTGCACTAACGGGGTAGTGATGACGATCAGGTGATCAACATCTGCCAAAAATTGGGGGGTTGTAGATCAGGTCAACAACTTCATTGCACACATGCCTCTTTGCTCATGGGAGTTCTAACTCATATTTTCTTCATTCTTCGGAGTTGACCATGTTTTTCAGCTCACGCCTATATTTAGCCAAGCTCTATAGGGCTAGAAACTGTGTCGCAAATCATGTAATCACATGTCGGAGCAGCTCGTTCTTGGTAATTTCTCTTATCAAATTCACTAACTTGTCACTGTTGTATAGATGGAAAGTAATCGTTATTCCCTTTTGAATAGTTGTTTGTGTCTTGCTTCTCTTTCTCAAATCCTCAAGAATGAAGTCCATGCAATGAACGACATACGGAGTCCAGTACAAGTGAGGTATCTTCAACATTAACTGTCTGCTTGCGGCTTTGAAATTGGCAACATTATCTGTTACCACCCACACAACCTGATTCTCTCCAGCATCTTCAACTAAATTTATCCATTAGTTGGAAGAGGTAATCAGCAGTCTTCGCATGTTTAAAAGCATCAACTGATCTTAGAAATACTTCCTGACATCGCTGTAGACTAAAAAGTTTATCAAAGTTTTCTTTATGGAACGATCCATCCATCGCATATAATTGTGTAACCTCTCTCATCCCATACTTCATAGAAGCTATCCACATAAGCTCATATCTCCTTGTACTCATCATATAGTAGGAGCTCAAATACCTCATATGCAGAAGACTTTTTAACTCCTGAACCAGCTTCTATATTTGTATCAATCATACTTTTGAAGTATGGCGACTCTACAACCTGACTCGGAATATGGTTGTATATCACAAACTTTGCAATTGATTTTCTAAGCCTCTTTCCTCATTTTTCAGTGAGGTTGCACTCAATTTAGTTTGTTTGGAGCTTTCTGTCTGATACAAACGGATCCATGGGACCCGTAGTACGACCTGTAGTAGATGGCTTAGTCTCCCTCACGGATGCTGACCTACGCAACCTAGCAGTCGCCTAAATGTCCTCATCAACATCAACAACATGTGGCATATGCCTAGATCCACCACCAGCAACAGGCATGGATGAGCCCCTCAACCTGGATCGAAACCGATAATTAGCTTCTTCTTGATCTCATCGCTGTCGTGCTTCTTTAGCACTCTCCCTCATGACTCTCGCTGTTTGCTCATCCTCATCCTTATCATCCTCAAGTCCAAATACAGAAAACTCTGGATCTCCCCTCCTTATTCTCTCATATATTTCTCTATCTCGGTCGACTTCTACTTTTTTCTTTCCCTTAGCCGCTTGTAATCTCGCTCTGACAGCTACTCACCTCTCTGAGTACATTGAGACACCCTTTTGTCTCTCCCTTAACATGAGCCAAATGCTCATTCAATCGTGTGATACTTCCTCCCATTGATTTTTTCTCACAAAACTTGCATTCTATTCAGAGTCTATCACTATTATTATTGTGCCATATTGCAAGGTTGATCTGATGATTGTACCATATTTATTTATTTCATCTGCATGAATAAGCAAACGATTGGATTCAATTAAAACATTTAGATTACACTTGAAAATAATATTTATTTGATATTATTCTAATTTTTAGATTACATTTAAAAATTTATTTAATATTATTCTTATTTTTAAAAATTTTAGGTTACATTTGAAAATTTATTTGATATTATTCTTATTTTTTAAATATTATATTATATTTTATTAAATTTATTTGATATTATTTTAATTTTTTTAAAAATTATTTGATATTATTCTAATTTTAAAATATTAGATTATATTTTATCAAATTTATTTGATATTATTCTAATTTTAAAAAATTTATTTGATATTATTCTTATTTTTAAAATATTAGATTATATTTTATCATATTTATTTCATATTATTGTAAAAATTTTAGATTAAATTTGAAAATTATATTTAGTTGATATTATTCTAATTTTGAAAATACTAGAAAATCATATTATTCTAATTTTTAAAATATTATAAAATCATATTATTCTAATTTTGAAAATATTTAAAAATCTTATTTATTTCAAAATCTTACTTATTTGAAATTGATGTATCACATGCATCATGGGGTATGTGTGATATGTGTAATTGATGCGTCACATACCCCATGCTACATGCAACACATGTGATACGTGTGTAATTGATGTGTTACATACCCCATACCACATGTGACAAATGCAACACATGTAACATATCAATTACATCCGTGTCACATACCCCATGTCACATGCGACACATATGTAATTGATGTGTCACATACCCCATGCCACATGTGACACATGCAACACATGTAACATATCAATTACATCCGTGTCACATACCCCATGTCACATGCGACACATATGTAATTGATGTGTCATGGGGTATGTGTCACATGTGTGACACATCAATTACATGCGTTGCGATACATATAACACATGTGTAATTGATGTGTCACATACCCCATAACACATGTCACACACACATGCACACACCCACACACACACACACACATATATATATATATAATATTAATTTTTATAAATAATTTATAGGTAGATCTTGAAATTTAATGATTGATCTTGAAATTTTAGGTATAGATCTTGAAATTTTAAGGGTAGATCTTGAAATAATAAATCTCTAAAGTGTACGAAAATAAGAGAAAATGATAAAACATGTACGTACTTTACGATTTTCGGCGATTTGAGTGTTGATTCGGCCTTAATATGGGCTAAGAGTGAAAAAAGGAAAGAACACCAAGCTTAGAGAGTGAAAAATGGCTGCTCGAGAAAGAATATGTCGAAAGAGGGGTTTTAAAAACCCTTTTGTACTTCACATGTGACTGGGGGCCTACACTCAAATTATCGTCCGATAATTTCTCTCTTTTATTTTGTCGCTTTAACTAACTATATTATTAAATGATAATATCAAATTATCGTCCGATAATTTGATATTATCGTTCATATCAGACCATACGGACGACAACTTTACCATCCAATAATTATATGGTTTTGGTGTATACTCGATAAAAACCCATCTTACCGTATTGTTGAGCGCTAAAAACAATACGGATCGGTGTGTATATATATATATATATATATATATATATATATATATATATATATATATATATATATACTTATTGGCCCATATTTGATCGCATGGAGGTCATATTCAGGGCCTAATAGTTGTAATCATGTAAGTTTGTGCTAAATTATCAAAATGGAATCCGTGAAAGTCAAGATTCCCTTAGATCCAAGGGTTTAAAGCCCGTGAAACCGACAGCATCGCTTAATACTGTATACTGTATTAGTGAGTCAATATCTAATATTTTACCGTTGCCTAATAATTTATGTTCTGAATTAGTGAGTCAATACCTAATATTTACTCCAGCACTCTGCGTCTCTTCCTTTATATAAAGCACCACTTCAAAGCTTCCCTCCCCCATTTTTAAACGACTCTTCTGCAACTTCGATCTCTCCTCTCTTATTCAACTTTACAGCTAAAAAAGAATAGAAACCAGAGAACAGAGTAAAGCGGTTGAAACCCTAGAAACTGAGATCCATATAGAAGATGATGCAGAAACTCTTCGGAGGCTCTGCCTCCAAAGAGATCAATTCGTCTCCTCCAACACCCTCATCTCAAAACCCTAATTTTTCATCGGTCGTCTCTGCCGGCCCAGCGAGGCCGCTCCGCCTTGTTTATTGCGATGAGAGGGGCAAATTTGTGATGGACCCCGAAGCGGTGGCCACGCTTCAGCTCGTCAAAGGGCCCATCGGGGTCGTTTCCGTGTGCGGCCGTGCACGGCAGGGAAAGAGCTTTATTTTGAACCAGGTGATTGATTCTAGGGTTTCCGCTTGGTTCCTTTGCAGATGCATATATGAATCGTTGATCTTGTTTTGTAATTTGTGTTCTGGAGGTCTAGTTTCTTGTGAAGGAAAACTATTATCTAAGTGTTTTTTTTTAGGTTGATTAAATAAGGAATTGTTGAGCAAAATGCAATTTTTATTTACTTTTTGGGATGAAAATTGAGCAAAGCGCAAATTCGGTGATGAAAAGTTGTAGTAGTAGATTCCAATTGGTGGGCACAGTGTTGGTCCGGGTATGGTGAGATAGCCAAGTGTCTTCGAATTTGAAAGGTCTGGGCCCTCAAGCTCCTTCACCTGTTGAGACAATGCCTGGAATATGATCGGAAACCGTGCTAGTCAGACCTGCTGAAACTGGATTTGGGAAATGCTCTTACCATTTTGTAGAAACAACTCTATCCATGCTACTCTGGATAGGATAATTATGACCATTGGACCAAGTGTATTGAGGCGGTTCATAGGAATATAAAGAAGTTCAACATCTGGCATAAAGTATGAATGTCCCCTCATGCTGCTGGTAATCTTGTAACTCCTTGATATCTCTTCTATAAAACGTATCACATTGAAGTCACAATCTACTACACAGTTGGTTCTACCTAGCTCTTACATCAAGCAGTCCCTTACCGAAATTTGTCAAAAGGTAGAATCATTAGGCCTATAGACAGTCGAGAAAACCAAGGGGAAATCGTTTGCGTAAAGTTTGCACTTCAATAAAACTGCTGATCATAACGTCCAATTTTTGGATTATCCTCCTATCCATGTGTCACTATCTCGGAAATCTGGTACGTGTTGGTTTGCCCCCAGACCGATACTGGTAAATTGAATGTATCAGTTCAATGTATTGGGTGCTCAATATTTTTTTTCAAAATCGAAAAATATCCAAATTTTAGAAATTCTGTCTTCTTTTTTTTGTAATTTTAAAAATATAGTTTGGTACAATTAGTTGTATTTATCTTATTTTTTGATAGAGTTACCTAATTTTTTCCCCTCTTTTCTTCTTCGAGGGTGTGGGAATCGTTTATTTTAGTGCCAAAATGTGTGGGGGAGTAGGGGGTTGAGGTTAGAAGAAGAGGAGGAAAAATGGAAGAGGATAGAAAAATAGAAGAGGGAAAAGTGGAGTAAAAAGGGGTTTCGGGTGACTTATATGGAGAAATATAGCACCAACTAAATGATTGATTGGTACATTGTAAATATCGTTCGATATGGATAATAATTTCATTGTACGGGCTGTTGCCTTCCGAAACTGATACGAAAGGTTTTAAATAGCTTGCGCTACGGCGCTACGCTACACGCCTCGTAGCATCACACACTTGAAAAGCTATGTAGCTTCCCCATATAGCTTTCAACATGTGTAGCTTGACCATAGCATACTGTCATGGGGGTACAACCTGCCACATCTGCTACGCCCATGTGGCGCCTTGATGCCACTACAATGAGGCCAACCTAACCTCCCATCAGCTTTGATGCCAACTGTCACGGGGGCATAACCCGTCATGTCTGCTACGCCTGTGCGTCGCCTTGATGCCACTACAACAAGGCCAGCCTGAGTTCCTAACCCTCCATCAATTCTGATACCACCCCCTTAGAGGACGGGAACTCTCCTCATGGTTACTTTCTTGGCTAAGGCCTACCATCCAAGCGCATCGTGCCCCTTGCGACACGCATGCACGCACCTTCGTGCCCCACTTGGCCTGCTAAAGCTTCACCCTATGTGCCATGCATTAGTTCCTCCCGTGCAACAATAGCATGTAGCTCTTCATGCCGTCCCATTCCAACATGTCTCATTGCCATACTGAACGAAACCCACCCTCGCGCGTGACACTCGCAACCAACACACATCTTAAGCATGCAAGTGCCCATGTAGTCCACGAGTGACTCCCTCATATCCAACCTATGTGCAATGCTACCTTCCATGGGTGACACATGACATTGCTGAAGCAACGCCTTAGGCCTACCGTTACAGACCTAGGAGACCACTGTGCACCCTTCAGTGCTCCAAAGCCCCATGTTTCATATTATTTTATAATATAAAAAAAATTTGCTACAATTTGCAGTGGGCGGTAACGACAAGTGTCGATTATTCTCTATTTGCAGTGGGCGGTAACGACAAGTGTCGATTATTCTCTAGTGCAATTACTTTAAGTGATCGTTTTACTTAGCACATGCGGCAACAATGGGGGCGGATATCAGGCTTTTAAATACATAGTCATCGGCTTTCATGGCTGAATTCTGCTTTTGGGGGCTGATATTAGGCTTCTAATTACACACAAACACAATGCATGAAAAGCAAAGTAGTCAACAAGCAGCAACAATGGGGGCGGATATCAGGCTTCTACTTACACACAAACACAATTACACAATGCATGGAAAGCAACAACATAAACATACAACAAAGATTGAAAGAATCTAAGACTGATATCAAATACTACAAAAATTTCAAAAAATACAAAAACAAAAAATCTAGAAATAGCAGAGAAACAACGAAATCAAATTGAATTGTGAATTAAATGTCGATTAAAGGAGTACCGCTTGGAGAAAGCGCTATCGGATTCGGAAGTGATGGTGATCTTGTTCTCATCGCGGACGACGGCGACGCCTGACGGAGTCGCCTACTTGGGGAGAGAGAGAGAGGTGCAACCGTGCAGGGCACTGAACGGCTAGACCACTGGAGAGAGCACATAGAGGAGAGGGTTTGGGGAGGAGCTGGATGGAGGCCTGAGGCTGTCAGGCTGGAGAGAGAGAGAGAGAGAGAGAGAGAGAGAGAGAGAGAGAGTCGGGGGCCCTTTATATATATATATATTCAAACCTAAGTTTTAAAAGGGGATTTTTTTTTGGGGCCCCTGAAAATCGGGGGCCCAAGGCAGCCGCCTGGTTGGCCTTGGTCCAGGGCCAGCCCTGATCACACCAAATGTTCCCAATTGTTTGTGGCACACTAACCATGCAACACCACCACTTTCAAGCCAGCTTCCCATGCCAACGTGCGCCTACTTGCCACACTGCACACTACCCAACTTCGTTGGCCATCCTCACCACATATTAGGGAGCACACAACGTACACCTCCATGCTCACGCGTCACACTCCTAGCTCCAAGGCTCATGCCTTCTTGCTAGCCAATCTATCGTGCCGTAGCACACCACCGCCCAGGTCCAAGGCCCACACGCCTTCTTACTAGTACCCAGAGTAATGACCTTGTCACATAGCTGCACTTTATAAACATGGATCAAAATATCGTCCGATACCGATACGTATCGGTTTTGGACCTCACCGATACGATACAATGGGTTTTTATCGCCCCCCTGAAAAAATAGTCAAATTATCGTTCAATGTATCGTTCGTATCGGACGATAATTTGAAATTATCGTCCGATAATTTGAAATTATCGTCCGATAATTTCAAATTATTGGTTTTGATGTTTTTTTTGTTTTGTTTTTTTTTTTTTTTGGGGAAAAAATCTGAGAGTATCGTCCGGAACCGATACGTATCGTCTGATAAAGCGTACACTACAGCTTGTAGTGTACACTATATGATATAGCATACGCTACAGTACATTAGTTCAAAGATTCTTTCTTTTTACAAAACTGCCCTGAGGTGCTAAAGCCCAATGGCTTCAAACTTATTACGTTAGGAGCAAAGACTACGGTTTTATGACAAAAATGGAGTCTTCGAGAAAAATCTCAAACAATGAGAACAAAAATCGAAAAAAAATAACAAGGAGATAAAAAAAGAAGCTAGCAGCCTTCTCTTTGACAACTCCAACTCTCTCCGAGATCTTGCCGCTCTCTCTGATTTCTCTAGCCCTTTCTCTGATGTCTCATAGCCCTCTGAGTCCCAACAGCTCCAGGTATGGGGCTTATTTTTCATTTTTTATTTTTCCTTCATCTTCTTCTTCTTTTTTTCCTTGAAATTTATTATTTTTTTCTTTCATAAAATTTGTTGCATAATATATAGTTTGTGTTGATTTTTTTATGTGAATATTTTTTTTGGGCATTTTTTTTTTGAAATGAAAATCTGCACACTATATAGTGCAGTTTTTGTGCACTTTATTTTTGGAAAATCTGCACACTTTTTATGCACTTTTTTGTTTCCAAACTAATGCACACTTTTTTTAGGAAATCTGCACAAAATCTGCACACTTTTTCAGAAAAAAATTTCTAATTTATTTATTTATTTTATACTTATATTTTTTTAAATTAAAAAAATGAAAAATCGTGAGGCTTACGCCTCCCCTTGAGGAGGGGTTAAATGCTACGCTATGCGCTTTTTGCTATTAAAATTCTTGCCGATACTTATCGGTTTTGTCCATTTTTTGGACCTATGCTCCTATTCCCAGCGATATGGATACCACCTTTGTTCCCTATAACATCTAGGACAGTCCATTTCCAATAGGTACTCACCCACGAAGAAGTTGCTTACTAAACCGGGATGATTTTGTGGCCACTTGTTACCTAAAGAGCTAGTAAAGCAGGATTTTGGCGTTGGATCATTTCCTTCACTACGCTTCTGTAAAGACACTCCACCACCACTTATTAGGTAGTTCTTGATCAAACAATTAAATTTTATGAGCCCTCTAAACTGCCAACTAGTATAAAAAGGGCAACAATATCCCAATCCACCATGCACACCATTTGTGTGTTGGTCAATATTGTCAAACAACTTAAGTGATGCTTAGCCAAATTGCTTATGCGATTTCGCATAATCGCATAAGTGATGACTTCACAATTTTGTTGTTGTTAAAAAACAACTAATTTTCTATATTATTTTTTATGTTCTATACTACATTACTACTACTAGTCTATCCATGTATATTGATTTAATTATTTACTTCAATGTATACTTCATCAACGGATTGCTGCACTAACAAACTTGAGTTCTGGGAATTAGAAGGCTAAAACTGATGAATATGGCTCTCTTTTGGGGAAGCGGTTAGAATAGGGGATGACAGAAATATAAATAGTTTGTGGTGGCAGATGATAGCGGCTAAGTATGGCATTAGTAGAGATGGCTGGGAGGTTAATGCTAATCATCGCCATGGATCGGGCTGGTACAAAGGGGTCTTAATGGTGAGGGACCAGTTCAAACAATGCATCAAGTATAGCTGGGGAGATGGTGCTAAAATTGATTTCTGGTCTGATAGGTGGCTGGGGGAAGATAGGCTGAACAGTTATTTCCTACTAATTTTCCTATTGCTACCCTTAGAAATGCGGTCATCATGGAAATGGTTAATAACAATGGAGGATTGTGGGTATGGAATGTCAGTATTAGGAGGATGCTGAAAGACGATGAGATCGATTAGTTTATCAGGCTTTTTGGGTTGCTACACTCTGCTACTCCTAATAGAGCTAATATGGATTGCAGAATTTGGGCCCAAAACAAAAAGGGCACTTTACGGTTCAGTCTTTTTATGCTTTCTTCAATAAGCATAGAATTTCTCATCCCGACAAGCCTAAAAGTTTGCAGTTTTGGAAGGTAAAAGTCCCCCGAAAGATTAAATTCTTCTCTTGGTCTGTTGCCTGGGGACGGATTCTCACTAGGGACCAATTGTGGAAGAGAGGTATTGGCCGCCCTACTAGGTGCCTCCTTTACATGACGGGAAGAGAGTCAATGTCGCACACTCTGTTACACTGCAAGTTCTCGGGTAATGTGTGGAGGAATGTTCTCTCCTTATTTGGGATTAAGTGGGTCTATCCGGCTAACATTGATCTTTTGTTGCAACAATGGGATGGTGCCACCCCTTTTGAGGATGGGAAGCAGCAGATCTGGGCTAATGCTCCCTTTGTAGTATTGTGGGCCATTTGGTTGGAAAGGAACAACATGGGTTTTCAACAGAAGGCCAAACCTTTACTTCTCGTACTCAAGTTGGTCAGAGACTTTCTTCTTAGCTGGCTATCGATGGGTCAGGGACAGTTGTTGCAAGATCACTCTGACTTTTTCTCTATTTGGGATCTTATGTGCTAGTTATGGTTTCGGCTCTCACCCCTCTTGGTCCTTTTCGTCTTTTCTCTTTTCCCTTGTCTCCTCCTTTCCGTCTCTCCTTTTTACCTTCTCACACCATTCCCGTCTCCTTCCTTTTGTGATGCAGAAACTAACACAATGCAAATATGATAGGCTGAGATTATTTTAGAATTAATACGAGTAATTGAAATATGAAATTAAAGATAATTTCAATTAAACAATTTGATTTGGCCCAAAATAGTGTTACTTTCGCAGTACGTTCCCTACAAGATCTAGAAGACTAGGGTGTTCTTTAGCGAACCGCTAGATCTTCGACAATTTAGGGCTTCGAACGAACTCACGAGGGGTTCTTTCGAATCCGTGCGGAATAAATCAATAGGAAGATTATAGGTCTCTAGAAATCTAGGGATCAAATAGAAGAAATTCCGTTTTAGGACTATTGAACGATCTTAGGTTAAGGCTATGGAAAGATCGTGCAAACAAAACATACAATTAGTTCCGGATTTTGGGAATAAAATAAATAGAAAAATCAACCAAACATTTACACGTAGATGGATATAAGAGTAGATAAGAATGATAGAAAGTTGACCTTGCACCAAACCGCACGCGGAAAGAAGAATCATTCTTCTAAGTCTTGAGAGAATCTAACCCCTGAAGAAAACTTTCATAAAAGCTCTCAATTATGCAAAAGCAATATTCAATAACTATTAATTAATTAGAAGTGTATTTACAAGGCCTTTATATAGGCAAACCAACCCCACAAAGCATAAATTCGAAATAAAGAATCCTGAAGCAACTAAAATTCTAAAAAACGCAAATTTTGCCTCAATTCGTCTAGTTGCCAATGTGTTGAAGCATCTCACGGACGTCCTTCCTGAGACTCACAGATGTCCGTCATATGCTTAAGGATGTCTGTCCATTTCATGGACGCCTGCAATGCACAAAACAGAGAGACCTCTTAATCACAGACGTCCGTCATGATGTCACGGACGTCCGTGCTTCAGTCCTTCAGAACGCTTTCATTCTTCGGTTTGCATCCTTAGGGATGTTTTCGCACGCTTCTTTCGCCTTTGATAGACCATAGGCGATTCTTTGAATCAAATGTCCTCATCAATTTCCCCGGGTTAGAAGAATTAATCCACGATGAATATTGGTTAGGATAGTGCTCGAGGAGATCCAGATCAAGCTGTTGGAATTCTTCTCTTGTGATCCACATATTCTCTGAATTTAGCTTATTCTTCCACTTGACAAGATACTTTTGAAATCTCCCTTGCTTTGTAGACACATTCTGATCTTCCAAACTATCCTCAATTATCTCTCGGGAAGGACTGTAGGCAGAGGTAATGGAATAGAGAGGGAAACAGAGCTAGGATCGGATGTGGAAGGTTCAAAAGGATTAGGTGGTGTAACTGCAGGGCTTTAGGACGGAATGAAATCCTCCACATTGAAAGTTGTACTAATACCGAAATCTTGTAAGTCTAGTACGTAAGCATATCGGTATGCTTCAAAATCCTATAGGGTCTAACACTATGAGCCTGTAACTTTTTAGCAATTCCTTGAGGGAAGCGCTCAAGTCTATTTCAAACTATCACAAAATCACCCTCTTGAAATTCTTTAAACTTTCGATGAGAATTTGTAGAAACATGATATTTTTCATTACTCACATTACTTCTTTTAATCTCAGCATGAAGTTCATGAATGCGATATGCAAATGTAGATGCAGACTCTGACGACCTCTGATGACTTGACATTGGAATAAGGTCTATGGGTGTCCTAGGTTTGTAATCGTGCACAACTTGAAATGGACGCAATCCTGCGGTTCTATTAATCAAATTGTTATATGCAAACATTGCGACATGTAAGATGGAATCCCAACTTCTAACATGTTCACCTACAAGACACTTTAAGAGATTTCCTAAACTTCAATTAACAACCTCAGTTTGCCTATTGGTTTGGGGATGATATGTCGATGAAAATTGAAGCTTAGTCCTCATTTTATACCATAATGTCTTTAAGAAATAACTGACATACTTAACATCTCTATCCGACACAATGGTTTTGGGCAAACCGTACAAACGAACAACATTAGTAAAGAAAAGTGTAGCAATTTTACTTGCATATGAGGTTTTCAAGCATGCTATGAAATGCGTGATTTTCAAGAAACAGTCCAAAACTACAAACACCAAATCATGCTTTCGGAGGGTCCTAGGAAGCCATAACACAAAGTCCATAGAAAGATCTTGCCATGGAATATGTGGCACAGGTAAATGTGTATACAACCCCGTGTTTTACTTCCTTTGTTTCACATATTGGCAAACGCAACATTGATTGATATTTTAGCAACATCTCGTGTGAGATTGGGCCAATAAAACCTATCTTCAACCAATAGAACAGTTTTGTGGCGACCGAAATGTTTAGCGACACCTCCGACGTTTAATTCCCAAACGAGTAAGGCTCATAGAGAAGTGTGGGGAATACACAAGTAGTGTTTCACAAGCGGCGACACCTCCGGCGTTTACTTACACACTCTATCAGACTGGTCATTCACGAGTGAGGCGTACTTTTCTCCAAAGTCTGGACATGTAGAATAATCATTCAATAAACGCTCGAATCCAGTCACCTCAACACTCATTGAGTGCAACATTGCCACTCTATGGCTAAGCCTATCAGCAACCCTATTCTCCATTCCAGCCCTATGTTTCATCACAAAGGTGGAACCCTTGAAGTTGTTCAACCCATTTCGCGTGTCTCGAGTTTAACTTCTTTTGAGAACTAAAAAATTTAGGGCCTCATGATCTGAGAACAAAACAAATTTTTGCGGAAATAAGCAGTTTTTCAATATTTGAGAGATTGCACTACCGCATAGAAATCCTTATTGTATTTAGAATATTTCTGCCTGAGCTTATTTAACTTCTCACTGAAATAAGCTATAGGGTGACCCTCTTGGCTCAATATTCCACCAATACCTACGCCTTACGTGTCACATGTCACCTCAAAGACTTTAGAAAAGCCAGGAAGACGCATAACTTGAGCCTTGGTCATACGTGACTTAATCTCCTTAAATGTTTTTGCCGCAACAGGTGTCCATTTAAACTCCCATATTTTAATATAATCGGTGATAAGGGTTGTTACCGTACTAAAATTACGGATGAGCCGTCTTCCCATGGAAGCTACAGACTTAGTGAATGTTCTTAGGTTCAGGCCACTCCACAATAGCCTTGACCTATTTCGGGTCCGCAATTATTCCTTGTTAAGACAAACCCTAAGAAGACAATACTAGTCGTCATGAAAGTACACTTCTTTAGGTTTGCGTATAACTTCTCTCCTCTGAGAGTCAAACAAACTTGCCTTAAATGGTATAAGTGTTGTTCCTTACCACCGCTGTAAATAAGAATATCATCGAAATAAACCACTCATATAAACCATCCTTGGTCTTAAAAGCAATTTTCCATTCGTCCTTGGGACGAACTCGAACTTGATGGTATCCATTCTTCAAATCAATCTTAGAAAATATTGTGGCACCAATCATCATGTCCAACATGTCGTCCAACCTCGGTATAGGAAACAGATACTTGACCGTGATTTTATTTATGGCGCGATTATCGATGCACATCCTCCAAGACCCATCTTTCTTGGGTGTGAGTAGCATTGACATGACACATGAACTCATACTCTCCCTAATGAAGCCCTTCAAGAGAAGTTCATCAACTTGCCCTTTCAACTCCGAGTGTTCGAATGGATTCATGCGATAATGGGGCAAGCTAGGTAAAGTAGACTCGGGAACCAAATCAATGCCGTGTTGGATATCACTTAAAGGTGGTAATTCATCGGAAGGTCTTTGGGAAAGACATCCTGAAACTCTCTAATCATAGGTCCAACCTCTTTAGGAAACTCAACACTTGACTCTCTGGGTGACTCAATTGTGACAAGAACATAGACAATGTTCTCTTCCTTAGCATCTTGTTCAAACTCTAAAGGGCTAACAATATTAATGACCTTAGTTGTTTTCTCTCTCTCAACCATGCCTTTACCACTTGATTTGCTTGTTTTCACATGAGGTGCCCTAGGAGGTAAAAGGTTTATCTTAATCTTCTTTCCTTTGTGCATGAAAGAGCACAGGTTTGATCTCCCGAACATTGTAACGTCTCTATTGTACAACCACGGCCTCCCAAGGATGACATGCCCAACATCTATAGGCACACCATCGCTCCATAAGGTGTCCTTATACAACCTAAACAGTATAGGAACCTGACACCTTTGTGAAACTGAAATTGATGACGAATCGACTCATGCCACTTTGTAGGGTCGCGGGTGAGGAATAGACATAAGTCCCAAGCAGGAAACTATGCTTTTTGATACAACATTGGTACAAGTTTCACTATCAATTATGATCCTGCAATCCTTTTCACTACATTTGGCTATGATATAAAAAATGTTATCCCTACGCCAGTCGTCACTCTCCTTAGGTTGGGCTAGGGTGCATCTAATTAGAAGTGCCCGCGATGTATTACCCTTCTCAATGAGGTAGGAGACTTCCCTAAGACAAGCTACTGTCCATTCTCTTACATGATCTTCCTCATCACTAGGGAACGATTCAGGCTCATAGACTTCTACTTCCCTGTCGTCTTGTTTATCTTCATTTTCCTTTGTTATGAACAAATTCTGGGAAAGACATTGTGCTGCAAAATGTCCAAAGCCATGACACTTATAACACTTGTTTTGACCACCACTCTTGGGGCCCTCTAACATCGGATTCTTGCCCTTATCAGCTTTAGCCACTGGTGTGGTAAGTGAATTGGAACTAGTTGAATGGGTATTGACATTAGACCTAGACTCAGAATAGTTAGACTTGTAAACAGACCCACTAGTATTGAAACGTTTGGTTTGGGGGGTCTTGAGGTACCTTTCTAACTCCTCGACTCTAGAGAAACACTCGTATAGATCGGTAACAGGATATGAAATAAGTTTCCTTTGCAATTCTGGACGATGCCAATCCGAAATTGAGATAAGGTAACTTTATCATGTTCCTCCACATTAGCCTGGAGCATCAAGTCCTCAAATTGATCAATGTATTCTGCGATCGGCATATTCTCCTTGATCAGTGTCATACACTGATCAAGGAGACGTTCATCATAGGAAAGAGAAACGTAGTTCTCATTTAGTTGGAGCTTCATGCCTGCCCACGTGGAAAAACCCTGGGATTGCCTACAACGCTCTATACCTATCCAGTAAAGCCTAGCTTGGCCCATAAGCTTAACTTTGGCAAATCGGACTTTGCGCTCTTCAGGCATGACATACCAATCAAAATAGGTTTTCATGCCGGTCACCCACTCGAGAAGTCCTTAGGTTGTCTTTTCCCATCAAAAGTACGAGCGTCTATCTTGACAGACTTAATGATTTTGTCGTCCTGATTGGGTGGGGGGATCGCGTCGGCGAGGATAGTCTCTTCTATGGTTATTGACGTGGACTCGAACATGGTCATCGGTGATAACCCTATTCATGCTCTCGACACGGGTCACTAGAGCCTCATGATGGGTTTGTTGATCACACAACTGATTTTGTAACTGAGTATGATGATCAAGCATCTGAGCTTGAAGATCTACTTGACTCGTTGTCAACTTAGTTGCAAGTTCATTAATAAGGGCTTCGATCCTAGCGGAATCCATAACGATGCAAGACACTACAAATATGAAACCTAGAACCTATATAAACACTGACAACCCTAAACTGACAAAGCTTTGATACCAAATTTGATACTGAACTAACACGATGCAAATATGATGGGCTGAGATTATTTTAGAATTAACACAAGTAATTGAAATATGAATTTTCCTCGCAAATTAACACTGAAATTAAAGAGAATTTCAATTAAATAATTTGATTTTACTCAAAACAGTGTTACTTTCGCAGTACGTTCCCTACAAGATCTAGAAGACTAGGGTTCTTTAGTGAACCGCTAGATCGCCGACAATTTAGGGCTTCGAACGAACTCAGGGGGGTTCCTTCGAATCCATGCGGAATAAATCAATAGGAAGATTATAGGTCTCTAGAAATCCAGGGCTCAAATAGAAGACATTCCGTGTTTGGAATATTGAACGATCTTGGGTTAGGTTATGGAAAGATCGAGCAAGACGCAATAAGTTCCGAATTTTGGGAATGAATAAATAGAAAAATCACACTTACACGTAGATGGAGATAAGAGTAGATAAGAAGGATAGAAAGTTGGTCTGACACCAAACTGCACGCGGAAAGAAGAATCACTCTTCTAAGTCTTGAGAGAATCTCACCTTTGAAGAAAACTTTGATAAAAACTCTTAATTTTGCAAAAGCAATATTCAATAACCATTAATTATTTAAAAGTGTATTTTCAAGGCTTTTATGTAGGCAAACCAACCCTACTAAGCATAAATTTGAATAAAGAATCCTAAAGCAACTAAAATTCTAAAAAAGGCAAATTTTGCCTCAAAATTCGTTTAGCCGTTAATGTGTTGACGCGTCTCTCGGACATCCGTCCTAAGACTCATGGACATCTGTTATGTGCTCACAGATGTCCGTCCTTCACGGACGTCCGCAGCGCCCAAAACAAAGAGACCTCTTAATCACAGACGCCCGTCATGATGTTACGGACGTATGTGGATACGAATGCCGTGAACACGGATGTCCGTGCTTCAACCATTCAGAACGCTTTCATTCTTCGGTTTGGAGCCTTCGGGATGTTTTCTTATACGTCATTCGCCTTTGATAAACCATAGGCGGTTCTTTGAATCAAATGTCTCCATCATTTTGCCTACCCACTCTCACCACCACGATGCTTAGGTATTTGCAGATCCCTTTGTGAGTTGTTGAGGGGTGCTCTTTATTTCTTTTATTTTTGGTAGTTTCTAACTACTGCTAAGGTATGTACTTTTCTCTCTTTCGTTTTACTATATTTATGCTCTTTACTGATAAAAAAAAGCATGTATACGTCCAATTTATCTGTTTCTTGAACGTATCTCACCAATATGGTTCTTCTGGTATGTCTTCTTCTTGTGTTATTTCATCCTCTTCTATACAAAGGCATTGACTACTACCTCCAACTATTCATCTCCTACTTTGAGATGAACTTTCACCAAGTAATTGCCCAATAGCGGCTTCGTCAATTTGGGACCATGTCAAATCTTTCCCAGCGAAGACAAACTCATTTGGTGTATCAACCATCCCAGGATGGCCATGAGCTACATTATCATCATAGATGGGATCATAGAAACTCGGTCTTTCCCGCTTTTCCAGGAAACATTCACGCCGTTTTTGATTGTACTGCACGAACACCATGTCATTGAGCTACGGGTTGCTTAAGTCGGTTCCTCTTTTTGGTATAAATCTATTACAAATTAAGTAGATATATGTTATTGTTAAATTTATACGGAAGATAATATTTTGAAAGTAATAGAAATTAATTTAAGACTTTATTTATCATCTCAAACGAACTCCAATTTTATTCACATCCCGATACATAACAAGTTAGGCAAAGAATCCTAATTGCCAATTTCTTCAGGATCAGATTCTATGTTCGAATATACTTAAGCCGTCAACTAGTCAACTGCATGTTAACTTAAATTATTAAAATACAAAATTGAAAATAGATTAATTAATTTGAAGTTTGAACAAGACATTTAATCCATAAACTTACTTGAAATTTTAGTTTCTCTATGTTAGATTACTATTTCTCTTTCGAAATTTCCCTCGCCTTCTTATAGTGGTCAAACTATTATTCTATTTGGTTCGTCTCGACCTGAGACCATCTTTTTTAAAACATCAAGAAAACTTATTATATGAGTGTCATCCGTTTCATGTCGATCCGTGCATGTAAAGTATACGGCCAGATTGAGGATGAAGGCTGTTGAATAGAGTGGAGACGCCATTTGACTTCCCCATATCTTGTTTATGATGTCCAAGACAGGTTAATTTAATCTTGATTGGTAAATGTTATTAGACTTAATTTATTGTAAGCCTTCTCCATAAAACTATAGATATATCCCATTGGTAGCTCTCATCATCATCCACCAATCGTAGGACCTCTACAATTGGTTGGGAATGACTTAGTGTTTGTACCATACCGGTCCAAAATTGATTTTGGAGTAATATTTTGCGACCCATTTACCTTCAGTCTTCTTTGACCGAAGTCCATTATTCCATTAGATTGATGTTATAAAGCTTATAAGTTCACTTTTCTTTTGGCAAATAAGCTTTGTAGAGTTTTTTTTTTTTTTGATCGATGAAGGCATAATGTAAACTTTTGTAGTGTTAAATAGGCAAACACAAATCGGGTTATGGCGGGACACAATAAATTACTGATTATTGTTTTTGCATTCATTGGAAGAATAGCGGATGTTTGTATGTTTGTACATAAAACAATTACCTTCCTATCCCTAATAGTTACTGTAATGTGCAACTTATCTATATACTATAATAGCATTTCCAGGCAATGCACTGCACATGACGTCTAATATAAACGTGGTTGCTTATCCATAAGGAGACGATCAACGACTACATATGATGCCGCATTGTCTACAACTTAGCTAACGCGTTTGGGTCCTATTTCTTCTATTACATTATCTAATAGTGTAAATAAATATTCAACTGTGTGAGAATAGGCCGATACATCTACCAATTTTAAGACTATCTTGCCAGTAGGACAATTAGTCAATAAATTGATTAATGCCCTACTGGATATATCGGTCCATCTATCGACAATTAATGTTCAACCATAAGTTTTCCAAGGCTCCTTATAATCACCTAGGAAATCCTTGGTCACTTTTACCTCCGTTTTGAGGCATGTTCATGAACTTCATGACAAGATGAGGGTTTAAGGCCTAGTCCAAATTGGCCGAGAGCTTCAATCATTGCTTTGAAGGTCTTTAATTTAACGCCATTGAAAGCAATGCTTGTTTGGTACAACCATTAGCAACGTATGAAATAGTGGTAGGTCTATTTTTATTTTAAAATCAGTTTTCTATTTTTGATTGAGCGAGTCCTTCACCCTCCCTTTGATTAATTACTTGGGATGTGGTCTACACCACCCCTCTAGTGTACCAGGAGCACAAGCTTTTCTCGATGGTGGTTGTGGAGGTCTTCTACTATGACCCATTTGAAGGAGTAGATCCATCATCACCATCATGACTACCT
This sequence comes from Chloranthus sessilifolius, assembly GCA_021018995.1. NCBI lineage: Eukaryota > Viridiplantae > Streptophyta > Magnoliopsida > Chloranthales > Chloranthaceae > Chloranthus > Chloranthus sessilifolius. The sequence continues at coordinate 105,591,910 of CM037596.1, forward strand.
ACCATATAACCTTTTAAAACAACATCTTGATCATGCTTTTTCCGAGAGTGCTTGTCCATGTACTCATGATTTCCTTTCAGATTTCGGAGTAGCTTTTCTACACGCCCTAGCATTTGATCCTAGTGCGTGGGGAAGATGTTACTTGTGTCACCCTATGCCACCCATGCTTTCATATTCGCACAAGGTACACACTACTGTAGCTTTTTTGGTAGGACTTTTGGTATTGTTCATATTTCGAACCTGGATCATTAGATCTAGGTCTTAGAGGATCGGTATTAGAATAAGTAGAATTGTGAATTGATGATAGAAAGATAGAGATGAGAGGCTAAGTAGTTTAATTTAAAAGAAAAATATTACCCAAACTTCCCAAAGGCAAGGTGATGAATTGAATGGTGGAAGCTTGAGTGAACAATTGTTGAACTCCTTCCTTCCTTCGATCTTCTATGGCTAGAGATTGTTGTCTTCACTCTTCACTCTTAATTCTTGAAGGCTAGGCTCGAGGCAATTTTTTATATACTAATTTACAAGTTTAAAACACTATTATTACAAGGATTACAATACTTAAAAAAACAAACACAAGAAGATTGTCAAAACGATGAGAGATTAGATAGGGAAAATAGCCTTCGAATAGAGGGAATAGATGAGGCCCAAACAAAGAGCCTAAACCGGAATCCTCTTTGTTTCCCTCTTTGTTTCCGTACATCATATTGTGCAAATATTGGAGGTAAAGAATCACCCGACTAATAGCGACAAGGCGGATGCCCCTCAAGAAAAGTGATTCAGATGGAATCCAGATTAATAACCCAATGGTCTCCACAGTGAGGCTGAAAAGAAAAGGGGATAGTGGACATGCTTGGGGCAAATCGTACGGGATAATATTATCTAGAAATTGCCACAAGTATCAATTAACTCATCAATTGGATCCTTATAGTTATTGTGTCGTATCCATGTAACAATGTTTTGTAGTCACTTTTCCTTTCCGATTTGTTTATTTTTATATATTTTTATTATGTTCTGGAGAAACTCTATCTCCTAGTTGTCTCGTTCTCTCTTCTTGATTTTAAACTACTGTTACAATTTTATTTTATTTTATTTTTTTGCCTATATCGCGAAGCCTGGTTTAGGATAGCTACTCGTGGCATTCAAAGACTCAGAATGTGCTTCTTACTCTCGAGGATTTCTTTTCATGTTCCTTGTAGTCTTGTAGTACTGTAATCTGCTTTCTGTTTGTTTACTGCTTGCTTTTAACGCTTCTTTCGTAATACATTGCATGGATCTAGAAAAGGCTAAGGGTGTGTTTGGCACAGCTCCCTGGAGCCTAAGAGCAGCTATTATGGAGTGACCTGTAGGGAGTTATCTTTTAAAGAGTTCTCTCGTAGGAGTTGTTGTTTGAGAACAGTGTTCTGAGCAGTTTCAAAACTTACTCTCACAGAAATTGTTATTGGTAAAAAAATTCTTGAGTAGCAAATTTTAGTTAATTGACCAAAATGACCCTGAAGGCGTCCAAAGTGCAGATTGTAGTTGACCACCACTTAATCATTAATAAGAGAAGCATTTCATTGATTACACTCTAATGAGTAACTTCAATTAAAAAGTGGCAAATTTGATTCCATGATCTCAAGATACTTTTGTGTAAAAGATTAGAATAAACAAATGATCTCTATCGTCAGTCAAATGCATCTGAAATTAACGATATGTTATATTTGGTTGTTATCCATTAATTTTAGATGGCATTTGACTGCTTTTGATCAAATTATAGATACTATTTTTCTTTCCATTCTTGTATACCAAAGATCTTTACGTTATGGCACTCTTAATACAAATTTAGCGGTATACATTGATTCCGCATAGCACACCTCCCCAAAACTTTATTTTACTTTCTCGCCTCTGGTCACAATGTAACACCAGAAGATTTTGCAACATCAAAATCATGGCAATAGAAGGAAGCATTAGATTTTGTTGTAAAAACTATTTTTTCTTTTTTTTGGGGGAGGGGGGGGGGGGGGGGGGGGAATGGCTCATGACCGACTTCTAAACACCAAAATGGTGTTAATATGGTCTTTCACCTTTAAAATTAGACTTTTTATCCCACACCATTGAAGTGTTATTTATCATTTTGCCATGAGGCGCACATCTCTGATCAATCTAAATTGTCCAAGTGGCAATCTATTTTTGGAACATGTCTCAGCTCAAAGAAACATGCCTATAAGTGGATGTGAACCATCCGATTGATGAATTTCAATATGAGCTGTTAAAACTAAAAATAACGGTTAATATTATTGCCCTCGAATCGGATTGTTTAAATCTCCCTAAAACCCAATTTTTGGGCCTGTTGCACTTCAATCTGTGATCTTTGATGGTACGGATCACCCACATCTTAGACCATTGATGTCGTAAGATCATTTGAACACCATTTTAGTCTTTAAATGATGGTGAGGAGAGTCGGGCCCTTTTATTTTTCGTGAAACAAATTTTCTTTCTTGATCATGGAATGAAATAACTTTATTTGACTCTCCCGTTTATGTTAAAAGACTAAAGGGAAAGCTTTTTTAGAAAAGGCAAGTAAAATTAGACAACTTAGTAATCTACTTTTTATGTGTAAAAGAAAACTGAAAATCATAGAGGTCCAAAGATGTCATATTAATGTAGCAGGTTCAAGTCCCTCTAAACAAGGGCTTGAAACTAATTACATCTCAAAATATAAACTTGTTATCGCCAGCAACAATCCAAACTTTTTTCTCATGTTGACAAGTATGTGTAGAATGAAACACCCACGATAGTTAATATAAACTAAGAACAATTTCCTTGATAAAAATATCATGGAAGGTTTACTAGCAGATGAAAACCACCCACAACATTATTCAAATTGGTATGGAACAATTTGAGGTAAAAAATAAAATGCAAATTTGAGTCTTTTGACAAAAAATTAAGAAGAAAGAATTCGTGAGAAATGGATAGTGAAAAAAACAAAAGGATGATAATGACCATATATTCTTTATAGGGATAATGAGAGGATCATTAACCACAAGGTGGCACCAATTTGCAGAGAACACCCTTCTTCCATATAATCAATATGCAGAAATGTAGAGCAAATGAAACAGCAAACCCTGGAACAAAACCCTACATATAATCAAACCCTATACAAATGAAACAGAGAAATGGGTGCATCTGATGTAAAAAACCACCCAGATGTGATTAGACGACAATGATTTGTGGTCGGACTGTGACGATAGTGTTGAGAGCAACACCGAAGATGTGAAAAGAGAAAACCCCTTGGACCCTTTTCTTAAGAGAGTTAAAGGATCTAAGGAAGACACTAGCATCTTGTTATATAGGGCCAATTTTGACCTTTTTAAATTTCATAAGGGGCAATAGCGTCCCTGCAAAAAAATTCATCCAGTCATCCGCTTCCCGCAATGCTCTTTAAGAGAGCAGGTTTCGTCCACTCTTTTGAAATGACCTAGATTGCAGCTCTTAACTATGCGTAAGAGCTGAGAGCCGCATGGTACCAAACACCCAAAACTTTTCCAGAGCTCTGTGCCAGAGCTAAGAGCGACTCTTTTAACCCCGAATAGCAAAGGCAAACAGTCTTCTCTAAGCATGGTATCAAATCGGTTGAACTTGATACATATCAGATTCAACCGAAACTTATACTGGTTCTCGAGGGAGAACCAGTATAGTTTCAGTTGAATTTCTGCCGATACCGCTGAAACTGTTTTTATTTTATTTAATTGTAGCCTACACTTGCACCCCAGTAATCACGCCAAATTTGTCGATAAACCAACAACAGAATACGAGGCAAGAACACAAGAGGATGTTTGGCCTAGTGAAATTTAGTGAAATGCTAAATTGCCAATTTCAATTGCAGTTTTCCTTTATCATTTTCTACGGAATATGTTAGGATGTTTATGACTATTTGATCTTTCTGGGAGTTAATGTCAGTAAATGTTCATCTGAAGTTTACAGCTTCATTAAAGATTTAGTCAATTAAACTACTATAAGATGTAGCTGTAGCCAATGAGTGCAAAATTCTTTGTATTTGTAAAAAAAATATGTAGCATTTATGTACAGGACGCCAAACCAAGTGCAAAAATACTTTTATTAGTTTTGTTTTATATTTTTTGGTGTTTTTTTTCTGCAGAATTCTTTTTCAGCATTAAAAATTTGTTTCGGGAAGTTTCGGCTGCTACTGATGCCGACACAGGGTTGTCAAGCAGCCGATACTGGGTCTGAAACCGAGAATCAAGCTGCTGTAATATGAACAATTTAAGATACTGTCGTCATAAGGTTCCAATGTTTTGAGATTCAGCTGATACATGTGACGCGGTTTTATTATTTATTGTTGTTATTTTTTCTTGATTCAACTGTGTCACATGTATCAGCTGATACTGGGTCTGAAACCGAGAGTCAAGCTGCTGTAATATGAACAATTTAAGATACTGTCGCCATGAGGTTCCAATGTTTTGAGATTCAGCTGATAAATGTGACACAGTTGGTTTTATTATTTATTGTTATTATTTTTTCACTATTTTTTTAACATTGTAGTTACTCGGCCATGTTGACTGATATCAATGAGTTGACTTGATTCAGTGGTGGCTGTCTTGCGCCGAAACTAGACATAATGACTATGCTAATCTGTTGTTTATACATTCAACTTAAGGGTACTTTTTTTTTGATCGATAAAATTGATAAATTTTTATTAAGCAAAATAGAAAGAATCCAACATAATGGTACTAGGAATGCTAAAGTTATTTGTTTGTTAAAGCCTCATTTTCTCTTATTATGTACATCTGAATAAAAAGAATGGCAACCTTATAAGAAGCTGACTTAGTTTTCATGGTGGCTTATCTGATCAACATAGAAGCTTTTCTATTTTTTAGGAGATTTCAAAATGGGACACTTATGCTTGCTTTAGGAATTTATAAACCATTTCTTTATCATAAAGCTTACTTCTTCTGTGACATTTTGTAGCTTCTAGGGAGGAGTAGTGGATTTCAAGTTGCTTCCACTCACCGACCATGCACTAAAGGGCTTTGGATGTGGAGTGCACCATTAAAGAGAACTGCTCTAGATGGAACAGAATACAATCTTTTACTTTTAGACAGTGAAGGAATTGATGCCTATGACCAAACGGTTAGCCTTGATCCTTTTCACATAATTAAGTTCTTGTGGTGATTTGCAGGGTTTGTTTATGACAGCAGCAATAAATACCCAATTAGTTTCCACTGACCTAAAGGCTAAGCTGAATCTGATCTAATCAGTTATTTATTTTGCTTGATATTTGCACCCTCTGCCTAACCATGTAGTAAATTTTTTTTCTTTCTGGAGGATTTGAAATTAATTCTATTATCTTACTTTGAGATTTTAAATATAGAAGATTTCTTTTTCATATTTTTGATACTTATTTTCACCAAAGGACCACAATTTCTATCTCCTTTCCTTAATTGGCGATACTCAATATGCCTTTTCCAAATAGCGTGCTCTGTTATTCATTTGTAACCTTATACTGAACCAGTTTATTAGATACAAATCTTTACTGGAAACATCTTTCTCATATATACCTCATGTTCGAGATCGGTTTAATTATTTGAGATCTCTATGTTTAATCTATGAATGTTCAAATCTTTTGAGGATGGTATCACTGGCAAATCACCATTTTTATTCTTTAGAGTGATTTATTTGGATTTGATCATTTGGCATAACATGGTGTGACCTTAATATTTCCTAAAGATTTAAGAGGTTAGGGAAATTATGAAAATTAAGGTTTAGGAAAATCAGGAATTTAAGGTTTATTAGGAATTTAGAGATTTAGAGTTTAGGAAATTAAGATTTAAGGATTTGCGGTTTAGAATCTTTAGAGGTTAAAAAATTTATGAAATCATAATTGCAGCCTCTATTAGTTTTTTTAAGAGCCCCTAGAGTGGGAATACAGGGGCCGCAGAAGAGATTTGATGAGCTTTTTTCAAATTTTTATTGATAAATCAACTTTTAATAAGCCTTTCAAAAGACTTATCATAGGCTTGTGGTGTCCGTCACTGATTTCACTTATCTCGAGACCCGTCAGAATCAAGGCGCAAGGATGTTCCTCTCTGATACCACACTGATGTACTTTCAAAATAAAATTTCCCAGTTTTGATAAAGAAAAATTACCTTTCCGGTAAATAAATTAAACCAGGAGAGGAGAACTCCAACACTAGGATTCACAGTCCATATTTACTACAACCTCCATGTGAACTAGTGCAACCTTCCCCAGAATTCAATCTTTCCATATTTATGTACTAAGATGAAAGGAATAACACACTGAAAATAACAACTTATAATGTTAAGGGGGTGATTTCATCAGACAATCGTGCCTCCTATGGTGGTACAATTAATCAAGATGACACTTACTCACGAAGGTCACCCTGATTAATTATTCATCAAGATGAATTTCTATACTAGCAAACATAAATCTCGCTGCACGTTTCTAGAAAGATTACTCTTAAAAGAAACAACATGCAAGGGATTCAAAAGAAGAGGCCATACCCAAAAAGAAGAGGCCATACCCAATGTATTTTAACTTCCTTAATGATTCACGAAAGTGTATGGTTCATCTTCTTTATAAAATCATCTTTGATGGAAATAAGGAAGAAAATGAGGGTTGGGTTTAGGGTTTCACAGATAGGGAGGTAGAATTATAGAAAAAAAAGAATTGAAATACTAGAGAACTTACTTTGATACTATGACAACCCCAAATCTCACATCCGTTGATTATAAGATCTTAGGCTTTCACCAACGTTAACCATATGTGAGTGTCATACAATATCACACGATTATTAAGGTAGTCTGTTTAATAATAACCATAAACTAAGCGCGTAACGCGGAAACTAAAATTAACGATCTCCAGTTCCATACGTAGGCCCAAATATCAAAGTAGCATTAAATATATCCCTTCACTTGAAGCCACTAATTAAAAATCCATAATTTACCAAAAGATATTAGTCAAATCCATAATAATTAATGTACGATAAACAGGAAAACAAAACTAATAAAACTAATAAAAGTCTATCAATAAAAAAATGATAAAACTGAGATATCCAAGCATAAGTCTATGACGTCTTCACAACCTATAGCTCAAAGCCATCATCCACATTATCTATCGCCTGTTCTTGAGCAGCGATGTCACTGTATACCCAAACTCCTTAATCTGCGTTACCTCTCTCATCTAGCTACCGAAAGGTGTGAAATTAATCTCATATGATATTGACATGTAACTTGCTCATAACATCTTATACCTCCAAGTCTCCAACAATATGCATCCTTGTGTAGATAATAAAGGGTGCATGTGTGTGCAACATGGTAAAGGTGGGCATCTGATATCATAAACAAAATATAATATGGAGAATGACATAGGTCTGTCTATATGAGGCATTATAACATTATACTAAGCATAAGATAATCAAGGCATGTTCAATGTTTTGATTCATATTCCTCATTCATAATACGGGTCCTTTATTCAAGTTTTATGCAATGCATGATCAAGCATGCACATCATGACATATATGAGCATACTGTGATGGCCTCATTAATCTGTGCGCCAGCATGAAGGCATGACGACCTTGGAACTGGGCACTTAGCTAGCAAGAAGGCAAGCGGACCTTGTAAGCTAGCCGTGTAGCACGCGTGGGCGCAGAGGCACGTGGCCCTGTGACGTGTGCATGAGTCCCTGATGCATGATGCGACGGTGACCCGAACTAAGCTGCGATCTAGTATGGTGGCTAGACGCGTGAAGGGCTTAGAATGCGTGTTCGTATGAGCACGCGACGCGTGCCAAGAGGGCACGCGACGCCTTGGTGCCATTAGCACGAGCGGTGTTCGCTGGGGCACGCGACGGGTGCCAAGAGGGCACGTGATGCGGTGCTAAGAGGGCACGCGGCATCTGGGTGCAATGACGGACCCGATATGGTGTCGAGTTAACGCGAGACACAGTCACGACTTAGACGTGATGCGGTGCCATAAGGGTGCGCCATGTGGTGCCATGAGGGCACGCGACATGAGGCCATGAGGGCCTTGCGACATGGTCGCGACACAGACGCGACATGGTCGCAACATGGTGCTATGTTGGACATGAGGCCATGAGGGCCTCGTGACGTGGTCGGGATGCGGATGCGACACGGACGCGACACGGTCGCAAGAGACGCTGATGCGTGACCTCGCAAGCCATGTGGGCTTGGAGGATGGCATTGGGTGCCACGGTCAGAGGATCGTGTGCCATGTTTAATGGTAAGACACCACTTTTGCAGGTGTGTGCCACGGGCAGGAGATCGTGTGCCATGGTGGTATGACAAACCAAGGGGTTTGAGGGTTTTCTGCTACTTTGCCTAAGTTGGTCTTTAGACCATATATAGGGGGAAGGGAGCTGTGGAGCTATTCTCCCACACATGGGGCCTTGCGTTGCGGGACCAGCGCATGTGCTTTCTAGGTTAGGGGTGGGCCTAGAACATCGCTGCAGCAATGCGGCGCTGTGGCGATGCCATGTGTCACCTGGGGTGAGGTTACCATGTGGCCCCGTGCTGGCGTCGCGGTGTACATGGGTCGGTGACCTCACTAGGGCCCTCAAGGGCTACGTGGGACGCTTGATGGCCTTACACTAGTGAGGGCACAGGGCGTGTCTTTGGTCGTGTAGGCCACACACGATGCTTGGTTTGGAGAGCATGAAGAGCTGCATGCTACTCCAAGTGTGCTGGTCGCGTGGACCACACACGTTGGTTGGCTTAAATGGCATGAAGAGAGGCATGCCTTTGTCTTAAGCGAGGAACTAGTGCACTGCACAGGGTGAAGCTGGACAGGCCAAGTGGCACTGAGGTGCTGGCATGTGTGTCGCAAGTAGACACGATGCATGGAGTGGGTTCGCCTCGAGTGAAGGCAACCACGATGCGGGAGTTCCCGTCCTCTAGGCGGGTGGTATCAGAGTGATGGTTGGATATGAGGTCTCGCTGTGCGCGGCAGTGAGATGTTACGCGAGCGTGATAGCCAGTGTTAGGTTATGCTTCGTGAGAAAACTGGTATCTGAGTTAGGCTGGCCTCGCTGTAGTGGCAGCGAGGCGCCGCACGGGCGTCGAAAAAAATTACCCCGTGACAATACACATCATAAAATCTTCCCCCTCAGGACTGAGATCTCTAGCCACTCATTGGATCCGAGTTGGTTACGGCATACCATGATTGACCACATAGGTTCTTTTCTTTGAATGCTTGTGATGCATGCATAATTTTTCCTTCATTCATATCATTCATTGATATATATCATTGAAATGAAAGTTCACATGAGCATTCATCAGTTATTGTTTGCAGTCATATTATAATCTTGTTTTCCATAATCATAAATCTTCCTTCTTTTCATGATATCCAATGACATGAATGCTCATGATGATTGACAATCTCACGTGCAACATTAATATTCTTAATCGTTCATTATTTACAAGGTTCACCATTCTGGGTTCATGTTCTCCGTGTCCAAATAGGTTGCATATTAGCAAGTCATTTATGAGAAAATTTGCATGATGACAGTGTATAAATGAGAATAAATTGATATGAGAGCATAGGAAATATCATATATTAGCAAAATAAATTCATCGTTCACCATTACTTTAAATCATTGCTAGATACATAGGAAGTTAAAGCAAAGAAAACATGATTTCATCATATTTAGATCTTTTAAAGAATCGAATCCTTATGGCCTTAACCAAGCGATGACAAACCCAAATCTTTTCGTAACTTACATCAATGTTCTTTTAATTAAGAAAGGGTTTTGATTCCTCGAAAACAGGTAATTCGCATAACAAAATACATCACCGTCCAATCCCAAAAACTGTCCCCCTAATGACGTTCATGGTCGTCTGTGGTATTAATCATGGTCGTCTGTGGACTCATTCACGGATGCCCGTTAGTTTGCTCGTCCATGAATCACAAACTCTCTGTTCGTTGTCATCAACAAGAAGTTCTTTCTCGGAGCATGAACGTTCGTGAGCATGAAAAACACACCGTCTGGGTGAAAACCCAAAAGAAAAATTCATAAAAATTTTAAATTCGAGAATATTCATTTCTTTAACATTAAATCTTTTCTAAATCAATAATAAAATTCCCTCGGAATCAAAAAATATATTTTAACATTATTTAAGCCTAAAAGAAATTTAGATCTAACCTCCTTTTGAATCAAAACAAAATTTTGATAGTATTTAAACCTAAAATAAGTTTAGATCTAACCCTCTTTTATTATTTATAAGAAAAAAAATGCCATTAATCGTTATACCTCTAAGAAGATTACAATCCCTTGATTAGATCTAACCTTCCACACTTCTAAATCCTCGAGAAAACGTGATGATCTCTAATGGTTTCCTAATCTCCCTCTAAAATCTCCAAAAGTTTCCTTTAAGGTTCTTAATGTAAAATATAAAACCTTAGTTTAGAGAAGAGGAAAATAGAATAGAAATGAGTTTTAGGATTCTCTAATTCCTTACACATCCGTATCCTAGTTTCCTATTATAACTAAACACGGGATAGTATTCTATTGTATATACAAACACCAAATAGTAGGGTACATAATAAGCCTAAGAGATAAATGCTAAAAATAAACCACATGGTCCTACCAAGGTTTGAACATCTAACCTCTTACTCTACAACTAAATCCCCTAACCACTTGGTGTCTACCATGCACTTGTGATAGAATAATGCAACACTTCTACTCGATATGTGTATTTGTATAAACCTAACAATTAAATTAATTAATCATTAAATGCCATAAACTAATATACTAGAATGTACACTCTATCAATCAGGCATACGATAATTATTGTATATAAGCAATAAAGGAAACTGGTCATTGCAGAAAGTATGTACAGGAAAATGCTCCATGACTTTATTTCATAGAGAAGAAAGAGTGGAAGGAGAGAACAAGAGAGATTAAGGAGAGAAAGGAAGTGAGAAGGGAAGGGAGAGAGGAGGTGAGAATGTGTCACATATCCTCCTGTTTTTTATTATATATAGGTTAATGGGATGACATAATTACGTTCATGCTTCCAATAAGTGATAAAAGCCGAAATGCCTACCCCTTAAACGTTTTAAATCATACTATCGCTTAACATTGTACCTATAAATAAAAAGAATGAACTTTATGAATAGTAACGTTGTCATACAGATGAGGAGATTTGGTGTAAGGCTTCAACCTTTGTTTAACTTTGCTACAGCACTCTTTCTCTCTTTTATGTTTTAATAAAATATTATACAAAAACTTGTTAAAATTACATATATCAATCTTAAATGTGCTACATTGATATCACCAATTCCTAACTATAACCTTCCAAAGTTTAAAATTAAAAGATACAACTACACCCAAATTCCAAATTCATCATTTAAAACTTACTATACTTAAACTAAAGTTAAAACATTTCAAGTTCTGAACGCAATTTTAAAGGAAAATTATCCAATTCCATCATCCCAGAATCATAACCCTACATTCGTCACTTCAAATCAATCTCTTTTGGATCTGTAACCCCATATCAATCATCTTTTGTGCCGTTCAAGGTGTATGGAGACCCTTGTGATTATATCCACGTCCAACCAAGTGAAGTCATCTCCCTCATACGACACAAAGTTTAACTTGTCTACAAACATTGAGATGCTATCAAAATCTTACGTATATGTAGTCATGTATAAATATGCATGTTATAGTATATATGTGTGTGTGTGCGTACACACACACACATACATATATACACACTCTAGCTAAAATTTGCTAATTCAGTTGCCTCAAAAAATATATCCTCCAGTCTGCGTAATTTTATTTATGCTTGTCATCTTTGATACCGCATAATTTTATTTTTTCTTTAATACTGTCATTTTAGTAAACTGTTCTACACTTAGAGTAATGTTATCTAACAGTGTCTTGTATGTACTATTCCTTGGCAGGGAACATACAGCACCCAGATTTTCTCCTTGGCTGTTCTGTTATCAAGCATGTTTATCTATAACCAGGTTGGAATATTCCATGACGATACGTTTCTAGTCCAATTAGAAAGTATTGGGTGTGGGATATATTTGCAACTTTCAATGTTTTTAATCGTGATTTTACGCATCTTTTCGTTTCTTTTCACTGCGACCTCATACCAAAATTTAAGTTAGCAGTTGCCATTGTTTCTCAGAGACTCTGTTTCATCTCGTTATTTGTGAATCAGATGGGAGGCATCGATGAAGCTGCACTTGATCGGCTTTCTCTTGTCACCGAAATGACTAAACATATTCGTGTTAGAGCTTCTGGTGGAAGGACTACTGCATCTGAGCTTGGGCAGTTCTCCCCAGTCTTTGTTTGGCTTTTGAGGGTGATTTTATCTATACATCATTTTATCTCTCAAAATTATGTGCTTGCTATTGAGGACAGGGGTTTAGTGTCTTTTGATATTTATATCAGATAGTTTTTTTGTTTCATATTCTATCATATTTGAGTATTACTAACTTTTAATCTTGTGCTATTTACTTGTAGGACTTTTATCTGGACCTAGCAGAGGATAATAGGAAAATAACCCCACGTGATTACCTAGAGCTAGCGTTGAGGCCAATGCAAGGAGGGGGAAAAGATATGGCTGCAAAAAATGAGGTGTCATGTGTAACTTACTTTGTACTTTTTACTTGATGTGGTATCATGAGAGAATACTATGAATATACATATTATAGGTAATGCGTTTTGCTGATTATATTTAATTCGCAACTTGTCTTTAAGGTTCATTTGGTATTTTCTACCCATCTATCTAGGTTTGAAATCTCTGACTTTTGGCTACAATTAAGAAAAACCATAATAATTCTGTTCTTTGCGGTATGGTACATACATTGGACTTGGACTTGTGGGACCTGGCAGTCAACAGTCTTGGTCTTTGCATAGCAGCCAGTTTGCACATGCAGGATTGGATACCCACATTTACTGGTCAAGCTGCGTGTACAACTGGGGAGGGCTGGTCATTTCAGATTCTGATACCCTGCATTTGACATCATGAATTTGGGAGACAATGAGCACTGACTTGTCAGCTGTGCAATGAGCGGTCCTTGAGACTCTCAGACTTTAGATAGTATTAAAGTTCGTGCTTGTCAAAGTCCAAATAAGGCACAGCTGACAAGGCGATTGGCTAATTGCCTATTTATTGTCTGTAATGAGCCATTGGTTCGTTGTAGACAAATTTTCTTAATTAAAGAGTTTGCAACAATAGTGTTGAGTTTGTGGAGTTTGAAGTGAACTTGGCAACTTCGGTGTCAAGAATTTGTCTACAATGAACTGACAAATCGGTCAACTACATTTGTGAATCTAGCAATGTGTGAATCATGCAGAACTGGCTGACACAAATCACGCCACTACATTTAGAAACTCATTGTTAGTTATTGTTTTCTTAAATTGAGGAATAAGTATTAGTTAAGTGGCCTAAGTGCACGGTGACCTGGTACTCGGGCCACTTTTTGGGTGGTGTGCCATATGGAAACACCATGTTTTTCAACTGAGATGAAAGCCATGATGTAAATATTTTGAGTGCAAAAGTTTGGCAAGAAACATGATCTCTATCATCCGATTCAACTCAGTGAAGGGCCATAAATAATTAACGGTGCCATGTTAACCTAACATACCGTTTATTCTTGATGGCCTTTGACTGAGTTGAATCGGATTATAGAGATTGTGTTTCGTGCCAAAACTTTTCACCCAAGATCTGTACATCATGGGCTTCATATCTGATGGATCACGTGGTGTTTCTACGTGGCCCACATCCCAAAAAGTGGCCTGAGTACCAGGTCGCCTGGCACTTGGGCCTTGTACCTACTACCGACTGTAAATTGAAAATTTACTCTTTCAGGTTAGAGGTGCAAATATGCTGGGCCGGCTCGATGCTTGGCTGAGCCTGTCCCTTGGCGGGCTTCCAAGCCAGATCTGCACAAGAGGATCAGAACTGCCAGACTGGGCTGAGCCTCAAAAGCCAGCCCCAATTAAGAAATTGGCTGGGCTGGGTGTGAGCACTAAATGATTTCTCATTCTGGCCTGAACCTGCCAGGCCAGCTATTAAAACGTAAATGGGCAGGCCTGGGCTCTGAGCTTTGTGGATGGTGATGGGCTTGGTCTGGGTTGGGCTTACATATATTCGTCTCTCCTGGTTCAAACTCAGTCCATTTGCATTGCTCTGTTTCAGTTGCATCTGCTCTCCTCTTAAAAGAAGCAGAACTCGGCCCTGAAGGCAATTTTTCTATTTTTGTAGTTTTTCTTTTGCTTTGGGTGGGCCACGTTGCTTCCTTCTCTGTACTAATTGCGATATGTTTTACCTAGCCTAGTTGCTAATTTATTTTAATTTTCACTTTTTTCTGTACTAATTGATGATATGTTTTTCCTAGTGTACTTGCTAATTTGTTTTGCAAAATAATGATCAATAGATTCGGGAGTCGATTCGAGCTCTTTTCCCTGACCGGGAATGCTTCGCCCTTGTGCGGCCTTTGAATAACGAAAATGATCTCCAACGGCTGGATCAAATCTCTGTGAGGCCCAATTTTATAAAATTGTATTATGATTTTTTGTTATTTATCTACTCACTCATTATATTTATCCATTCTACGGTATGTTTAATTGCCACTTTCCCATATGCAGTTGGACAAGCTAAGGCCGGAATTTAGATCTGGCTTGGATGCATTGACTAAGTTTGTTTTCGAGAGAACAAGGCCAAAACAAGTAGGGGCTACAACAATGACAGGCCCTGTTCTTGCCGGTATCACACAATCTTTTCTGGATGCACTTAATAATGGTGCAGTACCTACGATATCTTCCTCATGGCAGGTTTGTGATGAATCTCAACCTTTTAAATTTATGTATTCCTTTTCATTGCATTCCGTCAGTCTAAGACTGCTAGAACTAATACTACTTTTTTCTCTGGATGGTGGAATATGATGATGTGCCATAATTCTGTCAGTCTGTTTTTCTGAAGGGATAATGGCTCCTGAACGACGTTTAAACACCAAATGGTGTTTAAACGGTCTCCCACCATTAAATTTAAAATTTTAATCTCACACCATTGATGTGTGGTTTGCCATTGTGACATGTAGGGCACATTTATGAGCAATCTAAATTGCCCAGTGGCAATCCATCATATATTTTAGTCAAAGAATCATGCCCATAAGTGAATGTGAACCATCCGATTGGTGATCTTTAATAGCAGACATTGAAACTAAGCACAAAGGTTGGCAGTAGAGTGCACAGATCGGATGGTTCAAAAATCTCAAAAAATTTGATTTTTGGGCATATTGTCTTCAATCTATGATCTATCATTTTGACGGTGTGGATTACTCACATCTTACTTCATTGATGGTAGATGATCATTTAAATACCATTTGGGTGGTTAAATGAGGGTCAGGAGAGTTGGTCCCTTTTCCAAATTACTGGTGTACACGAATTAAGTAACATATGCTGATCCTCACAGTTAAATGAATTACTTCCATGCTTGTTGAGCTGCAATTTAGGAACCTAGCAGTCTCAGATTAGTGTTGTCATGTTTCTGTGATTTCTACGTAAATTTATTAAGAAAAAAAGATGAAATGGAGAACATATTATCTGATCTAGCTGTATGGGATTCTGGTATCTGTGCATTATATCTGAGATTTCATTTTGTTAAACTAAGGCTAAATCCTTTTGTTTTTGTTTTCTGTTCCCCTTTTAATTTAAGCGATGCCTTTTCTGGTCTGAAAAATCAGTTTTGATTAAGTATTTTAGTCTCTAGAAAAATTGATATAGTGTAAAATTCTAAGGCATCACACTATTTTTTAACTAGATTGCTGTCTTAAAGATCCTGCTATTTGAAGCATCTAGATATTGGTGAATAAGGTCGAAATTAGTACAACTTTACTTTCATTCAAGGAATCAAGTATCATTCAATACTGATACATATAAATATCTGGCCCTTATCGGATTTTTAAAAAAGAAACTTTTTTTTTTTCCGATAACCTGGGAGTCCTGGAGTCTTAGAGCAGGCGACTAATCCCAGGCGCACATGCATACTCCAGTTAGCACGTTCTGGGTTATCACAGGATATTAAATCCCTAGGGTGGTCTCAAGGGAGGGATTCAAACTCAGGTCTTTCACTTCCTGAGACGGGTACCTTTTTTTAAAAACTTTTCTTAAGTGGGTAACTTCTACGCTTAATGTTGTATATGTTATACCACATGTTTAAGGTATATTCATGGTTAGCATATTACTATTAAATCATGAATATACCTCCAAATTTTTGCTTCAATAAAATATTTCCCCCTATTGGCATATAATCTGATACGGAGATGGATATGGCGAGTTGATTCCTTGCTTTCATTGTGCAAGTAAGTGTCCACCCTAGGCAAGTAGATTCAAGATCAGTTGAGATTTCTATAATTCTATTTAACCGTATTTTTCTTACCTTAAATTTCAACTGTCTTGGATATATTACTGTTTTGTTCGAGGTTTCATATTTTAATTGCATGTGATCAGTGTTGTCATATGCAATCGTGTAATCTCTTACGTGATTGCTTATTCCAGGACATATGTATAAATCGCATAAGCCACGAAGGCTTATACGATTTAGGGATACACTTACTGAAGTATGCCATGCATACTTGTTTTCTTTTTCTTTTTTGGTTTTTTTTTTTATAAACAGATTCTCCATGGATATAATTAGAGGCTCCCCCCAAAAAATTCTCTATTACAATTAAACGCTTCTTGTTTTCTCTGCTCTCTCTTTCCCCCTCCCTGTCTCTCATTTTCTTCTAACTTTCAATCGATTCAATTAATCAACTATATGCAAGTATCAAATACGAAGAAGCATATTTTTTTTCTTCTAAATCTTGTCAAGAATAAATAACTTACAGATTCAAGAATAATGTATTTTTTCACCGTTTGTCATTTGTAAATTAAACATTTAATGAATATGAATTATATACTTGTTTATAATTTCTGATGAAATTAGATCTAAATTACTACATCTAATAATTCTTTAATTTGTCTAATTTTTTATAATCTGTATAATTTTTAATTTTTATTTTTCAGTAAAAAAGAGAATGCCATCGCTTATTTGATTATGCCAAATCGCATAAGCCATTTGGCATGCCATGCTTACAGTCGCTTATGCCATTTGACTACATTGCATGTGATAGTGCATCCATTATATATTAGGGCCTTGGAACTAAAATATTGGGTCCAAGGTTTCTTTGCAAGAAGTTCTTTCTGTTAAAACGCCGTGCAAGTTGGAGGACAGAAGACTTCTTGGTCAGGCCAAAAAGATTGCCGACTGGATGCTCCTACCCCGCCATGCCTGGTCCTTTACCTTAAGAAGAGGGGGTGGCATTTCTTTTGTTGAGCTTTACCACTTCATCTGCATATCTAAATGCGATGAATGCTTAATATTTATAATTTTATTAGTTTTTTTTTCCATTCTAGCTTTTTTTTTTTTTTTTTTTTTGATAAAATTGAGGCTGTATCGAGGAAAGGGAGGTATAGGGAAAAGAGAACCACATATTACTGGATAAAACTGGTAATGTGTACTTTGTGCTTTTGGCATAGTAAAGTTTTTGAGCTACTCTTTTTTGCAGAGTGTTGAAGAGGCAGAGTGTCGTAGGGCATATGATGTAGCTGCTGATGTTTATATGTCTTCATTTGATCGCACAAAGCCTCCCGAGGAGGTAAATCATAATGTTAGTTGTGTTATCATTTACAAGCCATATGCAATTTCTTTTTAATATCCATTTTCACTAATTTTTTTGTCTTAGGCTGTCTTAAGAGAGGCACATGAGCATGCAGTTCAAAAATCTCTTGCTGCATTTAATGCTGGTGCTGTAGGGGCTGGTTCAGCACGACAAAAGTATGAAAAGCTTCTTCAGAGTTTCTTCAAGAAGGCATTTGAGGTGATGATTGGATTCATTCTTCAAAATTTCTCCTTTTTTATGAAGTACCTTAGCCCTGACATTGATTGTCTCATGGTAAATTTAAATGGAAATTTTAGAGTTTATATTCCTATGCATGTACATACATAAATGTGCGCACACACATAGGAGCCAGTAAGGTGCACCTTCACCGTGGCACCCAAGTTCCACATGACACCCAAAACGTGTTCTGGGTGCCATGTGAAGCAAGGTTGGGTTGTTTAAATCATCTTTAAAAAAATTCAAAATTTCATCTCCACTGTGTATTTCTGGGTGCCATGTGAGCACAAGGCAAGGCTTAGTAATCCCGGCAGTAATCATGGTTCCCCTTATTTCTAATTCCGATCCGAAAAATTGCAAATTACATGGAACGAATTGAGCACGAATCAAGCACCTAAGAGGTTAATTTTCTCTCCATTGAATCAACGACGGAATTTCAAATGTCATTCCATGTTTAACAGAATTCAAATGATAACATGAAAAAAAAAGGATCGGAATTAGAAATAAGGGAACCATGATTACTGCCGGGATTACTAAGCCTTGCCATGTGCTCAGGGCTGGCGATTGGATTTGCGGTAGATGTCGCAATGTTAATTTTCGCCGTTGCTCGGTTTGCCATCGACATGTCTGCGACGCCACCCGATCACAGGGAAAGACTGTTGCATCCGCAGATGATCGAGTCACTGCATCGAGGATGGGGAAGCAGACCGTTTTGACTAAGTCTCAGTTACGAGATGTTAATCGGGGGTGGTCGATTGCCGCGAAGAGGAACAGATCAGTCATCACGTCCTCTTTGGAGACTATTGACCACCAGCCCGGCACGTCGTTTGCCCGTGCCTGTGTTGTGAATCAGGACCCGGTTTTGAAGCCGGTTTTGTAGCCTCCGAGGGGCCCTACGACTAAGGAAGATCATTCTAGCTCCGACCCTCTCAGCTTCGACCTCACACACATCCGCCCTCCTGCCGCTAACCTACGCCACTTTTGGGTGGTTATTGTTGCAAACAAAGACATAGTATCATTGTTCTCTATACATAGATGGATTAATTACAACTGGGAATATACAGATAGACCTATGGTATTTGCTATTTCTAACTCTATGTTCCTATTGCGTTTCGGATCGGAGGAAGGTGCCTCGGATATTTGTCTCAAGAAGTAGTTCTTCATCAATGGATGACCGGTTGATTGTCGTAGGTGGGAGCCTACCGTCGGCGAGGTACACGTTCTGGAGGAGGAGGGGGTCTGGATCCGCATTTTTGGGCTTCTGATCCATGTGTGGTCCCCGGAGGTGTTCCTAGGGATCGGGAACCGATGTGGTTGCTTTGTCCGGGTCGACCGGTGTTCGACGGATCTCTGGGACACGACCCATGTCCGCATCCTCGTGGCTGTCGACTCGCTCAATAGGATCCCTCGCTTCATCGACGTGCTGGTTGACGGCCACCGTTGTCAACTCTTGGTAGAGATCGACCGACGGGAGCAAACAGTCTTCTTACATCAACCGGTCTGAAGTTGCTTCAGGGCTCTTGCCCTCCGGCGTCGGCTTCGTAGACCCTCTAGTAGTAGTAGTTCAGACGCTGCCTGACCCAGTCAGACATGAATGGGCTTCGCTGGATCGGATATAGGCGAGACGCGCGGAGGGGTGCTCGGCCACGAACTCGGAGAACGACCTGCGCCCATTCATCTCTTTGACCTCGTCGATGGGGGATGGCGTCGCCTTGCTCCGGGTCGCTCATCTTCTGCCGACGAGGGCTTGGAGGCTGGATCGGGTGATGTGCCGACGGTGGGAGTGCCGGCGTTGGATCTTGTGCCTTCGAGAAGATCAACGGCATAGATCACTCCGTACTATGAGCCAGACTTCATACGCCTGCATGATCAGAGGGTAGGTGTGAGAAGGGGGTTGTCGGATGGGATGGACAAGGTTGGAAATCGTACCTGGGATCCTATGGAGCTTGAGGCAGTCGGGCTTCTTTTGAGTACTGCTTCTTCTGGCTGCAAAAAGGATGTTAAGGTTTATTTAAGGAGGAGAAGGTGCAGGGTGGTGCATTGGGGAGCGAGAAACGCTGCTGTGACGACACGTCGCACGTTTCTGGAAGTCTTTGGAGGGTCTTCGGAGAGTGATGGCTTTTGACTGCGGATCTGATAGAGGGAGGGGCTTTTATCCTGCACTTGGGGGGGGGAGGCACGTGGTATGGTGACGTGGCATCCCTCGACGTTTCCAGGGAGCGACACATGGCTAGAGCAAGACGCCCACGCCTGTCGGGTCGTTATGTGTTTAGATGGCCCGGTGGGGGAGCTCTGGGTTAGGCCTCATAGCCTTCCAAGCTCGGGCACTTTGAGCGGGCCGACCCACTGCTCTGATGGACCTGTGGTGCTGGGATCTACTCATTGGTGGTGGACCGACCCGGGGACCCAGTTTGTATCCCATAATGTGGAAGAGGGGATCCGCCATTCTATCTCAGATGGGGAGGCCGAGAATTTTGTGAAGAGCAACGAAAGAGAGACGGAGGACCTTCAGTGGTGCAGAGCCACCCCTCGGGAAGTCGCCATTCGATTTGAGATGAGCTGAATCGAAATGCAGTTTGGAAATTCAAAGGGGTCTTTGGCGGAACCGCGATCAGACGAGATGAAATCACTGAGGGATTTGCAGTTACAACTTTGCGTAGATCCCCCTGTGTTTGGACTTGCCCAGCAAGTTGAATTGGTGGCGGAAATCGACCGGTTGATTGGAATGGGCCGAAATCTCGGGATGTCGTTCAAGGGGTCTCAGGCGGAGCTGCGGGAGGTGTTCAGTTCAATCACCACGAGCCGTCAGGTCATCAAGAGAAAGCGGCGGGGTGGATCGTCGGAGCTTGCACGACTACAATGGGGTATGTCGAATGGGAGAAGGGCCGGGGGGCTATAACCACCTTTTTTCGTTTTGGGTGGGTTTTTAATTAGTTCGATTATGAAGTTGTTATCTTGGAATGTAAGAGGTATCAGTGATCAGTTGAAGTGGATGGGCGTTAAGCAGGCGATTGCGGGGTTTAAACCGGCCACTTCAAGAAACTAAATGGGGAAGCTGTGACAGTAGGAAGGTGGTTTCGGTCTTTTGGGGGGGGGCAGTTGGGACTGGGTCGGAGTCGATTCCATCGGTGCCTCCGGAGGGATTCTCGTGGCCTGGTCGTCGGTTCTGTTTGATAAGGTGGACGAGGAACTAGGATGTTTTTCTGCTTATGTGGTGCTTCGGGATAAAGTGGAGGGGAAGTGTTGAAGTTTTGCAGGTATATATGGTCCGGCGACTGATCGAGAGAGGGGGGAGTTCTGGTTCGAACTGAATGCTTTGGCTGCTCGCTGGGATTTTCCCGTATGCCTGGCTGGTGACTTCAATGCTATTCGGTGGGATTTTGAGAAGCAGGGTGGTCCTGCCAGTCTTGGGGTCATGAGGGATTTTAATTCCTTCATTGCGGACTGGGGATTATTCGATATTCCGCTGATGGGGGCCCGGTTTACGTGGTGAAGTATGCAGGATTCGCCGTTGCTAAGCAGGTTAGACAGAGTCCTTTGCTCTACTGATTGGCTCGACATTTTTCCAGGGGCCCGATTAGAAGCTTTCGCCCGTGCCATTTCGGACCATCGGTGTATTGTTCTCACGTGCGAGTCCCGTGGAAAGGGGCCTTCTCCTTTTCGATTTGAAAACATGTGGCTAATGGATGAGGTGTTTCGTGAGAAGCTTCGGGGGTGGTGGTCGGAACCGGTGTCAAATGGGACGGCTGCTTACCGGTTCCTTTCTAAGCTTCGTCGGTTAAAAGATAGGATTAAGATCTAGAACATAGATGATTATGGAAGGGTACAAATTAGAAAGGAGAATCTGCTCTCAAAGCTGAAAATGCTAGACAACTTGGAGGAGACGAGAAACCTTTCGGCTGATGAGAGGGAGGTTAGAGTTCAGAGAGACATGTAGGGCCGAGGAAGTGTTTTGGATGCAGAAATCGAAGGTGCGGTGGTTCAAAGAGGGGGATGCCAATCTGAAGTACTTCCATGCGGTTGCAAATGCTCGCAATAAATCAAAATATTTGGGGAGAGTATCATTGTGGATGGGGTGACGTACACGGGGCATGATCAGGTGCAGGATAATATCGTAGGCTTTTACGAACGACTGTACTCTGATGAGGGCCTTTCGAGGCCGGGTTTGGATGAGCTGCAGTTCACCGCTCTATTGGAGGAGGTTAGTAGGGGGTTGGAGAGTTCCTTTACGGAAGATGAAGTGTGGACAGCGATCAGGTTTGGTGGCAGCAATAAAGCGCCTGGGCTGGACAGTTTTACCATGGAATTCTACCGTGTATTTTGGGAGACCATTAAGGCGGATCTGCTGGAAGTTTTCCATGAGTTTCACTCGATTAGCTTTATCGGGAGAGCATTAAACTCTACATTTATCACCTTCATTCCCAAGTTACATGGGGCTGAGAATATATCCGACTACAGACCTATCAACCTAATTAATTGCATATTTAAGATTATGTCAAGGGTGCTGGCCAATAGGCTTAAGTGGGTGATGGGCTTTATTATTTCCGGTAATCAGGGGGCTTTCGTCCGTGGCAGACATCTTACAGATCTTGTGGCGGTAGCTAATGAGACTATTCACTCGGCCTATGTTCAACGTAGGCCGGCTGTGGTCTGGAAGGTAGACATGGAGAAAGCGTATGACCGGGTCAGCTGGGGGAATTTGGACTATATGTTGAGAAGGTTGGGTTTCGGGGTCATTTGGAGGAAGTGGATGCGCGGGTGCTACTCGTCTCCGTGGTTTTCGGTGTTGATTAATGGCACGTTGGCCGGGTATTTTAAGAGCTCTAGGGGCCTCAGGCAGGGAGACCCCCTATCCCCCTTTCTATTTAATATGGTTGGGGAGGCGTTATCCAGGCTGATCGGTCGCGCTAGGGATTTGGACATGCTTGTTGGCATCTGGGTTGGAGAGCAGGGCAGATTCATCACGCACTTGCAGTATGCGGACGACACGATTTTATTTGGGAAGGCTGATGTGACAGAATTTCGCAATATGGCTGATGTGCTTTCGGTGTATGAGGCGGTGTCGGGTCAGCGGCTTAATCTCTGTAAGTATACTGTATCTGGCATTGGGGTGGAGGATGAGTCCCTGACTACCCTGGCTAGTTCGATTGAGTGTGGTATTGAGGGGCTGCCTATTAGGTACCTAGGTTTGCCGCTCGGGATTCGGAAACCTACGACTCACGATTGGCTTCCGGTTGTGCAGCGATTCGAGCAACGCTTGTCGTCTTGGAAAGGAAGGTTGTTGAGCAGTGGGGGTAGGCTAGTCTTGGTTAGAGCAGTGCTCTCGTCGATCCCCATTTTCTTCATGTCTATGTTTAGATGCCCCGCTAAGATTCTCGATCGCCTGGAGCGTATTCAAAGGTCGTTTCTTTGGGAGGGGGCATGTATGAATCGCCGATATCACCTTGTCAACTAGGACACGTGCCAATTGCCAATTGCTTGTGGTGGGTTGGGGATCTGGAGTCTTAAAAGGACTAATTTGGCGCTGCTGGGTAAGTGGATTTGGAGAGCGGGAAGGGAGGAGGAGAGGGGAAGTCTCTGGTGACTTATTTTGAGCGAAAAGTATGGGCTCTCCCGGGGGAGTTGGGGGATAGGTCTTTCAACCCACAGGAGTACATCGCCGTGGTGGAGAGATATTTCCCGGGTTTAGGAGTCTCACGCAAAAGGGGTGCGATACAACTGGGGATGTAGTTCCCGTATTCGGTTTTGGGAGGATCGATGGCTGGAGGTGGGACCGCTTAGGGAAGTATACCCGGATATCTTTGCCCTTTCGCCGAACCCGGGTGGTAGGATTGACAAGTTTGTATCTATCGTTAGTGGGAGGAGCATCTGGGATGTAGTCATCAGAAGGCGCCTCAGGGACAGGGAGGTGGGGAGCTATTTGGACCTGTTGAGTAGGCTGTACGAGGCGTAGCAGAACAGTTTACGAGCTGATAAGAGGATTTGGGCCCTAAATCAGGGTGGGAAGTTCAACGTCAAAGAGTTATATCGATGGTCGTCGCGCCGACCGCTAATCAGATTCGAAGGCAAATGGCTATGGAGGGAACCTATTCCCCTGAAGATCTGGTTCTTTGTTTGGGCGTTGTGCAAGGATAGAATCCTTACTAAGGACCAGCTTATTCGGAGGGGTAATGATGTCCCTACTTCGTGTGTTATGTGCTCCGATGGGGAGGAGTCCGCTGCTCATCTCTTCCTTCATTGCCGTTTGGCTGATGAGGTGTGGGGTGCCATTCTAAAAGCTTTTGGTATGTCCTGGACTATGCCGCAGACGCCTTATTTGTTTTTGCTGAGCTGGGATGCGGTGAAGATGAAGGGGGAGGAAAGGCGGGTCTGGAGGGCGACGATGTTTGCAGCTCTGTGGTGTTTATGGCGTGAGAGAAATGGCAGAATTTTCGAAGAGAAAGCCAAACCGGTGGGAATGGTTATAAGGTCAGTCTCAGAGCTGGTTAGCTTCTGGGTCGCGCGTGGAGGGGATGGGGATAGTTGCTGCAATTTCTTGTGGGAACTGGGTTGAGGGGACATTGCCCTCGGTGACCTGTGTGGTGGTGTTTTTCTTTGTTTGTTGCGTTTTCTTTTGATTCCATGTGTCGAGATTGTATTGGGTTTCAGCGCCTTGCTGTTTATATATATATATATATATATATATATATATATATATATATATATATATATATATATGGGATTGGATATTTGCTCTAGTGGCGATGCTCTTAGCGTGTATCGTTGAGGTCAGGGGTTCAAATCCCATGCTTGCTTATCTCACACACACACACACACACACACACACACACACATATATATATATAACAATCTATGATCACTTTTTAAATACTAAGCACTTAGTATTTAAAATGGAGATAAAAATCAAATGATGGAATGACACTCATTCCATCATTTGTCACATTAGAAATTAGAAATTAAATCTAATAAATTGAATGAAACATTTCATTGGATTGATTTATAAAATGGAGATAAAAATTAAGTCACATAAAATCATCAACTTTTCAATTCCACTATATTAAAAGAAATGCTCTAGCTGCATGAGTCTGGTGTGGTGTGTGTATTGAATACTTGTATAATATATTATATGATGCGTCTTTCAAGTCCCAACTTCAACTTAAAAAAAAAACAACTATACTGCCTTGCCCCATATATATATATATATATATATATATAATTCTATCATTTTGCGCTATGCTTCTTGTCTCTTGTAACTGTATCCCTTAAAGTTATAAACTTTCCATCTTATGCACTAATCGTCTTTATAAACTTTATCTCATATACTCATCCCTAATTCTATCGATTCTTTGATACTCTATGCATCGTATACATCTTAACCACATGTATTGTTTTCTTGTTGCTTCCTTGTACCAACTACCGACACTTTACGTCAATCAATAGTATAGGTTTTTCCCCCATCTTATAAAAAAATCCCCTTCAAGCGATGTGAAACTCATTGATGGTACAACAAACTACCCTCCTCTCTCCACTTTGCAGACCTTTCACTAATCCTGTTTGAGATGTTCTACTCAAACCGGAACAGATTGATACCCAAATTAGGGTTAGGTTGATTAGTTTAGGTTTGGCTTAGAGGAGAAGAAGATAGAGAGATAAAGAGCAATTAGGAGTAAATAACTTAATGAGATAAGTTGGTCTCATTAGCCTTTATATTAAATGTTACCATTACATACCCACAATTTAGTACTACACACCCATTACATTAATATCAATAATAATACTAACACTCCCCCTCAAGTTGGAGCATATATATCATGCATTCCCAATTTGACCATAGTATCCTGCAAAACTGTAGAGCCTAAAAGCTTGGTGAAGACATCTGCAAGTTGTTGGGAAGAAACAACAATACAACATCCATAAGTTCCAAAGAGTTACCCCACACTTTTTCTCCAACAAAATGAATGTTTTGTTCTCACGTAATACAAAATCAGAGGGTTTCTTCACAACAACTTCATTATCACAATGAAGATGCATAAAATTTAAAATAAGAAATCCAAGCTCAGTCATGAGAGAGCACCACCACAACATCTCCTATGAACCACGTGCTATAGCATGATACTCGGCTTCAGTGTTAGAGTGAGAAACCATATGTTGCTTCTTGCTCTTCCACACCATAAGATTATCTCTATGAAATGCAAATGCACAATACCCAGAAGTCGATCTCCTGTCAGTGACAATACCAACCACGTCTACATCAATATATCCAAATATGTGGAGATGACCATGAGAACAATAGAGAATGCCCCAGGATCGAAATTGAGATATCTTAAAATCCTATGAGTAGCAGCCATATGAGAAGCTCGTGGGGCATGCATAAACTAACTAACCAAGGTAATTGCAGAAGTAAGATCTAGACGGGTCAAATTAAGGATCTGAGAGCTCTCCCTTTTTCTCATATAGGGACAGTTTCGGATCCATAGGAGATGTAGCAGGCTTGCAATCCAAGATTCTGGTGCCCTTGAGAAGATCTAAGGCATACTTTCTTTGAGATAGGAAGATGCCTTTTCTTGAACGAGAAACCTCCAAACCAAGGAAATACGTGGACATGCCTATGCCATTCTCTCCAAAGCTTTAATTGAGTTCTTCTCTCACATACAAAATGGGATCTAAATCATCTCCTGTGACCAAGGGTCAAAATACCGGTTTTCCGGTACGTATCGTCCGGACTTCTCGGACGATACGTACCGGGTATCGTCCGATACATTCAATGTATCGGCGATACATTGAATGTATCGGTTTGATACATTGAAGAAATCGTTTTTTTTTTTTAAAATGCCAAAAAAATCCCAAAAAATCTCAAAAAATCTGAAAAAATTATATTTATTTATTTTGTATTTATTTCAACTATTTTTGCTTTTATTTTTTATATATTTGATGCATTATTTAGATGAATATATAAGTAAGATGCCTATTTTGTAACTTAACCCAAGTCACATGCCTAATTTTTAACTTATTTTTGTCTTAAGATCACATTTTTGACTTAATGTAATAGATCTTCTAACATTATATTCGATCAGCTGATCACATGCCTATTTTATTAACAATATTTCATAATTTGATCGACGCAGACACGCATAAAGTAAATTACAATATATATTGACAAAAATAAATTATATATTGTCAAAAATAATAGCTATGTTGATAAAAATAAGTTTAATTGTACATAAAAAACTTACTTTAGAGCCACATTGAATTTCGTGGTGGTTCTTGGCCCTCATGATCATCGTCATCATCGGTGCGCGAGCTTTCCGGCCTTTGCCTATAATGTTGCCCATATTGATACCCATGATTATATGTGCCCTCTTGAAACTGAGGCTGTAGCAACGAATATGGCTCAGTGTAGTACGTAAAGGCCGGTCCTCCAATCGACCAACGAAGTCATATGGCACCGTAAGCTTGTTGTGGTGGTAGTATGGGTTACTAGTTCTTGAATCTTGAGTATTTGCAAACCCAATCCCAGCTAGAAGTCATATAACCCATATCCGTATCATCTTGTGGTGGTGGTGGTGGTGGTGGTGTTTGATATGATCTCGGACGCTCCTCTTCCTTCAACCCTCCCATTCTCAATGTAGGAGTGTCGAATCGTGTTAATCTATCGAGTCATCGTCCCATGCCGCCATATCTCTATAAGGATCAGTGGTACCAGCTTCCTCCCCTCCCCCACTAGTGCCAACATCCCCTCCACCATCCTGCCCTCCATCCTCCTCACCACTCCCATCATCACTCTGGGCTGCGTTTATCGCCAATCCAACCCGAATGACGATTCAATCTTCTTTTCCGCCCGGTGGTTGGGAAGCTCGCTCGCTACTCTCTTTCATTGTCCGACCATTCATTGCTCTCACTATCCAAGAGGCTCTTCTCTCTCTTGATCCATTCATTCAAAGGGTCATCCTCCTCGAATATATAATCCAACTGGATGGGATCAAAATAATCACCGTCTGCAAGATAGAATATGATAGATGAATTAGTATAATATGTAAGTAAGACTTCATATAATTGAGGATCTAAGACTTCATGTAATTGCTTACCACGGTTGGTCCTCTGTATATTCGACCCTTAATCGCATGTTGTAGTGGCGATGACTAACTTTTCCAATCGGTCCATAGTTAGTCTATTCCTTGTCTTAGTATGAATGAGAGAAAGTGCTCCAATTCCGCTGATTGGACGAGGAACACGTTTGCGACAATACCCTCATTGCTACCCGCCTCAATATGACCATCACCTCCATAATGCATCCACCAATCGGATTTGTCGTGTTTAATTTGGGATTGCGCCAACAGGGGTCCCAAATGACCCATGTCTCTTCTTGAAACATGTCAATCTATAAAGATGAAACACGATAAGGCACATATCAATAAATAGATGATAATATCACATGACATTTGACTTATTAATTATAAGGTATGATACTATGATCACTCACATCTCTTATGGCTTGGCCTTGGTCCGCCAACTCGTGGAGCATTCTTTGGATTACATTGAGCAAACCGGTATACACTTCATCGATTCGCGCTCAACTCGAGCGTCGCGTATCTTGGAAAATTTGGATTCAAGTAGTGTGCTACACATCAAATATAAGCAATTTCATCGGTATATGAAAATAATGAATAAATAAATAAAATCACTACATAATTGTGCAACATGTTATACTCTTTTGCAAGTAATCTTGGTGAAATTGTGCATCCCACCTCTTGTCGATAATCGCCAAAGATCGCTTTATATTTTGTAGGGCATTTGGTTTTATAGCCAATTTTGCCTTATCCATCGACTCATAAACGTATTCATTGTTGGTTTGTCATCACCATCAACCAATCTCAACACTTGCACCAAGCGGTAGTGACGATCGTGGTGGGACATCTTCCAAAAGCTGCGTCAGATCGGTCAAGAACTTCAGCAAGCTAGTCTTTTCGTGGGAGTCCTATTTCATGTTGATTCCATTCTTCCGACGACACCATGCTTTTCAGCTCACGCCTATATCTAGCCAAACTCAGTAGGGCTAAGAACGTGTTGCAAAACGATGTAATCGCTTGGTCGAGCAACTCATTGTTCGTGAAGGCTCTCATTAAATTGACCAACCCGACTTATCCTTTGTTGTACAAGTAGGAAGTAATCGTTCTTCCTTTTGAATAGTTGCACTGCCTTGCTTCTCTTTCCTAAATCCTCAAGAATGAGGTCCACGCATATGTCTTCGCAGGGGTCCGATCTGGTGGCGTCTCTTCGCCATTAGTTTTAATCCGGACTTTGTAGTTTCACGCATTGTCTCTACCACTCATTAACTACCATATCCATTAGTTTAAAGAGGTAGTAGCCTTTACGTGTCTAGAAGCATCAATCGATTTCAAAAATCTTGTCCGGTCAGTAAACCAAAAAGTTTATCAAGCTCTTCTTTGTGGGACCGGTCCATCCATCGCAACATAATTGTGCAACCTCTCTCATCCCATACATCCTCAAAGCTCAGACATAGGCGGTTATCTCATCGTACTCATCATTAGTAAGGGCCCGGATATCTCATATGGAGAAGGCTTTTTAACTCTGGACCAACTTCGCACTTGTATCAATCATGCTTTTGAAGTACGTATATAAAAAACTTGGCAATGGATTTTCCAAGCTTCTTCCCCATTTTGCAAGTGACATTGCACTCAATTTGGTTTGTTTGGAGCTTTGGGTCGATACATGAATGGATCCATGGGGCATGTCTGACCTCTAGTACACCTATAATCCCTCCCAGATCTTTGCCCTGGCCGGTCTGCTCAACATCCTCATCAACATCAACAACATGTGGCCTATGACTAGATCCACCACCAGAGTGAGCATGGATGGACCCCTCGACCGGCCAAAGCAGATAATCGGCTTCTTCCCCGATCTCGTACTAGTGCTCTCTCTCATAGCTCTCGCTATCTGCTCATCCTCATCCTCATCCTCATCATCCTCAGTGCATCTCGATGTAAATGTGGATCGGCCTCTGATTCTCTCATACATTTCCTATCACGATCGGCTTTTTTCTTTCCTTTCTTAGCTTGTAAACTAGCTCGATATTTTCTTTTACCTCTCTGGGTACACTAGGACACCCTCTTGTCTCTCCTTTACATGAGCGAGATGCTCCTTTAATCGTGTGATACCTCCTCCCGGAGTTTTTTCCACAAAGATTACATTGAATGAGTCTATTACCATCTATTTCGTATGCCATATTGCCTTTGGATTTGGATCTGTCAACGTACCATATTTATTTATTTCTGCATGAATGAAGCAACGATTGCATTAAAGTAAACATCTAATTTACACTTGAAAATAAAATTTATTTTTTAATTATTGCTATTTTAAAATATCGATTATATTTTATCAAATTTATTTGATATTATTATAATTTTGAATATTTATTTGATATTATTATAATTTATGAATGTTTATTTGATATTATTTTAATTTATGAATATTTATTTGATATTATTATAATATATAAATATTTATTTGATATTATTTTAATTTATGAATATTTATTTGATATTATTATAATTTATTAATGTTTATTTGATATTATTATAATTTTTTAATGTTTATTTCATATTATTTTAATTTTTGAATATTTATTTGATATTATTTTAATTTATGAATATTTATTTGATATTATTTTAATTTATTAATGTTTATTTGATATTATTTTAATTTATGAATATTTATTTCATATTAATTTAATTTATGAATATTTATTTGATATTATTTTAATTTTTAAATATTTATTTGAAATTCATTCCATATTATTCTAAAATTTTATGGGACATATCATAATATAAATTATTTTAATTATATGTAGATCCATATAATCAATATGGGTCATATAATCAATATGGGTCACATATAATTAAATTTATTATTAAAATTAATAAGCGACCAATATAAATTTTAATAATAAATTTAATTATATGTGACCCATATATTCTATTATTTATTAATTATATGTGACCCATATGATATGTGACCCATATTATATGTGACCCATATTGACCTTATTATTTTATTAATTATATGTGACTCATATGATATGTGACTCATTATATGTGGCCCATATTGATTACATGTGACCCTTAATTATAATTATTTATATTATTTTTTACCTATCAATTTAAATATTTTAAATGGGGTCACATATAATTATTTTTGACCCATCATATTATTTTTGACCAATTATTTATATTACTTTTAATTAATTTAAATATTTTAAATAATTATTTATATTATTTTTAAATTATTTTAAATAATATTAATTATTTTAAATAATATTAATTATTTTAAATAATATAAATAATTAATATTATAGGTAAATGATAAATTTACCTATAATATTAATTAATATTAAGGGTAGATCTACACTAAATTAGTGTAGATCTACACTAATTAAGTGTAGATCTACACTAATTAAGTGTAGATCTCATTTAAGGTAGAATCTACACCAATTAGTGTAGATCTACCCTTATTAAGTGAATCTACTTATTTATTTGGTGTAGATCTACCTTTATTTGGTGTAGATCTCTACCTTAAGTGTGGTCTACACTTAATTAATAGATCTACCTTATTTGAGGTAGATCTACTAAGTAGAGATCTACTTTATTTAGTGTAGATCTACACTACAGTGTAGATCTACACTTATTTGTAGATCTACACTTATTTAGTGTAGATCTACCTTATTGAGTAGATCTACACTTAATTGGTGTAGATCTGCCTTTTATTTAGTGTGATCTACTCTCAATTTTGTGAATCTACTCTGAAATAAGTGTAGATCTACCTTATTTAAGGGTGAGATCTGCACTTATTTGATGTAGATCTCACCAATTAAGTGTAGATCTACCTGATTTAAGGGTAGATCTGCACTTACACTTAAGTGTGTAGATCTCCTTATTTAAGGTAGATCTACACTTAATTAGTGTAGATCTACCTTTATTTAGTGTGAATCTACACTAATTTATTGTAGATCTACACTAAATAAGTGTAGATCTACTAATTTAGTGTGAATCTACACTTATTAATAGATCTAATTATTTAAGGTAGATCTATACTAAATTAGTGTAGATCTACCTTATTTTAGGAAATAAAATGAAATAAAATGAAATCCACGTACCTTACACGTCGATCCCGTGATATTTTGTGCGATTTGGCGCCGATTTATGGGGTAAATAATCAAAAAATAGAGGAGAAAGAAGAGAGGAAGAAGAGAGGAGGAAGAAGAGGAATAGAGGAGAGGAATAGAGGAATAGGGGTAGTACCCGACTTTAAAGTCGGGTCGGTCAGAGACCTGAAATTTCAAATTATTGGGCGATAATTTGAAATTATCGTCCGTCTGACGATAATTTCAAATTATCGTTCGTATCGGACGATAATTTGATTTTTTTGATTTTTTGCACTTTTATACTAATTATCGGACGATAATTTCAATTTATCGTCCGATAATTTGCAAATATCGTCCGTCTGGACGTCTGAACGATAATTTGTCAGTATCGGACGATAATTTCTTATTTTTTCTTGTAAGTACGATACATAGGTATGTATCGCATCGGTGAATCCGAAAGCCGTCGTATCGTCCGATACGTATCGGTATCGGACGATATTTTGACCCATGCCTGTGACTCTCTGAGGATGATATCATCCACACAAACAAGCAATATAGTGCCACCCACTGCTAGTGCCACCCACTGGACTGAAGTGAACAAACACCGTATGCTCAAAGTAGTCTATGAACTCCCATCTTAAGAATGATGCTCCTAAAGTGATGAAACCAAGGACAAGGTGACTGCTTCAAGACTTTCACCCATAGGTAGCCTTACGAAGCCAACATACGTGTGACGAGGACCCCTTGAAGTAGGAAAAGCTAGGCAGTGGTTTCATTATGAAGATCCCCATTTAAGAAGGCACATCCGTAGTCACAAAATCGGGGTTTGGTAATAATTCGGCTAAGTTAAAATCCGGAAAAATCCGGCAAAGTTCGGGAAGTTTGCAAACAATTAGGGAAAATAAAAAAATAAAAAATAAAAAAAATAAAATTGAAAAAAAGAAATATATATATATATATATATATATATATATATATATATATATATATATAAATATAATTTTATGATATATATATATATATATATATATATATATATATATATATATATATATATAATCAGAGAAAAAAATAAAAACTTATATTAAGATGCAATTAAAACCCCAAAATATAAAAATAATACACAAAAAAACATTAATAAAAAAATTGCAAAACCCTTAAAATACCTCTGGCTTGAGGTGGTTGGCAGGCGATAGAGGCGGTGGGTCGGTAGCTGGTGGCCGGCGACAGAGGAGGTGAGAGAGGACCAGCCGTCCAGATGAAAAATCAGAGCAAAAATCAGCGGTCCAGCCGTCCATCCGTTCAGACACTTCAACTTCAGTGACTACGAGAAGACTTTGGTGAGGAGCAGGGTTTGCCGTTTGAGAGAGGAGAGACAGAGGGGGAGGGTTTACCTTTTTTAATTTTTAACTTTTTAGCCTTTTAGCTTTTCGGTTATTAGATATATATATATATTAAAAGCTTTTAAAAGCTTTTAACTTTTAAGTTTCAACAGTCAAGTAACTTAGTGTGGAAGCCGGCTTCGGTGATGTTCGCGAATCTGTTGAACTATTTGTGAACTTCGGCGATTTCACCGATTTTTTCAAAAATTCGCGATTTGTTCGTTTCCCACAAAAATAGCGAATTATTCATGAATATTTCAATAGTTCGGCGATTTTTGTGACTACGGGCACATTCAACTAGAAGAGAGGCCATTTTTGATTTGCAACAATGGATGAAAGCATACAAATAAAGGTGAGTGTAGCTACAAAAGTGCAAACTTAGCATCATAATCTAGATTATAGGTTCGCGTAAACCCCATGAGAATCAAACAAGCTTTATAGTAAGCAACTTTGTTATCAGGGTGTTGTTTAACAACAAACACCCATTTACGGCCCACAACCGTCTTCCTTGGAGGAAGAGGTACTGATGTGGAAACTAACACATGCAATGCTTTGACTGAGATTAAATGAGAAAATTAGTTTAAACAATTAAAAGACATTCTCTTAGGAAATTATCACAGGAAATATCAAGAATTTCAATTAAACAATTTAATTCCGGCCCAAAATAGTTATACTTTCGCATACCTTCCCTATCGGATTTAGAAGATTAGGGTTCTTAGCGAACGGCTAGATCTTTGACAGTTTTAGAACGTCGAACGATTTCGCAAGCAGGTTCTTTCTATACCGAGCGAAAAGAAAACAAATAATGATTTTAAAGGTGAAAGGATAGGTTGAACTTGGATTTGCCAAAATAAAACAAAATCCCGTCATATCTCGCGCGATTGGTCGATCGATCGATTCTGGAGTCGATCGATTGACTGATGAAAATTAAAATTGCCCGAAGGCACTGTCCACATTCGATTGATCGACTGATCAATATAAATGCGCCCAAAATATTATGTCTTATGTCCTCAATCGACTGATCGACTGTCTGGCTCTATCGATCAACCAAAACACTCCTCATTTCTGCGATTTTGTGCAGTTCTTTCGGACTACTTTAACGTTCTTCTTTCGCCTTCGATACGTTACAGGCGACTGCTTGAATCAGATGGCCCCATAAATTCTCCCCAAGTTAGAAGGATTCATCCCTGATGAATATTGGTTGTGATAGAGGTCGAGGAAGTCCGAATCAATCTGTTGAAACTGTTCCCTTGTTATTCATGTATTCTCTGAATCGACTTTGTTCTTCCCCTTGATCAGGTACTTCCGAAGCCCCCTTTGGTTGGTGGACACAATTTGATCCTTTAAAACATCTTCAATGATCTCACGAGATTGTCTTGTAGGTGGAGGTAAGGGCGTGGGGAGGGGAATAGTGGTTACGCCGGATGTGGAAGGCTCAAATGGGTTGGATGGGATGGTTGAATGACCATGGAACATAACGAGATCCTCCACGTTGAAAGTCGTGTTAATTTCAAATTTTGGCAGCAAATCTAGGATGTAAGCGTTAGAACCGGCATGCTTTAAAATCCTATAGGATCCAACACCACGAGCTTGTAACTTCTTTGCAATTCCATGGGGAATCGCTAAGGTCTATTCTGAACCATCACAAAATCATCCTCTTGAAATACTTTGAACCTTCTATGAGAATCTGTAGATATCTTTTGTTTTTCATTATTTACATTAATTCTTCTTTTAATCTCAACATGCAATTCATGAATGCGATGTGCAAATGTAGATGCAGACTCTGATGACCTTTGATGAATTGACATCGGGATGAGGTCTACGGGTGTCCTAGGTTTATAACCATGCACAATTTGAAATGGACTTATACCTGTGGTTCTATTAA
This sequence comes from Chloranthus sessilifolius, assembly GCA_021018995.1. Taxonomy (NCBI): domain Eukaryota; kingdom Viridiplantae; phylum Streptophyta; class Magnoliopsida; order Chloranthales; family Chloranthaceae; genus Chloranthus; species Chloranthus sessilifolius. The sequence goes on from CM037596.1 coordinate 105,627,269, forward strand.
CCAAATTATTGTATGCAAACTCCGTTATAGGCAGAATGGAATCCCAACTCCTAATATACTCACCTACTAGACACCGTAACAAATGACCTAAATTCCGATTTACAACCTCGGTTTGCCCATCAGTTTGGGGGTAATATGTAGATGAAAACTGAAGCCTAGTCCCCATTTTGTGTCACAGTGTCTTCCAAAAGTAATTGACAAACTTGACATCGCGATCAGACACTGTAGTTTTAGCCAGACCGTGCAGACGAACAACCTCATTAAAGAAGAGTGTAGCAATGTTACTTGCATCCATGGATCAAAATATCGTCCGATATCGATACGTATCGGACGATACGTATCGGTATCGGACGTGAACGATACGGTACATTAAATGTACCGTATCGTTCATTTGTATTGCTAATACCGGACGATACGTTCAATGTATCGTCCGGTACATTATTGTTCCGATACGTATCGTCCGGTACGTACCGGTTTTTTGACTGGACGATACGTACCGGTTTTCCGGCATTTTGATCCATGCTTGCATCTGAGGTTTTTGAACACACGATGAAATGGGCAATTTTCGAAAAACGGTCTACCACGACGAACACCAAATCGTGTTTGCGGAGGGTCCTGGGAAGGCCTAACACAAAGTCCATAGACAGGTCTTGCCACGGGGTGTGTGGCACAGGTAAAGGTGTGTATAGCCCGATGTTTTGCCTTCTTTGTTTTGCCAGTTGGCAAACACAACACTAGTTGATGATTTTGACAACATCTCGGGTCAGATTGAGCCAATAACATCGGTCATCAACCAATGCAAATGTTTTGTTGCGACCAAAGTGGCTTCCAACATGTAATTCCTAAACAAGAAAATCTTTTAGAGACGTATGAGGAATACACAAGCGGTGTTTCAAGAACAAATACCCATCCTGTAGGGTATACTTACTCTATCTCACAGATAGTCCACTCAGAAGTGAGGTGTACTCTTTACAAAATCCTAACATGTCGGATAATCATTCACAAGACGATCGAATCCGGTCACTTCAACACTCAATGTGTGCAGCGTTGCCACCCTACGGCTAAGCGCGTTTCAGCACAAAGGTGAACCCTTGAAGCTGCTCAACCCTTGAAGCTGTCGTGGGTTTAACTTCTTTTAGGAACTCAAAAATCTAAGGGCTTCATGATCAGAGAACAAGACATATTCATGTGATAGTAAATAGTGTTTACAATATTTAAGTTATTGCACTACTGCATAGAATTCTTTGTCGTAGGTAGAGTATTTTTGCTTGACCTCATTTAGCTTCTCATTGAAATAAGCTATCAGGTGACCCTCTTGGCTCAACATTCCCCTAATACCTATGCCTGATGCGTCACACGCTACCTCAAAGACATTAGAAAAGTCAGGAAGGCGCATGACATGAGCTTCCGTCATTCCGGACTTAATCTCCTTAAAGGCCTTTGCCGCAACAGGTATCCATTTAAACTTTCCCTTTTTGATGCAATCGGTAATAGGGAATGTTACCGTACTGAAGTTACGGATGAACCGCCTGTAAAAGTGGCTAACCCATGTAAGCTACGAACTTCATGAATGTTCTGGACATTCCACGATAGCTTTGATCATTTCCGAGTCCTCAGTCATTACTTCAGAGGTCGCAACAAACCCTAAGAAGACAACGCATAAATGTGACATGAAAATTCACTTCTTTAGGTTTGCGTACAACTTCTCTCCTCTGAGAGCCATACAAACTTGCCTTAAGTGGCTTAAATGTTTTTACTTGTTGTGGCTATAAATAAGGATGTCGTCGAAATAGACCACAAGGAACTTGCCTATGAAAGGCTTCAACACCTGTATCATGATACGCATAAATGTGCTAGAGGCATTTGAAAGCCCGAAAGGTATGACAAACCACTCGTATAAACCATCCTTGGTTTTAAAGGCAGTCTTCCATTCGTCCCTGGGACGAACTTGGATTTGATAGTATCCACTCTTCAAATCGATCTTTGAAAATATAGTGGCACCGACCATCATGTCCAACATATCGTTCAGTCTCGGTATAGGGAACCAATACTTGACCATGATTTTATTAATAACGCGACTATCAACACATTCTCCAAGTTCCATCTTTCTTGGGTGTGAGCAGCGCTGATACGACACATGATCTCATACTTTTCTTAATGAATCCCTTCTGGAGAAGTTCATAAACTTGCCTCTTTAATTACGTCTGTTTGGATGGATTCATGCGATAATGGGACAAGTTAGGTAAAGTAGAACTGGGAACCAGATCAATGGCGTGTTGGATGTCTCGTAGAGGTGGTAACTCATCCGGAAGGTCTTTGGGAAAGACATCCCGTAACTCTCTCATTATCGGTTCAACCTCCTTCGGAATCTCAATGCTCGACTCTTTGGATGTTCAACTGTAACAAGGGCATAGACAATGTCTCTCTTTCTCTCTATCAGGCCTTTATCACTTAACTTAGTTGTTTTCATTGTGGATGCTTGAGGAGGTAAAAGATTGATCTTTATTTTATTTCCGTTGTGAGTGAAAGGACACAAGTTTGATCTCTCGAACAGTGTAACGTCCATATCATACAACCATGACCTCCCAAGGTTGATATGTCCGATATCCATAGGCACAACATTGCACCACAAGATGTCCTTATACAAGTCGAATTGTATAGGAACCTAACACCTTTGTGAAGCAGGGATTGATGATGAATCGACCCAAGTAATTTTATAGGGTTGTGGGTGAGCTACGGGTGCAAGTCCGAAGCGAGAAACTGTACTTTCAAAAACAATATTGGTACAACTTCTATTATTGACTATAATTCGATAGACTTTCTCACCACACTTGGCTACGGTATAAAAGATGTTATCCCGTCGCCAAACATCACTCTCCTTAGACTGGGCTGGGCTAGAGCACATCTAACCACAAGAGCCCGCGAGGTATTATCCTCCTCAATGGGGTAGGAGATTTCCTTAAGACAAGCTACAGTCAGTTCCCCTACAAGATCTTCCTCATTGCTAGGGAACGATTTTGTCTTGTAGACTTCTTCCTCATTTTGTTCATTCTCAATGTCTTTAGCTATGAACAAGTTTCGGGATGGATATTGTGCTGCAAATTGTCCGATGCCATGACACTTGTAACACTTGTTTTGACTACCACTCTTGAGGCCTTCAAGCATTGGACCTTTACCCTTATCAACCCTTGCTGCGAGTGTAGTAATTGAATTGGGCTTAGGTGACGAGTATGAACATTGGGCTGAGTCAAGAAAGTTAGACCTATAACTGAACCCACTGGTGTCAAAACATTTGGTTTGGGGGTCTTGAGGTACCTTTCTAACTATTCGACTCTGGAGAAACATTCATCTAGGTCTGTGATAGGGTGTGGGATGAGTTTGCTTTGTAGTTTTGGGCGAAGGCCCATTCGAAATCGGGATAGGGTAACTGTTACCGGCTCATCCACATTGGCCTGAGACATTAGGTCTTCAAACTTGTCAATGTACTCTATGACTGGTAAATTCCCTTGGCGCAATGATTACCACTAGGGCTGTCAATGGGCCGGGTTTTTCACCGACCTCTTTTTTTTAAAAAAATATTTTGGGCTCGACTTGGCTCGGAAAGCTAATCGGTGCATGCTTAAAATTTTGTAGCGAACCTAGTAATTTTTAAGAGTTTTTTTCAAAATTTTTTTTAATAAGAAATTCATTTTACCAGGCCGGGCTGGGCCTTACACCTTGCAGCTCGAACCCGGGCCCATGTATTATCCGGGCCAGGCTCGTTTATTAAATTCCTAAAAAAGTTGGGCCTGAACTCGGCCCATTCGAGCCTGGACTGAAGCCCGACCCGTTGAGAGCCCTAATTACCACTGATCAAGAATACGTTCATCATAGGAAAGAGGAACATATTTCTCGTTTAGTTGGATCTTCATATCATCCAAGGTGGAAATGGGAAGACTCTGGGACTGCCTACGACGTTCTAATCCCATCCAGTAAAGTCTAGCTTGTCCCATAAGCTTGACCTTGGCAAATCGGACTTTACGCTACTCTGACATGACATATCACTCAAAATAGTTTTCCATGCCGACCACCCACTCGAGATAAACTTTAGGTTGTCTTTTCCTGTCAAAAGTAGGAGCGTCCATTTTCACGGACTTCATGATCTTGTCGTCCTGATTGGTTTGGATCTCACGTCGGTGAGGACCTTCTCACCTACGGTCATTAGCGTTGACTCTATGGTGATTATCAGTGATGAATTGGTTCATCTCTTCAACATGGGTCTCTAAAGCCTCATATTGGGCTTGTTGATCACACAATTGTTGTTGCAATTGATCGTGGTGATCAACCATCTGGGCTTGGAGAGTGGCTTGATTCACAGTCAACTTAGACGTAAGCTCCTTAATTAGGGCTTCTATCTTAATGGGATCCATAACAATGCAAGACAAACAAAATTATGCAAGACAAAATAAAATAAAAGGTATGAACCCTAGAACCTATATGAACACCAACAACTCTAAAATGACAAATCTCTGATACCAAATCCGATGCGGAAGCTAACACATGCAATGTTAGGGCTGAGATTAAATGAGGAAATTAATTTAAACAATTAAAAGACAAATTCTCTTAGCAAATTATCACAGGAAATATCAAAAATTTCAATTAAACAATTTAATTCCGGCCCAAAATAGTGTTACTTTCACGTACGTTCCCTATCAGATCTAGAAGATTAGGGTTCTTAGCGAATGGCTAAATCTCCGACAGTTTTAGGGCGTCAAACGAACTCACAAGCGGATTGTTTCGATGCCGAGCGAAAAGAAAAATAATGATTTTAAAGGTGAAAGGAGCCCTTAGCCCCACTGATGAGAAGAAGCCCCAGCTGCTAGTCGCCAGCCCTTAGCCCTATCGGTGAGTATTTTTTTTTTTTTTTTTTCAATTTATAAACCCTAAAATAGTAAAATGATTTTTAAATTTTTTTTTTATAAGCCCTAAAAATCTATGTTCTTTTTTTTTTTTAGCCATAGGTGGCTTTGAAACCTTTCTTTAAAATCTGGGTTTTTTTTATTGTTTTTTTAATCTGGATTTAAAATCTGGCTTTAAAATCTGAGTTTATAATTTGGGTCTAAATGATATATTTTTATTTTTTGCCATTCATTTATAAGCCACAGGTGGCTTAAAATCTGACTTTTTTTTTTAGCCACAGGTGGCCCTAAAATCAGGCTTTAAATCATGGTTTTATAACACCTGTGGCTTAAAATATGGCTTTAGAACCATGTTTTAAGTGATATGATTTTTTTTAGCCACAAATTTATAAGCCACAGATGGTTTAAGTTTGATTTTTTTTTTTTATAGTCACAGGTAGCTTAAAATCAGGGTTTTATAACACCCGTGGCTTAAAATCTGGTTTTATAAGCCACGGGTGGTTAAGTTTGGTTTTTTTTTTTTTTTTTTTCTTTTAATAGTTATAGGTAGCTTAAAATCAGGCTTTAAATCATGGTTTTATAACACCTGTGGCTTAAAATCTGGCTTTAACGTCATGCTTTAAGTGATCTGTTTTTTTTTAGCCATAGATTTATACGCCACAGGTGGCTTAAAATCTGATTTTTTTTTTTTTTATAGCCATAGGTGGCTTAAAATTAGGCTTTAAATCATGGTTTTATAACACTTGTGACTTAAAATCTGGCTTTAAAATCATGCTTTAAGTGATCTGATTTTTTTTTAGCCATAGATTTATAAGCCACAGGTGGCTTAAAATCTGGTTTTAAATCATGGTTTTAAAACACTAGTGCTTAAAATCTGGCTTTAAAATCATGCTTTAACTGATTTGTTTTTTTTAGCCACAGATTTATAAGCCACAAGTGGCTTAAATAGTGCCCTTCATACACAAATTTTTGTTCAATGTTGCCACAAATTAATGCCAATATCTGTAAATATTTCCCCTTCGTACACAAATTAATCACTTGTTTATTAATTTTTTATTTTTATTTTTTTTATCATGTAGTATATTGAATTATTGATATTCAATCATAGAGATGGAATAAAATTCTGGTATTGCTAGTGAAACATCTAATCCTTCTCTACCATTAGAGATCGACACCTCTCATTTAACCGACTCGGGATGATCGCATGGTACCGCAGTTAAAAAAAAAGTCAGGTGTAATTATTCTTCTACTGAAATGCCCGGGGGGGGGGGGGGATTAATTGGCTTAAGCATCATTTGGCCAAGATCATGTTGGAAAGTTTCGGATCGTGTATCTGCTTCAATGAAAGAGCTTTTGATGAAAAACAAGGAAGAAAGTAAGAAGAGAAAAGAATATATCAGTGACTTGGGGAGCTTTGGAAGCAGAATTGACACTGAAGTCGAGGAAGGAGAATATTTCAACTAGATCAAGGAAGGGTAAAGATGTTGCTAACATGCCACAAAAGAAGGTGATGACATGTATGGATAAGGCATCGAGAAAGCGTGTATGTGAGACAATAGTTCGTTGGTTTTATCATGCTGCTATTCCATTCCATGCAGTTGCCTCCATTTATTTCCCGAAGGTGTGCGAGGCGATAGCTTTGTATGGTCAAGGTTTCAAGCTTCCAACACCGTATGAGTTATCTGGGCTTCTTTTACAGTTGGAAGTTGAAGTGGTCAAACTTTACCTAAATGAGTTCAAAACATCATGGAGTGAGAGTGGTTGTTCGATTGTGTTAGATGGGTGGAACGATCAGAAGGGAAGAGAATTAATTAACTTTTTGGTGTCCTGTCTGCGTGGTACATTGTTTATTAGATCGATTGATGCATCCGAAATTGAACAAAATGCAATGAATTTGTTTAATTTACTGGATAATATTGTAGAAGTTGAGGAAGAAAATATTATTCAAGTGATAACAGATAATGTGGCAAACTATGTTGCTGCTGGGAAGTTACTAATGGCGAAGAGAAAACATTTGTATTGGAGTTCGTGTGCAGCTCATAGCCTTGATCTCATCCTTGAGGCAATTAGGAAAATGGACTGCATATCAGAAACTATAGAAAAGTGTAAACGGGCAACAAAGTTTATTTACAACAAGGGAAGAGTGTTGGCTATGATGAGGAGATATACAGGTGAAAGAGAACTCCGTAGGCCAGGGGTCATTCGTTTTGGTACAAACTTCATCCTTCTTGATAGCCTCATCGAGCATGTAATAAAAGTTAACATTTTAATTTTTTATTATTAAATTTTAAATTTAAATAAAGTTAATATAATATTGCAATGTCTAAAAGTATTTTATTTCTTTTGTATTCACAGAGGGCTACCTTGAAGATGTTTCTTTCTGAAGAATAGGCCACCTTTAAATTTGCAAAGTTGAATGAGGGGAAGGAGGTTGAGAGTATAATAACTGATGTGAGCCTATGGAGAAAGTTGGATGAGATTTATAAGACGATTTCTCTTCTTATTAGTGTTTAGTGTCTTAAAGTATGTGGATGGTGAAGAACCGGCAATGAGTGAGATATATGATCGAATAGACAAGGCCAAAATGCAAATTGCCGAAGCCTACAACCACAATGAGACACAATATGAGAAATATTGAAAGGCTATTGATGACAGATGGGATTCAACTCTCCACTCTCCTTTACATGCTACTGGTTATTTTCTCAATCCACGAATTCATTTCCGGCCTGATGTTTCAAAACATCGCAATATCTGGCGTGGCTTGCAAGAAGCAATTGATTTACTTGAACGGAATCTTGATGCTGGATTCTCTGCGACAGAACATGTATATTAGATTAATATATTACATAAGTAAACTTTATATTTTACATCATTGATCGTGTGATGTGTGATATTAAAGTTTATATTTGTTTTAGATAACCTATTACAATGACACGATGCATATATTTGGAACGGAAAAAGCCATTATCGATAAGATTAGATTATCTCTTGGTAAGTATTATTTCTGATTTAATTTTGGTTAATTGTATTATTTCTTAAGTCGGATTTTATATATATATATATATATATATATATATATATATATATATATATATATATAACTATATAACAATTCTTTAAATATAATTGCAGTTGCTTGGTGGCAATCTTATGGTGGTTGTGTCCCAGATCTCCAACGTATTGCGTTTCGCATCTTAAGCTAGGGGTGTTCATCATCTGGTTGTGAAAGAAACTGGAGTACTTTCGACCAGATTTATACAAAAAAAAGGAACCGCTTAAAGCAATGGAAGTTGAATGATTTAGTCTACATTCATTATAATTTGAGGCTTCGCGAAAAAATATTGAAGAGACATTGCTCAAATTGGCAATCTTGACAATATTTTTATTGACAATGAGATTGATGAGTGGATCTATGAAAATGAGCACTTGGAAGATACTGATGCATGGTTGGACGACATGGATGCGAGTGAGGAGGAAACTTAGGAAATCGGAGATGGAGAATTAACATTTTGTTTGAATGTAATAAATATTTAGAATGGATGGTGTTTTATTTATGAATTTAGATGGATGGTTGACGCGGGACAACGACCCTGAAATCCGTGAATGCCCATGATATGATGATTTTGCCGAAATTAAACTAATTAATTGAGCAATTAAATCACAAATTAAAGCGATACCTTGAGATTTTGCGGGATTCCGCTTAGGTGACCATACTTTGGTTTACGTAGGGTCCAATTTGACGCGCGAGATCCGTTAGGATGGCAGAAGAGGCGATTCGAGAGATAGAACGCTCGCTTCGTTTAGGTTGGGGTGTTAGATCGTAACTCTTCGTGGAATCGCTAGCTCCTTGCTAGGGTTTTGAATGAAAGCGATTAATGGCATGAGTTGAATACGCTCAAGCCCAACAACGGTCGTGGACCGACGGTTAGGGTTGGATGCGATCCACGAGGATGAACATTGAGGGTATTCTAGATCTAGAGTTTGGGGATTGAAAAAATCAAATGAAAGGAAAATCTAATGTAAGTGGTTGTTGAAAAATAGGGGAATCAAGCAAGAAAAAGAGATAAAAAAGAAGATCAAAGATAAATGGGCATCTCGCCCTTGGCCTTACACCAAATCCCAAAGGGGGAAGAAGATTCACTCTTCAAGCTCCTTACAAGCCAAAATGCAATGCATTCTCATTCATTAATCATCAAGTGCCAAAAATGGCTTACAAAAGTGTGTTTTATAGCATTTATAAAGAGAATACCCTAAAATAGAAAAATACTATGTTACCCTAAGTGGTAACTTACACTTGGACACAAAAGAAAAAAAATAAGGACATAAGGGGCAAATACGCCACTTAAGCTGCTGGGGCGGGGATTTCCATGGACGTTCATCCTGAAGGCCACAGACGTTTGTAGCCTACTCACGAACGTCCGTAATGCCCCACGGACGTCCGTGCTCAGAAAAACAGTGAGCACCTTTTTTTCCGGATGTCCGTAATGCCCCACGGATGTCCGTGCTCAAAAACATAGTAAGCACCCTTATTTTTGGACGTTTGTCCTGACCTTGTGGACGTCCGTCTCCTGATGACCACTTGTGCTTCATGGGTGATCTCTAGGGTCCTTCCTCGGTAGTTCTTGATGTTCCTTGACCCTTCCGTTGCTTCTTTCATCGCTGATACACTTTGTACGACATGAAACCTAAGTCTTTGTTGGTGGCGTCCCCGTCAATGGTGTTTTAGATGGATGATGTTTTAGATGTAATAAATATAGATATGAATTTAGATGAGATATGGACAAATAATGAATTTTTATCTATTAAATATTTAAATTATATATAATAGATGAGACTCGGACTGATTTTCCGAGTTGACTCTACTCAGCTAACTTTCGAGTCGAGTCGAATTTTCGTGTTTTAAAACCATGGTTTTTGCAAGCTTTTAAATAGGCTAACCAAACCCTAACTCGAAATAAAGCATTCCTAAAAACTTAAAACACTTGAAACAAGAAGTTTTGCCAAAATAAAACAAAATCTCGTCATATCTCGCGCGATCAGTCGATCGATCGACTGATGAAAATAAAAATTGCCCGAAGGCACTATACACATTCGATCGATCGACAGATTGGGCTCGATCGATTGATTGAGCAATATAAATGCGCCTAAAATATTATGTCTTTTGTCCTCAATTGATCGATCGACTGTCTGGCTCGATCGATCAACCAAAACACTTAGTTCCACGATTCTGTGCAGTTCTTTTTTCGGACCACTTTGATGTTCTTTTTTCGCCTTTGATACATTACGGGCAACTGCTTGAATCGGATGTCCCCATCAGGAACAATGTTCCACGTCATACTCTTTTGTAAAGAAGGTATTCCTTCTAGCATAGATACTTCCAACTGAGGATGAGTCAGGGCAGCATGGATAGAGCAAGGAATGGTGATGGTGTCCACCTTAGAAAGAATGTTTTTCTATGCCACTGAAAGAGGCTGTGAATGACATATTTTGCATGGGAAAAGAGGTAGTGACACTATCTATTAACTGTATTTTTTAAGGCAATAGGAACATTATTGGGGAGGAAACTAATGAAGGGGATGTTGTACTTAGGATTTTGTGAAGAGGAATTTTGCTGTGGCATAGTGGAGGAGGTACCATGCCTCTTTTGATGTTGGTAAGTCCAAAAAAATTTCTGCTTGTGTTGCTGCCTTGAGGATGTAGGAGCAATAAGAACCAGCATAGGAACATCAGGAGTAGATGCGAGAGTCACCTAGTTAGTAGAAAAGTAAGCCACATTTTTGAAAAATAGAAACATTCGCAAACATACCAATGAAACATCCACAAAAATACAAACCCGATGAGTCATAGGATCATAACAACGAATGAGTCATAGGAACATAAAACGAATAACCAACAAAGACAAACCTGATAGCTTTATCATCCAGTTTTGTGTATTTTGACTCACGATTTGAACAAAACAGACACAACCAAACACTCTAGGAGGCACATGAAACAAAATATCATGAGTATGCATGTCTATAGGGAATGCCTTCATTTAACATACGTGTAGAAAGGTGATCAATCAAAAAAAATTGTGAGCAATGCCATTGACCATAAGACTCCGATAAGCTTATGCTCTACAACCTTATTGATGAGGGCATCCAAGCCAAGCCACCTTTTATCGTGTTCCGGAGGCGCCAGAAGAAATCGAAAGCGCTTTGTACGTTATGAAAGGTGCAAGGAAAGGTTAGAGAAAGCAAAGAGCAGTTGAAGAAAGAGAAAGTGAGGAGCAACTGAAGAAAGGCAGAGTATCACTTTCTGTCCAAATTCGATTGATCGAATTCCAATTTCAATCTATCGCGTTCGACCAAAGAGTCATCCAATGACATCGTCGTCAGAGAGTCATAACGATGACATCGTCGTCAAAGAGTCATATCGATGACATCGTCGTCGATTGATCGATCGAGAATTAAAGTTGATCGATCGAATATGTGTCGAAATGTTTAGTTTGAGTCCAATTTGTGCACGAAGTTTGATTTTTATTCTTGTGTTTAGTTTCTAGGACTTTCCATTTTTGTTAATTAGGGTTTTGAGCTTATCTATAGGCATGTAAAACGACTTTAGATATGATTGATAGTTTTATTTAACTGCTTATGTAATTGAGAGCTTGTGAGAAGTTTTCTTCGAAGGTGCAATTCTCTCAACTTAGAAGAGTGATGCTTCAACCTGCATGTCGTTTGGTGCAAGACCAATTTCTTTTATCCATATCTACTTTTACCTCCGAATACGTGTAAGTGCGTGGTTTAAAATTTTTAGGGTTTTTTTGCAAATACCCCTTATGTTATGTTGAAATTGCATAAAACCCCCTCAGTTATGCCTATTTACATTGTACCCCCTTCTTTTATGTTTCCTTTATAAATACCCCCTTGCCGTTAAAAGGCAGTTAACGAAGCGTCATTTCTTTGATTAAATGACGCCTTTGCCCTTAACATTATATACAAAATGGCCATATCTTTTTTTCCCAACTTTGACCGCATTTAAACGGTGGATAAGTATTGGATCCTACCCAAATTTTTTGGGTGGAACATGATTGATCTCCTCTAAGTTGCCGTGTTACCCGATTTTCAATTTGGGTGTCCATGACGCTCACTTGGCTCGAGGCTAGCGCTAAAATGCTACCCCCGTTAGTACCATCTCGACCCTACCATCGTTACAAATCAAGTGTGCGCCATGTGGAACCCTACGTGAAAATCGGATAACACGACAACTTAGAGGAGATCGATTGTTCCACCCAAAAAAATTGGGCAAGATTCGATGCTTATCCACCGTTTAAAATGCGGTCAAAGTTGGGAAAAATTCAATGACCATTTTGTATATAATGTTAAGGGCAAATATGTCATTTAATCGAAGAAATGACGCCAAGTGGATTGACTTTTAACGACAAGGGGGTATTTGTAAAGGAAACATAAAAGTAGGGGGTACAATGTAAATAGGCATAACTAAGGGGGTTTTATGCAATTTCAGCATAATATAGGGGGGTATTTGTAAAAAACCCAAATTTTTATTTCCATCTTCCTCGAATTAATCTTGTGTTTCTGCGTGTTCAATCTTTTCAGAACCAAGACCCTAGATCGATGTCTTAAACACGTGATACGTTGAATCCCTATTTATTATTTCACCTCCCAAGCCAAATGTTTCGATGTGAATGGGCCTGGTTACAAGTCTAACTATTCGAAGTTTAAGCCTAATGCCAATACCCATTCGGCTAGGTCCAACTCACTTGTCACGTTTGTGACTAAAGCTGATGAGGGTAAGAGTCTAATGTTAGGGGCCCCAAGAGTTGTGGTCAAAACAAGTGTTACAAGTGCCATGATATTGGACATTTTGTAGCACAATGTCCTTCCCGGAATTTGTTCATAACAGAGGAAAGTGAAGATGAACATGAAGACAGGGAAGTAGAAGTCTATGAACCTGAATCGTTCCCTAGTGATGAGGAGGATCATGTAGGGGAACAGATTGCAGCTTGTCTTAGGGAAGTCTCCTACCCTGTTGAGGAGCGTAATACCTCGCGGGCTCTTGTGGTTAGATGTGCTCTACCCCAATCAAAGGAGAGTGACTACTAGCGTACGGATAACATCTTTTATATCATAGTCGGATGTTGTGAGAAAGCTTGTAGAATCATAGTCGATGGTAGAAGCTGTAGCAACATTGTTTCAGAAGGCACAGTTTCTTGCTTGGGACTTGCACCCGTACCTCACTTGCGACCTTATAAAGTAGCATGAGTCGATTCGTCATCAATCCCAGATTCACAAAGGTGCTAGGTTCCTATACATTTGGCTCGTTTAAGGACACCTTATGGTGCGATGTTGTGCCTATAGATGTTGGGTATATCATCCTTGGGAGGCCTTGGTTGTACGATAAGGACGCTACATTGTTCGGGAGATCGAACGTGCGTTCTTTCATGCACAAAGGAAAGAAAATTAAGATAAACCCTCTACCTCCTAGAGTGCCTATTGTGAAAACAAACAAGTCGAATGATAAAGGCCTAGTTGAGAGAGAGAAGAAAACTAAGGTCATTAATATTGTTAGCCCTTTAAAGATTGAACAAGGTGCTAAGGAAGAGGACATTGCCTATGTTCTTATCACAATGGAGTCACCCAAAGAGTTGAGTGTTGAGTTTCCTAAAGAGGTCGGACCTATGATGAGAGAGGTTCAGGATGTCTTTCCCAAAGACCTTCCGAATGAATTACCACCTTTACGGGATATTCAACTCGCCATTGATTTGGTTCATGGTTCTACTTTACCTAACTTGCCCCATTATCACATGAATCCATCTGAACACTTGGAGTTGAAAAGGCAAGTTGATGAACTTCTCCAAAAGGGATTCATTAGGGATAGTATGAGTCCATGTGCTGTGCCAGCACTGCTCACACCCAAGAAAGAATTGTCTTGGAGGATGTGCATCGATAATCGTGCCATTAATAAAATTACGGTAAAGTATCGGTTCCCTATACCGAAGCTGGACGACATGTTGGACATGATGGTTGGTACCACAATATTGTCAAAGATTTATTTGAAGAGTGGATGCCATCAAGTTCAAGTTTGTCGCGAGGATGAATGAGAAACTTCCTTTAAGACCAAAGATGGTTTATATAAACGGTTTGCCATGCCTTTTGGGTTGTCAAATGCCCCGAGCACATTTATGCGGATCATGACGCAATTGTTAAGGCCTTTTATAAGAAAGTTTCTCGTGGTTTACTTCGATGATATCCATTTAAGGCATGTTTGTTTAACTCTCAGAGGAGAAATTATACGCAAGCCTAACGAACTGTACTTTCATGACGACTAGTGTTGTCTTCTTAGGGTTTGTTGTAACCTCTGAAGGAATGACTGCGGACCCTGAAAAGGTCAAGGCAATTGTGGAGTGGCCTAAGCCTAAGAGCATTCACGAAGTCCATAGGTTCCATGGGTTAGTCACTTTTTATAGGCGATTTATCCGTAATTTTAGTACAGTAACGGCCCCTATACCGGTTGCATAAAAAAAAGGAGTTTAAATGGACACCTGCTGCGACAAAAGCATTTGAGGAGATTAAGTCCTATATGACCGAAGCTCCAGTTATACGCCTTCCGGACTTTTCTAAAGTCTTTGAGGTGGCGTGTGACGCGCCAGACGTAGGAATTAGTGGAGTATTGAACCAAGAGGTCACCCGATAACTTATTTCAGTAAAAAGCTAAATGAGATCAGACAGAAATATTCTATGTATGATAAGGAATTTTATGCGAAAGTACAATCTCTCAAGTATAGGAAACACTACTTATTACCGCAAGAATTTGTTATGTTCTCAGATCATGAGACCCTAAGATTTTTGAGATCCCAAAAGAAGTTAAACCCACAACATGTGAAATGGGTTGAACAACTTCAAGGGTTCACCTTTGTGCTGAAACATAGGGCTGGAGTGGAGAATAGGTTTTACTGACCCAATCTCACACGAGATGTTGTCAAAATCAGCAATCAATGTCGCGTTTGGCTGAAGATAGGTTTTACTGGCCCAATCTCACACGAGATGTTGTCAAAATTAGCAATCAATGTTGCGTTTGACAATTGGCAAAACAAAGGAAGCAAAATATTGGGTTGTATACACCTTTACCTGTGCCACATACTTTGTGGCAAGATCTTTCTATGGACTTTGTGTTAGGGCTTCCTGAGACCCTCCGAAAGCATGATTCGGTGTTTGTTGTTTTGGACCGTTTCTCGAAATGACCCATTTCATAGCTTGTTCGAAAACCTCATATGCAAGTAATATTGCTACATTTTTCTTTAATGAGGTTGTTCGTTTGCTATACATTTCTTTAATGAGGTTGTTTGTTTTCACGGTTTGGCTAAAACCATTGTGTCGGATAGAGATGTTAAGTCAGTTATTTATCGAAGGCATTGTGGTATAAAACGGAGACTAGGCTTCAATTTTCATTGACATCTCATCCCCAAACCAATGGGCAAATTGAGGTTGTTAATCGGGGTTTAGGAAATCTCTTGAGGTGTCTTGTAGGTGAACATGTTAGAAGTTGGGATTCCATTCTACTTGTCGCAAAGTTTGTATAACAATTTGGTTAATAGAACCACAAGGATAAGTCCGTTTCAAGTTGTGCACGATTACAAACCTAGGACACCAATAGATCTTATTCCGATGTCAGTTAATCAGAGGACGTTAGAGTTTGCATCTACATTTGCAATCACATTCATGAACTTCATGTTGAGATTAAAAGAAGAATTAATGTGAGTAATAAAAAATATAAATTTTCTCCAAATTCTCATAGAAGGTTCAAAGAATTCCGAGAGGGTGATTTTGTGATGGTTTGAAATAGACCTGAGCGCTGCCCTCTAGGAATTGCTAAGAAGTTACAGGCTCGTAGTGCTGGACCCTATAGGATTTTGATACGTGCAGGTCCTAATGCTTATATATTATACTTATCATTAGATTTGGGTATTAGTATGACTTTCAATGCGGAAGGTCTTGTTCCATCCTATGGCCCTACAATTACCCCAGCTAATTCTTTTAAACCTTCTACATCTGATCCTATCTCTGTTTCCCTCCCTATTCCATTACCTCCGCTTGCACGTCCTTCTCGCGAGATAATTGAGGATATTTTGGAAGATCAAATTGTGTCTACAAACCAAGGAGAATTTCGAAAGTATCTTGTCAAGTGGAAGAATAAAGTAGATTCAGAGAATACATGGATCATAAAAAGAAGAGTTCCAACAGATTGATCTAGATCTCCTCGAGCACTATCACGACCAATATTCATCAGGGATGAATTCTTCTAACCCAGGGGGAATTGATGGGGACATCCGATTCAAAGAACCGCCTATCGGAGGTGATAAAAGTGTGTAAAAACATCTCAAAGGTTCCAAAATGAAGAATGAATGTGTTATGAAAATTAAGACAATAACATCCGTGCCCAAGGACGGTCGTGACCATGGACATTTGTGCCCAAGGACGTTTGTGACCTTCAAACGGGCATCCATGATTTAGAAACCAATATGTTTTGTGCACATCATTGAGGATGGACGTCCGTGACTAGGGATGCAATAGGGCCGAACTACCTCGACAGCTCGGCTCGAAAATGAGAGCTTTTGCTCTCTCAAGCTCGGCTTGAGAACTAGAGCAGAGCTTTTTATTTAAAGCTCGGTTGAAGTAGGCTGAGCTAGTAAAGCTCGACTCAGCTTGATTCAACTTCATTAATAGTATATAATACTTTTATATGATAAAATGTGATATATAATTTTGAAATTTGAATTATTTTCTTTTGTCTCCTTATAATAGGATTCATCTCATGGTTACTTTATAATGGATAAATATGTAACATATAATCCTTATGATCCATTATTGAAGTTTGCGCTTTCTTTCTCCTCTCTATCTCTCTGTGCAACCATTAAAGTTCTTTCTCACTCGTCTCAATGAACAACCATTAGCATGGCAATTGACCAATCAATCAACACCTGCGACCAACACCTTTGCTCTTAATCAATATTTAGCACATTAAATTTAAATACATTTTTACTTTTCAAAATTAAAGCATCTTCTCCAATTGATCCGTTAAATCCAAAGGATTAAAAGATATTAGGGTTTTATAAACTTTATTAAAATTTTCATCTGTTAAAAAAAGAAGATATTGTTTAAAACGACATTAGGAAATTTATGATAAAACTTATTTAGCTCGAAGGTCGGCTCGGCCCAACTCGAGCTCAACAGAGCCGAGCTAGAGCTCAGACTTTTTAGGCTCGAAGAGCCTAGAACAAGTTCCAGCTCAGCTCGTATACGGTAGAGCCGAGCTAGAGCTGACCCAAGCTCGTGCTCGGCCCGACTCGGTTGCAGCCCTATCCGTGACCTTTGGACAGACATCCGTGAGTCTCGTTCTCAAATTAGCGGCTAGACGAGTTTTGAAGCAAAACTTCTTGTTTTAGTTGCTTTAGGGCTTTCTTGTTTCGAACTTTATGTTTAGTTAGGATTTATTTACCTCTATAAAGGCATTGTAAATACAATTTTAGTTGGTTAATGATTATTGAATATTGCTTTCGCAAATTTAGAGCTTTTATCTTTTTTTCGAGGGTGCGATTCTCTCAAAACTTGAAAGAGCGATCCTTCTTTTCACGTGCGATTTGGTGCGAGGCCAACTTTTCTATCATTCTTATCTACCCTTATCTTCATCTTACATGTAAGTGCTTGGTTAATTTTCTAATTAATTTTATTTCTAAAATCTTGAATTAATTGCGTGTTTTGCTTGCGCAATCTTTCCGTAGTCTAACCTAAGATCGTTCAACCGTCCTAACACGAGATTTATTCTATTTGAGCCATTTGATTTCAAAATACCTAGAATCCTTTTGTTGTTAATTCCACACGGATTCGAAAGAACCCACTTGTGAGTTCGTCCGAAACCCTAAACTGTTGGAGATCTAGTTGTTCGCTTATAACCCTTGTCTTTTAGATCTTATAGGGAACGTACTATGAAAGTAACACTATTTTGAGTTAAATCAAATTATTTAATTGAAGTTCTCTTTATTTTTTGTGTTAATTTGTTGGCAAATTCATATTTCAATTATTCATATTAATTCACAAATAATCTCAACCCATCGTATTTGCAAATTGTTAGTTTCGCCATCATTATTGGGATTGGTTTTTGTAATAATAACGAATCACATGAGAAATGCAATGGAGTCATCAATTCACTGAATCGTGGCTGAGGTATAGAACATGATTTTGCCCCATTTTCTTGATTCTTTTCCATTTGGTCTGTAGATTAGAAAAATGGAACCGAAGGGTTTTGTTTGTTGAATTGTGCGCTCCCATTTAATTCCTTCTTTCTTTACCTATAGAGATACATCATACACACTAATGTTGCATATTGTGAGAGATGTAGTCATTTCTTGATGATTTTTCTTTTATAAATCTTGCAGCTTTATCTGGTGCTTAATATTGATTTTCTTGATATGTCCAATTAAACAATTAAGAGGCCCGGGGATATGGGTTCGAATGCATGGTGGATCCATGCATTCGAATCAGGTGGGGTCCATGTGGCACCCATCCAATGGATCAGGTGCCATGACAACTTGACCAAGGATGATCAAAGACTGCCCAAAATATTTGGGTGTGATCTGATGCATCTCCATTGTCCAAAATGTGGTCAAACGTGGAAAAAGTCAATTCACCAGGATGTGTGGGCGGTACTTAAAACTTTGACCATCGTTTTGACACCAAAAAACTCCTATCACATGCCACATGGCACATGATCTGAAAACAGGTTGTTTTGGGTTCTTGTGGCATGTGATGTGGGTTCATCCATGCATTTGAACCCATACACCCTTTTCCCAAGTCCCAACCATTAATATTTTTGGACATGCATTTTTTGGACACTTGTAGTTTAGTTTATATCATGGTGAATTTTAAATCTGCTGTCTCCTTCCTTGCTCTTGCATGCCTTTTTCGGGAAAGCATTGCATTTACGCTATTACTGATTTTAGCTAAACAATGATGCAGGACTACAGAAGAAACACTTTTATGGAAGCGGACTTGAGATGTTCAAGCACTATACAAAGCATGGAAAAGAAGTTGCGAGCAGCTTGTTATGTACCTGATGCAAAATTTGATCATGTTATTAAAGTAAGTTATTTGTTTTCAGATCACCCTTATTCTCTTAGTTTCTGTTAGACCATTTTTCTTCGTTTAGTATTTGTATTTGTTTTGTACTTCAGTGTCATTAATATAGATAGTCATCATGGTTCTATATATTCTCTGAGCGGACTTTAACGTTGATCCTCCAGTGTTTGTAAAACTTAATTTAATGTATCCATATTTTTCCCATTAATGTTTGCAAGGCTCCAATTTTACCATATCCAACTCAAGTAACTCAAAACCTTCCACAGAATAATAATACATGTTGACTTAAGGAGTAAGTCCTTCCTTCACATTAGTGTTGGAACTTTGTTTGGAAGATATAATGTCGTTGGAAATCAAATTGACTCTTCATTATTATTGACAAATACATGCTGGAAAATATAATGCGGTTAAATTACTGTATTGGATTTTGCCTTAAATTCTCTTTAAATGATTTATTTCTACCTCACATTCACTGTGTATCATGATATATTCTGCTGGAGATACAATTTCTCATGAAAGCTCAACCACATTTTAGTTTTCTACTGCACAATATAGATTGATTGAGGCATTGTGTGCTAGTGTTTAAGATGTGATGGTGGTGATGCTGAGCTTATGTGTTTACGTCAGCTTGCTCTCTCGAACGTAAAATGGTAGTAGGTAATGAGAATTTTCTTTTGCCTTCAAATTAGAGATGGATACTTGGACTTAAGGTGGGATCTTAGTGCTATATGTAGTTAGACATGGTTATCAAAAATCAAATGATTCATGATCAGAATTGTATGAATTTTATTTCATGTCGTATAATTAAATTACAATCCATTAGAGAACTTTATTTATTGTTCTTTGTAGTAAAAAGCTCCTACGATCATGAGGTAATAGAAAGGACATCTATTTCTTAAGTTTTTTAAAGTGGTCCTTTTCACTGAGCTCCTTGGGATTGGAGATTTCTATGTTCCTTTTAGGTTCAAATTTATGGCCTAGTATTCAATCTAAGCTTTAAATTGGCAAGCTTTTATTTTGCCAAGTTCTTAATGAGATTCTAGTCATGCAGGCTCACTTTTTCTCTTAATTTGTCGAGAGCTAGCATGAGGTGGATACGTTGAATGCTGAACATGGGTTTTATTACCTAACCTTTTGACTCTCAAACTCAAATTTTCTTAAATAGAGCATACCCAAGTTTAACAGTAATTTTGCACCAATTGGTCAAACTTAGATTCATATCTTCAAGGTATTTTGGATGATTCACATTCCTGATCAAGTGTCTTTGGATTTTATCTGAATTGTATGGGATTCTGTAAGAAAGAAATAGGGAAATTTATATTTTCGGCCCTATAAGTTTGCTTATTTGCAGAAACGGCCATATAGTTTCAATCCTTGCACAATAGGCCAGCTCCAAGCCAAGCCGTTTCCACGTCAACACTGACCTATTTTTTTTATTGTTATATTTTTATTTTTCATTATTTTTTGGCATCCCTTTTTGCACTGGTAATCTTATTAGAGTGCACCTTATTTAATAATTACCATACATTATTTATCTCTATCAATTGTAACGCATTTTAAAAATTTAAAATACAGAATTGTTAAAAAAAAATAAAAAATATAGAAGAAAATAAAAAATAAAATGAAAGAGAGAAGAAGATAGAGTTATCTCAACCATGTTAAAGCGGCACGCTAACTTAAGATAGCGATCGCTAACATACCGCTATTTTAAGTTGGCGACCGCTATCTTAAATTGGCGGCCGCTATCTTAAGTTGGTGGTCGCTATCTTAAGATAGCGGACCACTAAGAGAAGCAATCAGATTTGAGCTTCGAACTGTATCGTATTCATTATCAGCAGAAAATCACACTTTACTGGTTATTTAAAATCATATTCTTTTAACTTTTAGCAAAATCAAAATTTTTAACTTTCTGGTGATTAGATTTTAAATCAAGTTGACTATCCTAATCTGATTTTTGTCATCATATAAATCAACACTGATTTGAAGGCATAGAGCTAACCAAAACACTTATAAGAGCTAACCAAAACACATCCTAATATATATGATTTTAAATAATCAGTAAAATGTGGTTTTTCGCTGATCATAAATACCATATAGTGCTTCTCTTAGTGTTCCTTCTCATTGGCAGAGCGCATCTTTATCTTATTTGGGAGAGGGCATCTTTATCTTATTTGATAACTATCACACATAAATTATCTCAACCAATTGTAATTATCTAAACCAACCAATTGTAGGTGTTTTGGTTAGCTCTATACCTTCAAATCAGTGTTGATTTATTTGATGACAAAAATCAGATTAGGATAGTCAACTTGATTTAAAATCTAATCACGAGAAAGTTAAAAAATTTGATTTTGCTAAAAGTTAAAAGAATAACCAGTAAAATGTGGTTTTTCGCATACGATAGAGCGCTATCTTAAGATATCAGACCGCCAACTTAAGATAGCGACCGCCAACTTAAGATAGCAGTCGCCATTTTATGTTAGCGGCATTAGATGATAATCTATTTTAATTGTGTACATGGTAAAAAAAAAGAAATTGCCACTATCTTAAGATAGCAACCGCCATCTTAAGTTAGCGACATTAGATGGTAATCTATTTTAATTGTGTACATGGTAAAAAAAGAAATTGCCGCTATTTTAAGATAGCGACCGCCAACTTAAGATAGCGGTCGCTATCTTAAAATAGTGGTATGTTAGCGATCGCTATCTTAAGTTAGCGTGCCGCTTTAAGATGGTTGAGATAACTCTTATCTTCTCTCTTTCATCTTATTTTTTATTTTCTTCTGTATTTTTATTTATTTATTTTTTTGAACAATTCTGTATTTTAGAATTTTAAAATGCGTTACAAATAATTGAAATAAATAATGTATGGTAATTATTAAATAAGGTGCACTCTAATAAGATTACCAGTGAAAAAAGGGATGACAAAAAATAATGAAAAATAAAAATATAACAATAAAAAAATAGGTCGGTGCTGACATGGAAACAACTTGGCTTGGAGCTCGCCTATTATGCAAAGATTGAAACTATAGGACCGTTTCTGCAAATAAGCAAACTTATAGGGCCGAAAATGCAAATTTCCCAAAGAAATATGATAATACACATCTGTATTTCTATTAATTAATAACAAAACATGCATTTACCAATTAAAATAAAGCACTTGACCCACGTTTCATTTAATTTATTCTTCTACTTGTATGTACTGGGAAAACTTATCATTACCTCAGTCATCAATTGCACATTATCGGCCGGCACCCTAACACGAGAGGGTGTTGAGTTATTATTTACAGGGGAGTCTTTCTTTCAGTTTAGGGATTGACTCCCGTCACCTACATCAATAGACAATGGATTTTAGAAGAATCGACGGTGAGAGAATCCTTTCAAAAGTTGACAACGTATTTTGAGGGGGCCTGCCATCAAGTGTCATCTTCTAGAGGTTTCTATCACAAAAAGGCACTTCTAAACTACACTATCTATTGATGTTGGTAACCACGGTATCTAACTCGGTATCCGGTATCGGTCAATGGGGGACCGATACCGAAATAATTTTTTTTAAAAAGAAGGAAAAACAACTTAAACAAGAAATTCAAATCAAGGGGGGTATCGGCCGATACCCGATACATATCGGCCAATACTGGCCTGCATCGGTCAATACCGGTACCAGATACCAATACAACCCCGATACTGATATCGGGGTATCGATATCAGTTTCTGGCGAATACGTATCAGTATCTTCTGAGTTTTGATACCATGCTGTTAACACCCCATTAGTCCCCTTTTTGTAGTATTATGTTCTTTATCACATCTAGTTTTTCATATGTTTTACTTTAATAATACTGATATTCCCTGGAGTTTTTTAAAGTAAGAGTTACGAAGTTTGGTAAGTTATTAATCCTTTAAATATCTACTAAGCGCCATAGGAATAGAATCTCAGTTACGTTTTGTACTGCAAGGAGCATATGTGATCCAAATTTCTTCGTCTTTTATCTGTATACTATTATGATGGGTAAATTCTATCTGCAGGTCTTGGAAGGTCTGCTTTCTGAGTATGAAACATCATCTCATGGTCCAGCAAAATGGCAAAAACTGGCCACCTTCTTACAACAGAGGTTTGTCTCATGATTCCTATTTGGGTACCTTTAAATTCACCGACCGAATCTTCGAGTTCACCCACATTAAAAACCCTTTGACTGCTATGAATTAAACGATGGAGGCCATTTTTTGTCCCAATCTTTCATAGATGCATCTTGAGATCATGGGTGTACCATCAAACAGTCAGATTTTTATTTCATGTGGCACACATCTCAAAAAGTGATCTTAACTTCACGCGGAACCCATCATGCTCAAACCTGATTTTAAGGTCACTTTTTTTGGAATGTGTGTCACGTGAAATAAAAAAACTGACTGTCTGATGGTACCCTCATGATCTCAAGATCCATCGTGTGAAAAATTGGGACGAAAAGCAATCTCCATCATCTGATTCCAAGCAGTCAATGAGTTTTAGCGTGCATGAACTCAAACATTCGGTGGGTGAATTTATCAGTCATTTCGTCGGTACTGCCATTCATTCAATGCTCCTAATATTTACAGTTTAGAAGGCCCTATACACGACCTTGTTAAGAAGCAATTAGATCATAGTGGTTCAGAAAAGAGTGCTCTTATTTTGAAATGTCGCTCGATTGAAGACAAACTGATATTACTTGATAAGCAACTGAAAGCGAACGAAAAATCCAAAGACGATTATTTGAGGCGATATGAGGAAGCGATCAGTGACAAGAAGAAAATTGCTGACGATTACACGATCCGTATAACTAATCTACATGGAAAGTGTAGTTCATTGGAGGAAAGGTGTTTGAGCATATCGAAATCTCTGGAACTTGCTAGGCAGGAATCAGCTGAATGGAAAAGAAAATATGAACAGAGCTCTTCGAAGCAGAAGGCTGAAGAAGATCAGGCAAATGCGGAAATAGCCGCGCTCAAGTTGAGAAGCAGTTCTGCTGAAGCGAGATTAGCTGCAGCTCGTGAACAAAGCCAGTCTGCACAGGAGGAGGCGTTAGAGTGGAAACGGAAATATGAATTTGCTGCGAGAGAAGGCAAAACAGCTCTGGAGAAAGCAGCTACGGTACAGGAACGTGCTAACCAGCAGGCACGGCATCGGGAGGATGCTTTGAGGGTCGAGTTCTCTGCTAGTTTAGCAGAAAAGGTGAAGTCTCTCTCTCTCTCCCTCTCCCTCTCCCTCTCCCTCTCTTTCTTGAACCTTGGTGGGCACCTATGCCAAATTTTATTGATTGCTTTGAATCAGATGATGGAGATCATTTTTTGCCCCTATCTTCCTCACAAGGCATCTTGAGACCATAAGCGTTCCATCAGACGGTCAGTTCTTGATTCCACTTGGAACAAAAAAGTGGCCCTAAAATCACACGACACACATCGCTTTCAAACATGATTTTAGGGCTATTTCTTGGGATCTGTGCCACAGAGTAAAAAACTGGATGGTCCAGTCATGGTCTCAAGATTTCTACTGTAGAAGATTAGGGCGAAAACGATCTCCATCATCTGATTCAATGCAATCAATGGTTTTGATGTAACAACCACAAAAAGTAATCCATTGGTGTTGGTGAAGCCTACCCTTCTTATTGCTGTGATGTATCAACCACAAAAAAGTTAACTTTTTATAAATACGAATGGCAGGAAGAGGAAATCAAGGATAAGCTGGCGAGGATTGAAGACTCTGACCAACGGCTGTCGAGCTTAACTTTAGAGTTGAATGTGAGCTTTGTATCTTCACATTGCACGATCCCCATTTTATTTTCCATATGGTATTTCTTGTTGACGTCGTAAACTTTTGTCATATATTTGCAGGCTGTCACTTCAAAAGCAAAAAATTATGAATCAGAGTGTTTGGCTTTGAGACTTGAAAGCAGGAAATTAGCCGAGGAATTAGATTCTTATAAGGGAAGGGCACAGGCGTACGAAGGAGAAATAAGAATGCTAGAACAAGAAAAAACCCATCTGGACGAAAGGTACAAATCTGAGTTCAAAAGATTTGGTGAAGCAGAGGCAAGGTGCAACGTGGCCGAAAAGGAAGCAAAAAGAGCAACAGAGATGGCAGATAAAGCTCGGGCTGAAGCAGTCACTGCCCAAAGCGAAAAGAACGAAGTACAGAGAGTGGCAATAGAAAGATTGGCCCAAATTGAGAGAGCTGAAAGGCATGTTGAAACTCTAGAAAGACAGCAAGCTCACCTGAATCAAGAACTAGATAATTTACGTGTCTCTGAGATGGATGCACTTTCGAAGGTTTCAATCTTGGAGGCGAGGGTTGACGAGAGGGAGAAAGAAATTGAGTCACTACTGGAGTCGACCCATGAGCAAAGGGCAAACACGGTACAAGTTCTTGAGAGCCTTTTGGCCTCCGAAAGAGCGGCTCGATCAGAGGCAAATAGTAGAGCAGAAGCTTTATCGCTGCAACTGCAATCTACTCAGGGAAAACTTGATGCACTGCAGCAAGAGTTCACATCCGTTCGATTGAACGAAACTGCTCTAGATAGCAAGCTGAGGACTGCATCTCGTGGGAAACGCTTACGTCTAGATGAGCATACTGGTATGGAATCGGTCCAAGATATGGAAATTGATGGGTCGGGAAAAGGAAGGAAGAGATCAAAGAGCACTACGAGCCCGTTAAAATGCACACAGCCAGAAGACGGGGGTTCCGTTTTCAAAGCGGACGAGGATAATAACAGTCATCAAACAGAAGATTATACAAAATTTACTATACCGAAACTAAAGCAAGAGCTCACGGCCAGTGGCTTTGGCGCGGAAGTGCTTCAGTTGAAAAATCCCAACAAGAAGGAACTTCTTGGTTTATATGAGAAACATGTCCTCCGAAAGTTGCTGTAAAGATGATCATTAAAAGCCGGATTTACTCAGAAAAAAACTTGTGTGGTGTAATTATAGGGTTAGGTTCTTCCTGTTTTGCAGCAAGAACTGCGGAAGCAATGATATAAGCTTTGAAGAGTGCCATTCGCATTGACATGCACTCGAGGTTATAATGGTTGTGTCTATATTTAATGTCTTATCCATGGTTTCATTTGGTTATATATTGATTTTCAGAAGAGATTAGACTCTTATCACTAGCATCACAAGGTTGTTGCTATTGTCAGAGGCTGGCTTCCACAGATGTCAGGGCTCCAAAAAATCTGTGACGGTCAGATTTTGATAGCATTCAATGGCAAAGGTTCTTGAAATGCTCGGTTATCTTTTGATGCTGGTGGACTTCATTAATCCTATGCAAAAAGAATTAGGACTAATGCGACTTTTAGAAAGGGAAAGCAATTAATCTTATCCTTATAAGGTGTCACCCAAAATATTTGCCCTGTACGAATACCAATGAAGACTCAGTCGCCCAATGGAACGAAAAATTATAATTATATTTGTAACACTTGGTTTGCATTAAGAGTCTGCTTTGAGTCCTTATATATTTGCGTTGTTATGATTATGGATGGTTGAATAAAAATGAGTTAAAATGGTATATGTTTTTTATGATGTGGTGCAAATTCGACAAATAAAAAAACAAATAAATGATAGGTTGGAACTTTAGAGAAGGCTATACCCATATATATATATATATATATATATATATATATATATATATATATATATATATATATATATGAGAGCTGGTGGACGTGTTGAACTAAGAATGGCTTTGATGATGGCAATGAGCAAGGCAGCTCACCTTGTTAGGCCTGGTGTGGCAGTCCCAAAAGTTAGTTGCATTTTGTTTTTTAAATAGGTAAGCTGAGCTTGAAAAGCTAAAAAAGAAAAAAGTTAGTTTCATTGGGCCTTGATCTTACATTCTAAACTGCACAGCTGCAAAAATTATTACGGTCCCCTTTGACTATTTTAATAGAACACAATGAAGTATTTTTATTGGGGGTTTTAGAATTAATTTTATTCGGGAGAAAAGATTCATAGTCCTAGAGAGGCGGCTTTTGACATAGCTCTTTGTCAGCTCTCAGCCAGAGTTATATACTTGCTTTAGTAGGCCGTCCTCCTTACTAACACTCAATAAAGTAGTATTTACCTGCTGCTATGCAAATAGTTAGCAGGGAGACTGGGCCAAACTAGGGTGCAGTCGGCTTAGCTCCTCGGAGCCTAAGAGCAACTTTTAGGACTGTCAGTAGATTCGGTCGTGCGTAAAATGATCTACTTTTCTATTGGGCCTTAAATCGTACCCTGAGATCGGCTGGGGATGCATGTTCGGTTAACGAAATCAGACCGAAACAATATTTTTTGGTTTTCGGTTCGGTTCAGCTTGAGCCGAAACCAAGCCAAAACAAATCAGTTCATCTTCGAGGCGAATAAAATCAGAAAACTTGAAATCAGAACCCAACCGAAATTGAAAAAATCAGTCTGGTTCGATTTTGATTTCAGTTTTTTCAAAATTTTCCGGTTTTTTTTTATTAATTATTTTCAGTAAGTTTTCTAAACCCAGGCAATCGGTTCTTGGTTTTGGCCACCCAAAACCAAAAAAGACCTAAATCGATTCTCAATCAGTTTCAATTTTTTGGGTTTTGGGTTGATTTCGGTCCAATTTGGCGGGTTGGTTTTCCGGGTTGCTTTTGTAGTACTAAATCAAATTTGTCACATTATCCCGGCATCATCCTTATGAAAACAATGCACATTTGACTTTGGGTACCTTCTATTTTCAGCTTCAAATGCTTCCTTGGTAACTCGAGTTTCACATGCTTAAACTCTTGACTATGCTGAATCAAAAGATGGAGATCATTGTTTGCCCTTCCAAGATAATGGATCTTAAGATCATGATCCTCCCATCAGCCGGTCACACATCT
The DNA here is from genome assembly GCA_021018995.1 of Chloranthus sessilifolius. Classification (NCBI taxonomy): domain Eukaryota; kingdom Viridiplantae; phylum Streptophyta; class Magnoliopsida; order Chloranthales; family Chloranthaceae; genus Chloranthus; species Chloranthus sessilifolius. The sequence continues at coordinate 105,655,150 of CM037596.1, forward strand.
TGAAAAGTAATCAAAGATTTACATTTGATGTATGCCATAATAATATTAACTTTTCAAAATTTGTGCCATGTATAATCAACATCTTACCTTTTGATGGTAGGCCATGATCTCAAGCTCCATTATTTAGAAGATTTGGGGAGATTTGGGGTGAAATATGATCTCCATCGTCTAATTCAAAGCAATCAATATTTTACATGTGAAAATTGGTTTGGAAAGAAAGAATCTTAGGTTGTAAATAAAGGCTCCCTTTAAATTTCCATTTGTTTTAACGAGAAGGAAACATGAATTTACACAAAATATATGAAGAGGTAGTAATCAGGTACCCAGCCCGAGCGTCGACGTTCATGGTACTGAGGGTCATTTTTGGGATGCATGTCATGTGGGACCACCTATGTTCTATGTGATTTGATGCCCATCACATATATGATAATTTTACTTGGCATACATTTAAAAAGGTACTCTAAGTGTCAAGCCATTATAAGAAAAATAATAAAAGAGTACTTTTAAATTCATCCAACTGAAATACATTGACTTGGTAGAATCAGATGATGGAGATCATTTATCCTCCCAATCCTTCACACGATGAATCTTGAGATCACGGGCTTACCATAAGACGGTTAGTATTTTATTTCTCGTGTTACACATTTCAGAAAAATGACCTTAACATCATGTGAATGCTCAAATTGATTTTAAGGTCACTTTTTTGGGTGTGTACCACATGAAATAAAAAATTGATTATCTGATGGTACAATTATGTTCTCAAGATCCATCGTGTGAAAGATTGGGACAATAAATAATCTCCATGATTTGATTCAATATAATCAATGTGTTTGAGAGTGGAACTCAAAGATTTGGTGGGTGAATTTTAACGGCACTAACATAAAACCACATAGGCAATTGGTCTCCGAAAGCTTGAACTCTTTTTTGACTGCGCAACTATCAGAAATGGATTCGGTAGTTGGTGTCAAATAAGAATGTGGGTAGCTTTAAAAGCGCCCACGGAATCTTGAGGGACACCTACGCCTAAAACTATTGATTGTTTTAGATCGGATGATGGAAATTGTATTTTGCTCTAATCTTCCACCCAAGTGATCTCGAGGCCATGAACGTACCAGTAGACGATCATTTTTTAATTTCACATGTAATAGATCCCAAAATTCTATCCCTAAAATTTTCATAAGCCTAAAATCTGACGATGGCAGTGATACTCCATTAATCGTATACCAATTTCAATCTTGATCAGCCATGATGAGAAAAAAAATACATAAAAAAACAGCTTCATATATTGGGTTGTAATTAACAAAAGTAGTTGTACAAAGTCTGTATACATAAAATTAACATAAATTTTATGACAAAAAAGATTCATATTCTTGATTTGGAAAATCCAAAGGCCGTATTTGTCAACTAAACTTATTGTTTATTAATCAAAATAAACTAAGATTAATGTTTTTGTTTGCCTTGTATTGCTACCACACCACCTCATGCACCTCACTTTAAGAGAAGCAAAAATCGGTTGTTGACTGCTTTGAATTAGATGGTGGTGATCGTTTTTCATCTCAATCTTTTACAAAATAGATCTTGTGATCATTAGCCTACCATCATATAGTCAGATGTTGATTCCACGTGGCACACATCCCAAACAATGAACATAAATCAAGTTTGATGGTACGATGTGCCCGATGTGCCCCACGTTCACTATTTAGGATGTGTGCCACTTAGAATCAACATCTGTCCGTCTGATAGTAGGATCATGATCTCAATTAAGACCAAAAATGATTTCCATCATCTTATTCAAAGTAATCAACGGTTTTTACTGCACTCAAGTGAAGTGATTGTGACACAAGGCAGTGTGGTTCTTCTACGCTCAAGAAAGAAAAGGTGATCCATCAGAATGTACAACAAAGTTGGACATGAGCTGAGGGGGGCATGCTCTACTATGCCCCCCTTGATCATAGGAGATGAGTGTCGAATTATAGTAATCGATGAGTCCGGCATCCTTGATATCACATTTATCGTGTGCCTTTCGATCTCTAGATTTCGCGGCAACTCCATCCTTGCTACCGGAGCCGCATTGCCTAGGTTGTGTCTGGTAGAACACCTTTGAAACAACTAGCTCTCCTTCTTTCTCTTCTTCATTGGATCCAAGGTGGTATTGATGCATTACCCAATTAGTTTTTTCGGGCTTTTTTGGTTTGCCATAATTGGTGTAGAGCACAAGGATCTTCTTGTATCCCTTCACCACCCCGTCGGCCAACACCGGTCTCGTCTTGCCCGTTTTATGCCACCGTGTCTCGCCTCCGTGCTCATCGGTGTGCACCTTCCTTCGTTTACGGGTTCCGGTAGTGTATGCCTTGGAAGGCCGATGGAAGAAGTGCCGGATTAGCCCTTCGGTGTTTACTCCTGTCCGAACAAAATGCACAAAAAAGTTGGTATGCAACTAGTAAAATTATTTTATTTAACCGTAAATTAACCATACGTCGATCGGTGGTGATTGATCGGGTCAGTCGTTTTATACTAGCTCCTTTAAAAAAATCATAGACAACTACTTTAAAAAATCCCATGAAACCTCCATGAAAGAATATGACCCTTCTTGAAACCACAAGGAAACCAATCATAAACCCATGAATTCTCCATAAAACACTTATTAAATTTTTTCTTTTTTTTCCATAAACGATGGTGAACCTCCTTGAAACTGCAATGAAACCTAAATAAAACACCAAGAAATCACTACAAAAAATAAGACTATTAGTGGCAGCTAAAAACTGCCCCTATTAACGAAAAACTACTGCTACTAGTCCTGTCAGCTGTCGCTACCAAAAAATCTCATGAAAGAATATGACCCCTCTTGAAACCACAAGGAAACAAATCATAAACCCATGAATTCTCCGTAAAACACTTGTTAAAAAAAAAATAATATTTTCCATAAACGATGATGAACCTCCTTTAAACCGCAATGAAACCTACATATAAAACACCAAGAAATCAATCAATTTAAAATTCTCAAAAGCCTCATGATAAATTTGGATATCTATCTCAAAATCAATTGACTATGAGTGAAGGATTGGAAGGCCCCGATATTTTATAAGAGGAAAGACAAGGCCATGCATACTCGGTGCGAGACTAAACTTCAATACTTCAAACACTAGCTAGAGGAACACAACCTCAAATTAGAGTCAATAATGAAAGGAAAACCTCTCTCTAAAAAAGGGCACTTTAGAATAACATGCCTCGCTTTAATCAATATCAGGAAAACATGCCTGCTTTTATTAGTTTTAGGAAAACAATGCCTACACAGTTGGTGAAAACATTTTCATCCATTAATGAGTTCCATGTAGCACCCATCTTTCATCGGGTGGAGACTTGAAGACGATCAGCTACCACCCAAAAAGTTTGGGCATGATCCAATGCATATTCATCATTGAAAATGTAGTCAAAGATGCTTAAATTCAATGTACTAAATTAGATGGGCGACTTGGCATTACATACCCTATCTTTGACCCATCAAATAAAGGGCAAAGAAGTCTTTAAAAAATTAATTTAAAAAAAATAAAAATAAATCACATTCCACATGATTGATCAACCCAAAACAGATGTTATTTTGGGCTGAATCATTTTTCAAAAAATGCATATGCATTGTTTTCCTAAAACTAATAAAAGCACACATGTTTTCCTAAACTTCCTATACATCTATGACTAAGAACCACACAATCATAAATCTTGTGATGACAAAATTGTAAATCGATGATGATGAATAGGTTTGTAAATCTATGATGATGAACAATTTTGTAGATCATAAATTGTAAATTTCGTATATGAACCTATATCATGATGAACCATATGAACCATATCAATAATTTTGTTTGATGATTATGTGTTTCAATTTTCAATATATTTAAATTATTGAATAATTTAATATCTTGAATTCGATCTGTTATAATATTTTTAGATGAAACATTCAAATTTTATGTAGGTTTGAAAATCTTGAATTTTCATATTCTCAAATATCAGGCGTTTTACTTTTTATGAGGATGATAAAATATGTAACTATTTTTTATTAGTATAAAAAAAAATAAGAATTTCTAAATTCTTTTATGTTCTTTTAAAATTTTAAAAATTAAGATTTTTGGTCGAAATCATATTTTGTTCGATGATAATGTTCAACAATCTTGATATTTTGAATTTGATATGCTATCAAATTTTAAGATGGAATATTTAAATTTTATGTAGGTTTTGAAAATCTTGAACTTTAGACTCAAAATCATGTTTTTAATCATATTTAAAATTTTATATTATTCATCATTGAACTATTCCGTACTCTAAAATGAGTCAATTGTAATTTTTTTATTTCTTTAAATGTTTAATTGAAATACAATTTATGATATTTATTACCCTCATCAGATGTCATTAACATTTATTACACATTATTCATATAAATTTCTAGCTATTTTATATGGTCCATGCACATGTCATATGGGGGTTGATAAACTTTATGAACATATATATATATATATATATATATATATATATATATATATATATAGGGAGCCGGTTAGGTCCTCCATTGGAGGATGGATCACCGGCCTCCAAGATACACATAGAACTCTACGTGACACCCAAAACACTATTCGGGTGCCACGTGGAGCATAGGTGGATGGTTTAGATTAATATTAAAAAAATAAATTTTGAAAAAAACTTTTTAAACCTATAGGTCAAAGTTTGACAAGTTTCATTGGTTCACATTTCACGGTTCAAAAAACACATGGTGGAGATGAGTTTTCAATTATTTTTTTTTCCAAAAATGATCTCAACAATGCACCTGAGTTTCACGTGGCATCGAAACAATATTTTGGGTGCCACGTGGAGCTCCATGTGGAACTTTAGAAGACGGAGTCGGCTCCACGTGGCAATCAAATAGTATTTTGGGTGACATGTGTACCTTCACGTGGACTTTGGAGGACGGTGTCCGTCCTCTCATTGAGTACGGATCCGGCTCCCATATATATCTATATATAATATGAAATAAAAATATAATGATAAAATTATTATTACTGATTTTAGAAAGTTTATAATAGCTTCTTTATTAGAAGCATTTCACCCATTTAAGAACTATGAAAAGTTCTTTTTTTTTTTTATCCTTTCAAAAAAAAAAGAAAAAAAAAAAAATTCTTTTGTAGAATAATAGAAGAGCAAACAAAGGGATTCATTTTGTGGTAGAAATATATTTAATTGCAGGATTGTATTAAAAGAGAAATTTTTGTTTGCAACCTATTTTTTTGCATTAGTTCAGTAGTACCCACTATCGGTTTCTTATCGGTTCGGTTTTGATTTTTTACGGTTAAAACCGAAATTGAACCGATAAGTATCGGTTTCTATTTTTTGAAATCGAAACCAAACCAATATTTTACAAAATCGAACCAATATTTCCACGTGGCAATCAAATAGTATTTTGGGTGACATGTGTACCTTCACGTAGACCTTGGAGGACGGTGACCGTCATCCCATGGAGTACAGATCCGGCCCCCATATATATATATATATATATATATATATATATATATATATATATAAAATATGAAATAAAAATATAATGATATTATAAATTATTATTTCTGATTTTAGAAAGTTTATAATAGCCTCTTTATTAGAAACATTTCACCCATTTAAGAACTATGAAAAGTTCTTTTTTTTTTATCCTTTCAAAAAAAAAAAAAAAGGTTCTTTTTTAGAATAATAGAAGAGCAAACAAAGGGATTCATTTTGTGGCAGAAATACATTTAATTGCAATCGTGAACTGTATTTAAAGAGAAATTTTTGTTTGCAACCTATTTTTTTGCATGCTTGAGTAGTACCCACTAGCGGTTTTTTATCGGTTCGGTTTTGATTTTTTGTCATTAAAATCGAAACCGAACCGATAACTATCGGTTTCTATTTTTGAAATCGAAACTGAACCGATATTTCCTAAAATCGAAACGGAACTGAAATTTCGGTCGGTTTTGTAGGTTCGATCGATTTTCTGCACAGCCCTACACATACATAATAAGTCATAAGTTTCTTTCTTTTTTCTCTCTCTAACCATTTGGGTTTTTTTCTCTCTCGTGTCTCAGAGCACTCTGAAACTCCTCTTTCATTATTGAAGATCATCTCTACCTCTTTATGGGGAGATGGATAGAAGATTGGATTCAACAACTTAGTCTTATAGCAAATGAAGAAATTTCAGTTACCCTTCTCGAAGAAAATTTTCTACATCTTGCTCTAAATGGGAAACATGGCCTCTTGGAGAAGATAATCTAGACAAAACAAATCAATAGAAAAATTGATGTTGGTTTTAGTAGCTAAGATGCCACTTGTACAACCCCTAAGGTGTGCATGATATACACCGTATAACAACCATATTAGGATTACTTATTAATATATGGCTTTAGAGATTGTAACCTACGGATGTGAAAATCTTCTTTCTCATAAGTTTTTCCTTCTTCTCTAAGCTTAAGTCCTAGAATTGTGATTATCTTTCTACGGTGCCATCAATCACCGTCGGATCCATGTGGCGTATAGATAATGTCGTCTTTTCTGATAGTTGATGGCTCAGATCAACGAGCATTAAATTATCTCAGCTTTTCTTGAAGTGTGTAGAATCGATTGCAATCCACCCATTGCTTTCACGCGATTAGGGATCTCAAATCTCAACAGTGGTATCAAAGCCATCATATCGATTTCTCCTCTATTGTAAGTATAAATTTTTTTATCTTATTTTATTATTAGATTCCAACATTTATTTTTTTGTTTAAACTTATACCCATTGCCGGTATTAAAAGATAAAAAGGGTAATGAAGGGAAAGAATTAAAAAAAAAAAATTCGGTACTCGCCGGCGATGTTGCCGGCCGGAGTTGGTCGGTCATCGGCGATCTTGTCGGACGGCCACGTGATTGTCATTACTGGGTGGGCTTTCTCCTTCTCAGTTTCTTCTTTCTTTTGTGCTAGAGTTTTTTAGTGTACATGATTTCTGTATAGTAGACTTGTCAGGTCTGGATCCATGCCGAGTATAGATGGGTCCTGCTCAATACTGGACTGAGTTCTTGATTGTGACAACAATTTTTAGAGGTGGAGGGATTCTAACCCCTAATCTCTTCTCCAAGATGATTGTGACAACAGTTTTTAGAGGTGGAGGGATTTGAACCCCTAACCTATTCTCTAAGATATACTATGAGACTACTCTAAACCAACTGTGCTAACAACAAGTTGATGTAATATGTTTCAATATAAAAGTATATATATTGAACATCTACAACCTCTTTTTGGGCAATTTTTTTTAACATTGATTTTTTTCCCTTTTATAAAATATGAGCCATTAGATAGTATATTCTCTTACTGAACTACCTTCTGACAAAATATCACATATTTTATTGATTCGAATTGTCTAATCTGATCTGTCAAATATGTGCGCGCACCAGCGCAATTTTGTTTGATCATATTGGACCATTCGAATAAGTAAAATATATGATATTTTATCAGAAGGTAGTTTAGCAAGAGAACATACTATCTAAAGGCTCATATTTTATAAAAGGAAAAGAGATAAATGTTAAAAAAAAGTGTCTAAAAAGATCAACTTACTGTTAGCAAAGTTGGTTTAGAGTAGTCTCATACTACATCTTGGAGAAGGGGTTGAGGGTCCTTATGGGAGATTCGAACCCCCAACTTCTTTCCAATATGTAATATGAGACTACTCTAAACCAATTGTAATAACAACAAATTGATGCAATATGTTTCAATATAAAAGTATATATATTGAACATTTACAATCTCTTTTTGGGCAGTTATTTTTTAACATTGATCTTTTTCTTTTTTGTAAAATATGAGCCGTTAGATAGTATGTTATCTTACTGAACTACCTTCTGACAAAATATCACATATTTTTAAAACTAATATAGTTTGACTGCCTCTTTGTTTTGGCAATAACTTCCTTATTATTTCTCGAATTTAGGCTCATAAGTAATCGATTTTGATCTATTCGATGAGATCTACTGATTAGACCAGTCGGATTTCTTTTTTGACGATTTGATCCGCTAAAAAATTTATGAATATTATTCATAATATTTAATTATCGTCAGCCCCGATGATTAAAAATTTAATTTTTTTATTCTATTATGAGATGTGGATGAGTGATCATTTATAGTTGATTGGTTGTCGATTATGTATATCGTTGTGTTATCGAGTATAACATGCATTCTATGATATTTTATTAATTGTTCAAATTATATTAGATCAAGTTCATGTATTTTTTTTATTTCTTTATTTTGTGAATTGGTGAATATATGAATAAGAACTTGCACCCTTATGGAGATGTACCTATGATGCAAACGATCAAAAGGTGCGATGGAGCTTTTAGGAGATGCGTGCCAATTGATGTAAATGAGTAGTTTCATTAGTTTCATAGGGTGTTGCATTCATATGATGACTCGAGTTGTAATAAATGGTTCTAGTTGTGGAAGAATAGTTTTAGGGCTTAAACTATAGATCCACATGAGAACTATTCATGAGCTCAAGTCATTTCAAGATTACTCGATAACGCAATTTTGTGTTCGTGAATATTTTATTTTATTATTTCTGTGAGATATAATTAGTTGAATGATTGACTCGATAATCTTGATATTCTTCGATGATCCAGTTGAGATTATCTTACATAATTCACCTATCATATATTTGGATACACACCTAGATGAGTAAGTTATGTTTGTCATTGAAACTATTAATGGTGAGATACTCAACAGTTATGTGATTTGTTTTGATTATTTTTACAATACCCAATTGGGTATGTGATAATTTCAGACCGATCTAATAACTACCAATATCGAGAAATCCCTTTAATATTTTGGAGAATATTGATGGAGATTGCGTATAAAATATATTATTATTGTCCAATAATTAACATTTTTTTTTAGAAATAGTGATAAAAATGGCTACCAAATTCCTATTTGCGGACTTGATTAAGACTGAGAAGTTAGATGACAATAATTACGATGGTTGGTCTCGTCTGATGAGAATTCTCCTGAATGGGAAGGATATCCAATATGTCATAGAAGAAATCATGGATGAGCCCAATGAGGATGTATCCATTGTGACTATGAAAGCTACAGATAAGAAATACCAAAAATGGCTAAAACATAATCGCATAGCCCAAAACCTTATCCTTCTGAGTCTTCACAAAGAACTCCTTTATACATATAAGTCTTATCATGCCGCGAAGGAGTTATGGGACACTCTTTACGAGGCGTATGCTAAAAAATCTGATGTAAGGACTCGTGCTATGGAAATGGAGTTTCAAGCATATCATATGCTTCAGGGGTGTACGATTAAAGACCACATTCGTAAGATGAATCAGATAATAGTAGGCCTTTAGAGTGCAGGGAGTAACTTGAGTGAAAATCAGAAAATCAATACCATGCTAGGCTCATTACCCTCCTCTTGAGATCTTACTAAGAAATTTTTTAATCACAATGAGTCTATCAAAACCTTCAGAGATTTATGTCATCACTTGGAGTACGAGATAGAAATGAACATAATTCTACCAAAAGCTCCTCTTATCCATTACACTGAGGATCGGAAATGTAAAGCTCCCACTGGCAAATTCTAAAAGAATAAAAAACCTCAAAAGGATAAGAAGAAATGTAATATCGGTCCACCTCCATCTACTAAAATAAAACTTAAGAATCATCCTTATCGCAAGAAAAAGTTTCGTGATCAGATCAAGTGTTTCGTCTGCGGTGAGGCCGACCATTATGCCAGAGAGTGTAAGATGAAGAAAGATGTTAGAAAAGTTATATTTATCCCTTATCCTCCCGTTTATTCTTTTGTTTGTTCTGAAATTCTTATAGCCGTTACTTCATCTTTTCAATGGATTGTAGACTATGGAGCAACCAAGCACATCGCGAGGGACTGCATATGATTTTCTGACTTTTATCCCGTTGTTGTTGGTAGCTACAAAGTCTATATGAAAAATAACTCGTCCGAAGACGTCCTCGGAGTCGGTGCATACCACCTTCAGACGCGTATTGGACAAACATTGGTTCTTCAAGACACATTATGTGCTCCAGGGATGAGAAGAAACTTAATATCTATTTCTTGTTTAGTTAGAGATGATTTTGTTGTTCGATTTTATCATTCTAGAGTGTATTTTCATAAAAATGATATCTTATTTGGTTGGGGCAATTCAGTTAGGGACCTCTTTGCTTTAGACATTATCGATTCATCTATTATTAATTCTTCATCTTTACTTCATATTGCTTCCCTATTTGATGCCTTTATCACATTTGAATCTCTTAAATGGCACACTAGATTAGGTCACATAGGTAGATATTGAATGGCTAGATTGGCCAAAGAAAGTCTCTTGGTTCTTTAACTAAAATTGATTTAGTCACTTGCGAGTACTACATAACTGGTAAGGCCTGTAGAAAGTCCTTTCCTAAGGCAATCAGATCTCAAGGTCTTTTTTAAATTATGCATACCAATATATGTGGACCTTTCAATGTGCGTGCCAGAAATGAATGCTAATACTTTATAACTTTTATTGATAATTTTTCTCGGTATGGACATGTATTTTTTATATCACAGAAATCTGATGCACTTGTGTATTTTCAAAGATATAAAATTGAAGTTGAAAATCAATTGGACCGTAGAATCAAAGTGCTTAGATCAGATAGAGGTGGTGAATACACTTCTGAAAAATTTAACTATTTTGTGAAAGTGTTGGCAACCTTAGGAAATTCACCATGGCCTATACTCTACAATAGAATGGAGTGGCCGAGAGAAAGAATAGAACTCTTCTTGACATGGTAAAACTGATGATGATACATGCTAATCTCTCTATGGGTTTTTGGGGTGATGCGTTGCTAACGGCCGTCTATGTTTTGAATAGAGTCTCTTCTAAGTCGGTTCCAAAATCTCCGTATGAACTTTAGACAGGAAGGCCACCTTCTCTAGATAATCTATATCCTTGGGGATCTCTAGGTCATGTACTGTTCCCTGCGCCCAATCGAAGTAAATTGGATAGTCAAACTATCGAGTGTATTTTTGTACGCTATCCAAATAATTCAAAGGATTATATCCTAATCCATGAACAGCGTAGAGGTTCGATTGAGGTCGAATCTCGTGATATTACCTTTATAGAGGATAAATATCTCAGCATGAAGCGTCCCAGGATCGATAGTGAGTTATATGAATTGTTGGACGCAACTCAGAATAGTGGGAGCTCATATGAAATTAATGAGAATACCCTTGTTGATCCCGTAAACAGTGGGAGCATTCTACAAGGTGATTTTGAGGTTCGAATGAGTACACATGATAGAATTCCTTGCAATTTTTTTGAGATTGAAGGGCAATTATTCTCGTGTGTAGCCATGGATGATGATAAACCTGAAACCTATCAGCATATCATGACTTCTCCTAATTAAGATGATTGGGTAACTGCCATTGTTGTCAAAGGCAACATCATTGCGATTATGCGATCGCATATGAGGTCCCTAAAGTGAAAATCGCATATGCGATCGCATATTGTTCCAACGGTTAGAAATATGACCGATGGAGCTTGTTTGATTGTTTTTTTTAAAGTCTCCCCAAAGCTTATAAATAGGGGGTTCCTCTTCCTAATCTATACCACATTCATCTAAGGTATGATTTGTGTCTCTTTGATCCTTTTTTTTTTTTTTTTCAGTTTTTAGTGCTATCTTCCTCTCTTTTTCTCTTTCTTTTTCTCAAAGCTTTGTTGGTAATTCATTTTACTCTATTTTGTAGTTAACTAGCAAGGAGCTTCAATCTTCATTGACATTCCATCATTCTTCAAGTAAAGAGGGAAGATCAGTTCAAGAATCAAGGATTCAAGGAATTCTTTATTTCTCTCAATTCGAATGATCTTATCTTTGGTTGCGTGCATGAACTTAGAACTTCATTAGATGGATGTTAAGACTGCTTTCCTAAATGGTGATATAGAGGAAGAGATTTTCATATAACAACCCATTGTTTTTAGTGAGAAGGGTAAGACCTCCAAAGTGTGTAGACTTTTAAAGTCTCTTTATGGGTTGAAGCAGTCTTCTAGATAATGTAGATATGTTTTCATACGACAGTTATCTCGTTTGGCTTTCTTATGAGTAAGGAAGACAACTGTATGTATATTAAACGATCTGGTGGATATTTAATCATTTTATCATTATATGTCGATGACATCCTCTTAGCTGATAATGATAAGTGTTTACTTGCTTCTACCAAGTAATGGTTATCCTCTAATTTTGAGATGAAAGGCTTAGGTGAGGCTAATTTTATTTTGGGTATTAAAATCGTTAGGAGTCGTTTGAAAGACTTCCTACATAGAAAGAATCCTTGAGCATTTTCGTATGAGTAATTTCAAATCGATAGAGACTCCAATGGATAAATATGCGAAGTTGAGGAAGGATATGTGTTCCAAAACAGATGCTGAGAAATTGGCTATGCCTGCTGTCTCTTATGCTAGTGCTGTTGGTAGTCTCATGTATGTCATGCGGTATACACATCCTGATATCTATTCGCGGTTGGATTGGTCAATCATTACTAGAGTAATCCAGGCCAATTATATTGGCATGCTGTCAAACAGATCTTTCGATATCTTAGAGGCACTAAGGATTTGATGTTATGCTATGGAGGCACTGATTTGAGAGTGTACATATACTTTGATGCTGCTTATGGAGATGATCTTTATGAGAGAAAATCCACCTCTGACTTCATATTTTTAATGAGAGGTGGAGCTATTTCATGAAGTAGCAATAAACAGGCCTGTAACGCACTCTCCACCATGGAAGCTGAATATGTTGTTGCTTGTACTGCGGTTCAGGAAGGAGTTTGGATCCCAAGATGTTGCAGAGGCTTGGGTGTTATTTCTCACACCCAAGATCCACTTTCTCTCAAGATAGATAATAAATTTATCATCGATTTAGCAAATGATCTCAAATTTTACAAGAAATCGAAGCACATCGGAGTCAAGTATCAATAATGATAAATCTTGTTAGGAACAAGCAGGTCATACTCCATCAAAATCTTTCCAGACAAATATTGACAGATCCTATGACAAAGCCCATTGCGAGAGATGTCTATGAGATACATGTTAAGCATATGGGCTTATGTAGACTTTGAGTGAGTAGAGTCAAAGTTGTGTAGATGTCAGTGAGAGTTATGGTTTTATTACTATTTCATATTTTTCATTTATACATGATTGTTATTTATTAGACACGGATATCATTTTATAATTGCATTTTATTTTTATAATACATTTTAGTTATTTATGCGCAATGCGGATAATTTATTATCTTTATGTATATATATATATATATATATATATATATATATATTCTTATACTAATCATTGTGTGATTGGGCGAATAAGTGTGATCACTTCCACGTGAGAAAAATGATCTTTCATCAGTAGGCCACTTGCTCACTTGCACGGGTTAATTGCAAGTTTGGAGTAGTAAAAAGTGATAGGTTACACGAGTAGGTGATAATCACCTCTAAACAACTCCATATGGGAGTAGCACCTATTAAATACCATTGCACATGGGTGTGAGCTGCGTTCGGGGATGAGACCTAGAATCGAATGACACATTCACTGGTATGATCTAGTGATGATGTCATGGCCTGAATGAGAACCAGGCTAGTGTTGCTGATAGATGCCAGTTAGTCTACGTATTGTAGAATTGACGAACATTGATTGAGTTCAGCTTGTCTATTTTACGGCGTGGATGAACGACCACGTGTTAGAAACATCGAGTGATCCCGGGCTTCCTTACCTACTGTTGCCTGATTCGATCTGATCAGTTTATAGTGAGAGCTGCAAGTCTCGTAAGTGACTCTCTTGCCCTTAAATACCCACCTTTATATATATGTGGATTAGATTGGGTGTCGGTACTTTAGTGTATAATGACGATGATTATGACTAATATGATCAGGTGGTGCATGTACTACTAGGAAAACGACTTAGTCGAAATCTGAACTACGTAATTGCGTGGGAAAGTTCCTTGGCATCAACACCAGGCTCCCAAGGCCAATGATATGCACTTGTAAGATTTATCTACCGACATCATAAATTACAAAAGATTCAAACAACAGTTTTTTTGAAAATGTATGTATTTATTAAATATTTTATTTTCAAAATGGATTCGAAGAAACTTTTTCAAAATTCTTTTGATAAGTTAAATAAGTGCGTATAGTATGGGATTGCGATTTTAGATTGAAAGTCGTATATTCCGATGTAGTCATGCGGACTAGGACATGCATAAGAAAGCATGGGTGATGGCGCAGTAGAAAGATGACAACTTAGTGTGCGCACACCTGTGTGAGAGATATGCAATTTCGGTTGGTCCCACTCCACAGGTCCTTTGTTCTGTAAGGACTATCATGATTCTATTTTTGGGCTCTAAAAAACTTGTTAATCATGACACTACTCCCTACGGGGTTGAGTGGTTTGAGTGGCTGGGACGCCACTTGTACAACCCCTAGGGTGTGTGTGATATACACCATATAACAACCATATTATGGTTACCTATTAATATATGGCTTTAGAAATTGTAACTTACGGATGTAAAAATTTTCTTCTCACAAGTTCTCCCTTCTCTAAGCCTAAACCCTAGAGTTGTGATTATCCTTCTACGGTGTCATCAATCATCGTCGGATCCACGTAGCGTGTAGTTAACGCCATCTTTTCTAATAGTTGACGACTCGGATCAACAAGTATTAATTTATCTCGGCTTTTCTCGAAGTGTGTAGAATCGACTACGATCCACCCATTGCTTCCGTGCGATTAAGAATCTCAAATCCTAACAATTGCAAGGACAACAATCCTAAGAACATGGAACTTGTCAAAGGATACTTTCCTCTTTATCTTCCCTGACGATATTCAAAAGAAAAGAATTCTCACAATGAGACTGCCTTGTACTAACAGAGATCGACACAGAGACTCCTATTTGGAAAATTAAATTTGATCATGCCTCATTCTGGATACGCATTTTTGGTCTTCCATTATCGAACACCATGAAAATCTTAATTTGAAACTCCTAGGGCTTGGGAACCCTCGAACAGTTCGAGAGTTGAGCCTCCTTGCTAAACAACAAGATCCCAAAACCATTTTCTTGATTGAAACAAAGATGTGTGATAGGGATTTTAAAAAGGTGAAATGACATCTCAGTTTCAACTCTGTGTGTTCCAAGCAAGGGTAGATTGGGCGGTCTTTGTGTATTATGGAGAGAAGATTGTTCGATCAGTTTACAATCTATGTCAGATTGTCATATTGATATTACGGTGGAAGCTTCTGATGACCACCCTAGATGGATATTTATAGGTTTTTACGGGGGAGACACACAATAGTCATTATTCATGGGCCATGCTTTGGCGTCTTGCCAATCAATCGAATCTGCCCTGGATGTGCATGGGGATTTTAACAAAATTTTGTTTCAGAATGAAAAAGAGGGTATGGGGCTCCGTAGTGAGTCTCAAGTCATGGCTTTTCGCGAGATGATGGAAGGCAGTTCTCTTGAAGACTTAGGCTTTATTGGCTAAAAGTTTACTTTGAATAATATATGGCCATGAAGATGATACTTTTGTCCAAGAAAGACTAGATATGTTAGGAATTCTGCCCACTCTACGAACTCCCTATCGCGATGAATGTGGAAAAATAAGAAGATTTAGGCAAAAATTAATCACACACACAACATAAAGATTTACGTGGTTCACTCAATCGAGGGCTACGTCCACGGGAGTATATGCACTATTTTATGAATGTTTACAACACACACACTCTCTTCTCTCTAGTGCAAACTCAATCAAGATCTAATACGATCTTCAACAAGAAATCCGTTGTTAAACCAAGGACGCGGTCCTTCAAATAATAGAGAAGAGATCTACCGGAATATAATCACGATTCCGATACAAGAACGGCTTCAATCGGATCTTCAATCCCCAAACTATTCTTCAATACTTTTCTCTCAAAGTATTCTCACAGATTTCTCACATGAAAACTTTTACCCAACTCTCACTTTTAGATACGTAACTCTCAAATCTCCTAAGAGTTGCAAGTATTCAAAACACTTCCAATAATAGTCTCCTAATAATTTAGGAAACCTTGGCTAAAGTGAATTTTCCCGAAATTAGCCAGTTAAAGTAAACTTACGGATCTGCATCCGCCCATCAGTCAATCGATTGACTTCCCAACCTCAATCGATTGACATCGGTGGTTGAGATTAAACCTTATTCAACAATCTCCACCAAGGTTTCATCCCCAACCACGACACTGCCCCAATGGGCATCAACATCTTCGACAAGTGTTAATCAAGTTTAGGCAATGCCTAAACTTATTTTGGTTAACCGGCTTGGTCAACATGTCCGCTGCGTTCTCTTTCGCATCGATCTTCTCAATCGATATTTTCCCATCTTCTATCATATCCCTGATAAAATGGTACCGAACATCTATATACTTTGTTCTAGCATGAAAGACCTGATTTTTTGCTAGGTGAATGGCACTCTGATTGTCACAGAAGATATCGGTGCTCTCATCAACCTCACCAAATTCACTGACCAAACCTTTAAGCCATGAGGCTTCCTTAGCCGCCTCTGTAGCTGCTATATACTCGGCTTCTGTAGTTGACAACGCAACTATCCCTTGAATCATAGATTTCCAACTAATCGCTCCACCTGCCAAGACAAACACGTACCCTGTGGTAGACCTTCTTCTATCAAGATCACCAGCATAGTTGAAATCGACATACCCGTAGAGATTCAACTTGCTTGTATCTCCACCTTCAAACATCAAACCATGTTCAGCTGTACCTTTCAGATATCTCAATATCCATTTCACTGCAAGCCAATGTTCCTTACCCGGATTCGACATATACTTACAAACCACACTCAAGGCCTATGCTATATCTGGACGTGTACTCATCATGACATACATCAAACTCTTAACGGCATTTGCATACGGAATATTTTTCATATATTCCCTTTCTTCATGTGTGGATGGACTCATCTTCTGTGTGAGTTTAAAATGCTTTGTTAGAAGAGTTGATACAGGCTTGACATCACGCATATTATATTTCTCAAGGAGCATTTGGATAAAGGTCCTTTGAGTTAGTCAAAGCCTCTTTTTCCCATGATCCCTCGTGATTTTCATACTTAGGATCTTATTTGCAGAACCAAGATCCTTCATCTCAAACTTCTGGCTCAATGATTGTTTTAGCTTGTTGATTTCAACCTTGCTTCTTGCTGCTATCAGCATATCATCTACATAGAGAATTAGAAAGATTCTCTCCCTTTTACCATACTTTTTCCAGTAGACACAACAATCATACTGTCCCCTGTGACACCCTATGTCAAGCATATATGAATCAAACTTCAATCTGCAGACGAGTGATTCTGATCCTTCTGCTTCAAATCCTTCTGGTTGTCTCATATAAATTTCTTCCTGAAGATTTCCATGGAGAAAAACTGTTTTCACATCCATCTGTTCTAGTTCGAGATCTTTCTGAGCAACTATTACCAACAACATGCGAATCGATGTGTGTTTCGCAACCAGAGAGAATATCTCATTATAATCGATACCCTCTTTCTGAGAAAACCCCTTTACAACTAGCCTTGCCTTAAACTTTGGAGTTTCACTCTTGTCACCTTCTTTCTTTCGAAAGAGTCATTTACAATTGATGGCTCTCTTCCCTTTGGGAAGTTTCATGAGATCCCAAGTCTCATTCTTTAAAAGTGACTGCCATTCTTCTTCCATAGCTAACTGTCACTTTACTGCATCTGTATCTACCTGAGCTTCTAGAACTGTTCTTGGTTCCCCATTTTCTATAATAAGTGCAAGTGTTTAAGGAACCATGTCCTTAAACTTTTCAGGACGTTTCTTCATCCTCTCTGATCTTCTCAAGATAGTCTGAACCGGTACTTGGGACTGCAAGTCTTGAGAAATTGTGCCATCTTCATTATCTTTCTCATCTTGCTCATGTCTTTCAACATCAACTTATACCTGAGGTTCACCAGATGACTGAGGTTTGTCTTTCGTCTTTTTCATCGGAAACTCATTTTCGTTGAAAGTAACATCTCTTTCAACTATCACTTTGTGAGATTGTGTATCCCACAAATGATAACCCTTGACTCCTTCACCATAGCCAATCAAGACACACTTTTTAGATTTTGGATCCAACTTGGATCGTTCACTTCCTTGAAGTAATGCATAAGCCGCACATCCAAACACCCTCAAGTGAGAGTAGCTCCCGTGTCTTTCATACCAAACCTCATCTGCAGTTTTTGAATTCAATGCCGCTGAAGGAAATCGGTTGACCAAGTAACATGCCGTGTTCACTGCCTCTACCCAAAACCCATGACTCAAGCCGGAATGGTTCAACATACACCGCACTTTTTCCAATATTGTTCTATTCATCCTCTCTGTTACACCATTTTGCTGAGGATTTTCAAGAACTGTCAAGTGCCTAACAATCCATTGATTTTCACAGTAAGCCTTGAACTCTGATGACAAGTATTCCCCACCATTATCTGATCTGAGAATCTTCACCTTTCTGTCAGTCTGCTTTTCAACCATACTTTGTCACTGCCTGAATTTCTGAAACACATCTGATTTATTTTTAATTGGATACACCCAAACTTTCCTGGAGTAGTCATCTATAAATGACACAAAGTAGTTGGCTCCACCTACCGAAGTGACTTTAGCCGGTCCCCATACATCTAAATGTATGTAATCAATCAGCCCCTTCAAAGTGTGTTTTCCAATAGAGAAACTGACTTTCTTCTATTTTCCAAAGATACAATCTTCACAAAAATTCAGTTTACAAGTTTGAATTTCAGAAATCGCCTTATTTTTTATGAACTATGTCAGCCCACGTTCACTCATGTGACCAAGCCTTTTGTGCCACAAATCTGAGAAGTCCTTGGAATCTTTTGTAGCCGCAACACCACTGCCGCTGATTGTGTTGCCTACTAAAGTATATAGATTTCCCATCTTTTCACCTTTCATTAAGGTCATAGCACCACGTACAACCTTTAGTTTACCGGATTCTAGAATGATTCGACATCCTATCTCATCCAATGCCCCCAACGAGATCAGATTTTTCTTCAGATCAGGCACATGCCTAACCTCAGTAAGAGTGCGAACACAGCCATCAAACATCTTGATTCTAATCGAATCGATACCCACTACTTCACATATACTATCATTCCCCATCAAAATCGTCCCACCATTGGCTACCTTATACTGGTCAAACCAATCCCTGTACGGACACATGTGATATGATGCCCCTGAATCTAGGATCCATCTATTATCAAACTGACTGGAGCTTAATAATGCACACAATATGTTTTCACCGAAATCTGACTTAGTAAAGCACTAGTCTGTTGCGAAGTCCCTTCATCACCCTTATTATTATTCAATCTCTGCTTGCAATATTTGCGAATATGTCCAGATTGCTTACAGAAGTAACAGATAATATCTTTTCTGTCACCCCTAGATTTGGACCTGCTGTTTTCTCTCGTTGATTTATTATCCCCTCTGAATTTGTCTCTTTTGCGATCATGGTTTCGACCCCTTTCGCTTAAGAGACTAATCCCTTCGGAGTTAGATTCGAGCTGTTTTCTCAATTCGTCGGAAAGAAGTGCAGCAGTCACTTCTTCAACGGCAATAGTATCTTTACCTCAAATTAATGTGGTAACAAGGTACTCATAAGATGGTGGTAATGAGGTGAGCAAGAGAAGTGCGAGATCTTCTTCTTCAAGTTTCACCTCAATGCTCAATAGTTTACAAACTATTTTATTAAACGAATTTAAATGGTCATGAATACGCGTACCAGCCTTCATACGAAGGGTGTAGAGTTGCTTCTTCATGAAGAGTCGGTTGGACAATGACTTTGTCATGTAGAGAGATTTCATCTTCTTCCACAGATCCAAGGTCGTCTTCTCGTGAAGAGCGTTGTACAGAAGTTCATCGGACAAGCACAATCGGATAGTCCTTACGACCCTCTTATCAATAGAGTTCTACTCTTCATTGGACATCTCTGCCTTCTTTCTCATCTCTTTTCCAAGTAGGGCATCATCAATGCCTTATTGGACAAGGAGATCTGTGACCTTGACTTGCCACAAAGCGAAGTTATTCTTCCTAGAAAACTTCTCCACCTTAAATCGTGCATTCGAGACCTTCATCGCCATTGTAGCGTAAACCTCACTCTGATACCACTCGTTAGGAATTCTACCCACTCTACGAACTCCCTATCACAATGAATGTGAAAAAATAAGAAGATTCAGACAAAAATTAATCACACGCACAACACAAAGATTTACGTGGTTCACCCAATCAAGGGCTACGTCCACGGGAGTATATGCACTATTTTATGAATGTTTACAACACACACACACTCTCTTTTCTCTAGTGCAAATTCAATCAAGATCTAACACGATCTTCAACAAAAAATCCATTGTTAAACCAAGGACGCGGTCCTTCAAATAATAGAGAAGAGATCTACCAGAATATAATCACGATTCCGATACAAGAACGGCTTCAATCGGATCTTTAATCCCCAAACTATTCTTCAATACTTTTTCTCTCAAAGTATTCTCACAGATTTCTCACATGAAAACTTTCACCCAACTCTCACTTTTAGATACGTAACTCTCAAATCTCCTAAGAGTTGTAAGTATTCAAAACACTTCCAATAATAGTCTCCTAATAACTTAGGAAACCTTAGCTAAAGTGAACTTCTCGAAATTAGCCAGTTAAAGTAAACTTAGGGATCTGCATCCGCCCATCAGTCAATCGATTGACTTCCTAACCTCAATCGATTGACACCGGTCAACCGTCAATCGATTGACTTTTCAGCGTCAATCGATTGGCATCGGTGGTTGGGATTAAACCTTATTCAACAAGATAGAGGTTTGTCTACTATCCAATGGAGACTCCTTCATCCGGAAGCTTCGATTATTCATTTAACATCTATAGCCTCGGATCATGTACCACTTTGCCTTAACAGGTCCGCGGAGGAGATTCAATGATATAAAGGACTTGTCCCTTTCAGATTTGAATCTATGTGGCTCAGATCAGATGAATGTTGCAAAATTGTGGAGGATGGATGGCAGTGGGTGTGCAGAACAAATCCCATTACTGAGTGCAGTTCGGGTATAGAGATATTGTTCGGGGTTCTAAAGGCGTGGAACAATAATTGTTTTGGCAATGTTCGTAACTTGTTGGACTCCAAGCACAGGATATTGCAGGAACTTTGGTTGGTACCCTACCATAATGGCAATAACTCTTATAAAGAAGCTTTAAAGGTGGAGATCAATGAACTCTTGGAACGGGAGGAACTGATGTGGCAACAATGATCTCCGAAACTATGGCTGAAAGGAGTAGGCAATACCTCCTATTTCCATTCAAAAGCTTCACATCGAAAGAAAAGGAATAGGATTACGGGTATAAGAGATGAAACATGTGTATGGAGACTAGAGGAGATCATGTTTGAATGCACCATTACAGAGTACTACCGGAAACTCTTTCCCACGGTAAGTCCTAATCGAATTGACCAAACCCATATGCACGTGGATTAGAAAAATTCATATGAACAGAACACATGGCTGATGAGGGAATTTAGAACATCGAAAATTCACCATGCACTCTTTCAAATGAAACCGCTCAGAGTTTCGGGTCCTGATGGTATTCCTGCTTTGTTTTCCCAAAATTTTTGGCATGCTCTTAGCAATTCTATCACTATTGATGTCTTTGCTTATTTAAATGGGTCTTGTGAGCTAGATTGTATTAAAAAAACAAATATTGTCTTGATCCCAAAAGTAAAGCACCAACCACTTTAACTGATTTCAGACATATTAGTCTTTATAATGTTATATACAAAATCATATCTAAGGTCATTGTTAATAGACCGAAATTAGTTCTCCCAGATATTATATTTGAGAACCAATCAACTTTTATTTCAGGGCATCTCATAACTGATATTGTTATCGTTGCGTATAAAATCGTTCATGCTCTTTGGAGTAAAAGGGGAGGTAAATGTGGTCAGTGAGCCTTAAAACTTGATATGAGTAAGGCAATGGATAGGGTTGAGTGAGATTTACTCGAAAAAGCACTTGTAAAGTTGGGATTTCATGATTCTACCATTCGTCTTCTTATGGCCTTTGTCCGATCAGTGTCTTTTTCCTTCCTTGTTAATGGGCGTGTTACCGATTGTATCAAACCGTCTACAGGAATTAGATCGGGTGATCTGTTATTACCCTATTTGTTCATCATTTGTGTCGAAGTCATGTCTTCTCTCCTTTAAAAAGTAGAAAACGAAAAAATGATTACTGGGAAAAAAATATATAGAAATGTCCCTACTATATCCCACATGTTATTTGCAAATGACAACCTTATCTTGACAAAAGCGACAGAAAAGGACCTTCAAGCCCTTAATTAGTAACATCCTAAGCCTTTATGAACAATCATCGGGCCAAAAGATCAATTACGAAAAATCTTCTATCTATTTTAGCCGCAATGTCAAGGAGGAAGATAGAGGGAGGCTTCAACAATTCATTGGGGCAAAAGGGGTGGCAGCTTAGGAAAAGTATTTAGGATTACCGACGGTGGCGGGGCAATCAAAGGGCTAAGCTTTTGGCTCAATTAGAGACAGGATTTGGAAGAGAATCCATGGGTGGAAGGAGAAAATGCTCTCTAGTGCAGGTAAAGAGATTATTCTAAAAGCAGTTGTGCAAGCCATTCCAACATATACAATGAGTTGCTTTAGACTCCCCAAAATTTTCTTAGATGAGATTGCAGGGATGATGGCTCGTTACTAGTGGGGATCTAACAAAAAAGAAACGGGCATACACTAGCTATCATGGGATAAGATGTCTGACACAAAAGCAAAAGGGGGTTAATGGAGGCTGGTTACAAATAGAAGTTCACTCATGTCAAGAGTCCTCAAAGCTCGGTACTTCCCATAGGTAGATTTCATGGAGGTTAGTTTGGGGGTGAACCCATCCTATACATGGCGAAGTATACTATCGGCTCATAATACTCTTGAGAAAGGTTTGGTTTGGAGAGTAGGTAATGGAGAGAGCATTAAGGTTTGGTCGCATCGGCAGATTCCTAAATGGGACACATTTAAAGTGGTGACTCCAAAACCCTCAAATGGACAGGAAAGAGTGGTAGACCTTATGAACCATGCCACTCATACACGGGACTAAGTATATATAAAGGAGACTTTTAGTAGAGAAGATGTTGATTTGTTTTTAACCATACCCATTAACCCTAATATCCACGGTGATAAACTGGCATGGGCCTACCATCCGAGAGGTTTCTTTATTGTACGAAGCGCATATCATGCAACCTTATAGGACACCACAAGATTTCGAGACCGTGGCTCGTCGAGCAGTGCAGTGGATTCAATGGTTTGGAAGGAAATCTGGAGAGCGGATACCCCGAGTCAGATAAAGGTTTTTGCTTAGGAAGAATGTAGAAATATCTTACCTACCAAAAATAACTTAAGCAAGAAGATCCTAGACATTGACACATGGTGTATGATATGTGCCAAGGAAGTAGAAAGCCCAATACATGCTTTGCGGGATTGCGAATGGGCAACTCGAGTATGGTTCCTTTGTCCTTTGACGATTTACACTCATCTATTACCTCTGACTCCTATGAATGGTGCAGTGTGTATATCAAAACGTTTGGAGTGGAGTTCTACAGTATCTTTATTAGAGATGCTTGGGCAATTGGATGGGTAGAAATGCCTTTATACAAGGAAAATCTCTCAATCCCATGCACACAACAACTTTTGCCTCATCTTAATTACTGCTATGAATACTCTCAACCAATAAAAAGGAGATGCAGAAGAGTTCCTCAATGAATCATAAGACATGGCAACCACCTCTATTGGGTTGGGTTAAAGTAGATATTGATGGTGCCTTCCCTAAAATAGGTACTGCCAAGGCTGGTGTAGTGATTCGTGATTATACTGGAAAGGCTATTGCGGCAATGTTGAGGAAAATAAATGGTGTTCGGTGTGCTTTACAGGCAATGGCGATGTTATATGGGATAAGGTTTGCAAAAGAGTATGCGTTTCATTGAGTTTGGATTGAATTTGATTCCTCTCAATTTATTGAGAGAGTCAATGATGAATGTGAAGATGCATTAGAGCTATCGATTGTTGTTCAGGAGATTAAACTGGAAGCTATCACTATCCTTGAGATAAAATACTCCCATGTTTGAAGACAAAACAATTTTGTTGTCCATGCATGCACTGGCAAAAGCTGATTGTTATCCTCGTGATTGTAATGTTTGGATGGACTCTATGCCACCAAAAATTTTATCTTGTTCTAAAAGGTTCTAGCTAATGAAATTCTATCATTTCCTATATATATAAAAAAGTCATATAAGTCTAGCATCTAACATTTTTCTAATTTAAATATTATTATATATTGTTTTTTTTATTTTATAGAATACTATTATATATTGTTATAAGGAAGGAGAGAAGGATATTACATTTAATTTCTCAAGAGACTAATAAAATATTTATACATAATATAAAAATATAACATAAGCAGTGTTATCCTATAATTTTTCAATCCTAAGCATTATATTTTCATCAAAATTATCACTTATATTTGGTATACTATAACTCATCAACTCAAGACATGGAAGCTTGCAACAAGTTTGAGAGCACATAAAACACCATGAAGACTCTTCCACACAGTATATCATGATAGATCATGCTTAATCATGTAGTTTTATACATATGTGACTCATGCTTGATTGTTAAGGCAAGGAACAAAATTTCGGGTTAAATTTCGGATTCGGCCATGACCGAAACCGAAATCTAAAATTTTGGATTTCGGTTTCGGTCCCCACCGAAACCGAAATTTTGGACCGGTCCAAAATTTCTGTAGTTTCAGCCGAAATTTGGAACCTTGGTTGAAGGTAAAAATATCTCTATAATGCACTACAAAAAATAAGACTATTAGTGGCAGTTTTTTGTTGTAAAAAACTGCCGCTATTAACAAAAAAGCTATTAAGACCATTAGAGGTAGTTTTTTGTTAATAGCAGCAATTTTTGGCTGCCGTTAATAGTCTTATTTTTTGTAGCGATGATATCGTTCTAGTATAAAAAATAAAATAAAATAAAGAAAAATCGTTCTTGTGCATGAATTGGTAAAATATTGACCAAAAATCTTATGATTCCTTTAATTGTCACTTTGAAAATTGATATGTGAAAAGCTTATGACCGAACCAAGTGGCATTTATTATTTGAATTCTTTTATAATTTTGATATTTTTCCAACTTGGACAAATATATTGAGGGTTTCCTGCCTATTAGATAGATTTTATGTTTTTATCAATGGTTCCCTTGAAGTTACTTTAAAAGCTCTCGTGATCAGGGGCAGAGCCAGAAACTTTTATGGGAGGGGGCCAATGCAAGGATCAAAATTTCGGCCGAAATGACCGAAATTTTTGTCCAAAATTTCGGTTTCGGTCCCCATCGAAAATGAAACGAAATCCCAAAATTTTGGGCTTTTTATATGGGGTTAAAGATTTCGGCCGAAATTTTGGTCCCCACCGAAACCGAAATGAAATCCGTAATTTTGATCCTTGAGCCAAAGTATGAACAAGAAATGTATAATATTATAAAAAATAAAATTAGCATTCATTTACTGGTAACAAAATTTAAAAATAAATAAATAAATCTTTTGTTTATATATATTCGTGCGTTTATCAATTGGCATTAGGGCCAATCTGTCATAGTTGGGAGCCATATTAATTGAGCTAAGCCTCATTTTTAACTTTTTGATATATTTGGATAAAATAATAGGAAAACGGCGAATTTGGATTTATAAATCTAATAGATTCACATCATTTTTGAATCCACATAATTCACATCATAGTTAAACTATTGTTCCTAAAAAATAGGAGAGACTCAAGTAGGGTATTTGGTTGGGACACCTAAAAGATAGGAGAGCGAGAGAGAGAGAGAGAGAGAGAGAGAGAGAGAGAGAGAGAGAGAGAGAGAGAGAGATCTTGTGCATTTATTTTAGACAGGGTCATTCATTTTGGCTCCTAACAAATAGGTAAGATAGATTAAAGAGAAAAAGAAAAAATTAAATAAGTGGGATGGCCGTGATCCCTGTTAGCCCCCCCTTGTCTCCGTCCTTGCTCGTGATCCTCTATCATCTAGCTTATTTATATTCATGTCGAGTAGAGGCTTGATGATTTGGGATGCAGGATTATCAGAATGATAAAAAACCCTAAACGTTGCCTCTGATTGTGATCTTTTAGTTGATAATAATTTACTTGTCTTCTAAAATATGAACCCATTTATAGATATTTTTTTTGCCAAAAGAGCAATTTTTCAAAGGGAGCCATTACTTGCACATGCTTAAGTGATTTTTCAGAGGTTAAAGAAAGACTTTGTATTTTAGGGACATGTGACATGTGAAAACGCAATCTAGGCCGTCTGATTTAAAGTTCATGATCTATAGATCCTTAGAGGATAAGATTGGAGCAAAACACAATATTTATCATATGATCTATTGTTGTCAATTGTTGAATCAAATAATAGCCTTTGACTATATTTAATCACATGATGAAGATTATATTTCATGCCAATCTAATCCACTAAGGATCTATAGATCATGAACTTTAAATCATACCAGGTTGCGTTTTCACATGTCGCATGTCTCTAAAATACAAAGTCTTTTTTTAACCTCGGTGCAATGACTTACGAAACGAGTGCAAGTAATAGCTCCCTTTTTCAAAAGATTGATCCTCTCATTCCAAAAAAAAGCTTATCTTAATAAAATTTCCTTAATACAATCTACCATTAGTTTTAGTTGTGGCTCACTCACTATTAACTATCTTGTTGTATGGTTGTTCATTAGGTGGTTCTCTAAAGGTGAGCTTTGGTTGGGAAGATCTAAAAAAACCTCTAGTTGGAACTAAAAATTGTTATGGGATGGGGGGGCGGGCCTTAGTTATGCATATATTGTCTAAAACTCCTATTTATTGTTATCTATCTCCCTATTCCTATAAATGGATAAAAACTGACAAGGGCTTCACTAATTTGTAGATAGTGGTGAAGAGGAGGGTTGTTCCTCTCACTTTCATGTTTTCTTCTTATTTCTAAATATTAGTGAATTTGTGTGAATCTTCGTGGACATAGCTCCTACCGGGTGAACCACAGATTTTTGTAGTGTGGGTGAAGGATCAAAATTTTGGTTTTTGTTTCGGTTTCGGTCTTGCTAGAAATCTAAATTTCAAAATTTCGGCCGAAATTTTGAGGACTAGGCCGATTTTTTTTTTTTTTTTTTTAATTCAAAATTTTGAAGTAGCAAAATATCGGCTGATAATATGCTATCTTGATACCGAAACCAAAATTTGGAGATTTCCTTTCGGAGGCCACCGAAGCATTTGGAAATTTTGAACCACGGTGTGGGTTTCATCTATACTTTGCATCCTTAGCATCGAGCAATCCCAAAAGAGATGATTTCTATGGGGTGCTAGATAATTATTATACAACTAGAATCGACAATACACTTATTTGTAGATTGTAAGGTAGTACAAAAGGTGTGGCATTATTTTTGTAGGAAGATTGGATTGTTAAACCAACACCAATTGTTAATTTAATCATTTTAGGTCTTGGTGTGTTTTTTTTCAAAATTGAGTTTAATTTGTTATGAAAGTCCTTTCCATGGTTCATTCTATGAGAACATTGGCTTGAGTGTATTAATTTAAGACAAGATTTTAGAGGAATTGATGTTAATGGAATACTAAATGGAGTTAAGAGGAGATTATAAGGGGCGGAGCCACTATTTTTCTGATGGGGGTCCATGATAGTCAAATATTATTAGTTTTGTTATGTTTATATGGTGGCCTCTTGCTCATCTATGCTTAGAGTCGGCCCTATACTTTATTTGACAACTACCTCACTTAAGTAAAAAAAAAATTTGTTGATTATTTTAAATCTGATGGCAAAGATTATTTTTTGCCCTAATCTTCCCTACAATAGATCTTGAGATAACGAGTTTACCATCAAACGGTTAGATGTTTATTCCTCGTGTGATGAACTATCAAACATGGTTCATATTCACTTTTTAGGATGTGTGCCACGTATACTCAATATCTTACCATCTGATAACAGGCCCATGATCTCAAGATTTATTATATGAAAGCTTAGGACGAAAACCAATCTCTATCATTAGATTCAAAGGAGTCAATTGATTTTTCCTTTGTCTTAAGAAAAGTGACTATAACATAAAGTGGTGTTGTAGTAACACGAGCCCTTATTCTTAGGAAGGAGATATTGTGGGTTCGGAAAAAGAGGGGTAGGAAAATTTTAATAACGGGTAAGATTATATACAATCTGAGATTTTTTCTTTATATCATGGTTGTAAATAAAGTAACTTGAATGATCAGTATTAGATTTTCTTTATTAAAAATCTCGTCACTAAACAAAGATAAGAGAGAAGTTAGGAGAATCAATCAAGAAAGAAAAAATGATATTTTTTTTTAATTTTTGGCAAAAAAACTCAAAGAATTTGGGTCACTTAATATATATAGATGGGCTTGGGGAATCTCTCATGAAAATGGGTTGCTCCTAAAAACTCTCCTAACTATCCTTAAAGGGAATTTAAGATTTTTTTTTAAAAGATGGGGATCCCTGTAACACAGCTCCACCACTGGAGATTATAAGAGATAACTCTATTATTTATGTCCA
The DNA here is from genome assembly GCA_021018995.1 of Chloranthus sessilifolius. Classification (NCBI taxonomy): domain Eukaryota; kingdom Viridiplantae; phylum Streptophyta; class Magnoliopsida; order Chloranthales; family Chloranthaceae; genus Chloranthus; species Chloranthus sessilifolius. Next base: position 105,683,904 of record CM037596.1, read on the forward strand.
AGAGTAAATTGAATCTCATCTATATAGGTTCAAGCATCATTAGTATTGATTGTCATCATCAACATAACTTTATCCCATCTATTTCTCCAGCAAGTATTGTCAGTATCGAAAGTGACAATTGTTAGGTTGATAGTTGTTATAAAAATTTATTATTTTATTAATATAACAAAATATATCTCTTAATTTCAAAGAAAATAAAACTGTTATTTTTTTATTTTCTTGTTTTGTACTTTCCGATTTCCTGGATTATTTTCTGGGATAATGGAAATTTTAAAAGTCTCAACATTGGAAAGTAAAAAAATAGTTCTCCACTAAATATTGAATCTTTTACATTCTTCTTAGTTGGTTATAGAAAGAAAGAGTATGTCTACTACTGGCAAGCAGCCGCTACGTGGGTGTGTGTGCGAGGCAATTGGCGTTTAGGCGCATGCACTATGAACTTAGCACATGCGTATCCTCGTGATGAGCTCTTACGAGCACATCATACTTTCGAATTTTTCATCAGAAAGGTCGAACACTCAAATAACTAATGGGTCGTACAGGGTCCAATGGATCAATGATTAGTGAGTTAATTTGGATTTAATGGGTTAAATGGAGTAATCAAGTATTGCCCATAGTGGTTATTATAGTGACTATTTGAGTTAAAGTTCATGAACCGGCGACTTTTGGTCAATGTTTGAATGAAAAAGGGCAATTATTCAATCCACCATCGCAAGCTGTTCAAAATATGATTGTCAATGTAATTGCCATGGTAACTATTCCAACAGTCGCTTAAATCTATAGGAGGGGGTCTTTGAGGCATGAATCAAAATATTGTCCGATACCGATATATATCGGACGAGACGTATCGGTATCGGTCGTGAACGATACGGTACATTAAATGTACAGTATCGTTAAAATATATGATATGTATCGAATGATACATTCAATATATCATTCGATACAGACCGGTACGGATACATACCGATATTTTGATCAGACAATACCTACCGATTTTCTGGCATTTTGATCCATGCTTTGAGCAAAGAGTTGGACACATTGAATTTACTTGAAATTCTTTGCATACTAATTCAAAAGTCCTTTATTTTTTTGTTAGGTACCTTAGAAGATCAAGTTTTCTGAGATGATTCTCTCCCATTGGAAGGTAATGATGGACTATTCAAGAGATTAGTCTTGATAGATGCAACTGCGCGCATATATATATATATATATATATATATATATATATATATATATATATATATATCAGGAAAAGGATTCTCTCCGATAAAGTCCTAGAGATTAAACCGTAGGACCACAACCTCAGGAGTAAAAGTAGGGTTGTGGGTGGAAAACCCATATCTTTAATGTAGACCGTTCTTCATATGTAACTTAAAGGTTGATGGTACTCTGATCGAATAGCTTCAATGCATAATTGTTCGATTTTGAGTATGGCATAAGTGATGGTCATCCAAATGATCAAAGATGTATGCCACGTGGCCTAAATCAGTGCTTCTTATGGCAATATATGCATGTAAAGGTCAGAAAAGTCAGTTTCATGCATACACACGTATAAAAAGCTAGATCTACATAACTTATAAGATGAGGAAGTATAATTTAGATTTCTAGAAGCTTCACCTGGAAGCTTCTCAGGGTGCGTGTAGCAAATTCCATTTTCTCCTTCAAGCGTAGGAATAAATTCATCAATGAGAGGGTGACGCTTCCGGGCATCAGACTTCACCTTACCCTCCAAATGTTCAAGAAGCTCTTGATCCGTTGGATCAAACTTCACCCCAGCCGGCAGACCAGGCAAATCATTTATTCCTGCCTAAAATTACCATGCATAATTATTTAAAAAAATTATTAAAAATAATAGAAATAAGGAATAATGGCTCGATCCTTATTTAAACACTAAAATATGGTGTTTAAATGACTTTATACCATTAAATTAGATTTCGATTTTAAACCATTAAATTGTGGTTTACTATTATGCCTGCCATCAATCTAAATCATCTAAGTGGCAATCCACCATTATAGCATGTCTCAGCCAAAGAATCATATTATTTATAAGTACATGTGAATCATCCAATTTGTCAACTTTAAAATCAGCCATTAAAAAATAAAAACAATGGTTAGTAGTGCACAGATCAGATGGTTCAAATCTCCCAAAAAATATAATTTTTGGCCGATTTCCTTCTAATGCATGATGATATGGATTACTGACATCTTAAATCATTAACAGTGTAAGATTACTTAACCACCATCTTAAATGATACCCAAAAAAATGAAGTTTTTTTTTTTTTCGATGAATAATCAAATTAAAAAAAAAGAAGCATTAAAACAGTAAAAAATAAATAAAGATTATTATCTTTATTCTAAGAATGATGAAAACAATAATGTTTTAACAAAAGGGGTGGGGACCCTCTAACCTCGAACCTTACTTATTCAAAAAAAATATAATAATAATAATAATAATAATAATAAGAGTAATAAATGGCGGTAGGCGATGATCAAGAGCAAACCTGTTCATGGTAATAGATTAAAGTACCGCAAGACGGGCAACTTTTGATCGGATTTTCTCCGTCTTTATGATCGATTATGGTGGTTGATGGAGGCGAGCTTCCTTCAATTTCCCTCTCATCATCACCACTATTGCACCATGTCATCTCACTTGTTTTCCTCTTAATAACATCCCATAAGAAACTTTTCTCTCAGTTTCTCCCACTTCCTTCTCCAAAATAATACAAGAGAAGAAAAAGAGAACCCAAAAAAAGAAAAAGAAGAAAGCTTCTATTCTATTTTAAAGCTTGTGTTTTCCTTCTTTGAGAATTGGGAAGGTATAGAATTTTCTTTTACTTTAATTTTTTTGTGGTCTTTGTTTAATTCTTCTTTTTCTTCTTCTTCTTCTTCCTCTTCTTCTTCTTCCACAAGGAGAGAGGCCAAATCTTCTACCTTGTAAAGAACACCGACAGAGATTGAAGGCCTTAAATTTTATATATTTCAGATTGCTTGATCCCCAAGTTTTGTAATTCTATTTCCCACCTGAGGAAGAAGACTAAAGTCCAATGGGGGTCCCACTTTTTTATCCTTCCTTCCAAAACCATTAGTTAGCTGTAAGGTAAGATTATTAAGCTAATTAAGAACCTTTCATAATGGGGCTGTGGATGGGCTGACTTAGCTGTAAGGTAAGATTATTAAGCTAATTAAGAACCTTTCATAATGGGGCTGTGGATGGGCTGTCAGCCCATCCAATTGGTCTTGACCCGGCCTAATTGGGTACACTTGACCCTGACTTGATGGGTAATTTTCACACCGTTAGATCAAAGTAGTATATATAATTTTCAGCAGCATTTGATGTTAAGGCAGTTTTTGGTAACAACAAACTTAATAGCAGCTGTTTTTTGTTAAAAAAACTATCGCTAATAGTCTTATTTTTTTGTAGTGTAAGGTTGGGTGAACCCTAATGAGTGTCAGATGGGACTATGGGTTTGAATGCATGGGCGAGCTGTGCTTACAAACCAGTTAGGTGTCATGTGACACCCAACCCAAGGATCCGGTGTACTTTAAGTGGTTAAGATGCTCAAGGTCGATCCATGACTATCTAAAAAATATAACTATATAAAAAAATTGTTTTCCACTATGAATTTTATCGGCCACTATCTGAGAGATGACTCAATATCTTTGACGTGTAATTTTAAAGGGCAAAAAAGTCAAATTCTTTTTTTCTAAAAAACCTGAACTAGTTAAAAAATTAAGTCGGGCTCATTGGCTTATTGGGTCATGAGCCAATCAGGATCGTTGAAAGCCTAATTTCTGTCTTAATTACCAATGTAAAGGCTTTGAAATCTATAAAAGTCATCTTTTGACCAGATTCAATGATAAAAGTCTAAGCAGTAACTTGTTATCTTAGGAGGTAAAGGATTGAGTGTATTAGAGGCAATCTGACTTGAGGGACGTTTTACCTCATTGAGAGAGAGAGAGAGAGAGAGAGAGAGAGGAGTTCCAATGTCACCGTAGAGTATGTTTTAAGATATGTTGTATAGGAGCCCCCTTACATATACAACAACCTTTGTAATTCCTTCACGTAGACTTTACATCTAGTAAGAGACGGAAAAAATGGGGAGTTAAGAGTCTTCATCCTGGACTGATTATTCCATGGAATATTTGACATTTATTGAAGCTGATCTCTCACCTCCAAAGTCTGATATGAACAGATTTCAGGGGCCCTGAAATCTGTAGTATATCATAAATGGTCACTTCTATACAGTGATTTTGAACGAGTTATGTTTTGGGATATGTGTCATGTGGTGTCATCATGTGTCATTTGATAGTACTCTCGTGACCTAAAGATCAGTGATACTGAAGATTGGGACTTTAAAGTGGTCAAAGCCCTTTAAATGAATGGCAGAGCTATTTTAGGAATATACATGAAAGCCTTTCTTTTCGAAGGGTATTGACTGGTTTGGATCACCTGATAAAAATAATTTTCGTCCTAAAGTTCAGCACTATAAATTATTTTTTTTAAAGGTTGTTTTATTTTTATTTAAGAGTATAAAAGCTAGCCTAGTGCCCCAGAGAGGCATAAAAAATCCGAAAGAAAAGGAAAAAACTTACACCCGAGAGAAACCGGAATGTCTGGGAAAAAACTTCCAACAAACAAAAAATGGAAAATTAAAAACCTCGTCAAAAAAGTGACCACCATACAAAAAGTGAAAAAAAGATCCCAATTGTTTTACCATAGATCTTTAGATCATTAGCATACATCATACAACAAACACCATGACTCCACATGGCATACATCTCTAAAAGTGACTTGTTACAATTCACCATCTGGCAGAGATCACTTACCCTATATCAACTAATTATAAAGGGTGAAAAAAGAGATTGCCATTTGATAAGAGTCGGTCTCTGAATTTTAAGGTGCTCGAAAATCGTGAATATTATCTTCTCACAAGATCGTGTGGCTATAAGGCATTAGAGTCTTCTTGAAGCCTCTTATTAAAATCAACTACCCTAATGAATGGGCTCTCTCTCTCTATCTCAGCTGGTATTACGTGCGCTCTACTAACTCTCCAAAAAGAGCCAATTGTTGACGCGTCTCACAAGATTTGACGAGGCTAGTGGTGCACAATTGACCCGTGCAATGAAAATAGTGTACGGTACATACGCCATATACCAGTTCTAACATCTATGGCGAAATGACTTCCTCTTGGATTTTACGCCAAGGTGGTTTATTTGCAGCCACTAATCTTTCAAATCAACCCATGGATTACACTTGAAAGTTTGAAAATTATACTGAGGCAAAGCAGAACATCGTGTCACGGATGCTTACCGGACACGATATAAGTGGCTTCCCCGACATGTCATGCCGGCCCCTCTTGCGTGCATGGAAATATTTGTGAAAATAATTTTTTTAAGGGCACTCACAAAGCAAAATTCTATTCTTCTTCTTCCTCACCTCTATTGACTTTCTGATGAATATTATAGCAATGTCCGATATCGTCCAACTCTTTATTGTTTTTCTTCGTCCTCCTCCTCAACTGAAATCTTAAATCATAAACTCTCTTGAAATCTTAAGTAGGACCCAACTTTCTTCTTTTTCTTCCTCAATCGTAAACTAAACCAAAAATGAGCTTGAGGAAAAAGAAAAAAAAGAAGAAGAGGAAGAAGAAGGTTGAGTTTTCATATTTTATTTTTTATCGGTAAGTTGGGCTCGAACCTATGACCTTGAGATTGCAATGTTGTCAACCTTCCATTATCCTACAAGCCGAAGCCCAAGAAGGTTGGGTTCTTGAAACCCACGAAACAATCTTGACACTCATGTTTCTTCTTTTCCGTTTTGAAACCCACTTGAACCAAATGCCTCCTTTTTTTTCGTTCTCGTGACTCACTTGAGAAGAAGAAAAGGATCCACTGGAGCACTTATTCATGTGTACTTTAAAATAAAATAAAATAATGTCACTACAAAAAATATAGCATACGCCGACGGCTGAAAGTTAGAAGCCGTCGGTGTAGGAGAAGATTTGGGCCATACCCCGAGAGCCAACCCGGCCACTCCACTTAACGCCCATGACCCACTTAGCCAGGCCATATATAAATCAATTTCTTTTCCTTCACAAGACCTCCCTTCTCACGAACTCAAACCCTTCTCCCTTTTCCCGAACTCCCCTCTGAAACCCTAGCTAGCTTCTCTCCTCCTCCGCCGCTCCCATTGAAACCCCCAAACTAAACCCTAATCCTGCCAGGATCAGAGTTTATGTAATCTCCAGGCAATTCAAGTACATGCCGGTGCAGATTCAGCTCGCTAGGGTTCCTTGGACTGTTATCATGCCCAATTACTTTGTGTTTATTTTCAGTTTTTGATCTGAATGATCTTTGTTTTGGGTTTTTATTTTGATATGGGATTAGATCTCTGTGTTTTGGTTATGGATTTATTGCAGATGGTGAAAAGAAGTGATAAAACTGATAGATCGAATAGTTGCAGAGAACGAAATTGCTTTTAGAGCTGGATTCTCTGGTTGTTGCTTCTTCCGCCGATCGAGCGCTCCAATCCTCTAAAATATCTCCCTGATCTCATCCTCGTTAGTATCTTTCGAACCTCATTGTTTTCTCATTTTTTTTTTATTTGTTGTGTTAAGGTTTTTCTGAAAATTCACTCTGTTGATGCAAGGTTATTGGGGAAGAAATCGAGCTTAAAGCAGTAAGATCTCGGTATTTTCAAAGGAACATACTAAGAAAATATACGATTGCGACGGAGAATTAAAACTACTCGTTTAGTCTTAGATCTGAGAATTAAAACCATCGTTTTTTACTTAAAGAGGTCAAGATATATTTTTGTATATTTTAATAATTTTTTTTTGGTTACTATGCTTGGGAGGAAGTTGAGTGGAATGTGATTTATTTTGGTTTTTGTTTTTTTTTTTAAATTGTAGCATTTAGAAAAGAAACTGTTGTTTTTATTCAGTTGAATTGGTTTCGTTTTGTTTATAAAGCTAGAGATATAAAAGCTTGAGCTGGTTGCCATCAAAGTGATATCATTAACTAAAGCGGTCAGTTTGCTACTTTCCCTATATTTTTTTTGGGTAAATTCAAAGAAATAATTTGATTCTGTGGTAATGCTAATTAACACTGACTACGTAACCTTCAACAAGACTGATAGGAATTTAAGCTTTTTTCAATTTTTGGTTTCTATTTTTGTTGCAAATAGTGCTATCTTCGTGTTGGACACTAAGCAGTTGATTGCAGGCTGTCAAGAATTTTCGAGAGAGGCATCGGAGAACGCTTCTATGTGCTGTAAGTTTTGTTCTGAATATATTAAGAAATGCATATTCTTTGTTAAGTTCAATGCATTACTAGAACTGCATTAAAGGATTCATAAAAATAAGGTGGTTCGATGTTCTACCATTTACCACTAACAAAATTTTATTGAAAGAATGCAATGTTCTTTATATGTTTGCTGAACAAATTTGGGACGGAAATTGTAGTTCAAAATATCTTTTATGAGGAAATTTATCTAACATTGTGTATCATAGGTACCTGAGTCTTGGTTCAGTTTGTTTAATACAAATAAAAGTTTGCTAGTCGCCAAGAAAAATCAATAGAAAAATCCCCCCACTTTACGATAATTTGCTATAGAGTTTGCTTTAGTCAATTTATTATTCAGTTTGGTAACCATGGTGTAGACATCTCACTTTATGTATTGTAAAATCTACCCTCCCTTGGGGGGACCTTTAATCATCTCTTTACAGCCAAGTCTAATCAACCAGTTAAAGCTGCCTCAAGTTTAATCCCTTGGGGGGACTTTATGCTCGTGCTCTCACCCCTACACATGCTCAGTCTTGCTCACCATTGCTCTCTCTCTCTCTCTAACCCTCATAACTCGTTGGAGGAGCTTTCCTGTTAGCGTTTTCTACATCATTAGTGGATAGGGGTGCAGATTCGGTTAATCGAACCAATGAAACCCAATTTGCTTTCGCCGGGCCAGAAACCAAACCCTACCAACAAGTACCACTTTACCAGGCATCACTGACTTAAGAGATAAGATTTGATATTTGAATTTGGAGTAGGAGTGGCTAACAGGTAGGATAACAGAGATGGATTAAGTATGCTAAAATTTGTTTTTGGTTTTATTTTATATACAAGATATGTGTACTAGAGAGCTGAGCTTTCATTGTTATAGTAATACAAGATTTGGTTTTATTTTATATACAAGATCTCTGTTTTTGCTTGCTGCTGCTTGTCCCTGTCTCTGTCCACACCAATCTTTACCAACTAATGGTCATTCAGATACTAATTCTTTGCTGGTGCTGTGGCTGGAGCTGAGATCGAGACCTAACACCAACTCTTTGCTACTCTTTGTAGCTAATTGGATTAAGAAAACATTGGAAAACCATTTGAGGATTAAGAAAACATTGGAAAACTATCTATAATCAAAATAGTATAGAAATTCGTCAAATAGTCTATGGAAGTTTGCTCTGATATTTATTTGTGTGAGAATGCTAGTCATAATTGTGCAGTATAAATGGATAAGTAGACTTAAAAGAGAGCTATAAATTAGCTCCCAGAGCAGCACCACCCTAAGTAGTAGTTCTCATTAACTATGATACTAACAACTACCTGTCTAACCTTTCCATGTAATGTTGTTCATTGCAGCAACAAATTTATATGGGAGGCCATTGACATGGGATGGTAGTAAAGGCCATCTTTGTCTTTTCTCGAGAGCCATTATATGGATGCAACCTACTCAATATCATTGCGTTCATCTATTTATTTTGGCTCTTTATCAGTTTACGTGAGAGAAAAAATCTGTCAGTTTACGAGAGAGAAAAAAAGGATTGATCTCTAGAAAAATACAACCATAAATTACGAAACAATGCATAAGATTAGTTGTAAGATTGAATCTACTTAATGCTTGATCGGCACACTAAGATAACTTTGCCTGGAACAGTCCCATATTTCAACTATGTCTGGACAACGCGCCTCAAAGGAGACATGGATGTGTGCAAGGCCAATCAACGACCATCTATGTATAGTTACAGAAAGGAATCAGTGTAGTGTTCTTTAAACCCATTTGTGACACGTGATACCTGCACAGTGAAGGGACTCGGATGCTTGACAAGTGGAATGCATTGGATTGGCGAAGTGGTGATGTGGCGAGTGAGTTGGGTGATCAAGGTTGATTGAATTGAACTGCAAGGTGCGTATTTTGTTGCTATGGCCATTTCATTGAACAACAGGAATCGAAAGTCCATTTTCCTGAGGCAAATTTTGCTATATGTGGTTATAGTATCAGCCCTGTATTTCTTATTGTTGTTCAAATCAGATCACTATTTTCGCATTACTGCAGCCCTTTATTCCTAATTATTCAAGAAGATAATGCTTAGTCCTTTGCTTTGTGCACTTTGTTACATCAATTGGTAAAATAAATGAAAAAAGTACCAAATCAGGACCCGTACCTGTATTTGTGTTTTTGTGTGTGTATATATATATATATAATTGTGCCCAACAAAAAAGGGCGCTAATAAATATGTGACCCCCCAAATAGAAAAAACCAAAAAAAAAAAAGGGCCCTCATTTACAAAAAAAAATTGTAAAAAAAAGAGTTTAGGCCTACGTAGATTATTTAATTAATTCGAAAAAATATTTTTAACAACCCTATGCCGACGGCAACAGCCGTCGGCGTATGATATTTAATTAATTAAATTTTTTTAAATATTTTTTAAAACACCTATGCCGACGGCATGAGCCGTCGGCGTAGGAGTATTTATATAAATTTAAAATTTTTTTAATAACCCTACGCCGACGGCATCCGTCGTCGGCGTCGATTCATGACTTACGCCGACGGCTACAAACTGTCGGTGTTTAGATTCCCCGACGAGGATATCACCGACGGTGTGTCGGCGTCAGCGTAGATATTACAGCCGTCGACGAGTCGTTTTGCCGACGGCTGTGATACTCTACGCCGACGGCTGGGAGCCGTCGGCGTAGGTTACTATTTTTGTAGTGTGTCAATACCGTTGAAGATTAACTATAGGCCACAGGAGCAAACACTACAAAAAAACCTTTTATTGGAGACGGATATTGGAGACGACTTTTAGAGACAGTCTCCAATAACCTTTGATTAGAGACGACCTTTTTAAAAGCTGTCTCCAATAATTGCATTCAAGACTGCTTTAGCCGTCTCCCGGTATAAAATGATATATAGAGACCACATTGACCGTTTTCATATGTTTCAAATGGGTTGAACCTTTACGGTTGACTTGAAAGGCCGTCTTTAAAAGTGTCACTGAGATCAATAGAGAGTCTCACTCGACCGCAACCTCTTGATGAGCGCTATCCCCTCAATGTGCCATGGTCTGTCTCTCTTTTCCTACATAATATCATGTCACAAAAATCTCAGCCATTTTGTCAAGAGAAACTCGAAGCAATTTCGTCTTCTCGACTAGTCTCTCTTGTATCTTCCCCATAAACTAAATAAACTCGAAAATCCTTAGTTTTTGCTTCTATTCTCAATTCAGATATGATCATTTTCACTTTGATCCATGCTCCGATATAGAGATTTCAGCATTTTTTCACCTTGATTCGTGTTAGGTGATGAGTAATGAAATATGATGATATTTTACCCCTAAAGACCTACATTTAGCCACCTGATGAAAGCTATTTAATGTGTTTTATATAGTTTTAGTGATTTACAGGTTTGGAGATAAATTGAGCATTAAATAGCCCAAGAGTTTAGAAAATAACGTCAAATTCGTGCAACCTTGGATCATCTAGAACTTACCCCGATTTGCAGCTCAATTTTGACCTTTAAAACATCGGATTCATGAAATTGCTAAAACACAAAAGTTGTAGCACTCGTTGTCTTTCCAACGCCACAAGAATCGCTTCAATCTAACTTCGAGATAAAAAGTTATGACTAAAATATTAAGATTATATCTGTTGAAGAGTTGGGCTGAGTTTCATGAAAATCTGGGAAGCTCGATGCATCGACAGATTTTGTCGATCAATCGACCCCCTAAGGTCGATGCATCGACATAACGAATGAGATTTGAATTTGAATTTTAAACATAAAATCTGGTCGATTGATCGACCACTTAAGTCGATCAATCGACCAAGTTTAAAATTCAAATTTCGAAACAGAGAGATATTTAAAGAGAATCTGAGGATTCAAAGATATCTCTCCCTTTGGGGAGCCTTTTATTTTCCTGAGCATTTTTAGTTTCTTTTATTTTTTTTTCTTTTATTTTCAAGCATTGTTCTTTCCATTGCCTAGGTTTAGATCTTAGATTAGTTTAATTTCTACATTCAAGAAAGGATTGTATGCATTGGATTAAAACTTTCGTAGATTTTTGTGGATCATTCTTTACAGTATTTTAATGTCATTTTTAATTTATGTCTTTATTTTGTTATTTATTTCAATCATGTGTGGCTAGTTTCATTGAGGATGAGGATCTAATGAATCTTGTAAAGACCCGTATTTTGAACCCGAGTTAGACTGACCCTGTGTGTGTATTCGGCTCGGCAACCGACGTCACCATTTGTTTTGGATTTTTATTTAGATGTGATTGTGCGGACAGATTTTAATTTAGAGCCCATTTGGACCCTCGTGCGAAAGTTGTGCACCGACCTCGGTGTAGCCGCTCAACACCGGACTTGAGTTTTAAAATTAGAAGTGTATAATACATAAGATGTGTGTGTGTGTTTTACTTTGTGAGCAATCCTATTATAAGAAGGAATTGCATTCCCGTATTATACTAGGTTTTGTTAAGATAGGATAGTTACCCAACCGTGTGAAACTCCTTCTTCTCTCTTCTTCAATCATCGTAGGAGATCGGTTTAGAAAACCCCCTTCTCTAGAACCCTCTTTGTTGAAAATACTTAAACCTTAGAAAGAACTTGAATCAACCTTGGATTCGTAGTTGGCTATTGGGAGAGGTTGAGATCATTGGGGGCGTGTTGGAGTTGTCTCTGTGAACTCGTGGGATCGATCGCGGCGCGAATCGTTGAGGAAATCCGTCGGTTTTTATCATCGCTCGAGCAAGGTATCACCGAACTCCGACATTTCCTTAGTATTTTAGTCATAACATTTTATTCCGAACTCTGATTAAGACGATTCTTTTTGCGTTGGAAAGATAATAGAAAAATCTACAACTTTCATGTTTTGACCAACTCATGAATCAATCGTCTTGATGGTCAAAAAAATATGAGAATGTTACGTCAAATCGCTCGAGCGAGCTATTATCATCGCTCGAGCGAGGTATCACCGAACTCCGACATTACCTTAGTATTTTAGTCATAACGTTTTATCCCGAACTCCGATTAAGACGATTCGTTTTGCGTTAGAAAGCTAATAGAAAAATCTACAACTTTCACGTTTTTACCAACTCATGAATCAATCGTCTTGATGGTCAAAAAAATATGAGAATGTTACGTCAAATCGCTCGAGCGAGCTATTATCATCGCTCGAGCGAGGTATCACCGAACTCCGGTATTGCCTTAGTATTTTAGTCATAACTTTTTATCGCGAACTCTGATTGAGACGACTTTTTGCATTGGAAAGCTAATATAAAAATCTACAACTTTCATGTTTTGACCAACACATGAATCAATGGTCCGGATGGTAAAAAATATATGAGAATGTTACGTCAAATTCTAAGATTGGCGCAACTTGCCTGTTTTGACTTGTTTTTGAGGAAACGCTTAAATAGGTCTATATTATTAGTAATTAGAGTTTATCTTAATGCATGAACGTATATTGTGATGTAGATTGAGGGCGAGAGGCCATCAATAGGACCTTGCTTGACTTCGCATAACTCCGAGTTTTAGGTAGGAGAATCTCATCTTTACAGTATTTTATTTTAATTCGCATGGATATTTTGAATTAAAATCTTTGAACTTGCATATGCCATTGAAATCACATCTGTAAATTGAAATTGATATGAATGACTAAAAATCTAAATCTACTTGAATCCTGAAACCTGAATCTGCTTAAGCTCTGAAGATCTGAAATCAAGAACCTGAACTATGTATAAGAGACTTCTATCTGATTATATTAGTATCTGCATTTGTTTTATGATTGACTAACGACCCTCAAAATTCCTGAACAACTTCCTGGCACAAGTTTCCCTCATTACGCAGGGGCTTGTTGCATCCTGAAAAAGGGTTCATGAACAACGATGGTAGGTAGGGGTTCCCATTGGCTATATTCCTGCTCTCGAGATATAGTTTACTCGGGAGGTATTTTAAGTTGAGGATTAAGTCATGAATTACTAAACTTTGCATATAGAAGTTAGAGAAACTAAGACATCAAACATCGTGATCCGTTTCTTGAAACTGCTTTTCACACATTTAGAAATAAATCTCACATATGATTTCCGCACCTAAATTCAGCTTTATTATCCGCTTATATGTTTGACAAGCTATATTCGATATTTGTTTTGAAACCATGTTAGTTAAAGTAAAATGTCAGAGAGGTCTTTCTTCATCGAGCTTTGTTGGTTAGCTCACTCCGACTATACGTCACAAGTTCAGGTACTGACGTGGCTATTCAGGGCTGTGAGACTGATCCTGACTACGTGCCTGAGGAAGAGCTTGAGGTTCCTCCTGAGGAGTTTTTCCCAGTATAGAACTTACTGATTTTCTTATTTGTGGTGAGAGTTAGACTTGAATTTGTGGGCCCATTTTAGTTGGATACCATAGTTTTATATTTGACGTTGATTTCTGTTATGAGCCATGTTTCGATGATGGTCGGCCATCATCGGTGGTTCTTTACTTTTAATTGCTTCCGCATTTATTTTAGCTATGGATATTTATTGCGCTTTACTCTGATATGTGCCATGTTTGTCCGGCTTATCGTTTATTCGATAGGTTGGCGAACCGGCCTTTCCTATACCTGAGGGATTGGAAAAGTCGGGTCGTCACAAATCTCATCCGAGGTCTTCATTCGTAATAATACAAAGCTACGGTTGAGATGTGAGATTGTTTTAATGACCCTGATGTTATTATCGATATGGATATAAACCGATTGTAATTTGAGATCTAGGAGCTAATCATGCCCTATGATTTCAGATCTGCAATGGTGATTCTATTCTTATTATTGTCTTCTCTGGGTTAAGTTCTACCACTATCTGAGGTGTGAGTATTAATCATACACTCATTGGATGTTAATCATACATCTCCGTGATTTTAGATCGGTAGTGTAGACTTTACCCCAGGAGTAAGTTCCAATTACCATCCGAGGTGTGAGTATTAATCATATACTCATGGGATGTTAATCATACATCTTCTTGATCTTAGATCGGTAGTATGAAATTTACCTAGAGATTGGGTTCTGAATACTATATGAGGTGTGAGTGTTAATCATACACTCATGGGATGTTAATCATACATCTCCTTGATCTCAGATCTGTACTTTAGAACTCATGTGTGTTTGGGTCCAGTGCTTGCACATTGACATCTTTTGATAATCTCATATCTTAATCCATATATTTGTATTGTATGAATGATAAACCTACGATGAGGGGATTTGGTATCACAATCATTATCTTTTATTAATTATTTAGATTTTATTTTACTGCCTAGTCTTTATCTCATTTGCCAAACTCTTAAAATCTTTAAACTAGTTAAATACTGTGCTAGATCTGTGGTAATTTCTTTATTAATTATTGTTTCCTCTTTTAAAAATTTTTAACTAATTCTCGTGGGAACAATCTCATACTTTACACCCACTGACTACACCACAATTCGTACGCTTGCAAGTACAACTTAATTTTCATAAGTTTTTAGCGCCGCTGCTGAGGATTGGACGTAAAAAATTTAAAATTTTTCGGAAATAGAAAATTAATTTTACGAATTTCTATAGATTTAAATTAGTATTTTAACTAGTTAAAAAAATATATTAAAAAAATATTGAGATCGATCAATCGAGCCAACCACTTGATCAATCGACTCCCAAAAATTCGCACTCTTTCTCTCTCCTGTGTAATCTGAATTTTCAGAATTTCAAATTTCAAAATTTTTGAATTTCTAAATTCGAAATAAAAATAAAAAATATATATATAAATAAAAAATAAAAAGGAAAAAAAAATTTGAAAAAAATCAAAGTTTGAAATTTGACATTTTGAAATTTGAACTTTAAAATTTCAATTTTTGAATTCGAAATTTGAATTATTTGAAATTTTGGATTTAGAGGATTTTTTTTTTTTTTAGGATTGGTAGGATTTTTTTAGGATTTCTAGTTTAGGATCTTTAAGATTTTTTTTTCGGATCTTTAGTTTATTGTCTCTTAGGATTTGTATAATTTTTAGGATTTTTAAGAATTGTAGGTTCCTTTTAAGTTATTACCTTTTAGTTTATTTGTAGGATTTTGTGGATTTGTAAGGTTTTCTTTTTTGTTTATTGCCTTTTTATGATTTGGATTTGAAATTTGAATTTGAATTTAAATTTTGATTTTGAATTTTGAATTTGAATTTAACTTTTGAATTTGAATTTATGTTTTAAATTTTGAATTCGAATTTCAAAAAAAAAAAATTTCAAATTTGATTATTTTTAACTTAAATTTAAAAAAAAAAATTGAAAGTGGAAATTTAAGATTTGAAATTCAAAATTTTAAATCTGAAATTTAAATTTTAAATATTCAAAATTTAAATTTGAAATTCGAATTTAAAAAAAAAAAGGGTCAAAATTTGAAATTTGAAAAGTTGAAAAGTTGAAAATTGAAATTTTAAAAATTCAAGTTTGAAATTTTGAAATTCAAAATTCAAAATTGAATATTTGAAAATTCAAAACTTGATATTTGAAATTGGAGGAGAGGAGGTTCTCATGGAGGATCCTCTCTCTCCTCTCCGGGGAGAGGAGGTTCTCATGGAGGATCCTCATGATTCTCCTTCCGCTGGAACTGGGAGATGGGCTGCGCTTTTCTCTTCCAGTAAACTAGCCGGTTCTTATTCTAAACTTCATGTTGTGCAGGGTGATGAACGTGATATTGTTGGAACTGTGTTCTGTCCCGAGGATGAGATTCAGGAAGGAGCCTTGCGTTGGTAGCATACGCTTCTGGGGTATGTTTTGGGATTGAAACCGTATTATATGGGTTTGAAGGCAGCGATAGGAAGACTGTGGAAAATAAAAGGATCTGTCAACATCATAAGTTTTGATGATGGTTTCTTTCTATTTAAATTCCAAAATGAAGAAGATGTGATCTTTGTCCTTAATGCTGGAATTTGGACAATTGGTGGAAGACCTCTTATTCTAAGGAGATGGGAGCCAAATCTGAAGCCGGAACGAGAACTGCTGAATTCTATTCCCATTTGGATTAAACTACCAAGGTTACCAATCCACTTTTGGTCGGTTAAAATCCTGAGTTGGATTGCTGGTACTCTTGGGACTCCGATACACACCGACAACCCTAATGCTTCTAGGTCCAGATTAGCTTATGCACGGATTTGTGTTGAGATTGATACAAAGTTTAATTTTTCAGATTCACTCATTTTGAAACGAGAGGATGGATCGGTACTTTCGCAGAAGATTGAATATGAATGGAAGCCTACGATTTGTAAATGTTGTTCTTCTTTCAATCATGGATCAGAGCAATGCTTGAAGTAGAAAGAGATGCAGTGTCCAAATTCAAGATTCAATTCAACGAGATCCAGTGTCCAAATTCAAGATTCAATTCAACGAGATCCACTGAACGTGAATCTTGCGAAAGTAGAAAGAGATGCAGTGTTCTCCTTGAACCATGAATTGGATCTCCAAGAGGGATTTTACAAACAGAAGGCTAAGGTTCATTAGCTCAATGACGCAGATAGAAATACTTGATTCTTTCATGCTTCCTGCAAAAGCCGTATAGCTCGTGATAATCTCTTTGAACTTGAACGTACACGTGGGAATCGCCTTTCGGATTTGGATTATATTGGTAATTTCATTACCAATCACTATAAAGATATTTTTAAGCCGTCAAGTAGTTCGGATATTCCAATTATTCCTTTCAAGCGTGTTCTTAGTGGGGAAGAGACTTCTATGCTTTCTATGCCAATCACTATGGAAGTGATCAAGGATGTGGTGTTTAATTCTCCCAATGGCAAGGCCCCAGGTCAAGATGGGTTTTTTGCCGAATTCTTCACATGCTTCTGGGACATTGTCGGCAAGGATGTCTGCAAAGCAGTGAGCAATTTTTTTAAATGGGGTAAACTGCTTAAATCTCTTAATGCTACGCTTATTAAGTTCATTCCAAAAGAAAATGATACAAAAAATATTGATAAGTTCAGACCTATGTAATTTTATTTATAAAGTTGTCACCAAGATTTTAGCTAATAGGCTGGCGATGGTGCTCCCTCGTTTGGTTAGCCTTAATCAATCGACGTTTGTTAAGGGCAGACAAATTACTGAGAACATTCTCCTAGCCCATGAGATGGTTCGAAAATTTTATTTGAAGTAGGGCCCTAAGGCTTTATGCATTAAAATTGATCTCAAGAAGGCTTATGATAGAGTACGATGGGATTTTATTTTGGAAATCCTTAAGCAGTTAAATTTTGATAGCACTTGGATTGGGTGGGTTAGAGAATGCATAACAACCCCATCCTTCTCCATCCTTGTGAACGACACTCCTCATGGATACTTTAGAAGCGAGTGCGGCATCCAACAAGGCAACCCTCTATCTCCCCTTATTTTTACCCTGGTTATGGAAGCCTTTTCTGCTATGATGGATCATAAAGTAGAGGTGGGACACATTAAATATCGTTCGCTTCTTGGTGGCCTTATTATTTCTCACTTGCTTTTTGCAGATGATGTTCTATTATTCAGTAATAATGAGGAATCTTCGGCTACTGGAATCAGAAACATGCTCAATGAATTTCATAATGCTTCTGGTCTGTTGGATAATGATAGCAAATGTTTAGCGATTTTCAGTAAAGCTTGTTGCTCGCCTGATTTACTCAAGAATATCTTGAAGTTTAAAGAAGAGAATTTTCCCAT
Organism: Chloranthus sessilifolius; assembly: GCA_021018995.1. Lineage (NCBI taxonomy): Eukaryota > Viridiplantae > Streptophyta > Magnoliopsida > Chloranthales > Chloranthaceae > Chloranthus > Chloranthus sessilifolius. Next base: position 105,701,850 of record CM037596.1, read on the forward strand.
AAAATATTTGGGTTTATCACTCTTTACTTCTCAAATGTCTCACTCTCTATGCACGCCGTTGATCGATAAAATTCAGAAGAGACTTGAAAGTTGGAAGGGTCATCTTTTATCTTATGCAGGCAGGTTACAACTTATAGGGTCTGCTCTAAGCAACTTTCAGGTATACTGGACTAGTGCCTTTATGTTGCCAATGTGAACTATAAAAGAGATTGAATGTATCTTTGCCCGATTTCTCGATGAGGGTCCTACGCTTGGGCAATTGTTGCATCCTATTAAATGGTCCAAAGTTTGTAAGCCCAAACATGAAGGGGGGTTAGGTATCAGGAAGATAAAAGATTGGAACTTGGCTGGCATGGCTAAGCTATTTTGGAACCTTGCAAACAACACAGACTCTCTTTGGTCTCACGTGATGAGGGCGAAGTACATCAAGAATGAGAGTATTTGGCAGTGTTCTCTTTTGACTGATTTGTCTTGGGCCAAGCGGTCCATTATTTAGGCGAGAGATATGGCTATTGAACAATCCAGGGTTGTGTTAGGAGATGGTCTTGATACCAGTTTTTGGTTTGACCCATGGGTGGATGGTAAATCTCTTATACCCAGGTTTAGTAGACGATTGATTGGGCAATCTGGAATCACTGCTGAGGCGTCTGTTCATGATGTTATCTCTAATGACACATGGAGGCTCCCAAATCCCTCGACCAGGCTGATGAAAGAAGCATAGAGTCTTATTAATGGGGTGAAAGATCCTGATGGATCCTATAAGGATAAGATGATCTGGGAGCCAGCAAGAAATGGTTTATTCACGTTAAATTCTGCTTGGGAGGTTCTTCAAGCGAGCACCACTCAAGTTCACTGGGCCAAATTTGTGTGGAGTAGTGCTAATATTCCAAAGCAGGCTTTCTGCGCTTGGCTTGCTATTAATCATAGCCTTCTAACTACGGATAATATCTGTAGGAGGGGTTTGATTATCCCTTCTCAATGTGTGTTATGTTGGGGACATTCTGAGGACATCGAGCACATTTTCTTTAAGTGTGGTTTCTCTAGATGGATCAGGAAATCCTTGAAACACAGGCTTGGTATCAAGGTCATGGGTGACTCCTTAGATGATGAGGTAAGACTTTGTATGGATGTCACAAAAGGGAATAAGAGGAGGGCTGCTCTCATTAGCATTTCATTTTGTGCTGCGGTGTGGCATATTTGGCATGAGCGTAATGCAAGAATTTTTTATGGGGAGCAAAAGCATAAGAAGGCCATCCTAAATAATATTGTTGATACAATTATTTACAGGATGATTGGGCTCGGGTCTGGTGAAATGGGCAATTTTCTTTGCAATATTTGGAAAGTTCAGGCACCAACTAGGATTCCTATATCCTGTTCCTGGGAGTGTCCAGTTGAAGGTCAGTTTAAATTAAATGTTGATGGAGCGCTATATAATGGGAAAGTTGCAATTGGTGGTATCATCAGAAACGCGAAAGGAGAGGTGGTTTGTGCTTTTGCTGAGCCGTCCTCATGCTCTTTTGTGGTTGATAGTGAGCTTCATGCTATTATGTATGGGCTTCAGATGGCTTTTGATATGAATATTCTGGATATTCTTATTGAATCTGATTGCAAGAATGTTGTGACTTGGATCCAAGATATTTCAAGGGTGGATTGGAAGAGTAGTCGGTGTATTAGAAATCATTGTAGGCATTTTCATAGCTTTGCTTTCAAGCATGTGTTCAGAGAAGTTAACTTTTGTGCTGATTTTCTCGCCAATCGTGGTCTTAATGCTAGTAGTGTGGTGCGATGGATTGGGGATGATGGGTTACCTGATGGTCTACACTCTCTTCTTAGAAATGATGTAATTAATGTTTATTCTCATTTGTAATCTTTTCTAAGCAATAAATAAGGGTGAGGTCCCTCCAACCTCAGCTTGCCGATCAAAAACAAAAAATTGGAAAATTTAATTTCAAATTTGAAAAAAAAAAAAAAAAAAATTCAAATATTTGAAATCTTAAAATTTTGAAATTTGAAAAAAAAAAGAAAGAAAGAAAGTTCGATCAATCGACATGTGTTATCGATCAATCTATTTTGAAAAAAAATCAACATTAAATAATTCAACGTTTCAAATTTTCAAAATTTTGAAATTCTAATTTTTCGATTGATCAAGTGAACCATTTGATCAATCGAATCTAAAAAAAAAAAAGAAAAAAAAAGAAACAAAAAAAAAAGGTTCGATCAAGCGACGTATGTTGTCGATCAATCGATTTTGAAAAAAAAATCAAAAATTTAAAATTAAATAATTCAGAGTTTCAAATTTTCAAAAATTCGAAATTCAAATTTTTCGCTTGATCGAGTGAACCAGTCAATCAATCGAATCTTTAAAAAAATAAATAAAATAAAATAAAATAAAATTGGTGTTGTTGGTGAAAATCATGTCAATGCATGGATTCAATCCAGAATCATGTGCTATTTATAAAAATTTGATGCACATTATACCTATGTGTCCCTTGAACAACTCAAATTTTTACTCTGAACAAGTCCAGCCAAATCCTGTTTGGAACACTCATGATTGGCAGAGTCAATCTAATGATATATGAGGGTTTAATCAACCTCCAATGTTTGATATGATGCCTTACTCTGATCAAAGTTACTGACAGAATCAACCCAATGACATGTGTGAGTTTAATCAACCTCTAATGCGTGATATGATGCCTTACGATGATCAAAGTTACCGATAGTGTCAACCCAATGACATGTGTGGGTTTAAATCAACCTCCAATCTGTGATATAATACCTAACAATGATCAAAGTTCTTATCCCAACAACTTTCTTTATTACTTTTCACAGCAAACTCAATACTTTCAAGATACAGAACCATATAAACCAGCCCAAAATTCTTCTTACTCCTTAGAGTATTTAAAAAGTTTGGTGCACACCAACACTCAGAATTTCTAGGATACAATCTCAAGTTAGTGAGATGATCGAGTACTTACAAATGAAAGATAAAATGGAGGAGTCTCTTACGAATCGGAATGAAGAGGACCCCTCTAATTTCGTTCAGAAATATGAGGATGACCAATTGGTCACTACGCTTGAGAATGGCATAGCGAGCGTTGAGGTAGTGCAAGTGGGAAGAAAAGAGGAAATAGAATGGAACAATATTTATGTTGAGGAGAGAATTGAGAATCAAATTGAGATGAGAGAGAAAAAAAATGACACTCTTACCACACCTGATAAGGGAGACAACTTTTTCTGATGAGTGTGAATTCAATTTAGGGGAGAAAGAGCAATTTCAAATCTGTTGCCCATGCATTGAATACATAGAGAATCAACAGAATGTCGAAAAAAGATTAATGTGTTTGAATTTGGAGTGCGATTTTGGGAATATCAAGTACACGGTAGGGATTGAAAGGTTAGAGAGAGACCATAGTGGTGAAACGTGGGCACAACATGGGACTGTAACTAAGTCCTTGATAAGAGAAATGCCGAGACGATTATATAAATTACTGATCCTGCTTAAAAAAAAATTCATGAAGATTTGGGATCCTGGTGGACTTGAAATGAGTTTATACCTTGTAAATTAATTTCGTAACTTTTCTTTCAAAAAAAATAAAAAATAAAATAAAATAAAATAAAAAATAAAAAAAAACAAAACAAAATAAAATAAAAAATAAATAATAATAAATAAATAATAAAAAGATAAATAATAAATAATAAAATAATAAAACAAAGCAAAAAAAAACAAAAATAATTTAAAAAAATACTTAGATACACTCATTTTTATAGTTGATTGTGGTTTTGATAGTGTTATTCGAGTAAATATTTTGTTAGTTTTGATAATCTCCTCACTATTGTTGACATTTTTTCGTGTGGTGAGGATGTTTGGATATACTGGTCTATTTTCATGCAGGTTTGGGGAAGGATTTTTCCTATCTCTTTCTTTTTTCATGTGCTACTACGAGCCTAAAATATTACTCCAGGTATGCTTTCTTATTTTAATCTAATATTTTATTTATTGTCAACAATGAAGACATTGTTTTGTTCAAGTTTGGGGGTGTAGTTTGTGTGATTTTATTATTTTGATACGCCAAAAATCATAAAAAAAAAAAAAAACTTTGGAACCGTAATACATGTTATTTTGCGATTATTTTCAAACTTTAGTTGATAATACATGTGAATTTAATTTTGAAAATAGCGATGTCATATTTTGATTGTTTTTATCTAGGATAATGAAATTTAATGTGATAATTTGATGATAGTCATGAAATTCATGGCTAGACATTTTGTGCACGTATACCATACTTAAGATCTAGAAATCAAGGAACTATTTTGAACTTTGAATCCTAGATTCTTAGTGGAGACTAAACCCGGTGAGCTTTAGAGCTAATTTCTCATCGTTGATGAGAGTTTATATAAACTCGGAGTTGTCTTTGAATACGAATTATTCTTATATAATCTTATACATTTTATTTTGACTTATGACTTTGCATGACATTCAATTCATATTATTATGCTAGAACGTATCGTATGTTTGGTCAAGACAAATAGGCAAGATTATCATCTTTTGAGGACATGATTAAAGACCATCTTTGACTCGTTTGTGCTTAAAATATCTCACCTCATATAAATTTATCCTTCTAGTACCCCTTTAAGCCTATTAAAAAATTTGTCTTTATATATTCTTTGATAAGCCATGTTAACTTTTACCCCTGCACGATTTTTGAAAATTCAGCCTTACTCTTCTTATTTTTGAGAAATTAGGAACGAGGGATGAGAATGAATGAAAAAAAAGTAAGTGGAAAGATACTGAGTTGTGGTGTTTATGAGACTATATGACAGAAAAAAATAGGAGAAAAAGAAAAAGCAAAATTAAAAAAGAAGGAAAAATATGAGGTGCTTCAAGAAAATGACATTCAAAAGAAGAAAAATGAGTGAGAAAAGAAAAGAAAGTTGAGAAAATAGAAAAATATTAAGAAAAATAGCGAAAGATTAAGGAAAGAAAAAGAGAAGAAATAGAAAAATTAGAAGTTAGTTCTTTTTCCAATTTCTCTGAAATTTTGAATGCCAACTTTCATTTCTTTCTTACCCTTACCTAAGCCCCATTACAACCCTTCAAAAGACCTTTATGATCTAATTTTACATTGGTAACTGCCTTGTGGAGAGTAAATATGTGATACTTATGACACTTGATATGACATGCTTAGGATATATAAGTATATGTTCTTATAAGATTCATTTTTGTTCATTGATTACATCGTGTTTCATTTATCATGTGAGACATTTTTGCTTATTTTGTATTGATCTCTCACATGTGAGCGAAAATGGCCCATCATCAGTGTGTTTATATTTTAAGAGTATACCTAAAGTGAGGATTGAGTTAAGACATGAGATCTTGAGCATTTTTAGTTTCTTTTAATTTTTTTTCTTTTATTTTCAAGCATTGTTCTTTCCATTGCCTAGTTTTAGATCTTAGATTAATTTAATTTCTACATTCAAGAAATTATTGTATGCATTGGATTAAAGCTTTCATGGATTTTTGCGGATCATTCTTTACGGTATTTTAATGTCATTTTCAATTTCTGTCTTTATTTTGTTATTTATTTCAATCATGTGTGACTAGTTTCATTGAGGATGGGGATCTAATGAACCTCATCCGAGTTATTTATTCGTAATAATACAAATCTATGGTTGAGATGTGAGATTGTTTTAATGATCCTGATGTTATTATCGATATAGATGTAACCTGATTGCAATTTGAGATCTAGGAGCTAATCATGCTCTATGATTTCAGATCTGCAATGGTGATTCTAATCTAATTACTGCCTTCTTTGGGTTAAGTTCTACTACTATCTGATGTGTGAGTATTAAATATACACTCATGGGATATTAATCATACATCTCCGTGATCTTAGATCGGTAGTATAGACTTTACCCTGGGAGTAAGTTCCAATCACCATCCGAGGTGTGATTGTTAATCATACACTCATGGGATACTAATCATACATCTCCTTGATCTTAGATCGGTAGTATGAAATTTACCTAGAGATTGGGTTCTGAATACTATCTGAGGTGTGAATGTTAATCATACACTTATGGGATGTTAATCATACATCTCCTTGATCTCAAATTTACACTTTAGAACTCATGTGTGTTTGGGTCCAGTGCTTGCACATTGACATCTTTTGATAATCTTATATCTTAATCCACAAATTTGTATTGCATGAATGATAAACCTACGATGAGGGGATTTGGTATCCCAATCCTTATCTTTTATTAATTGTTTAGATTTTATTTTACTGCTTAGTCTTTATCTCATCTGCCAAACTCTCAGGATCTTTAAACTAGTTAAATAATGTGCTAGATCTGTGGTAATTTCTTTATTAATTATTATTTTCTCTTTTAAAAATTTTTAACCAATCCTTGTGGAAACGATCTCGTACTTTGCACCCACTGACTACATCACGATTAGTGCACTTGCGAGTACAACTTAATTTTCACAACACTAGGGTTTGAGACGATCGAAATCGGTTTGAGCTAGGGTTTGAGACGATCAAAATCGATGTGAGCTAGGGTTTGAGAAGAAGCGTTTGAGCTAGGGTTTGAAACGATCGAAATTGGTTTGAACTGAATCGATCAGGTTTGCACGAAGCGATTTATTTTCGATTGATATATGGAGTTTTTGTTTACATTTTTTAGAAGTTCATGAATTCCGGGTTTGATATGAGGTTCCGATTTATAAGGATTTGTTTATTTATTACTTTTTTTTGGGGGGGGGGGGGGGGGGGGTTATGTTTCTAGCATATTGAGGTAAAGAAGCTTGAGAAAGGAAGGCCTCTTGATAATCTGGAGTTCATGCAATGGATGAATAGATATTGAAATTCTGTCAATGGTTGTGGCAGTTCGAACCAGTAATTTTCAATCCCTTCTTATTACTTAAATCTCTGTTCTTTTCTATCTTCTAATAGATTTAAGAATTTTGTGTTAATGATAGGAAATGGTGATTGAAACTTTAATAAATCAATTAATTATAGATCTATGTGTTCGTTAATTATTGTGTTTTAATCTTAGTGATAATTGCATACTGCAATTCTGTTTTCTAGCCATTTCTTCCTATGAAGTACATCTTTTTTATTTTTTCCAATTCATATCCAATAAATATCGGCACAAAAATAATTTGAGATAACAATAAACAGATCTAAGTAGTTGAATTTGTACCCTTTGTTTCCTAAATCTGATTTTTTTTTCCTCTAATTTGAGTTAGGGTTTTTATTTTTATTTTATTTTATTAGGGCTCCCTCTATCTCTTCAAACCCTACACTTTCTCCCTGATCTGATCACCTGTTAAACATATGCATGCGATGTTTATAACCAACCAAAGCTCCAATATGTGTTATTTCATAAAAATAGGATGTTTATAGCCAACCAAAGTTCTCAAATTCATTGCTCCTTTTTCACGATTCTTCTCTTATGTGATTCATGTAGCTCTTTTCTTACTTCAATCTCTTTGTTTATTTGTTGCAGGATTATCTCAAAACCGCAATCCCTTCACAGCTCCTCGCCTAACGAGGCTCCAATCTCGTCGCCATAAATCCTGGCATGAAACCCTAACCCTAATATCTCACACTCCGTTTTTTATTTATTTTTATGTACTTCTGATTTTTTTTATTTTTTATTTTTTTTATTTATATTTTGGCATGGTGTATAGGTTCTCCAAATGTTCGAATCGGCCTCGCTCATCAACAAACTCCTTTTAATGTTCCTCAGTGCATTGCTCGTAATATAAAGGGATGGGAACTGGGGCGAAAGATAGCCGTCCAAGATCAGGTCAATTTAAACTATGTATTTTCTTCTTCTATTTTTATTTTTTATTTTATATATATTGTTTCCTACTTTTATGAATTAACATTTTAGGGTTCTTGGTTTTCAGCTCAATTTAAAATTATATCTTCTTCTGGTTTTTAATTGTTTAAGGTTTTTGGTTTATAGATGCTCAATTCTCAAATTACTCCTGCTCAGCAATTGGAGCACGAGAAGGCATATGATATCATCATTGTGTGTGTTTTAATCTAATCGATATGGGGGTGTGTTAATTGCTGTTAGTTGCCTTATTGCAGATTGCGCCTTTACTGAAAATTCTATTTTTGGACGAAGAAATTGCAAACAACTCCTACCCTCATAAGGTATTACAAACCATGGCCGACCTGAATTTAAACTGCTTTTGTTTGTTGGTTGGTGTTGTGGCTCTGTATCCAATTGAAGAATGTGGTTCGATCCACAATTATAAAAAAATATGAAATAATATTAATTTCAAAGTGGTTTCCCATAGATTGCAAATGTTTGTAAGATGCTAATTTATTTAGTGTAAATTAAATATCTATCTAAACTAATTTATTTGGTGTTGTGATTCTTTGTGCAACTGAATTAGAATAGAAAGAAACACCGTCTCATTTATGAGTTATGGCAATCATTACCATTTTATATATAGCTGATCATGATTATTGATTAAGTCGTGGATTCACAGTATAACGTTATTGCCATCGCATCCTTGGGTATCGTCTTTGATGTGGTCTAAATCTTTTGGGAAAGAATGTAACAGTTTTCATTACATGAAACAAATGAGAGAGTAACCTTGCATATATACCTACTAGTATTTAGGTCTACATATGCACACGCACACACGCCAAAAAGAAAGAAAAACCAAAGACACATATGATTGCATTGACATTTTTAACCGAGCTGGAAGGTTTATAAATGATTTTTTCCCTAATTATGGAGCTTATCCGTGAGAACTGTAGTCGATACCTGATGTTACGAAGATTACTGAGAACTGATTTCTGCATGCTTGTTTTTAAAATCTTTTTGTCCAATTGGACAATCAGTCTTCAGGTTAAACTTATAAAAGGAACTGCTTGATTTGCATTTGTAATGTTCAAATGATGCATTGGAAATTTTATTGTTTGGCCCTAATCACTGGTGACATTACGATCAATACTTCAGATGCTTGAAGTAGACATTCTTTAATTGTTTTGACTCATTTATTTTTTATGCCTGCTAAAGGACATGCTAATCCACCCTGCATTTTTATTACCAAGAGTAATCGCGTTTTAGCATCTAACCGGATGGCACGCATACAATGGGCTCTCGGGGGCAGAGGATGAAGTAATTAAGTGTGTTCGGCATATGATTCCATATATTTGAATTATTAGTTACAACTAGTTTAATGACTTTAATTATTGTCAGTCTTTCATCATTTTTTCTTGTTAACATTGATGCTGCTTAAAAATCGTGACTTCCCAAGAGTTTGCTTGATGTAGTGAACCATATGATTTGGGATCGTAAGATTTGTCTATGGTATGTTTCAAAAAAGTTATTTAAAAGCACCAAGGACGAGTGATGATCGATTAGACAAGACAAATTTCATTTGAATTGTTTTCTGCTGCTCTTTTGAGCAGTGCTTAGGATCCAAACTTTCTGGTAAAAGGTAGAAGCATCCCTAATGGCATTTGGAGAAGAGGAGAGTGTTTTTTCCCTTTATGTATAAATTCTAACTTTTCAAGTTCCAAGTGTGTTAGGCTAGACTATGTTTGGGCTAAACCAAGAGAATCATGAGCCTTTGATGGTTAGAGAGAGAGTATCTGGTCGATTTTGTAATGCAAAATTTGCTGAAATTAAGGTGGGTGCTGTTGGGGTCTCAGAATGTTCTTGCTTTATTAGTTGGTGATAAAAATAATTTAAAATCAAAGAAAGAGTAAAACAGGGGATGAAATCAGCACAACTGAGAAGTCCTAGACCTGCAAGATATAGGGTCTATTGTAGCAAGTTTTGATAAGTAAGAGTTTGTCCCACAGGGAAAGGTGATCTACAGCTCCAAGGGAGCCATCTCTAGTAGTCCCTCCAGATCTGATTACAGATCTGGCAGTCCTAAAAGGAGGAGAGTTTAGGGTCACTTATTCTAAGTATTCTAAGGTTCTCTAATGTCTAAACTACAGAAAGGGTTGAGAGGATGGATGGAGTGTGGAAAATAAATATAAAAGGGTGAGAAGTATGTTATTGAGCCTAGATCAAAGGAGTTTTATAACTCAGATTCAGATATGATGTTATAGAAATCCTGTCCAATGGCTACATTATCACCACTGAGGAGAAAGGATCCAACCCATCACTTCTGCCATGATTCAGTCCCTTAAGGTTATAACCTGTCCACTCAAATGGTCACAGACTATCCCATAGGGGAACCACAATCCAGGGATGGGTCAAAACAAGTTAATCATTATAGGCACTATTTCATCCAGGCTACCAGCTCAAGAATCCATAGGAAACCTCAACCTCTAAAGCTCTATGTGTGGGGCTAAGGCTGTATAGGACCATGATAGCCCAGACACAGAACCAACAAGAGATTGAGTACAACCTTCGATCTAGCTGTCCATTGCTTGAGTGAGGCTACAATGGTCCAGTCACAAGCCTACAATCTCTATAACCAGATCAGATCTAACATCTGATGGCGGATCTATACAAATATAGGGGAGTCTGCCTCTGTACAATCCCTCACCAGGCTCATACAAGCTCAGGTGTAAAGAAGAATGATCCATCTTGGATCGGTGGATTAGAATCACCCTAAGGCTATAACCTGTCCACTTGAATGGTCACAGACTATCCCAGAGGCTATCCTCCTCACGGAGCCCAAGACAAAACAAGAATATCGCTGCCACCACCATGGTTACAAGGCTACCAGCTCAAGCTCCCATGGGGATTTCAGATCTAGTGGGTCCTGTGGTGGGGCTAAGGCTGTATAGGACCATGATAGCCCAGACACACAAGTCACTTGGATCTGAGTGACCCTTAGAAACAGTCATCCATTGCTTTGAATCACAGCCAAAGCAATGGCGGATCACAAGGCAGCAGCCTTGCACAGAGCATCTCACATTCAAACACAAATCCCATAAAGTACAGATCCTATTACAGAACTTCCATTAAACTAGTTCAAAATGCATACAAAGACATAGCCAGCAAGTGCTGGACTATGGAGAGAAGGAAAAAGAAAAAGAAACTACTTACGGCTATAAAAGAAAAGAAAAACTATCTCAGATCAAATCTCTAAGAAATGAGATGTGTTCCCAGCTATTCCAGGATTTTTCTCTCTCAAAACCGGCTCTCTAAACCTAAGCTAAGTATGGGTTTATATAGCAGTGGTGTGGTGGCGCATTAGGGTTAGGAAACCCTAATTTTAACAATACCACGTGGCCTAATGGTGATCCTTGGATGCCTCGGGGCACGTGTACGGAGATTTAAGCGTGGGAGTGCATGCCCTAATCGCTGAAAATTCCCAGAAGGTCCTTTGCTGAAGAGATGGAAGTTGAAGTTCAGAGCTTCGCTAGGTAGCCATTGTCTCCCAAACTTGTCACATGGTAGCTCTTGCTCTTCGCGAGGATGGTTTGACATTGAAGCTTCAGCTGTCGTGAGGTTAGAGTTCATGCAGTCGCGAGGTAGCTGCGCGTTCGCTGGGTTGATCTTCGCGAGGATGGTTTCTTCTTCGCGAGGATGCTTTCTTCTTGAATGGCACGAGAACTGCGCGAGGAGTTCTCTTCTGATAATTGCATCCCGCGGCCACTGCGCGACAGCTACGGGAGGGGTCTCCTGAAGCTCTCTCTCCTCAGCTGTTCTGAGTGAACTGCGCGAGGTTGAGAGAGGTCTGCTTTGAACTCCGCGAGACTGCGCGATGTGTTCTACTCTTGAGCTTCGCGAGCTGACGAGTTTATGCAAGCTCTTCTGTTGTAAAGTCTTGGGAAGCTCAGTTGGACTGTGCGAGGCTCATATCAAGAACTATTAGATGGCTAAGGGTCTAATCAAAGGTTAAGTTAAGGGGTGAAAAGTGGTACTTTTCAGGTCTTAACACACCCCCAAACCTAATCTTTGCTAGTCCCTTAGCAAAGCTATATTAAATCTACTACAAAAATTAAATGCCACTTTCGTAGAGAGCACAGATATATTTAGCATATGTACCAAGCCTTTTAAACCCCTATGTGATCCCTAGTGGAGGAGTGAAGTCTCCTGAGGGTTTTCAGTGAAGATACCCACAAACTTCTCAATAAAACAATTAACAAAAGTGCAATATCATTAAGTGAGCAGTCAAGGAGCAGACTTAGTTTACCCTTGAATCAGTAAAAATAAAAGAAATTTAATTCATTGGTTGCACAGTAATTTAAACAGCATAAACTTCTCATGATTGTACAACATTTCCAATCAGTTTACAACCACAGAAAACTGCACAAGTGTGTGCCAGCACTGAGCTCATCATCAGATTAAAAATTAGGTTGTAGGTCTTACATAATGCATTTACAATGCATTCAAGATCAGACCCAAAACTTTCCAGGGCATACTCTCATAAGGGTCTTGTTGAGGGGTTCATTTTCTCTCAGGCTTAAGAGCAGTTACATCCCCTAAATGGGTCTGTAAGAATGAGCATAGGCAGAGTTCTTAAGTGCTGACATCATTGACACCTCCTCACCATAGATTGGATAACTCTTTATCTCCACATGACAGCTCACTCAACTTTGGATCACAAGGACTTTTAACTGGGCTGTAATGTGGCTTATGGAGTGAGTTTAAAAAGAATGGAAGGTTGAAAAGGGGTTCAAAATTGAGACATCAGTAGGTGAAAGAGGTGATTCATGACTTCACCTTCTTGATTTCAGCTCCTTTCTTCTTCTTTGAGATTTTCATATTTGAAGTGATCAGTTTCTCTTCTTGATTTTGATTTTCCAAAAGAAAGTTCCTCTTGACTCCTCACATACTCCTCTTTATTATTATTTTTGTTTCTTTTTTATGGAATTTTCTTCTTTTTATTTTTGTTGTTGCTTTTCTGAAATGCCACCATGTTCTCAGTTATCATACTGCCAGAATTTTGAGATACTTCTTCTCCATTCACCTCATGTTGACCATAGGTAGTCCATCTTCAACTCTTTCTCCTTTACCTTCTGAATTCTCAGAGTGAGGGTAGACTGAATCAGGATCATAGGTTCAGGTACAGGTACTCAGGTGTATTTTAAAGAAGTTCGGGATTTAAAGCTCAAAGGGAGTATGAACAAGGGCAGTTGTTTAAGGGTTGGTCTTATTAGGTTCAAACTGTCCAAGAGAAGGCCTTGATCCTTTCCTAAGTCTCATGAGTGCTGTCAGTTGTTTCAACTTGGAGTTGCCTAACTTCTAGTGAGCACAGTGACTCAGCCAGTCCTTAGAATTAGAAGAAATTGCCTTAGTCACTCCTCAAAGAATAGAAAAAATTTTGTAGGCCCAATTCTCACTGGTTATGGTCTTCCTTTGAACTTTTAAGTATGTCCTCACCTTTTTCTCTCTCTAATGATTCACTAAGTGCTGATACAAGTGAGTTTCCTTGGTGATATCATCATGGAAATGTGAAATATTTAAAAGTTTATAATGTCTAAAGTTTGCAGAAATTTTAAATTTCTTATTTGTCATATTTGTCATGATTCTTAAGTAAACATAGATCCATTTCCATATTACTCAGATGACTCTGCTGCACTTAGGTTAACTATTTCATGGGCAGGGTTTGCCTGCCACACCCCCAAACCTATGAGGAGCAGTGTCCTCACTGATTCAAAGGTGTCTATGGAGCAGATTTATTAAGGGTAAAGAGAGGAGAACATAACATGGACCAAAACACACAACAGACAAAGCAAAATAGTAATTACAAAAGAGGAAAATCTATTAAAAATGAGAAGTGCACAAACTAGAAGAAAACAAAAACAAAAGAGTGCAAAAACAAAAAAAATCTTAGGTACAATCTAATCAGAGTCTGGATCAAAACTTGTCCCAACCTATCTTCTTAGCATGCTCTTAAAGGTAAGCCTCTTCCTCTTTTTTCCTCCGTTCCCTCTCTTCCTTTCTCTGGGCCGCAGTTTTGGGTATGGTTGGAGCCCTGACCCTCATTTTTCTGGTCTTTGGTTCAGGAGGGATTGCGGCAGATTTATCTGTGGGTGGCTCAGGGTGGGAGAGTTGCCTTTGGGGCCCTTACCTTTGGAGGCTTGCCCTTGCTGAGTCGGAGGGGGAATAAGAGGGGATTGGGCTTGTGCTGACTTATTGGTGGTGCCTCCTCAGACTGGACTGATTTGTCTTTTCCAATTTTCAAAGAGGCAGTTGGGGGAGTAGTCCTCTTGGCAGCAACCTTCCTTCCCTGAGGATAAGTTTGTTCAGCAGGGCTTGATGAAGGAGCAGCAACAGTAGTCTGGGCACTGGGATCCATGGGTGGTGCGGAATCAGAGTCTGAGTCAAAAGGAAAAAGCTCAGTGGGATCCAATCCAAGGGCAGCAACAGCCTGTCTGCGTTCCTCTTTGGAAAGTAGGCGACCATGGGGATCATCCTGAGCAGAAGCTCTGGTGACCTTGGGAGGTGGAGATGGAGGGGCTGGCCTTTTTCCTTTTTGGGCTGCAGTGGCTCGTTTGGAAGTGGGAGGTTTCTTGGAAGGAGTCTGTTTTCTTTTGGGGGCAGGAGAGGGAACAAGGGGAGGCATTGAGACAGGAGCAGGAGCTGGAGTAGGGACTTTAGCAGGAGCAGGAACTTGAGTAGGAGACAGAGGAGGTACCGGAGTTGGGGCAGTAGGAGGTGGGGGAACAGGTTATGTAGGTGTAGGGGCAGGGGGAGTGGAAGAAGATGGGCATGGTTGTGTGGAAGAGGATGGGGCCTCAGGGAGGGTGGTGGCGAGAGGGGGGGACTCAAGTGGTTGGCCGGACAGCGATGCCACCCTCTTTTGCAAAATTTCTATCTGCTTTTCAGCAAAAAGGAGGTTGGCATCAGAAAGCCCCTTAGTGAGCCGGTGGATCTCCTCTGCATTGTGCAGTCTCTTTTCAAACATCCGGGCTCTCTTCTGCGCCATCTCGGCATTGCTCTTCTCCATCTCCGCATTCAATTGGTAATAAGTAGCCGCAGCCTTCGTTGCAGTGAGGGTCTCCAAAATTGACTCCCACCCCTTGGAAATATCTCGCAGCTTCTGCCTGTGAGCAAGCTTCAAGTCACTCATTTTCTGCAGCAAGGGGTATTCGATGGTTTGTCAAAGTTGGGCCATGCCCCTCTGGACATCCCTTTTGATATAGGCATTGTCTGTGACGACCCGACTTTTCCAATCCCTCAGGTATAGGAAAGGCCGGTTCGCCAACCTATCGAATAAACGATAAGCCGGACAAACATGGCACATATCAGAGTAAAGCGTAATAAATATCCATAGCTAAAATAAATGCGGAAGCAATTCAAAGTAAAGAACCACCGATGATGGCCGACCATCATCGAAACATGGCTCATAACAGAAATCAACGTCAAATATAAAACTATGGTATCCAACTAAAATGGGCCCACAAATTCAAGTCTAACTCTCACCACAAATAAGAAAATCAGTAAGTTCTATACTGGGAAAAACTCCTCAGGAGGAACCTCAAGCTCTTCCTCAGGCACGTAGTCGGGATCAGTCTCACGACCACGAATAGCCACGTCAATACGAACACATGGCGTATAGTCGGAGTGAGCTAACCAACAAAGCTCAGTAGAAGAAAGACATCTACGACATTTTACTTTAACTAACATGGTTTCAAAACAAATATCGGAATATAGCTTGTCAAACATATAAGTAGATAATAAACTGAATTTAGGTACGGAAATCATATGTAAGATTTATTTCTAAATGTGTGAAAACAGTTTCAAGAACGAGATCAAGGTGTTTGATGTCTTAGTTTCTCTAACTTCTATATGCAAAGTTCAAGAATTCATGACTTAATCCTCAACTTAAAATACCTCCCAGTAAACTATATCTCGAGGCAGAATATAGCCGATGAGAACCCCTACCTACCATCGCTGCTTCATGAACCCTTTTTCAGATGCAACAAGCCCTGCGTAATGAGGGAAACTTGTGCGAAGTTGTTCAGAATTTTGAGGGTCGTTCAGTCAATCATAAAACAAATGCGAGATACTAATATATAATGGATGGAAGTCTCTTATACATAGTTCAGGTTCTTGATTTCAGATCTTCAGAGCTTAAGCAGATTCAGGTTTCAGGATTCAGGTAGATTTAGATTTTTAGTCATTCATATCAATTTCAATTTACAGATGTGATTTCAATGGCATATGAAAGTTCAAAGATTTTAATTCAAAATATCCATGCGAATTAAAATAAAATACTGTAAAGATGAGATTCTCCTACCTAAAACTCGGAGTTATGCGAAGTCAAGCAAGGTCCTATTGATGGCCTCTCGCCCTCAATCTACATCACAATATACGTTCATGCATTAAGATAAACTCCAATTACTAATAATATAGACTTATTTAAGCGTTTCCTCAAAAACAAGTCAAAACAGGCAAGTTGCGCCAATCCTAGAATTTGACGTAACATTCTCATATTTTTTTTAACTATCAAGACGATTGATTCATGTGTTGGTCAAAACATGAAAGTTGTAGATTTTTATATTAGCTTTCCAACGCAAAAAGAATTGTCTCAATCGGAGTTCGAGATAAAAAGTTATGACTAAAATACTAAGGCAATACCGGAGTTCGGTGATACCTCGCTCGAGCGATGATAATAGCTCGCTCGAGCGATTTGACGTAACATTCTCATATTTTTTGACCATCAAGACGATTGATTCATGAGTTGGTCAAAATATGAAAGTTGTAGATTTTTCTATTAGCTTTCCAACGCAAAAGGAATCATCTTAATCGGAGTTCGGGATAAAAAGTTATGACAAAAATACTAAGGTAATGTCGGAGTTCGGTGATACCTCGCTCGAGCGATGATAATAGCTCGCTTGAGCGATTTGATGTAACATTCTCATATTTTTTTAACCATCAAGACGATTGATTCATGAGTTGGTCAAAACATGAAAGTTGTAGATTTTTCTATTAGCTTTCCAACGCAAAAAGAATCGTCTTAATCAGAGTTCGGAATAAAAAGTTATGACTAAAATACTAAAGCAATGTCGGAGTTCGGTGATACCTTGCTCGAGCGATGATAAAAACCGACGGGTTTCCTCAACGATTCGCGCTGCGATCGATCCCACGAGTTCACAGAGACAACTCCAACACGCCCCCAATGATCTCAACCTCTCCCAATAGCCAACTACGAATCCAAGGTTGATTCAAGTTCTTTCTAAGGTTTAAGTGTTTTCAACAAAGAGGGTTCTAGAGAAGGAGGTTTTCTAAACCGATCTCCTACGATGATTGAAAAAGAGAGAAGAAGGAGTTTCACACGGTTGGGTAACTATCCTCTCTTAACAAGACCTAGTATAATACGGGAATGCAATTCCTTCTTATAATAGGATTGCTCACAAAGTAAAACACACACACACATCTTATGTATTATACACTTCTAATTTTAAAACTCAAGTCCGGTGTTGAGCGGCTACACCGAGGTCGCTGCACAACTTTCGCACGAGGGTCCAAATGGGCTCTAAATTAAAATCTGTCCGCATAATCACATCTAGATAAAAATCTAAAACAAATGGTGACGTCGGTTGCCGAGCCGAATACACACAGGGTCAGTCTAACTCGGGTTCAAAATACGGGTCTTTACATTGTCCCTCATGGCATGGAGGAGGGTGAAGTAGGGAGGGGTGTAATAGGAGTGTCTGGGTAAGATTGGTAGAAATGGAGTGGAAGAAGTAGAAGGTGATTGATCCTAGGGGGTAAAGTGGGGGCTGTAGTGATGAATTCTAGAGGAGGGGTAGAAGTTGCTGGGGCAGTCTGTGTTGAGTGGTCAGTGAATTGAGGAGGGGGTAGGATAAGAGGTGGAATGGAAGGTATGGGTGGAAAAGTAAATGAAGGATGGTCAGTGGAGATGGATGGTTCTGGGTAAGGAAAAAATGAAATGGTGAAGGGTCGAAAAGAAAGTGGTGGGGTTACAAATATGTGGGGTTGAATGGGAAAGGTGGATGAGAAAGGAATGGGGTCTATTTGGGTAGAAGTGTTGGTAAATTGTGGTGGAGGTAATATTAGTGGGGGAAGGATAGGTAGAGTGGGGAAGGAGTGGTGGGGTATGGTGTCTTGGAGGGTGAAGGGTGTAGGTAAGTCAATTGGGGTGAGGTCTGGTTGCACTGTGGAGTCAGAGGTGGAAGGGGGCTGGATGAGTGGGGTGGTAGGAGGTTGTGTAGAGATGGTTGGGTTTGTCAATGTTTAAAGGGTGGATTTAATGTTGGTGATGTCAGTTTGCATTAAGTCTTGGGTTTGTGTTGTGGTGGATAGCTGGGTTTGGATGCCATGTATTAAGGAAAGGATATGGGTAAGGGTATCTGAGGTTGGTTGGGGTGGAGTATGAGGATAGAAGGGAACAGGTTGGAAAAGGGAAGTGGGGGCATGATGGAAAGTTGTAGGGAGAGAAGATGAAAGGTCTGGTGAGTGATGTGGGGAATCTGGGAGGGGGATATCATGGGATTGCAGGGTGTCAAGCAGGATAGTCATGAAGGCTTGATACCCTGAAGTGGTGGCTAGGTTAAAGTCAATATCGTGTAGTGGAGATGTAGTTGGGAGAGGTTGGACTAAGGGTTGGTCAATATGTGGTGTGCATGTGGGAGTGATAGGGGTGGGTGGGGTAGGTGAAGGTATGGTAGCTGTTGTATGAGAGGTTTTCTTTTTAAGGTATGTGATCAAGGGAGGGCTGCCAGGGTTTAGGTCAGATGATGTTGGAGATATTGAGGCTGTGTATTGAGGTAAGGTGGGTGAAGGGGGAGTGTTGTCATGGGGTTCAACACTTTCCACGCAGGAACGAATCACAGTGGGAGGTGGAATGGAAAAGGGAGATAAGAGAGGGAAAGGGAGAGATGGAATAGGCAAAGAAACTAATGGAGAGGCAAGTGTGGTGGATGGAGGTATTGCTGCAGAAGCAGAGGTGACCGAAGCTCGCACCGCCTTCTTTGGAGCAGGGGCTTTAGCATTCTTTTTGGGGGCAGGCGTGGCCTTTGCCACAGCAATTCTCTCTCCCTGCTCAGAAACAACCTGAGCTTCAACCTTCTTCTTCTTCTTCTTCTGGGGATCCATCAGACTTCTGCTGATCCCCCATTGTCTTTTGGCAAAAGTGGTGGGAGTGAGGTCAGCAGATAACTCCCCCACTGGTATCTTGTACCCTCCCCTCAGAAGTAATTTAGTGATGAGTCTTTCATAGGGGAGAGTGTGGATCTTCTTTTACAGCCTGAGCTTCACCATCATATCCTTCATGGCCTCAAAAATAAATCATGTAGCATTAAATCCATGGCCCAGAGAGAAGGAATAGAGAGCATCAGCAATTGGTGTTCTCCTCTCTTGCTGATGGCCGGAGCAATAAATATTCTTCATCAGCACTTGATCAATGAACAACAATTTGGGATCCAAATCTCTTCTTCTGATAGAGTCCCCTGTGGCCTTCAAACCTCTGGCAAGGGCCTGTACAATGGTGTCAATGGGTGCACTCACAGCAGAACCATAACCACAGTTGGGATAAAAAATGGCAGGGATGCCCATGACTTCAGCAATCAACGCTGGGCTGAGTAGCATCTCAAAATTATCAACTAACACAAGGAGGCCTGGCTGCCCATGTGTGCAGTCGACCCTAAGGTCTTTGGTAAAAGAGTTGCACTAACCTAGGGTAGGCTAGTGTAGGAATCATTTTCATCAAGGGGATCAAACTGGCCTTGCGCAAGAACTCAATGGCAGGTGCTGACAACGGCTCAGTTTCAAAGAAAGCTATATCAAAAATGGCTTCAGGCTCTAAGGGAATGGAAATGAGGAGCTCAAAGGGTGTAGAGTAATCAGGTATTTGTTTAGCCACCTCAGGAACCACCTCCTTCCCTTTTTGTTGTGCCATAGAGGACTTGGTTTTCTTAGGGGCAGGCTCCACGGTGGCCTAGTCCCTGGCTCTCTTCACAGGTGCACTTTTAGGAGCCATCAAGATTCTCCTTGGTGAGTGTGCAGTTGAAATTTTGAAAGAAAAAATTAAGAGCTGAGTCTTACCCTAAAAGTTAGGGTTTTGTTCAATTTGATGCACGGTAGATCGCAAGAGCTCCTAGCACGGGGCAACTGTTGATGGAAGCTTTAAGAACAAAAATCCAGAATTTCAAAGTGAGCAATGAACTGTAGACAGGATGCTGGAGGAGAGAGATTGAGAGGAGTATGAGCTAGGGTTTCGCTGGCAGGAGAGGAAAGAGAAAGCAGCGCGGGGTGAGATTTTAAATATCGCAAGGCTCGACGCGCTTTGAAAATATCCGCTCGCTGGATAGGCATGAATGGATCGCGAGATTGAATGTTCATTTAAACTGCGCGAAGCAGCCAACCCAGCTATATCTGAAACTCGCGACAGCAAAGCAAAGTAATTCTTTATGAACTGCGCGAGAGGAAACCAAACCAAATTTTCAGAACCTCGCGATGGCTTAACAGAGTCAGAATTCACACACCCACTAGTCAGCCTTTTGACCTTTATTTTGTGGGTGGATTCTCTCACAGGTTCTCTTCCAGGGACACCCATAAGCATTACAAATCATTCAAAAATTTCCATACTCTCAAAGCATTAAATTCACACATCATGAAAAGCATTCAAATAATACCATCATCATTCAATCACTTGAAATTAGCAAACAAGGGGAACATGAATAAAAGTAGGCATAAAGCACTAAACTCAGACTCCAACAAGATCACTACAAATTCCTCTAAACTGTAAAGTACATATCATACAAAGGTGCACAGTTCTTAACATCAATTCAATGAAAGATCCCCTTCAGGGTTTGAGGATCCTTCACCAATCAAAAATTGGCCCTTGGGATTAACCACTGGTTGACTGGGCAACCTTCCCTCTTCTCTTTTGGCTAAGGTATTCGCTAGTTGGCCAATCTGTTCTTCCATCTTCTTGATGTTTTGACCATGAGAATTCACAGTCTGAGCCAAGGAACTCAGGTTTTGCAGTGAGGTCAAGACCTGGTCCTCGAAAGAAGTATTTCTGGGTTGAGATAGGGGTACGACCAATTGATTTTATTGCTGATGGGGCTACTGATGGTGCTGGAAGTTAGACCTAGGGGCATTCCCTTGATTGAACTGCTGCTGTGGCCTTTGTGGTAAGGCCAACATCTGCTGAGGCTGCATGTAGTTGTCTTGCCTCCACCTCAGATTTGGGTGGTCTCTCCATTGGTAACCAGCATTTTAGTGTTGGTATCCATATGGCTGTCTATTGTAGCCCCCAGATTGTTGTTGGCCATAAGATTGAGCAGCAGCAACATGTTTCAAAACCAATTCAGGAAATTGCCTTGCAGATGGACATTCCTCCACTGTGTACTGTGGGGACTGGCATATCAGACATGCCTCTGCCACATGAGCAGCTCTTCTGGGTTGCATCACAGTCAGTAATTTATCAAACTTCACAGAGAGGTTTACCATCTGCATCTGCAGGTCATTGTTCCCAGACACCTCATAAACTTTTCCTCTTGATCCAGTAGCAGGCGCCACCTTTGACTCAGATTCCTGACTAGTTCTTGCCAGGGATGGCTTTTAAAAAACATTCTCACTGATCACCTCAAACAATTCCCATGCCTCATCAGCAGTCTTGTGCATGTAGGATTCACCACCAGAGGCATCGACCATATCTCTATTTTTCTCATCAATCCCATTGTAGAAGCTTTGTACAAGTTGCCACTCTGAGATCTTGTGGTGGGGGCATTGTTTGAGCATTTCTTTAAACCTATCCCAGGCTTGGTTAAAATTCTCAGTTGGGGATTGAGCAAAAGTAAGAATCTCCTTCCTCAACTGGCTAGTTTTTGTCTCAGGGAAGAACTTGGTCAGGAACTTGGTCTGTAGGTCTTTCCATGAAGCAATGCTATTGTTGGGAAGAGTGGTCAACCAGGTACTGGCCCTATCCTTCAGAGAGAAGGGAAAGAGTCTGAGCCTAGTAGCCTCAGGTCCCAAACCAGTGATATTAAAAGTGGTGCACAAGGCCAAGAACTGGTCAATATGCTTATACGGGTCCTCCTTGCTGAGCCCATGAAAAGAGGGCAGCATCTGGATGATTGAAGTTTTTATTTCATAATTCCCCTGAACATCAGGGAATTGAATGCTAAAAGGGGAGTTATAGTCATCCGGAGCATTCAACTCCTTGAGAGTTCTGGGTTGTTCTTCACCCATAATTGCTATCACAGATTCACTTTGGGGCTCTCCTGTGGTGTGCCTGTCTCTTCTAAGTCTCCTTCCCCTTTCTAACTCAGGGTTAAGAGGCTCTAAAGTAGGGCTGAGAGATCTCCTCCCTAACATACAAGCACACCAACAGCAAGGAAAGCTTCTTACAGGCACATTGCAAATGAATATCTGTACAATTAACAAATTTATCTAACTAATTTACAGCTATTCAAAGAATACATTTACAACTATCCTAGATACTACTAGAGAATTTTCAAGAAAGATAGACAGAGTTTTAAAAGTTAGAGAGTTTGCAAACAGAGGTAGCTAAGCTCCAATTGTAGTCCAACTGTCCTTCACTACTGCTGTCTAGATCTGCAAGAAAGGTTCTAAATTATATCAGCAATATCAATTATTCACATTTGCAAAGAATACTAAAAATATAAAAATTAAGGGTCTACTAATAGATCATCTGTCCCCAGCAGTGGCGCCAAAAACTTGTTGGGGTCTCAGAGTATGCTTGCTTTATTAGTTGGTGATAAAAACAATTTAAAATCAAAGAAAGAGTAAAACAGGGGATGAAATCAACACAACTGAGAAGTCCTAGACCTGCAAGATACAGGGTCCATTGTAGCAAGTTTTGATAAGTAAGAGTTTGTCCCACAGGGAAAGGTGATCTACAGCTCCAAGAGAGCCATCTCTAGTAGTCCCTCCAGATCTGGCAGTCCTAAAAGGAGGGGAGTTTAAGGTCACTTATTTTAAGTATTCTAAGGTACTCTAATGTCTAAACTACAGAAAGGATTGAGAGGATAGATGGAGTGTGAAAAATAAATATAAAAGGATGAGAGGTATGTTATTAAGCCTAGATCAGAGGAGTTTTGTAACTCATATTCAGATCTGATGTTATAGAAACCCTGTCCAATGGCTACATTATCACCACTGAGGAGAAAGGATCCAACCCATCACTTCTGCCATGATTCAGTCCCTTAAGGTTATAACCTGTCCACTCAAATGGTCACAGACTATCCCATAGGGGAACCACAATCCAAGGATGGGTCAAAACAAGTTAATCATTGTAGGCACTATTTCATCCAGGCTACCAGCTCAAGAATCCATAGGAAACTTTAACCTCTAAAGCTCTATGTGTGGGACTAAGGCTGTATAGGACCATGATAGCCCAGACACATAAAACCAACAAGAGATTGAGTACAACCTTCGATCTAGCTGTCCATTACTTGAATGAGGCTACAATGGTCCAGTCACAAGCCTACAATCTCTATAACTAGATCAAATCTAATATCTGATAGCGGATCTATACAAATATAGGGGAGTCTGCCTCTGTACAATCCTTCACTAGGCTCATACAAGCTTAGGTGTAAAGAAGAAGGATCCATCTTGGATCGGTGGACTAGAATCACCCTAAGGCTATAACCTGTCCACTTGAATGGTCACAGACTATCCCAGAGGCTATCCTCCTCACGGAGCCCAAGACAAAATAAGAATATCGCTGCCACCACCATGGTCACAAGGCTACCAGCTCAAGCTCCCATGGGGATTTCAGTTCTAGTGGGTCCTGTGGTGGGGCTAAGGCTGTATAGGACCATGATAGCCTAGACACACAGGTCACTTGGATCTGAGTGACCCTTAGAATCAGTCCTCCATTGCTTTGAATCATAGCCAAAGCAATGGCGGATCACTAGGCAGCAGCCTTGCACAGAGCATCTCACATTCAAACACAAATCCCATAAAGTACAGATCCTATTACAGAACTTCCATTAATCTAGTTCAAAATGCATACAAAGACATAGCCAGCAAGTGCTGGACTATGGAGAGAAGGAAAAAGAAAAAGAAACTACTTACGGCTATAAAAGAAAAGAAAAACTATCTCAGATTAAGTCTCCAAGAAATGAGATGTGTTCCCAGCTATTCCAGGATTTTTCTCTCTCAAAACCATCTCTCTAAACCTAAGCTAAGTATGGGTTTATATAGCAATGGTGTAGCGGCACATTAGGGTTAGGAAACCCTAATTTTAACGATACCACATGGCCTAATGGTGATCATTGGATGCCTCGGGGCGTGTGCATGGAGATTTAAGCGTGGGAGTGTGTGCCCTAATCGCTGGAAATTTCCAGAAGGTCCTCTGCTGAAGAGATGGAAGTTGAAGTTCAGAGCTTCGCTAGGTAGCCATTGTCTCCCAGACTTGTCACGTGATAGCTCTTACTCTTCGCGAGGATGGTTTGACATTGAAGCTTCAGCCATCGCGAGGTTAGAGTTCACGCAGTCGTGAGGTAGCTGCGCGTTCGCTGGGTTGATCTTTTCGAGGATGGTTTCGTCTTCGCGAGGATGCTTTCTTCTTGAATGGCGCGAGAATTGCGCGAGGAGTTCTCTTCTGATAATTACATCCCGCGGCCACTGCGCGACAACCGTGCGAGGGGTCTCTGAAGTTCTCTCTCCTTAGCCGTTCTGAGCGAACTGTGCGAGGTTGAGAGAGGTCTGCTTAGAACTCCGTGAGACTGCGCGATGTGTTCTACTCTTGAGCTTCGCGAGAGCTGCGCGAGTTTGTGCTTCTGAAGCTCTTCAGTCAGTCAACTGCGCGAGTTGTTGTAAAGTCTTGGGAAGCTCAGTTGGACTGCGCGAGGCTCATTTTAGGTCTGGATTCAGAGTCCATCCTTCTGAGGGACTTCTAGTGCCAAAACAAGCTCCTTAACAGGATTCCTGGCCTTATTTCACTACTGATTATTACCTACATAAAACACTTATCAAGATCTTATTAGATGGCTAAGGGTCTAATCAAAGGTTAAGTTAAGGGGTGAAAAGTGGTACTTTTTAGGTCTTAAAGGTGCAGTACTATTAGAATTAAGGAAAACAGGTGTATGGTAGTGGATTCTATAGGAGCCTTTTATAAGGGATTTCATGAAGAAATATTGTTTCTGGCATGTGCCAATGGGCTTCTCAGTCTTCAAGTAAAAGTTTGAAATCTCGTAATATGCAGGGCTTGAATGGGAAGCACCATAAGGTTACATTTTACAGACTATAGTGCTGCGGGTACTAGTTACATACTGGTCAAGGTGGGTGAGAGCTTTGGTATTGCAATCTTTGTGTGGCATTTGTGAACATGAATGCCATTGGAGACTCACATGGGAGATTCCTAGATTTTGATGTTAATGCTTGGTCAGAGCATCTATGGAGTTACTCATTTGAAGATCAAATGCACAACATCTATGGAGTTACTCATTTGAAGATCAAATGCACAACATCAGTTGTGACAGCTCAGATTTTGATACCCCGAAACCCGTGCCATCAGCACGACCCTCTAGGTCGTGCCCCTGAAGTCCGTACAGAACATTGGTATAACTAAGCGACAACAAATCAAGTAAAACATATGGACTGCAACAAGTATACAATAAAGATCTGCTATTCTAAAACCAAAAGCTCAATGGACAATTCTACTTTCATGTCAACGCATGAACAGAAGAATCGACCCAAACCATCAGTGATAAGTAGGATCACCCCAGATGGTTCGCCAAAAGAATATATCATTTAATTACATTTTTCTCAAAATAAGGCTTGACATACCAAGCCGTACAGGATGCTCTCAAAACTCACTCTCAAAGTGCGCATGTGTCCTCTAGAAGAAGTCCTCAGGAGGAGGCTCCAACTCTTCCCCGGGCACGTAATTCGAATCTCCTGGATCTACGTCTCCCGAAGCCTCAGCAGCCACATGCAGTGGACCTGCGACGTATAGTCTAAAGGGGGTGGGCTACATCCTAGCTCAATAGGGAAATAGCAATTGAACATATAACTCAAGCTCTCACATATATTCTAAAATAATTTAAAAGCATGATTTATCTGATAGAATTACTGAGAAGACATCTTAAATAACTGAAAAGATGTACTAGATGCAACTGTTACTTTACATGTGTTTATTCATTTTCAACTTGCTATATTAGTTACTGATTTCGCCTAATTACTTAAATCTTAACTTAAATATTTTCCAACTTACTATAGAGTCGGGCGCCCGATGGAATACCCTCCATCGTCATCTAAATAGATAGTTTCCATATATATTTCTTTCTTGAATACCACTCAGGTCCCTTTCTCATAGGCGACGGGGTTTCTAGTCTCATACACATCCCTGAGATGTCCAAACTGGTGTATGGATTGGCCGCCGTACCGATCACGGATATTCTGTCAAGTCAGTCATGGGTATCCCGCCACGTCAATGGGGTATTCTGTTCAAACCATAAATAACAAAAGTATCAAATGTGTGCTACATATAGTTGTTCACTGTGTAATGTGCTAATTCATATCGATTAGGCCTTATCAATCTTTATTTACTTTTGCTTTACAATGTCACATACATCCCTGGGATGTCTAAGTCAATCGCATCATACAGATGTCTATATCACATTTTCATCCCCTGGGGATGTCTCATTTTCATTTATTTATTTGGTGTCACACACACACATTTAAAGATTCACATTTTGATGTATAAATATTCATTTGAATCACTCTACATACATGCTTTTGAAAATTAAAATACATGTTCAAGGTATTCCCTATCTCACGTCTTTGAATGTCTAAGCCTCAAGGTCTAACACGGCTCCGTATGCTTGCGTTCCCACGTACCACCTATGGTACACCATGGCATATGTAAAGCATCAAGAAAGATGCAATAAAGAAGGTATAAGACCCTCCTTGAACCTCAAAGTCTAATTCAAAAGCTAACTAAAACTGTCAAAATCGATTAATCGATCTCCCAAAATCGATTAATCGAAATTCTAAATCGATTAATCGATCCCAAATCGATTAATCGAAAATCCAAACTTCGATTAATCGATCCCAAATCGATTATCAGAAATCCAAACTCGATTGATCGATTTTAATATCGATCAATCGATTTTAAAATCGATCAATCGATTTTCGACTCTCCATTTTCTTTGGAAGTGCTTTCGACGGTGTCGATTTTAAAATCGATTAATCGAAATCCTAGAATCGATTGATCGATTTTAAAATCGATCAATCGGTTTCGAGAAATTCTGCCCAGCTTACTTCTGAAAGTCAATTCTGCCCAGCTTACTTCTAAACCAAAATTGATTAATCAATTTTCCAAATCGATTAATCGATTTGGTCAGAAACTCAGCCCTTTTTCGAGCATTTTTTCCAAATCTCTTCCTTTCCATTTTCCTTCATTTTTACATCTTTAATTCATCCTTTGAACAACAATTGAATGCACCACTACTTATTTACATAATCCATATTAAAATTCAACAAAACTTACCTCAAATCAATATCTTGATTGATTGAATGGTTGGTTCAAAGGCTAGGGCTTCTAGCTTTTGTTTCAACGGTTCCTTACGCGTCATATCCGACATTAAATGTTCAAGCCCGTCTTAAATTTGAAACCCAATCACTCACCTTAGCATCTACTCTTCTTTTACTCTCTCTCTCTCTCTCTCTCTTCTTAACTTCTCACCAACCTAAAACCAAGGAGTAATAACTCCTCCTAGCATTAAACCCTTTTTAGCTCCTCATGCTCTGGTGTAAAGCACATATATCAGAGATAAGTGTACGTGACCCTTAACTAACGTCTAATCCCATACTTAGGACACATTCACATCACATTTAATCATTTTTTTTAAGTCCACTGTTTGACCATCACTTGGTCAAACCCACGACCAGTCGGGCATGCATCCCGAGGTTACTATTCATTGTTCAAATTTCGGGGACGTTACATTCTCCCCACCTTGGAAATTTTCGTCATCGAAAATGAACCCAAAGGTTTGTCGGTGGAATCCACACACACAAACAATTATAAGTCCATTGAATAGTAACAACCCACACATTTTGCATGAAAACTAATTGCAATTTCAACTATTCAAAAGAACAGCACAAGCTAAAATAATTGATCATATAGAAACTTGGTGCACTTACTAAATAGCGTTTACCTGTAGCCATAAACAAGAATTTAAAAGTAAAATGGCACCCATGCCAGATAGTTTGAGAGATACCCCTTCACACTACTTACATTTTCTAAAATTTACAATCGAAAATAATTACGATTTGGGAGTTAATACACCAAACTCCAAAAGTTAGCACAACAAAAAGAAATGTCATGATCTCAAGCTCACGCGGTCTCCCCTCCAGGTTGGTCTAGTACATCTGGTTGCTGTGGTCCCTCGCCTGGCTGCTGTGGCCCCGAACCAGATGCACCGGTGTCAGCTGCACCCTCAGCGGCGGTGGTGAAAGTCTGCGGGATAGATGTACTGCATAGTATGGTACATCAGGAAGTCTAAGCGGCGGTTCATCTGCTAGTTGTTGGCCTAAACGGTCAACGTTTGATTACATGATTGGTTTAGATGTACAAACATGCTTGTGATGATGCAATTTAGCTCTCAACTTGCCTTAAACAAGGTCGGGTATTGTTCTTTTACGTCGACCTCTCTTTCCCACGTAGCTTCTTCGGCCGGATGATTCTTTCATCTAACAAGCACTAATTGAATCACTTTTGTCCGCAACACTTGTTCTTTTCGATCCAATATCTCTGCTGGTTCCTCTATCATGCTCATATCTTCATGCATTTTCAATGGTTGACTGCCCAAAACATGAGTAGGGCCATCAATATACTTCTTGAGTATAGATATGTGAAACACATTATGCACCCGATTGAATAACGGTGGTAATCCAATGCAGTAAGCAACTTCCCCAACTCGACCCAAAACGTCGAAGGGTCCAAGATAGCGGGGACTCAACTTTCCTCTCTTTCCGAATCTCATCACGCCTTTCATCGGTGACACTTTTACAAACACGTGTTCACCCACCTTATAGTCTACACTGGTCCGCTTGATATCGGCGTAGCTTTTCTGCCTACTCTGAGCGGCTTTAAGTTTTGCTCTTATCATACGAACATAAGTGGCATTATCTTCAAGTATCTCGGGTCCCAAAACAAATTTCTCACTGATTTCCTCCCAATTGATAGGTGATCTACATCGCCTTCCATAAAGAGCTTCATACGGTGTCATGCCGATGCTTGCTTGGAAACTGTTGTTGTAGGCGAATTCATTCAACGGTAGGTGTTGATCCCATGACCCTTGTAATTCAAGCATACACGCTCTGAGTATGTCCTCTATCACTTGGTTCACTCGCTCTGTTTGCCCATTAGTTTGCAGATGGAAGGCTGAACTGAAGTTCAGTCGCGTTCCCATGCCTTCTTAAAATTTCTTCCATAACTTTGATGTATATAACGGGTCACGATCAAAAATGATACTGCTCAAAATTCCGTGTAGGTGCACAATCTCTTTCATATATAATTTCGCAAGTCTTTCCGTCGTGTACATCATGTTGTAAGGCAAGAAGTGTGCTGACTTGGTCAGTCGGTTTACGACTACCCAAATGGCATTATATCTCTTTGATGTACGCGATAGTCCAACGATAAAGTCCATAGAGATTGACTCCCATTTCCAGTCTGGTATAGGCAGAGGCTGTAATAATCCCGCAGGATGTCTATGATTGACCTTCACATGTTGGCAGGTCAAACATTGTGACACGTACTTAGCCACGTCTTGCTTCAAACCTCTCTACCAGTAATTCTGTCTCAAATCTTGATACATTTTAGTGCTACCAGGGTGGATCGCATAATTTTACTTGTGAGCTTCATCAAGGATAGTTTGTCGCAGATCGGCATTGTCTGGAATGCAAAGATGGCCCTTGAACAATAAAGAACCATCTTCTTTCACTAAGAACTTAGGTCTAATGCCTTCAATCACGTCTTACCGAATCTTGGTTAGCGCCGGGTCTTTCGTCTGTAGCTCGTGGATATGCTCAAATATCACTGGTCTCACTGATATGTTAGCCAAAAAGGCTCCTGTAGCTTGCGACTCGATATTTACATCATATAGTGCACGATTTTCAAATAGTGCATACCCAAAATCAAACTAGCCAACTGAGTTGAACCCTTATGACTCAAGGCATCAGCTACTACATTAGCCTTGCCTGGATGGTACTGTATAGAACAGTCGTAGTCCTTGAGGAACTCCATCCATCTGTGTTGCCTTATATTTAGCTCTTTCTGTGTAAACAAGTATCTGAGGCTCTTGTGGTTAATAAAGATCTCAAAGGTCTTACTGTACAAATAATGTCGCCAGATCTTCAGCGCAAATATGATCACTGCTAGTTCCAGGTCATACGTCGGGTAGTTCTTTTCATGCTCTTTCAACTGTCTTGACCCATAAGCTATCACCTTTTTGTGTTGGTTGAGCACACAGCCCAAACCGTTATACGAAGCATCATTGTATACTGCGAACCCTCCACTGCCTGAAAGAATCGCTAGTACTGGAGCTGAAATGAGTCTCTTCTTGAGTTCTTAAAAACTCTTCTCGCACGCTTCACTCCACTCGAATCTTGTATCCTTCCGTGTAAGTCTCGTGAGAGGTCCCGATATCTTTGAAAACCCCTCAACGAAACCTCAATAATAGCCGGCTAGTCCAAGGAAACTACGGACGTCGGTCACGGTCTATGGTTGTTCCCAATTTACTACTGTTTCGATCTTAGCTGGATCTACCGTGACACCATGCTTTGAGACGACATATCCCAAAAAGCTAAATTCCTCCAACCAAAACTCGCACTTACTGAGCTTAGCGTATAGTTAGTATTCACATAAAGTTTATAGAGCAACTCTCAAGTGTTCTTTATTCTCTGCCTTTGATTTGGAGTATATTATGATATCGTCAACAAATACCATGACGCAGGAATCCAGGTGTGGTTTAAACACCCGATTCATTAAATCCATAAATGACGCCGGAGTGTTCGACAATCCAAACAGCATCACTAAGAACTCATAGTGTCCGTATCTTGTCCTGAATGTAGTCTTTTGAATATCATTGGCCTTGACTCTCAACTGATGATATCCAGATCTTAGATCGATCTTAAAAAAATACTTCACTCCTTGCAACTGATCGAATTGGTCATCTATCCTAGGCAAAGGATATCGGTTCTTGATGGTGAGTTTGTTCAACTGGCTATAGTCAATACGCAGTCGCATTGACCCATCTTTCTTCTTTACAAACAAGACCAGTGCTCCCCATGGAGACACGCTCGGTCTTACAAACCGTTTGTCCATGAGCTCTTGTAACTACTCTTTGAACTCCTTCAACTCAGCAGGATCCATCCTATATGGTGTTTTCGAAATAGGCTCCGTTCCTAGTGCTAAGTCGATGGCGAACTCCACTTCCCTCTCTGGAGGTAATCCTGGTAATTACTCCGAAAATACATCTTCAAACTCTCGCACCACTGTTATCTCGGCGATAATATTCTTCTCTTCCTTATCCTCCTTCAAGAATGCCAAATAACCGTTGCAACCCTTTCTGATCAAGCGCTCGGCCCTGAGCGCAGAGATAAGTGGCATATGTGTAATATCTCTAATATTTTGACCTATTTTCGTTTACCTCGGTAAGCGTGTCCGGAAATTTTTAAGGGTTTTGTTGGACTTTTGGTTAGCTTTGTATTCGATGAGAATGATGGTAAAAGGGTATTGTCAAAGGATGTGTACAAGTCATGTCAATGATGACTTACACAATGGCATTGGTGTTTGTGTTTAACACTGGATATTTTTTAACTTAAGTGGATAAGTTGTAAAATAATAAAATCTAGATATTTTATTTGCATAACTTTGGTTATAAGAGAGAGTGAAAGAGAAGTTTCACTTCTCTCTCTCGTTAGAAATTTAAGCTCTAAGGCCTTGCTTCATTTGATCCTAGATCTAGAAAGTTTGAGAGCTCCTCTTCCCATCTCAACCACTAGTTCGCCCTGTGCTTAAATTCAGATCTATTTGAAATATTGAAGGAGAAGAGAGATATGGGAAATGAGAAGTTCTCTGTGAATTTGTTGTGGCTGAGGCAGTGTCCACCACTTTATGAATGAGGGTTGATTTGAAGTTTTTTAAACCTTTGAACTTGGAGATTAGTTCTGGTACGTGTATAGGTGCAATGGGATCAACGGTTTAAGCTGCAAGAGGTAGGTTGTTGAAACTTCCCTGTGTAAATTTATTTATGTTTGTTTAGAATGGAATGATGTGTGTTCAATATCAAATCTGATGGCTATGGTTGAAACCGAAGAAAAAGTTCCGGACATGAAAAGTTGACAGCCACATAACCAAAAAAATTCGAGGGTCGATTTTCAATTCGAGGGTTGAATTTGGAATTCGACCATCGAATTAAAAATCGACAGTCGAAATGTGTTTTTTTGGTGCCTGAAGCAGTTTTTGGAAATCGAGGGTCGATTTCCAATTCGAGGGTCGAATTTGGAAATCGACCATCGAATTGGAAATCGAGGGTCGATTTTCAGGGTTTTGTGACTAATGTGCAGTTTTGAAATTCGAGGGTCGAAATTGAATTCGACCATCGAATTTCAAATTCGATCCACGAATTTGAATTCGAGGGTCGAATTTTATCCTGTTTCAGGCATTTGAAATTTTGTTGGATTTTTTTATCAGCAAGCTTTTGGTTTGATTTTTGGTTCTATATTAACACTAAGAGTGTTAATATATGTAGGTTTTGACTATTGGGAGTCCTTGGTGAGGACTGCTTGTGCATGATTTTAGAACTTTCTTTGTTGAGGTAGGGGAACCCTATTTGTTATTTGCATCAAATTATAAGTATAAACTGTTCTGGCTATTTCTTTTAAGAAGTATAAATTTTGAAATTCTGTTATACACAGCATGAATAAAACTCAGAATATATGACACAAATCTGAAATTTTTGGAGCTTTGTTATGACTAAGAACTTCAAAATTTGAACCTCAGAACCTCAGTTAATCTTTGAATCAGAACTTTGCATCAGAACTTTGAAAAATCAGTATATGTTATGAATAATAAGCCTTGATATGTGTTAGCATTTGCATTTGATTTAGGGTTCATAAGTACGATGCCCTAGATTCTACCAACCGTGTTGATGGTATTACTTTGGCGCAAGTTTCCCTCATAGCGTAGGGGCTTGTTGCACTTTAGAAATGGGTTCATGAGCGATGGTGAGGGTTTTCCCATCGGTTACGTAGTCTGCTCTCATGCTATAGGAAATTTGGGAGATAAAATTAAGTTATAAATTTAAGACAAGAAGCATGCTAAATCAGAAGATTTTCGAACACATTAGAATTATGTTATCAGTTTTGACTCAGGATTAGAATTGGAGATTTAGTTTGCAAGGCATTATTTGAAAACCATATTTGATCCGATTTCTGTCTTTTGAAAACCTTACTTATAATGTAATGCAAATAGATATGTTTCCTCTATTGGGCTTGGTTGTTAGCTCACCCTCGACTTTACGTCACAGGTGCTGAGACTGACCTAGGGTCAAAGGATCTGGAGGACTCCGATTACATTCTCGAGGAGGAATCGGACATACCAGCTGAGTAGTTTTTCCCGTGATCTTAAATCCTTTATTTTTGGTACTTTTGTCTGAATATTATTTGAATATTGGGCCCTAGGCCATTATTTTGGTTCTTTTGATATCACTCGAGGAACCATTATTGTGAACCACTTTTTTGGTGATCGGATTGGCCATCATCGGTGGTTCTTCTTGGTTCCTCACAGTGATAGATATTTTTGTTATAGAAAGCTTTTGTTTTTTATTAATATATGTTTTGCCTCTGTCTTTAGATCTTTGAATATGTTGTCGGCTTCCGTTTGTTACGACTTATTGAGAAATCAATAAGTTGATGAACCGGCCTTTCCTATACCTTAGGGATTGGAAAAGTCGGGTCGTCACAATATGCATCGATCTCTCCCCTCGAAATCTAAACTATCTCTTAGTGTTAGGTCTGAAGATGACAATCTTGTTCTTGCAATCTACGGTTGCACAAGGTTGTGACAACCAATCCATGCTAAGGATCACATCAAATCCTTGCATGTCCAATAATATTAATTTTGCGTCCAGTTCATGCACTTCTCTATCATCGATGCCAACTATCACTGACTTACAAACTAATTCTGTGTCCACTAATTCTCCAGTCAGAATGGACACTGATAGAACAAAGTCCAATGTCTCCGAAACAATCTTCATTCTTTTTACAAACCTTAGAGTAACAAAGGAGTGGATAGACCCTGGGTCTATCAACACTCTTGCTTTACATGCTATATAGCATTCCTTCTCGTACAGTCGTAGCATACCTATAATACACATATATATATATACATATATAGCACATATTTTATTTAGAAAATTTTAACATACAAAAAGAGTCTACACACTTTTCTAATGGATGCACCTTCTCTATCTAAAATTTTAATGAAATGAAATTCTTTATTCAAAAGGAATCTCACCTTGGATAACGTCATGTACGTTCCCTGCTTCTTGGGTGGTGACTGCGTAGGCTCTCCCTTGTACGACCGGCTTTCTCGCTTGT
Organism: Chloranthus sessilifolius; assembly: GCA_021018995.1. Classification (NCBI taxonomy): domain Eukaryota; kingdom Viridiplantae; phylum Streptophyta; class Magnoliopsida; order Chloranthales; family Chloranthaceae; genus Chloranthus; species Chloranthus sessilifolius. The sequence goes on from CM037596.1 coordinate 105,736,341, forward strand.
ATTGGTTGTGGCATAAAAGCAAAAATCATCTTATCCTTGTTCACCTTAGGACAATCTTTAATCATGTGGCCCACCTTGCCACATTTATAGCAACTTCGTGTCCCTTGCCTGCAATACGCCATTTTGTGGGACTTGCCACACTTGGCACAAGTCTCCCTAGGTGTGGAAGAAGCAGCTCGTGAGAAACCCTGTGTAACTGTTGCTCCAGTGGTGGCAGCAGGGCTCTCATATCATATCAGCCTCCCCGATGCAAGCAATGGAAATCTCTAATGGTTGGTCTACTGTGCCAGTCTTCCATACCTTGCTTGGAACGGTTGTCTCTGATTAGGTGCTACGAATCTCAGCTTTTTGTTCACCGGGTCATAGTTTCCTATTCTACTCTGATCTACACTCCCTCTTCCCTGCTGTTCCTTTGGCGGTATCGATTATTATTTTCTTCTTCAACAACTAGAGCTTTACTCATGACCTCTCCATAGGTCTTTAACTGAAATGGTGCCACTCCTCTAACGTCCGGTCTCAAGCCTTGTTGAAACCTCTTCGCTCTCAACACATCAGTAATCACGTAATTGGGAGCGAAGCGAGCAAGCCTCATAAACTCCACTCCATACTCCCTTACTGTCATTTGTCCTTGCAAGAGTTGTAAAAATTATATCTCTATCTGATTTGTCATTACCTCAGGGAAATACTGTTTATTGAACTCCTCCACAAACTCATCCTATGTCCAGGGCAATCCTGGGGTCTCTTGAGCCCTAGTCCTAGAAACGGACTTTCACCAAGACCCAGCCTCCCCATCTAACATGTGAGCTGCCCAACGGACACTTTCATCTTCTGTGCACGTAAGCACGCTAAATACTTTTTTCATCTTGCTCAGCCAATTCTCAGCAGCCATCGGTTTCGCTTGCCCTGAAAAGCTAGGAGGTTACATCCTCCTAAACTCAATAAACGCAGAAGGCACTAGCTGAGTCGGACCTACTGGAGGCGTAGGTGGCTGATGCTGATCACTGGTAGTGTGAGCTGCCAAGGATGCTACTTGTTGAGCCATGGCAGTTGCCATGGTTTCCATGGTATGCATCATCCGTTGACGCTCTTTCCTCTCATTTCTTTCTCTAATTCTTTCTTGTTCCATCTGATCCTGCCCCTAACGATCTCGATCCTGATTCTTTGTTGATCTTGGTTTTTTGAACCACTACCCTCGGGAACCTCTCTGTTTCCCATAGGTACTTTGTTCATAGACGAGATGAAGTCATCTCTACTACGTAAATTCCTCTCATGACCGCCCCTGGGTCAGCCTCTTCTTCCTCTAGAAGACATCACGGTCTGCACGTGAAACTAAAGTTTCGTTAGCAGAAGTCCCTATGCTCTGACAAAGCAAGACTTGTAAGAATTTCTAAAAGAAAAAGACTGATACCAACTATAATAGCTCGGATTTTAGCACCCCAAAACCCGTGCCATTAGCACGACCCTCTAGGCCATGCCCCTGAAGTTCGTATGGAATATTGGTATAATCAAGCGACAACAAATCAAGTAAAACATATAGACTGCAACAAGTATACAATAAAGATTTGCTATTATAAAACCAGAAGCTCAATGGACAGTTCTACTTCCATGCCAATGCATGAACAGAAGAACCGACCCGAACCATCAGTGATAAGCAGGATCACCCCAGATGGTTCACCAAAAGAATATATCATTTAATTACATTTTTCTCAAAATAAGGCTTGATATACCAAGCCGTATAAGATGCTCTCAAAACTCACTCTCAAAGTACGCACGGATCCTCTAGAAGAAGTCCTCAGGAGGAGGCTCCAACTCTTCCCCGGGCACGTAATTTGAATCTCTCGGATCTACGTCTCCCGAAGCCTCAGCCGCAAGCAGTAGACCTGCGACGTATAGTCTAAAGGGGGTGAGCTACATCCTAGCTCAATAGGGAAACAACAATTGAACATATAAGTCAAGCTCTCACATATATTCTAAAATAATTTAAAAACATGATTTATCTGATAGAATTACTGAGAAGACATCTTAAATAATTGAAAAGATGTACTAGATGCAACTGTTACTTTACATGTGTTTATTCATTCCCAACTTGCTATATTAGGTACTGATTCGGCCTAATTACTTAAATCTTAACTTAAATATTCCCCAACTTACTATAGAGTCGAGCGCCCGATGGAATATCCTCCGTCGTCGTCTAAATAGACAGTTTTCATATATGTTTCTTTCTTAAATACCACTCAGGTCCCTTTCTCATAGGCGACGGGATTTCTAGTCTCATACACATCCCTGGGATGTCCAAACTGGTGTATGGATTGGCCACCGTACCGGTCACGGATATTCTGTTGAGTCAGTCGTGGGTATCTCGCCAAGTCGGTGGGGTATTCTATTCAAACCTTAAATAACAAAAGTATCATATGTGTGTTACATATAGTTGTTTATTGTACAATTGTGCTAATTCATATCGATTAGGCCTTATCAATCTTTGTTCATTTTTACTTTAGATTGTCACATACATCCCTGGGATGTCTAAGTCAATCGCATCATACAGATGCCTTTATCACATTTGCATCCCCTAGAGATGTCTCATTTTAATTAATTTATTTGGTGTCACACACACACACATATAAAGATTCATATTTTGATGCATAAATATTCATTTGAATCACTCTACACACATGCTTTTGAAAATTAAAATACATGTTCAAGGTGTTTCCTACCTCACGTCTCTGAATGTCCAAGCATCAAGGTCTAACACGGCTCCTTATGCTTACGTTCTCTCGTACCACCTATGATACACCATGGCATATGCAAAGCATCAAGAAAGATGCAATAAATAAGGTATAAGACCCTCCTTGAACCTCAAAGTCCAATTCAAAAGCTAACTAAAACTGTCAAAATCGATTAATCGATCTCCCAAAATCGATTAATCGAAATCCCAAATTGATTAATCGATTAATTGAAAATCCAAATTTCGATTTATCGATCCCAAATCGATTAATCAAAAATTCAAACTAGATTGATCGATTTTAAAATCGATCAATCGATTTTCTCAGCTCTCAATTTTTCAACCACTGGAAGTGCTCAGACGATTAATCGAAATTCCAGAATCGATTGATCGATTTTAAAATCGATCAATCAGTTTCGAGCAATTCTGCTTAGCTTACTTCTGAAAGTCAATTCTGCCTAGCTTACTTCTGAACTAAAATCGATTAATCGATTTGGTCAGACACTCAGCCCTTTTTCGGACATTTCTTCCAAATCTCTTCCTTTCCATTTTTCCTTCATTTTTACATTTGTAATTCATCCTTTGAACAACAATTGAATGCACCACTACTTATTTACATAATCCACATTAAAATTCAACAAAACTCACCTCAAATCAATCTCTTGATTGATTGAATGGTTGGTTCAAAGGCTAGGGCTTCTAGCTTTTGCTTCAACGGTTCCTTACGCGTCGTATCCGACATTAAATGTTCAAGCCCGTCTTAAATTTGAAACTCAATTACTCACCTTAGCATCTACTCTCCCTTTACTCCCTCTTTCTTCTTAACTTCTCACCAACCTAAAACCAAGGAGTAATAACTCCTCCTAGCATTAAACCCTTTTTAGCTCCTCATGCTCTGGTGTAAAGCACATATACCAGAGATAGGTGTACGTGACCCTTAACTAACGTCTAATCTCATACTTAGGACACGTTCACATCACATTTAATAATTTCTTTTTAAGTTCACTGTTTGACCATCACTTAGTCAAACCCACGACCAGTCGGGCACACATCCCGAGGTCATTATTCATTGTTCAAATTTCGGGGACGTTACATCAGTGATAGGCATCCCTTGAAGGAAGCTTTGAAGGTTCTTGCCCATATGATTTTTGCGAGGATAAACAAAAACATATATATATATATATATATATATATATATATATATATATATATATATATATTATTATATATAAAAAAAACCTACGCCGATATTCAATTGGGATAGCCTCACGGATGCCCAAGTCAATGTTTGACCCTTACGAAGACTTAATTTGACTAAGTCATAGGATTGACTCGGTATATGAACAATGGTAGGACTGGGATCCCGATGACTAATTGGTAACCTGCCAATGTTCCCAATTGACAGTTAGAAATGTGAGGTTTCAATCTGATCAAACTTGACTAGTTAGACTTTGATAGATAAAGACACTTAGTTTCACTTCTTGCACCCCAAATTTTATTACTTGCACCCCAATGACCAGTTTGGGCTTAAAATCCAAGTTTTATCATTAATTGACCGAGATGTAATAGGATAAACCATTGGTGAATCACCAATTGACTAGGTGGACCATACACGATCATCTTATTAATTTTACTAATGGCACCCCAAGTGCTAAAAATAGTTGAAGCCAAATTTTATTTCGTGTCATCCATATTTCTCATATTACAAACCACAAAGCGATCCTCTTAATTTGGGGTACTTGGGAATTGCTAGGTGGACCATAGATAAATAAGACCAAATCTTTTTAAATTTTCACAAAAACCAAATCTTTTTAAATAAGACCAAATCTTTTTAAACCACAGAATGATCCTTTTGATGGTTAATGCCACGAAGCTCGGGCAGTTCACAAAAACTGAGATGTATTTCTCAATGGATTTTAGCGACTTACGCTTTTGGTGTTGAGGTCCAACTGGTTGAACCTGATTTTATGTTCAACCAGATCTGCAGCCATTGGATAGGAGAGAATCTTGACTACATGTCATCCCATAAAATTAAAAACTGTGGAAGTCAAGATTTTCTCTATATCCAATGGCTGTAAATCTGGTTGAACACATAATCAGATTCAACCAGTTGGACAACCAGTTGGACCTGACCATTGCTCTGCAATATATATTGGTTTATAATTATTGGACATGATTACTGAATCTATTTGCAATGCCTGGGTAACATAGCTAAAAATTGTTCATTTCAATCTGAACGGAATACCCAAGTATGTCTATAAATTGGTAGCTACTCGTATTCTGGTCATCATGTGATAACCTGATATCCAACAACCATGAGAGCAAAAAAAAAGAACAAAAAAATTAAAAGGTGTCTTTTGCATTTTACCTTTAAACCAAGATCACCTTGTTGTGGCATTTTGTCACGACCTAGAATCCTTACCCGACCTCAAGGGCCTAGAATTCCGTGTTATGACACCGCACGCTTGTTAAGGCGATAAGCGGACATACACATAATTCTTATACCGATTTAGCATATGGATCAAGACATTTAATAGCATCATTTAAAAATAAATTATTCAAGAAAACAACAGCGGAAAACGTAGATGACGTTAATTAAGTGATAAATCCTAACCATGCATCTATAATCGAAAGCAAGCAGAGGTTTTACGTAGAATAAAACAGTCCCAACGCAAACCCAAAATTGGTGCTGAAAAATAAAAGTATCCAATAACAAATCTCCCCTAAAAATATTAAAACTATGACTAAGAATCTCTCAATGCTCAAAGTAATCCGCCGGATCTATTCCCTCGTCCAGATGGTAGCCGACGTCTTCACGCTCTTGAGCCGCATCAGGAACAGCAGCATCCCCATCCTCAGTGATGGAAAAATCAGAGTTCTCACCTGCAACTGTTAGTTTTGGGGAGGGGGTGAGTTTACTCAGTCACGTAAACTCAGCAGGTTGCACAATCGATCCACCATAAAATACTCAGGTGATCGTGTGTGCAATCGCTTGAGTTGCGATACATTTTGAAATAAATCAAACAGCTATAAATGATTACAAAAATATCTAAGATCTCATATCTATCATAACAAAACTGAAAAATATAGCATAAAAAGAAAAGAAGTAACATAAAATGAAAAGACCTGACATAACATGAAATAAATATGATGCATCAAGTTCTGATCTCATTTTTTTTTTGTCTGCTTTGCCGACTTTTCCTATGTGGCATATCTTAAGACTTAATATTGCTCCATACGCCTACACAACGTACTTCACATCTTACCTAATTTTCGTATACGACCTGTGCCAGGGCCGCTGCTCGAGCCTATCACGTGAGGTCCACGTGTAGATAACCACCTAACCTCCATATCATATCGTATACCACCATCCAGCCTGATGAGGTTGCATGCATTTAAACCAGTGTCCTCTTACCTTCGGGACACTGTCGTATCATATTGTCCTTAAGACCCGTCTTGGCTACAGACGTTAGATCTTGCGGTGGCACGCAAGACATGGCACGTGTAGAAACTTAATTTGTATTTTGCTGGCCTTCACAACGTAACTTAGTTATCCGTATTCGTAGCTTACCTTATCTTACATATCATTTCTTATTGTTTGCTGAAAACTTAATTTGAAGTGAGCCACGGTGCGATAAGATTCACAAAATCACGCTTTCCAAGGGACGGGTTCCGTAGTAACCTAGATGTACTTCGTGTGGCAGCCCATACTCCCATAGAGGTATTGCATCCGTACATGGATGCCTACATTCCAAGTTCCACGTGGCCGTGACGGGAACCCCACCATGACGAAGGCTTAAAAGTCGTGTGACATAGCTTATTTCTTTTTAATTGTGCATATGCCCTATCATGATTTTTCTATGTGGTGCATGCTATATGATGAAAGGACTAACTTGGCCTAAAGAAACTATTTCATACACCTTACATACTTGTGAATATAAAATAATAATTAATATTTGAACAGAACAGATACAAAAAAAAAAAATTGTGGAGAAACCTTCATGGGTCAGGACATCGATCGGGCCTGCTTTTAAAGTTTCATAATATTTGTGCATTCTTAGTATCGACACCTTTTACTAATTTGACCTAAGAGTGGGTCAATGTGGCGTACTAAATGATCCACTTAGCCTAGTTATACAAAGGTTAATATCCTCACTAAATTTTCCAATTACGAGCCTCAAAGCGCGTCCTAGAAATTTTGGTGACACTTCACGATCCATTAGATTACATTGAGTTACTATTGAGATCGTTTTGAAGTTGGTCCTATGGGCCACTTGCGCCTTAATTCTCAAAAATTAAGGGTCAAAGGTAACCCATGCATTATTCCATGTGGCACCTAAGGCTAAAATAAGAAGGCACGAACTTTGAGTCATCTATCCTCTAATCTGAACCATTTGATGATTAGACAATAAAATTTTACCTAAGGTTGATTCTTTTGTCCCGATCCCGATTCGATCTCTAGCACACTAGATCTTCCAGTTAACGTTTTACAAGATCTAGCAGTCAAGTGCACACTTAGTGTACCTATCATGTGGCGATCAGATTGAACAGATCTGAACCATCAGATATTTAAGAAGAATGATTCTAAGATATTAGGTCGTTGGGCCCAATTTATTTTGACCTCTAAGGTCTCAAATCTAAGGGTCAAATCCTTCATGTTCACTGATATCTAAATAGCCTTTTAATTTTTCTTGATTTGTGGGCTAAATTCTCGAGTTCTGAACCATTAGATGTCTCGAGGATTTCAATTTGTGGAGATGGTCCATGTCTGTTCTATTTCTTGGGTTGGGCCCACCAGGTCCAACCTTGAATCTATTTTATTTGAAATCAATGGTGCTAAAAGGATGGTTGCACCAAAATATTTATATCAGGTAAAATTCTTCAAAGTGTCCAACTACAATAGTTGGCACAGGCAAGCTATCACCAGCATTACAGGCATTTGGTCGGGCTGACCCCCGGAATTAATTTTATCCCGGCCCAAAACATCATATATATATATATATATATATATATATATATATATATATATATATATATATATATATATATATATATATATATATATATATATATATATAAAGAAGACAAAAAAAAGAAATTGATGCAACTTGTCGCAAACACACCACAAAGGCACTTCTAACACGGTTGTATACATAGCAATTCTACTACAGTGTTGTACACACCCCCCTAAAGCTCCGGATTACCCACTGAATCTGTTAGCAACCTAGCACACTTCCAAATCACCCCACGATCTTTGTATGGTCCACACGTCAAATTTGAAACTATACCCAAAACATAAACATCATAAATTCAGAAAACCCATGGAGGAGGAGAGCTTGGGAGGTTGGGTAAGTCTGACTCTCTCTCTCTTTAAATTTTCTTGTTGGATTCACTTGTAGGATCATGGGAGCAAGGCAAAGAGCAATGGTTTATAAATATAAAACATCATATAAATAGATATATGTTTATATAACAATATATATACATCTTCCAAGATAAAGATACAAGACAAATTAAAAAATAAAAATAAACAAGTATATACATATAATAGTATATATATAGTTAAAACAGCCTATAAAATGAATATATTTATAAATACATATAATAACATATAAGCCTATTATATATCTATATATAATTCCCCTCCTTTTAATTTTTTTTTTTAAAGGCCTCTGTCACAGAGACGTGTTGGAGTGGTGAGGGTAAGGGGTGGTCTTTGCAGATGAAAGTCTCTGTTAGAGACATGTAGAGTGAGGGGGGAAGGGGGCTTTGATTTAGTGTAGTATAGATACTATATATATATTTATAAATAATATAGATCATTAAATTTAGAGTACCCTTATATTATAAATAAAGACTTACTTATTTTATTTTTATTTTTCATCTTCTTCAAAGTTAAAACAGCCATTAATGAAGAAAAGGAAATAAAATATATTTTTATTTTATTTTCAAAAGAGAACTGAATATTTTAAGATCGATCGAGATTCAATGATGCGGCAAATTGCCGCTTTAGCGATGCGTTTTCGATGGTGGGTCGGCGGGTGCTAGGCTGGTTGAATGCGAGAGAAGGAAAGGGATTATCACAACATTAATGGTGCCGAGATATTGGTAGAGAATGAACGAGTGGCGGAGATAGATGGAGGAGGAAGAAGCTAGGGATATGAGAGTTTATAGAGAGAAGATGAAGACTTAATTTGGGCATGGTTTGCCAAAAAGGCAAGAGTTCAAAAACCCAAATTCCCTTCTAAAATTAGGGAATCATGGGGCATAAAAGGCTAGTTTTTTTATTCCTAAAATATAATATATTGCTAGCTAGTAACCGGGTCCAACTAAAATGATCAAGTTTCTACACTAATGATTGTGTGTGTGGGTTGGGTTAGAGTGTGGAGCACTCACACGGGGCTTGGTGATTCATGACATCTAAAGCCATTGAATGCCCATCCTATGATCCGGGTCATAACACATTTTCTCTTTCTCCTTGCTTTCCTGAGAATTCGCATAATTTCTTTTGTTGCTTCCTTCATCAAAGAATTTGTTCTATTGCCTGCCACCAAACAGAAACGAGTTTCATTAATTGATGCAGAAGTAATTGATCAAATCAGGGGTTCCTTCGAATCTGAAATACATAACGTCAGGATCCCTGAAATATGAGGAAATCAGTTAATGACAGGATTGATGGGGTGTAAAAGGCTTTTCAAATTATGTTGCTGTGGAGAAGAGTCAATTCCTAGATTAATTAGAGTAATATATTTGTATTATAATCATCTCGTAATATATTAATTAGAGTACTACATATTTGTATTATAATCATCTGGTGCTTATCATCATCTTTGTTTTTTTAATGATAATCATCTTCACCTTGCTGGTGGCAAGACTTATCTTGTGATCATTTTTATGTTTTGTTATCTCTATTTGTATTATAATCATCTTGTAACATTTTTTGAGGTGGTCAGAATATTTAATGAGGTAGTCAAATTGTATAATGGGGATCCATCATATGACCTCCCATGAGTGTATTTTGTGATGGCCTTGCCATTCCATAATATGACCTCCCACTTTTTTTTTATCGACAACATTTTGGGGCTACTCCTCACCTTTTCCTTATGGATTGTCTTACGATGTTTTGAGTATGGTTTAGTATTTGTGGCTAATGGGCACAGTTAATTTCTATTTACTAATCTGTCGTGAGCAGTTAGTTGTGTTGATTGTGATTTCGACGTTTTGAGTATGGTTTAGTATTTGTGGCTAATGGGCACATTTAATTTCTATTTACTAATCTGTCGTGAGCAGTTAGTTGTGTTGATTGTGATTTCGACTTGTCTGTTTGCGGTAACTCCGTCAAAAGATTTGAGCCTCTTAGATGGATCAATGAGGACCTGTTTTAAATGGATCAATTTATGATATCTGCATTATTAATAAATTGATGATCTTTTTGACAAAAAAAATTAATGATTTTGGCATGACTCATTTAACTGATGCATTCTTGTAAGTTATTTTGATATGCATGTACCACATGTGTCCGATTATGATTACTTTTCTTGGAACAAAAGGGCTTCTGAACTCGCAACCATCTGCATTAAGAGTTATGCTGCCCCTGAATATGGATCGTCTAGATTCGATATGATAAAGTGTGACATCTGCAACTTTGGAGTATTGTTGCTGGAGCTTTTAACAGGAAGGAAACCTTTTGGCAGGTTCTCTTCATTTCATTCTAATAAGATTTTGTCTTCCCCCATAATTGTTGCCTCCCCAATCTTTTTCTGTAAGTTGTTTCTCATGTTTTTTTATTTCAAGTTCTCTTTAGTTCTCTTTGCTGGAGTAGCTCACGGGCTACTGAGGAGCAATCTCTTCTGAAATGGGCATCATCACGTCTTCAAAATTATGACTCTTTGGAAGGGATGGTTGATCCAACAATTAAAGGCACCTACTCCTCCAGGGCTATCCCAACTCACCGATATCATTATGCTATGCATCAAGGTATGGTCAAAATATGATCAAAGGAAAATTAAATTGGTGTGCGATCCCAGTGGAGGATATAAATTAAATATGTGTGGTGTATACATATGTATGGAGTGATTCCGTGGTTCTCGTTACCACGATACTTTCTTATACATTATCACAGGAGTTGCACACTATGCAGGGGTTGGTCCTTTACCTCAATGGAAGGTAGACAACATTGCAACCTTGAGGGCTCATGTTCGGGGCTGGCCCTGAGATTTTGTGGGCCCTAGTCGAGTTCCTAAAATGGTGCCCTACTACATATTAACAAAAGAAAAAAAAGAGGTCTATGATTTTTTCTTGGGCCACCTTTCAAGAATTGACTGACAAGGGGCCCCATTTTAGGCCCCAAATTAGAGGGCCCAAGGCGGCCGCCTTGCCCACTATGCTCAGCGCCGGCCCTGCTCATGTTCAATCTCCTCTTATCTATTGAAAAATGATTAATTGCAGCCATTTTTTTATGCACGAGTTACTGCGTTATTCACATTTCACACAAAGGCATGGATCACTTGCTGCATTGATCAGGATAATGAGAATTTTTAATTCCTTTAAATAAGCAGTATGAACTTCAAAGACCGTGGAGCACAAACCCCTAAGTCAGTGCATGCTCCAGCGTACAATTTGCACTCCTACAAAAACTAAGTTAAATTGGTTATTTGTTCTTTGTGCAGCCCTTGGCAGATATTGTTTGTAGCATGGTTCATACCTTAGTGATAGACTGACATGATGCAGCTTGTGTAACAGTTTTGAAATTTTTATTAGAAATCTTAGCAATTTGATGAAAATTTGTGCTGCAAAGAATAGTTCTAGCATTTAGTTGGAACTGTTGTTACTTTTGAAATTGTGATGCGAATTTTAGATCCACCTGTTTAAATCGTGGTCGGATAAAGAGGAGATGTCAAAATAGAAAGTGGACCCATGAATGGGTTTTTTAAAAAAAGGTCCGTTAAAGACCCGTTTGATCATAAAGAAGAAAATCCAAAATTTATTAGGGTCTTCAACTTTCAATCCCGTCATTTTTATATTTAGTCTATTTTGAAGTGTCAAATAAAGTCGAATTGATGCGAAATTGGTCATATTTGAAAGCTTATCAAAGTAGCCTTTCAATGAGCCAAAAAATATGCAATTTCGATAAGTATTGAAGAAGTTATGGTCAGTTTTCGGAAGATGCACATAAAGTGACGAATTTTAAAAATCCTAATTGAATTAGGATTAGTCACTTTTATTATTTTATTTTAGAAAGTAAGAGTTGTATCTTTTATTAGAAATAAGAATAGTTTCCTTATTGTTTTAGGACTTTATTGTTTTAGGACTTTATTGTTTTAGAAGAATTAGGATATTTCCTTTATTAAGAATTAGATTTCTAATTTTATACATTGGTTAGCCTATTTAAAGGCTTGTAAACACTTTTATTATTACTTTTTGGTTAATAAAACTTGCTTATGCAAAATTGAGAGTTCTAAACTTTCGTGGGGTGTGATTCTCTCAAAATGGAGAGCGATTCTTCGATTCTCGCTTGCTGTTTGGTGCGAGACCAACTCTTCTTCCATCTCTATCTTCTTTAGAGTTACGGTCTGCGTAAGTAGCGTAATCCTAATTATTTTATTGATCTTATAAAAGCCCTAAATCAATATTTTGTTCATCATTAATTTTATTAGTATTTTATTTTCGTTTGGTATCGAGAGAATCTGCTTGCGAGTTCGTTCGACGCCCGAAAACTATCAGAGATCTAGCTGTTCATAAGAACCCTAGTCTTCTAAATCCGCGATTGGGAACGTACACGAAAGTAACGCTATTTTGGGCCAGAATTAAAACATCTAATTGGATTTTTAGAATTTTCGTGATAATTTGTTATGAGAAATTGTTATTTATTAAGTGTTTGAATTAATTTTAATCCTAATCTCCGCCTTAGCATTGCATTTAATAAGTTCCCGCATCAAATTGCCTGCTGGACATATTCCTTCTTGATCTTTTCTCTTTCTATATTTAAGTTGAATAGAAAATAAATTTTCATGCTCAAAGGTATGTGCATGAGAACATGCCCACAGATTCATTACTTAAAATGCATGACTTAAGCTCCGATAACTACCACTATTAGTTAACGATACCTAGATCAAAGTCACTTTCTTATTATTTTTGTGGTTACTTAGTCTTTCCAACAATCCTATTCTGGTAATGCATGCTCAAAGGTAAGTGAGCATGCTATCCCTGTTGCAATAATTGAGACTGAAACTGGTACTGGGTAGCTAATATTGTTTATTGATGATTTAATTCTTTTGGCATTTCTATTAGAACTGAGAACAAGAATTTTGCATTTTTCTTTTCTTTTGCAGAAATTTTGAAGTTCTACATGCGCAAATGGTGCAAGATTTCATCCTATGTGGGTATTCGGTCCATCATTGATTAGTCCTATTATAAGCAACGACTCAGTTCAACTATTCAGAAAATTAGTACAATTTCTGCAGCAATGCAAAAGGTATGCAATCTGAAATTCTAGTTTGATTGTTCAGATGATCCATTTTTCCCTTTCTCTGAAAATTGAAAATTTCAGGTTGCTAATCCTGTCCCTAGAGTAATTCATCCGGATTTACTCAAAGGGTTGTTTGATTACATTATTTTCCTTAACAACATGGATGGATTGCAGGTTAGGTAATTTGAAGGGATTCCATCAATCTGGTGGTGGGGCTGAGTTGAATGGTGGTTTGGTAGGTCATAAGAAAGATCAGGGTAGGAATGCAGTTAGTTCATTCTTTAGGAGACATGAACTAGAATTTGTGCGTTCACATTGGCAGGTAATGTCAACTTTCAGTTATTCAGCCTCTTCCTGAACATTTGACTTTTCAAGTTAATTAATGATTGCTTAAACTTTCTTTGAATCAGATCATATAGCTTGTCCCGACCAACTAGGGCATTTTCTTGCTTGGGTTGTTACGGAAGGAATCATGCTTAAAGTTCCCATAAATGTTGCAAGAGTATTTTACCTCAACTCTAGAGCACCTATTACAGAAGAATTTCCTAGAAGGCATGTGAACAAGATTCTTCCTCTCTGACACCCTAGCTTTAATCTCATTGAGGTTCAACTTGTGTTTTGAAAAAGTTCAATTGGGAGTGACTCTGTGTTGTTTGCTTCTGTCTTCAAGAATTTTTTTTTTTTTTTTTTTTTTGAGAAGATAACAAAAAATTATCTTCCCTGGTACGCTCTTTGTATCCCGATATCTTTTCCCTGTCTTAAAGAATCATTGGGCTTTATCGTTCTTATGTTTATGTATCTGTAGGTGATAATCGGTGAAGACCAATTCAGACTTGAAAGCAAGAAACTTGCAGCTCACTTGGCTGATCCAGAAGTTGAGGTGAAATTTGTTCACCAGGTGTGCTCACTGATAGTGGCAAAAAATGGATGCATGTCGTAACTCTTCTCTGTGGCTCATTGGGATTTTGGGTTCTTTATCTGTATTCTATGAGTAATGACCATGTTCTTGACATCCTTCAATGTCATTTTTGTTATATGTTTAATATTTATTTTTGCTATCATTGACAACTGATGTGTCATTTTTTATTTATTCTAGTTTTTGTATTTTATTTTTCACCTAGTCTCATCCATAGTACCGACATTCCGAATGGGAATAATGCTCTTTTTAATATTAGGCTTTTCACTTAGAAACTTGATAGTTTTGCATTTTTTTATTAGACTTCATCTTGTGCTATATTCCTTTGAAACTCATATTGCCAAAACTTTTGGCATACCTATCACCGAACCTGATAATAGTGGAATAATATACGGCTTCATCTCTTAATTTATGGATTGATAAGTAACAACTACTCAACATCATTTATGGGAGGATTTTCTATGTTCAGTAAAGGTTAAGAGCATGATTCAATTCTTATATGATATTTCTTTGTGCTTAGTTTTCTCAAACTCAATAATCCAATTATGTGAAGTTATATATGTTTATCGAAGTTATGGTTTCAGTTTTACCATCAAATTTTTTCTCTTTTAGGTGGAGAAGTTGATTCTATGCTAGTAAAGGGTAGTTTGGGACTGCTGGTTGCTGAGTCATCATTGAGGAATTTCTTGAATGCGAGAAAGCTTCTTTCTTTGCTTTGGTGGATGGTGAGAAGCTTTTTTAGAGGACTATAAATGAGTCGACGATGGTGATACATGTCCAAATACAAGTGGAATGGGGCATATAAAAAAAAATTCGATGATGAAAAAAATTACCAAACTAGAATATGCTATGCATGTTTCTTTTATAACACTATAGCAAGAAAAAATGGGAGTCCTTCCTGTACACATAAATTTGTTATGAATGAAATTACAGTGTTGTGAATTAAAATTTACTTTTCTCAATGAGCTTTGAGCATGTTAATGTGTTTATGCTAATGTGAATGAAAATGTGAGTATGCAAATGCAGGTTATGGATTTCATAAAAAAAAAAAATACAGGTTATAGATGTGTACTACTAGGCAATATGGTCTTTGGAGAAAAAAATTAAATAGCATTAAAAAAAAAATTATTGGAGACGGCCAAAAATAACAGGAGATCACTTATTGGAAACGGTCAAAAGCCGTCTCCAATAACAAGAGATGGTTTATTAGAGACGACTTTTGGTTATCTGTAACATATCTTTGAAGACGGCTTATGGTTGTATCCAATAACCTTGACTATTAGAAACAACCCTCATTTGGTCTCCAAAGACAATGGAGACGGGACTATTTGAGACTACATGGAAGCCGTCTCCAATAAACACATTTTTTTGTAGTGATAGTGACAAATTTTGTTTTCGGCAACATTTCGGTAGGGGGCCATTTCAGTTCATTTCGAAAAAATTTCGAGAAAAATTCGAGAAGTTTCAGGAAAATTTCAGGGAGAATTAAAAATATTAAATATAAATTAGATTTAATCTTCATAATTTTTATTTTATTATTTAAAAAAGGATAAAACTTAGAAAAGATTTATTAATTTCGACGAAATTTCGTTAATTTCGACGAAATTTTCGTTAATTTCATTAATTTCGGTGAAATTAACGAAATTTCAACGATTTCGGAGAAATCATCGAAATTTCGCCAAAAATTTCGCTCGACCCCTATTTCGGTAAATTTCAAAGAAATTTCAGAGAATTTCGGAGAAATTTGTCTCTATGCACAGGAGCACCAACTTATCTAGGCGCTTTTCAAGATTCGATTAGTGCATGTAAAGGTACTCAGAAAATAAATTTAATGAAAAATTCATGTTCTATATAATATGTTGAACTATTTTATTTTTTTTAAAGTTGTTTATATTATATAAAAAGCTAAACTAGTGCCTCGGAAATACCGATAAAAACACTAGTTAGCACCACAGACATTGTTATCTGGAAAATCGGACTCTTAGAGAAAGTCAGGATAGGTATCTGCGAAAACGAGGGAATCCCTTAAGGAAGGAGAAAACCTACGTTAGGAGGAAACCAAAAGATCCGGAAGAAAACCTCCACAAAGTACAAAAGACACAAGCACCCCATGCCAGAGAGAAACCCGAAAAACAAGTATCCAAATCCAATTACATAGTTACATAATATTCCAAAAAGAAGTAAGCTGCTCTGCTTGAAATATTTGGAGGTTGAAGATGGAGATACTTTCGATACCTTCAGCTACTACCCAAGAGCAAACCGAAATGATGCAGTCGCGAAAAAAGGAGTCTTCATTGAAGATTTTGTTCTTGCACCTGATGTTATTTCTAACTAGCCAGATATTCCAGAATATCGAAAAATGAAAATGATCCCAAATCCATTTGTTAAGCCCCACGAAAAGATAGATCTCTCGATTTAAAATTATATCAATAACCTCAATTTGAATACAAGAGAGCACACTAAAAGCTTTGAGCCCAAATTGCGGTCAAACCTTAACACAATGAGTGAGTGAGATTATCATAAATTTTCAAATAATAAGTGACTCCAAATAATAAGTAAGTGCAGTGCTTTTAGAGATTCAATTGGCTTAAACAAAACCAGGGAAGTATCCATATTATATTGATCCACTCTTTTTACTGTTTGTATTTAAACATAATAGTTCGCCTCCATATTCACCTAGAAATTTGTGCAGAGCGTTCCTTAGATCTAGACCATCAAATTTGAAATACGAAAGTATGGGAAAATGGGAAAATAAAATTGGAGTACGTATATGAATCACTGTTCAAAATTATGCATCCATTTCGGTCCCCACCGAAATAAATTTGAACTGAAATTTTGGTCAAAATATGTATAGAGGGGAAATTTTTAGTTTCAGACATGCCGAAACCGAAAACAAAGCCGCTATTTTGATCTTTGATAAGAATAAGGGCAGTGATAAAATTTTTTGAAAAAATGGATAAAAACTGAGGGAATTGTTGTCGGGATTGAAGACCAGCGGATCCTAAGCATTTGCAAATTCGATGTCGAATAGTTGCTCTCTTTTCTAAATACCTTGTAGGGGGATCTTGCTTTGTATTTTAATAGGACTCAGTCCTATTAACTGGGGGGTTTCTTTTATTTTATTAACCGCTTTTTGTTCTTGGAGATTTTTTCTTGGATCTTTCGGTTCCCTCCTAATGTAGGTTTTTTCCGTTTTGCTTGGGTTTCCTACATAACTACTATGAATTTCTCCGACAAGTTCGATTTTTCAGGTAGCAATGCTTGAGGTACTTGTTAGTGTTTTTATCGGGCATTCCGAGACACTTGCCAAGTTTTTATATCAATAAAATTCAAAAAATTCAAAAAAAAAAATGGAAAGTACGAGGTAGGAAGGAAAGATTCGAGAAAATATAAAAGTAAAAATTAATTTATACAAAAAATTAATTAAAATTTTATTTTCCTTTTAAAATGCAAAAAATCATTTTGATATTTCCTTGTTTTCCCCCAAAAAATAGAGTAAATCCTTTAACTCATTTCTCAATACTTTTCACTAAGGCCTCGTTCGAGAGACCAGGAAATGTTGGATTCCTGCTTCTCCCTCAAAAAAGGAGCAATTTCTGAGACTTTTGGAGTTTTTCAGTTGTTCAACAATTTGAGTGGGGCCCATGAAAAAGATGGCACTTTCTCAGCGACAACGACATTTTCCTTTCCAAGCAGTTGTCTCCTAAAAGCTCTGATTTTGAGATGAAGAAAGTATACTTTTCTCCCTCATGTATACCAGATTGTTCCCCTAAACCGTCTTGGAAACCAACGGATATATTGCCCATTTAAAAGCTTCAATAACTCTATGTACTTCTCTCTCTAATACCCACCCTCTCTCTCTCTAACCCTGTGAAAGAAGCGATACGAGGTTATATGTTTTTTCATCTCTGTATCTATGTTTATATGAAATTTCACTCTTAGGTCTTATTTATTAATTTTGTTGGGTTTTGAGTTTTGGGTGTATTGATAATTTGAAACCAGCTCGATGTACAATCCATAGGTTTTATGAACCCTTGTTCTTCTATAGTATATTATTGTTGTTGTTGTTGGATTATTTTTAAAATTGGTTATTAGCCCATATGATCGCATCTCATGAAATTTGATTTTAATAGATTCTGGCTTGAGCAAAATAAAATTTGTTCTTTGTACTAATTGTGCATGTGACAGCCCGGAATTTTTCAACCTAAATTTTCTGAGATATTTCCTTTTTTCTTAAACTGAATGAAAAAATCCGGACCGCCAAATCGTAGATCATAATCTGATACAGAATACTTGGTACATTCACATACATGCAGAAATCAAAGCAGGTAATACACATGCCATGATTGAAAACTCCAATTCTAATATCTAATATGACAGTAAATAAAAAAAACCACCAGTGATGAGTAACCATCACCCAATATTGGTGTACAATAGCACGAAGGTACCAAGCCAAAACTCACCAAAATCCCCAATGTGCTAATCTACAATCCCTGACTAAGTCACAAACCCACAAGCTGAAGATCTTCTCCAGGTTCAAATCACGAGTTATACCTGTGACGTATAGTCGAAGGGTGAGCTACATCTAAGGTCAGTAAAAAAAATCAAATACAATTCACATCTTATCATTGAAATGCATAGCTTCGACGATAAAATTTTAAAAATATTTTGTATCAAACATAGTTGCAAATATTACATTTTTATTTTCAAAACATAACGAAGCGGAAACAAAGCATATCGGAGATGAACATAGGTCATAACAGCATATATCGAAAAATAGATACATATCGAGAACAGAATATATCAAAACAGAAACATATTAGAAACGAAGATATATCATAATGAAAATATAACAGAGCGGAGCAAACATATCATCAAATCGAAGCACACAAGGAACGAAACGTCTTAAGGAACATAACATACATATCTTAATGTTAAAGCATCCCATAGCGGGAACAAGGTAAAAAATTCGGGAACTCAACCCCTCTTTACATACAAAGTATAATCAAGGCACAATCACGTAGTCATCCCGTATGTGGGGAATCAAATATATCAGGTTACACAATCAACGAGGGGGCAAAGCATCTTATAAGCGGGAACAAAGCATCTCATAAGCGGAAACAGAGTAAAAACTCTAGAACTCAATCCCTCTTCGGAGACTCAAACTCCTCTCTGCCACTTGTTTTTCACATTCAAACAATTCTCAACTTCCTTATCGGAACACATAAACGGATTCAAAAACGAAATGGGACATGAACGAATTTAGAATGGAAACCGATACATAACGGAACGGGCACACATAACGGAACGGACACACACATGTGTTTAATTATGATTTCATACTTCAAAGCTTTTATATTTTTAAAAACAGTTATAAATCATTCGTTCATATCACATTATCTATGAATAAAATCAAAAATACAATTAGATGGTGAATTTTTCCTACCTTAACCCTTGAAGCTACGCGGAGCCAAGCAAAGTCTTGTCGATAGTTTTCTGCCCTCAATCTATATTACAAGCACATAATGATTCATCAAGGATTAATTCTACTCACTAATACCTTAGACATATTTAAGTGTCTTCTCAAAACAAGGTGGAAATGGACAAGTTCGCGCTAACTTAGAAACTGATGTAATTTCCCCCTAAAGTTTGACCTTCAAAACTTTAGATTCACAAAATCGTTTATTCACAAACATTGTAGATCTTGTTGTCTTTTTTCCAACGCCATACAAATCGCATCAATCAGAGTTCGGAGTAGAAAGTTATGATCGAAATACCGAGGCAGTATCAGCAAGCACAATCAAAATCGATCGAACGGTTTTCAAACCAACCGAACGATCACTTATTTCGATCGATCAGTTTTGTCAGATTTCATCCAAACTCGGGTTTTAACTTCTTAAACTCATTTTCCTTAAAAAAAAAATTTCTTTCTTCTTCAATTCTGATAACCCATATGCCTAATTAATTAACACATCAACTCATTACATATCTACAAAGATTTTTACCTTCTAAATCGATCGATTCCTTGATCCAAGCTTTCACACAATTCGGGCTTCATAGTTTGAAGCTTCGGATTCCTATCGATCGCAAGTCCACACTTAATGCACAATATTAACTCCTCGTACGCACACTCATACAAACCGAATGGATTTCTCTTCCTCCTCTCTCTCTCTCTCTCAAGAACCCAAAATCCCCAAACTTGCAACCTGCCATGACTTCCCAAGGAAGTCTTTGCTTTGCTTTATAACTAAAGGGATTGGTTTCCTTATAAAATGCATACACCCATTTTGGGTATTAGTTCTTATCCAAAGAACTAGATTCTGCATAAAACAGACGTACCTAATTAAGGTGTTATCTACTGTATAAAAGATCTTTTGGTTCGGTGTGGGGCCTATACACTCAAACCACTCATCAATCGAATTCGGTGTTGAGCCAATACACCGCAGCTAAGTGTATACAATTTTATCTAATGATCCACACAATCTAAATCATTCTTTTCACTTAGGACCTAACCCAAAATGACCTACTTAATGATTTTTACATAGTTAGGTAAGTGACCAATCGAGCACGCACACCAAGCCATACTTTTCAAAGGTCAAAATTTTTTGGATGTTACATTCTTCCCTCCTTAAAGAATTTTCTTCCTTAAAAATTGACGGACCTATTTCCGAAAGAATCAGGGTTATTACATTCTCCTCCCCTTAAAGGAATTTTTCATCCTCGAAAATTCATGACTCATTTCGCTGCAAATACACAATACCAACCTAAAGAATATGGCTACCGTTAGTGGTATGGTATTAATACTAAGGGTACACCACAATGGTCAAACTAAATTAATCCACGTAATTTCACGAACGCCTAACAAGATATCCATAAATAAGTGTGACATTTTGATAACAATCTACCAAATCATCCTAAATTACAGGTTCGACATGAGATATCCACAACTAAGCTGAACATTTAGTCACAACTAAGTTATCCCTTTATTCGATAAGCTTTGTAGGCGATTAATGCATCTCAGATAATCAGGATTATCAAAAATGATAATTAAAACATTCATCCATAACCTATAATCATTTTAGATACTAACCACAACCACAATTATCCATATAGGGAATTAAACCACTTCATAAAATAACCATCCCATAAACATGGAGGCTATGTAAAGCATTACCCTGCAAAAAGCTCACGATAATTTAAGTTACAATCATGATCCTGCAATTATTTCTCACTTGCCATTTGCATCATCATACAACAATCAATCATTGAAACAAGCTAACCACAATTTAAAATCATTAATCTCCAAAACCAACCATTAATAATATATATCCAACCATCCACAAAATGACCCATATAAATTTACAACAATCATACTCAAACGATAAAAACAACCATCCAACTAGAATCAAAGATCATAGTGAATCCACTAGGATTTAATAGTTTTACAACATTCATACCAATAACTATTCTAACCATCCAAAACCATGAAATTGTAACAATGAAGTACATATCCTAGCTATTAATCCAAAATGTAATGACCACCAAAGGAATTTGAAATCATTAACTGCCAGGGTTAACCTAAGACCTCTGAATAGATATCGACATCGTCTGTCCTTTCTTAGCCTCATGAGAATCCTTTAGCCGATGTCCTTTCTGGCCACATCTGAAGCATTCACCCGTGATCAACCTACACTCCTCCGTCTTATGTTGCTTTTCGTATTTTGAGCACGCTTCAATTAGAGCAGATGAAGGGGTGTGTATAGTTTGTTAAACCCTTGACGCTCCGACCGTAGGAGGATTCGAAAGGTGGAAGGGTCTCAGAGGCGTAGATGCAGGTGGCGTTGAATACATAGTGTGAGCAAGCCAAGAGGGCGCTGGCATCAAGAATCTCTGCCTCTTGTCTGTCGGCTCATAATTGCTCGACCTCCCTTGACCCACTATATTTTTACTTCGTTGCTTTCGTCTCTTTGACATGTCTTCTATAACTTTCTCAACAACCAACGCCTTACCCATCACAGCCCCATACGTTTCCAACTCAAACTTGGAAACTCTATCCTATATATTTGGCCTCAGGCCTTCTTCAAATTTATCGTCCTTCATTAATTCAGTGGCCACTAGTTCTTGTGCGAACCTCGATAACCTCGTAAACCTCGTAAACTCAGTACCATACTCCCGTATGGTCATACTTCCTTGCTCCAAATTAGCAAAATCTCTCTTCATCTGATTCCTCACTTGCTTAGAGAAATATTCTTTGTTGAATACCTCAATAAACTCCACCCAAGTCCATGGACTGTGAGGATTTTCAACCTCTCTCCTCCTCAGTACCAATTTCCACCACGGATCGGCATCACCCTTAAGTTGGAAGGAAGCCCAGCCAACCTTCTCGTCCTCAGTGTTCTAAAGCCTCTGTAGAAGCTTCTCAATTTGATTTAATCATTTTTCTGCCTCAAGCGGATCTGTCTGCCCATAGAAACTAGGAGGTCTCAATCTCCTAAAGTCAACAAATGATGAGGGCAATAGTGTTGGAGGAGGTGGTGGTGGTGGTTGCTGATCGTTCACATTATTGGCAGCCAGTAGTGTCATCTGTTGAGCCATGGCAGTAGCCTGTTGAGCCATGGCGGCAGCCACAACTTCCATAGCCTGTGCTATCCTTTCTTCTCGCCTAGTCTCTCCCCCAAATGGGGTAGCATTTCCTTCCGAAACGAACCCTCTACCACCTTGACCACCTCTCAGTCGTCTACGTCTACTAGACATAATGATCTGTTACAATGCAACAAAATTTTCAATTAACAACTGGTTACCATATTCGAACAGAACTCTTAAAATATCACAGCTTATCTCTGACAGAATCTAATATCACACCTCTGGACCTACGACCATATTTCTACTTCTACAGTTAGGGCTCCCAGTCTCCCATAAGGCTTCAAGACAAAGCTCCGACAAAACCTAAAGCCATTCAGAGACATCGCTCTGAATCTCTAGAAGATTTCAGAATAGGAATTGTGAATCCCTCCTAAGTTCCGACAGAATCTAATGCCCTTGCGTTCAAGTCCCAATAAGATCTAACACCTAAGCTTTGATACCAACTATGACGGCCGAAATTTTCCCAACCTAAATTTCCTGTGATATTTTTTTTTTCTTAAACTGAATGGGAAAATTCGGACCGTCAGATCGTAGATCATAATCTAATACAGAATACATGGTACATCCACATACATACAAAAATCAAAGCAGGTAGTACACATGACATGATTGAAAACTCCAATTCTAATATCCAATATGACAGTAAATAAAACAAACCACCAGTGATGACTAACCATCACCCAATAGTGGTGTCCAACAACACGACGGTACCAAGCCAAAACTCACCAAAATCGATAACGTGCTAATCTACGATCCTTGACTAAGGCACAAATCCACAAGCTGAAGATCTTCTTCTCTAGGTCCAGATCACAAGTTATACCTGTGACATATAGTCGAAGGGTGAGCTACATCTAAGCTCAGTAGAAGAAATTCAAACACAATTCACATCTTATTATTGAAATGCATAGCTTCGGTGATAAAATTCAAAACCATTTTGTATCAAACAGAGTTGTAAATATTATATTTTTATTTTCAAAATATAGCAAAGCGAAAACATAGCATATTGGAGACGAACTGTAATATCTTGAAAAATCACGTTAAACAATGACCTTGATATCCATGCCCGATTGGTCATAGGTTTGACCAAATAGGAGTTCAATAGTTGGCATAGGGTGCGATGAACGGATGAGATGTGAGAATTCGAGTGAATGTGTGGAGATTGATGTAAATTCGAAGTCACATACACCTATTACAGTGCATGTGCTAAATACACAAGTTTGAGGGGAGATAAAAGGGTTTAATAACCCTAAAATCAATTGTTATGGTTGTTGAAGGAGAGTAAAGAAGAGAGAGAGAGAGAGAGGAGTAAAGAGAAGAGTTATTGCAGCTGATTGGAAGGGGGGATTCGAGCATTTAAGGCCGGATTCGAAGCGAGGGATTCCGTTAGAGCCAAAAGCTGGAACCTAGACTTTCCAACCATTAGATCTAATCAATTTGAGATTGATTGAAGGCAAAATCCTTGTAAATTCAATGCATAAGTTATGTGAGTTAATTGTAGTTAAGAATGGTTAAATTATAGGATAAAGGCTTAGAAAAATGAAGGAAAAAGAGTAGGAAAAGATTGGAAAGAACAGCCAAAAGGGGGCTGAATCTGGCAAATTCGATTAATCGAAATTGAGATTCGATTAATCGATTTTCGCCAAGAAGTTGAAAAGTCAAAGAAACCGAATTCGATTAATCGAATTGAGTTCCGATTAATCGACTTTGATTTTCGATTAATCGATTTTGGTGTCGATTAATCGACTGAGAACTTCCAGTGGTCTCCAGTGGATGGAGGAAAAAGACCTGGGGAATTCGACTAATCAAAGTGGGATTTTGATTAATCGATTTCGAATTTCGATTAATCGAATTGGGATCGATTAATCGATTTTGGGAATTCGATTACTCGAATTGAGAATCGAATGGATAGAGTAGAGAATTTCGATTAATCGAATGGGAATCTTGATTAATCGATTTTGGGAATCGATTAATCGAGTTTGAATTTCGATTAATCGATTTTGGGAATCGATTAATCGAATCAGATTCGATTAATCGACTTTGGAGTTCGATTAATCGACTGTGCCAATTTTTGTTGACTTTTGAGTTTGACTTTGAGATTCTTTGAGGGTCTCAGACCTTCTTTGTTACATCTTTAGTGATGTATTGCATGTGTTATGTTGTACCATAAGTGGTACGTGTGATCATGAGCACAAGGAGCCACATGGGACCTTGATGCGTGTTTTAGTAGAGACTTGAGGTAGGGAACACCTTGAACATGTACTTTATTTTGCAAGAGCATGTATGTAGTGATATAGAATTCAATTTAAAACTGTTTTAATTGCCTAAGAATTTGTGAAAAGGGTGTGTGTGTGGCATCTATAAGAGAAATCATAATGAGCCATCCCCAGGGGATGAGGAAGTGAAGTAATAACAGCATCAGGTGTGATGCAAGTATATGGATACATCCCAGGGATGTATCTATGATTGAATAATGTCTGATAGGGCCTAACTGATATAAGATACCACACTTACACGGTAAATAACTATATGTAAAGTACCTGATATTTTTGTTATTTGAGGTTTGATAGGATACCCTACCGACGTGGCGGGATACCCACGACTGACGGGCAGGATATCCGTGACCGATACGACGGTGAAATCGTAAGCCAGTGCGGAGGCATATCCGTACACAGTAAGCACACCCTAGGGGTGTTGAATGGAGATAAGTTGAAACCCCGCCACCGATCTCCAGGGGAAAGGGGCTTGGGTACTAATTGTATTCCCAGTGAATACGTTTAAAACTGTCTATATAGATGACGATAAAGGGTATCTCATCGGGGCTCGATGCTATATTGCTCGGGGATTACTTAAGTTGAAAGGTTAAGTTTTGCTTTAGGCCTATTCAGTGTCATTCATGATTAATTAAAAGACATGTGTAAACTACCAGTAAAATCTGATTCTTTTTCAACTGTTTCCTCAGTAACTGCATAGACACAACATGCATAAGCATATCATGGAATATATGTGAGTTTTAATTTATATGTTCACTGCGTTTTGTTCCCTATTGAGCTAGGATGTAGCTCACCCCTTTAGACTATACATCACAGGTCCACTATTAGCAGCTGTCGAAGTTTCAGGGGACGTTGACCCTGGTGAGTCGGATCTTGCACCTGGTGACGAGTTGGAGCCACCTCCTGAGGACTTCTTCTAGAGAACTCCGTTGTGCAGCTTTGAGAGTTTTTGTGAGCTTGTTTTGTACGGCTTGGTATGTCAAGCCTTATTTTCGTTAAACAATATAATTAATTCATGAGATTATTCTTTTGGGGCGAACCATCATTGATGATCAGCGATCATCGATGGTTCGGATCGGTTCTCCACTCATGCAGAGGCATGAGGGTAGAACTGTCTTTTTAAAGGTTTAAAAATGATATTTACTCTGCAATTCTAGTTATTATTTTCAGTTCATTATTGATGCTCGATATACCAATATTCCGTGCTTAGTCA
Organism: Chloranthus sessilifolius; assembly: GCA_021018995.1. Classification (NCBI taxonomy): domain Eukaryota; kingdom Viridiplantae; phylum Streptophyta; class Magnoliopsida; order Chloranthales; family Chloranthaceae; genus Chloranthus; species Chloranthus sessilifolius. Next base: position 105,762,573 of record CM037596.1, read on the forward strand.
AAGGGCACGGTCAAAATGATCGTGCTGATGGCACGGGTTTCGGGGTGCCGAAATCCGGGCTGTCACACGAACATAGGTCATAACATCACATATCGAAAAACAGATATATATCAAGAACATAATATATCAAAACAGAAACATATTAGATGAGAACATAACCTCGGGGAACAAAACATACATATCATGATGAGAACATAACAGAACGGAGCAAACATATCATCAAATCAAAGCACACAAGGAACGAAACGCCTCAAGTAACAAAACATACATATCCGAAAGCCAAACCATCTCATGGCAGGAACAAGGTAAAAACCTCGGGGACTCAACCCCTCTTTGCACACAAAATATAATCAAGGCACACTCACGTAGTCATCCCGTATGCGGAGAACCAAACATATCGAGTCACACAATCAATGAGGGGCCAAAGCATCCCATAAGCGGGGACTCAACCCCTCTTCAAAGACTCAACTCCTTTCCGCCACTCGTTTTTCAGATTCAAACAATTCTCAATTCAACTTCCTTAGTGGAACACATAAACGAATTTAGAAACATAACGGAACACGAACGAATTTAGAATAGAAACTGATACATAACAGAACCGACACACACATAACGGAATGGACACACACATGCGTTCAATTATAATTTCATACTTCAAAGCTTTCATATTTTCAAAAATAGTTATAAATCATTTGTTTATATCACATTATCTATGAATAAAATTAAAAATATAATTAAATGGTGAATTTCTCCTACCTTAACCCTTGAAATTATGCGGAGCCAAGCAAAGTCCTATCAATGGCTTTCCACCCTCAATCTACATCACAGGCACATAGTGATTCATCAAGTATTAACTCGAATCACTAATACCTTAGACATATTTAAGTGTCTTCTCAAAACAAGGTGGAAACGAACAAGTTCGTGCTAACTTAGAATTTAATGTAATTTCCCCCTAAAGTTTGACCTTCAAAACTTTGGATTCATAAAATTGTTTATTCACAAAAGTAATAGATCTTATTGTCTTCTTTCCAACTCCATAAGAATCGCATCAATCAGAATTCGGAGTAGAAATCTACGGCCAAAATACATAGGCAGTGTCGGCAAGCACAGTCAAAACCGACCGAACGGTCACTTATTTCGATCGATCGGTTTTGTCAGATTTCATCCAAACTCGGGCTTTAACTTCTTAAACTCATTTTCCTTAAATTTTTTTATCTTTATTCTTCAATTCTGATAACCCATATGCCTAACTAATTAACACATCAACTCATTACAAATCTACAAAGATTCTTACCTTCTAAATCGATCGATTCCTCGATCCAAACTTTCACACAATTCGGGCTTCGTAGCTTGAAGCTTCGGATTCCTCTCGATCTCAAGTCCACACTTAATGCACAATATTAACCCCTAATACGCACACTCATACAAATCGAATCAATTTCTCTTCCTCCTCTCTCTCTCTCTCTCTCTCTCTCTAGAACCCAAAATCCCCAAACTTGCAACCGATCATGACTTCCCAAGGAAGCCTTTGCTTTGCTTTTTAACTAAAGGGATTGGTTTCCTTATAAAACGCATACACCCATTTTGGGTATGAACTAGATTCTGCATGAAACAAACGTACCTAATTAAGGTGTTATCTATTGTATAAATGATCTTTTGGGTCGATGTGGGGCCTATACACCCAAAACACTCTTCAATCGAATTCGGTGTTGAGCCAATACACCGCAGCTGGGTGTGTATACAATTTTATCTAATGACCCACACGCAATCTAAATCATTCTTTTTCACTTAGGACCTAACCCAAAATAACCTACTTAATGATTTTCACATAGTCAGGTACGTGACCAGTCGGGCATGCACACCAACGCATACTTTTCAAAGGTCAAAATTTTTAAGATATTACAGTGCGTCTCCTATTTCGTTTCTTTATATTTTAGGAATATATATTACTTGGTATTTTTAAATTTTCTATCTAGTTTTCAATTTAGAAATTGAGTGAATTGTGCTATCTTGGTGCTTCCTTTTAGTTGATGGATATATATTAGGGAAATTTTCAAGATAACCCTTGAACTTTCACCCCATCATCAATAACGCACCTAAACTATTGCTCTTATCTAATAGGCACCCAAAGTACATATAAGTTCATCAACTAAATCCCCACTGTCACCTTCTGTTAATATGCGAAAGTAAAATATTGTGTTGGCATACAACACGCCAAAATAGTATGAGTGGCATGCCAACGTGGTGACGACTTAACAGGCACGACTGTTGAATTGACTTGTCTCTGCAAAATAGTTAAAAAAAAAAAAAAAAGAATTCCAAAGAACCGTTGGTCCTTCCTCCCATATTGGCATGCCACACATGCTATTTTGGGGTGCTATATGCCAACTCAATATTTTCCGTTCATATATTAACGAAAGGTGATGGTAGGGGTTTAGTTGAGGAACTTATGTGTACTTTGGGTGTCTATTAGATAGAAGCATTAGTTTAGGTACGTTATTGATGACGAGGTGAAAGTTCAAGGGTTATCTTGAAATTTTCCCTATATATTACTTGGTTTTTTTTTTTCTTTATTTTTCCTTCTTCTTTGGTTATAATGGCTCTTAATAACCAAAAAGTGACTGTTTAAACTTTAAAGCGCACCCCAATTGTTTGACATATTGCCTAAAAAAATCGTACAATTATGAAAATCATATATGATTTCTTTAAGGGAAAATTTCATAGAAACCCCTGAACTTTCAACTCAATGTCTGAGAGGCACTTGAACTTTACTAAATACAACATAAACCCCCGATAAATCAAAACCCCCCAAATTAGACCCCTATTGTCAACGTTCGTCCCTCTGGTCAACGAAAACTGTTGACGAAGCAGTTAATGGGCGTTATCTGCCAACGTGGCAAGGAGCCCTTGGAAACGTGTGGGAGACGCCTCCAATTCTCTCTCTCGTTCAGAATTTTAGCACCAAACTCTTCTTCTTCTTCTTCTTCTCTTCTCCTCTCCTCTTCAGTTGAGCAAACCTCCAAACCTTCAGCGCGTCTTCTTCTCTGCTCTTCAACGCCAACATCGTCTCTGCAATGACTTGGATCAAGCATGATTTAGGATGCCCAACTCCTCACTACGGTAATGACTAATCCTTATAACTGGTTTTGAAGTGATATTTCTTATTACTTGGTAACTGACTTCAATACATTCTAAGTGGTATTGAAAATGTTGTTTCCCGTAATTCTACAACCCTGACAGGTGCTTGATTCTTCTTGTTCTACTGTAAATTGTTCTTCTGAATTTTCTTAAATTTTATTTTTTTAAGGGTTTTACTGGTGCATATCATTTGTTTATTTATTTATTTTTATTTTTATTTGATTTCTGGGTCATTTTAGATTATGAAATGTGTATATATATATATATATATATATATATATATATATATATATATATTTCCTTGATGGGTTTCCTATGTTTATATGGGATGTGCTTTTGGACTGTTAAAATTTCAGTCAATAGATTTTTTGAAAGAGGTTTATGGATATTTGGGGTTTTAAATCTCTTAATAAGACCATTTTATTTGCTTACTGAGATTTTAGTTTTCACTCACAGTGAATGTGATTTTCTGCTGCTTTTGATTTCTGAGTCAATTTTAGTTTATGAAAAGTGTTATTTGTAACATTTATTTAATGGGTTTCTGATAAACTAGTCTCTTAATAAGACTAGTTTTGTTTATTAACTTACTGAGATTTTAGTTCTTACTCACATTGAATGTGATTGTCTGCTGGTTTTGATTTGTGTCGTTGTTACTCCATACAGTGTACATTATATTGTACACTGTAAAATTGTTCTAATTTATTATTTGGTTGTCGCTGCTGTCGATGGGTGTTTTGTTGTTGCTGCCCTCTAAGTATCTGCTATATGTTGTGATGTTGATGGTGTTGAAGAGCAGAGAAGAAGAAGACGCACTGAAGGTTTGGAGGTTTGCTCGGCTAAAGAGGAGAGGAGAAGAGAAGAAGAAGAAGAGTTTGGCGCTAAAATTTTGTCACAACCCAAAATTCTACCCTATCCCGAGAGCCTAGAATTCCGAGTTATGACCCGCACATATCCCAGATATGCTAAGCGGACATACACCTAATCAAAGTTCTCGCGCAATAATGGTTCCACGAAATCCGTGAAAGCCAACAACATAAAGGTGGGATGTAAAATAATCATAAATGCAGAATAAATCCAATAAAATGTGATAGAATATCATAAATCCACAAATAACATGTAAGTCCAGTCGGAGACAAATCCGATAAAATAAACTATAAAAACCATAATACTAGTATCAATAAAACTCAATACGAAGTCCACAATGATCAATAATCGGCACTCAGATCAAGATCAACACCGTAGTCCTCCTGATAATCGGCAGCGTCGACCTCCAAAGGCTCCTGGTACTCAACGCCCGCGCGATCAATGAAATCAGCATCGGCCAAGATCTAGAAGGCTCGCATCTACTCCACCAACGTAATCACCTGCAACTGTTAGCTTATCGTGGGATGAGTTTACTCAGTCACGTAAACTCGGTGGATGCACCACCAATCCACCCCATACTACTCAGGTGCATTGTGGGTGCATTAAGTAAGTGACAAACATAACATCTCAAAGCAGATAATAGAAGAAAGATAAAATTATATGCATATCGTGAAACTCATATCATATTATAAATGCAAGACTATGATCTAGACACTCGTATCCTAGCGTACCTTACCATATCTCATAACGTATCATACCATGTCTTATTATCATTCTCGCACATATATCTATACATTGCATGAGCGTAACTAACATGCTCGTAAAATCTTCAACAACTTGTGCCAGAGTCACTGCTCGAGCTACCATGAGAGGGTCAACATAGTATCATACCAGCATATTATAACGCTATCGTGTCATTCTCATACTCCACCACCCAGATAATGGAGAAACATAATGGCCAAAGTTACTCATAACATACTCATAGTCATAGTATCTCTTAGAGATCCGTCTTGACTGAAAGACGTTGTTGCCCTTATGGTGGCTATGCAAGGAACGACATGTACAAAGACTTAAGTTCTTTATCTTTTGCTGGCCTACACAGTGATATCTTATTATCGTACTCGTATCATAACTTCTCTTATCTCATACTCATATCTTATCATACTCTTATACTTAATCTTAGGACAAACTATAGTGAGACAAGTTTCCTAATTCACGTTTTCCAAAAAAAATATTCCATAGTAATATGAATGTATTTCGTGTGATAGCCTATACTACCATAAAGGTGTTATATCCATACATGGATGCCAATATTCTGAGTTTTACGTGATCGTAGAAGAAACTTTACCACAGCTAATGCCTATGGTCGAATCTCATAACTTATACTATCATATTTGAACTCGGGGTGATCGGGTCATTGTGTATGCCACCATATACGAGGTTACACTCACCCGACTCGTCATGGGTCTCATTCCACCATGAGTTGTAAGGCATGTAAATACGATGTATTTCTCGCTTTGATACCATCTCAGCGAATCACCACGCCCAAGCGTAGGCATGATCTCATACACTCTCGTACCCATGATCTAACATATCCTTAACTCGTATAACTTGATCAGGATGCAAACATAAAAGTATCACATGTATAGAACGATTTACACTTAGGTTTTGATTATTTTTATACTTATATTTATTTATATAACACACCAATATATATTACTCTCGACATTCACGCCAACATTTTCATCTTGGTCAAATGACTTTTCTCTTTTGATCAATTTTTCATAGCCTAACACTGTGCACTATACTATAATGCATGTTTTGTTGCTATTTACCACTCCTTTTTATACAATACATACATCACTATCGGTGTCCTCTTTTCTCACTTTACATCAATCATGTTTGAGATGTCCTTGAATCTCTCATTCAGATTTTACCATAGAGCTCAAATACTAATATCTATGGCATTACTGTAGACACCCCGTTTTCGCCCCCCTCAAAGTATATAAACACGTTGTCAACCATTGACCTTGCCCATGATTTCTCGAAAAGCCACCCTTCTCCTTAAATCCTCAAAAACCCATAACTCGAGAATTATACGCTAGAATCCCAGCGTATAATCGATTATGAGCATACGATCGTGCACATAATCGCGTGAGTGACCCACCAGGACTCTCCCTCTCAATGATCGACTCCGCCGGATTATATGCCAGATTTCCTACGCATAATTCGATTATGCGCCGGATTACTTGTGCATAATCCATCCAGTTTGGACTGGGTTTCTCTTGTTTAACCTTCTCAAATTTCTCGATTATGCGCTATAAAAAGGGCACATAATTGTTGGAAATCCTTCTTGGACTCTACCTTGGAGACCCCCTGTCACCCGGTCACTTGACCAAGGTGACTGGTTTGCCGCCTGAATTATGCGCTAGCACCACAATGTATAATTAGTTATGCGTTATCCTCTCTGTGCACAATTCGGATTATGCATTGTCTCTACAGCGTATAATTCGAAATTATGCGTCAAAAATATGGCGTATAATCGGCCGAACAGTATAAATAAGGCCCTTGCCCTCCCATTCCACACACATAATTTTTGGCTTATTCCTTTTGGAAAACTCGAGATTCCCTCTGAGATTTCGAAAAAAGGAGTAGAGTTACACTCTACATTTCTGGTTCCTAGAATTGCAGACTCTTCTCTAAAAATTTTAAGGGTAATCGAGCAAGTGGGGCATACCTACTCGCTCTGATTCTCGAAGTAGTACGAAGGGGAGAAAAGTTTAGCTTTATATCCAACCCTTAGGAAACCCCTGCCAAAATTCTTAGCCTAGCGCGAATTAGGTTTTTAACCTTTCTCAATAATAACCATTGCCTCACTGATTTTCCCAAGAGAGCTCGCGGAGGGTACCCGGAAACGAGGCCAATCCTCCCAAGCATAATGGGCCACAACCCCCTTTCTTAGATAAACCCAATAGGATTAGGACACCAAATTAGTTAAAACCTTAGGTAACCACAGCTATTAAAATCGACAGGCCGATGTTTAATATAGGAGTTCAATTCCCAAATCCCCATTTATCATCGCGATCAATCAATGACGTTCTACATTGTCGATAAATCTGTAGATGGAGATCACAACAGATATATTTAGATTCGGCTGCAACTAACGATTTCTCTACAGGTGCATCTAAAAATACCCTTTTATTTACTGCATTATTATTTACCGCCCACCCTCACAAACAGAGTCCACAGTGACCAATTTGGGCCACTATTCCGAGACTCAAAAGGGACCTAGAAAGGAGCATACCAACAATCGCAACATGAAATGATTTCAATTTTGTCAAAATCATCCTCTTCCCCTCCCTCCTTCCTCTAATTCTAGGGTCTTTCTCGATAGTTCCAACTTATTATTCACTTATTTTCATGTTTGGCCATTAACACCACATAGGCCTCGTTCACTTCGTGATAACTTGATTGCAGTAAAATCACTTGTCGTAGGTAAACTGGTACACATAATGCGGTAAAATCAAATTTTGCCCGATAAAATAAGGTGTTCTCTTCACTGCATTTTTGCATGAAAACTACTTTTTGACATGAAATTCAATATACTGCCAAGTGAATAAGTAATATAAAATGTCCGTAAAATTGTTTTGGGGTGTTAACCATCGTAGCCGTTCCTTTTGTAATCATCACATCCCCTATTGGTGAGGTGCCCGAATTTGATGAATTTTTTACACAACGCCATCTACATTATTACGATCGACCCTACCGGTTCATATTCCAAGGATCATAATTTTTTTTACTATTGATTATACAGTTGACTCTATGGATGAGTTGTACTATATCTTCCAATAACCACATTCGCCAAACTCCTTCTAAATAAACATATTTTTGAACTACAACTGCATAAAATAAACATGAAATATATACATGCCTTAATGCTAGGCTACAAATACATAAAGGGCACCATTAGAATATGGCCAACCACTGGAGCAACAAAATGGGATTGGCACATTACAATAGTGAATATCACTAAAGACATAAAAATTAAACCTAAATGAAGTGGCACACAAAGAGGAACACAAAGGCCATAACTAATGTAACCTACAAAGTGATGGGTCCCAAGTTAGAATCATCTTCATCTTCCACATAATCCTCATCAACAAGATCATCGTCTGCTTCATCTTCATCTTCTTCTGTGGCTTCAACCTCTTCATCCTTTGCGTCCTATACATCATCTACTTCATGTTGCTCCTCATTTCCCTCCTCAGAGATTAATATATGGATGACCTCTTTCTCTTCAACCTTTGAAGTGCTTCCACCTTTCATCACATATGTCTCCACATCTATGATTATTGGGCGTACACGCCGAGGCGGTGGGTTGGGGGTTGACGCCTGCGATTCAGCTGAATCAGCGATACCTGCACGTGTACTTCTAATCTCAAGTACCATTATCCAATTGCAGAAACGTTTTAAAGTCTTTGCATTTTAACATGATGGTTACAAGCTAATAACAACATATTGCCACAAGTTTGTGATGAAACCTTATCAATACCTTAACATTTTCCTTCCCCAACATTTTAGCATAAATTGAATTCAAACATAAAAAAGTAACAGTACAAAAATAAACACAACGAATCTCATGAGATAAAATACCCACTACTGAGATTGTACATCAGCTGGAACCGTCTCCCCCATTAAGCTATTGTACATTTTGGTATGTATTAAATCGCTCAATCGCTTCCTCAAGTGTGTTAACAGCAACGTGACAAGCACTCAAGTAACAATGCTCTTGTTCTAACGCCTCTTCCCAAGATTGATAAATGTGAGGCACCCGACCAACAAAAACTACATAATACCTTTTCATCTGTAATGGTCGGTGAGAGGAGTTAAAATTTCTATGGTATTTATTATAGGTATAAATATTTAGGAAAATACTAATATATTATAAAGTAAAACACATAATTAAAGTTGAGAGAGGTAGACAGGGACAAATATGCTTTGAAGGAGACATTGGCCAATATTTTGATTTATCTAACATGTAGGAAGACTTTCCACATAACTCACATTAACGGTGATGTGCTTCCCAGAGGGATGTTGCAATGGCATCGCGATATTGACATGCAATTTCACATTCAACCCTTGTTTGTGATCCTTGAATTTAATTCTCAGTCAGATGGTTATAATTGCCACTCTTCAACTACTGGGTCTTCATCGCGATGTGTGTGTATGAAAATATGCAATACACAACACGCGACTACAATCTTTGTTTGAGTCATAATCGAATATTTGGCTTGTACATTAAGGATTGGGAAGCATTATTTGAAGGCACCAATGGTGCATTCAATGACACTCCGCAGCTATGAGTGAGATTGGTTAAATAATTCCTTGGAGTCCAATGAGGGGGGGGGGGAGCTATTAAAATCACCTAATTGGTAGCAAACTCGGCGGTATGGTTCAATGAAATCAAGCATGTTGGCATAACCCCCATCGACGAGGTAGTATTTTCCAGCTGGGACAGCAAGCTTGGTTTTGCTCACGTGTTATTGTGTGAGCTAGAACTCTCAAGTCTGCAGCGGAGCCCTCCCAACCAGTATAGACGTATTGGAACCTCATGTCCATTGAGATGGCTGTCAACACGTTTTGCACACAAAAATTCTTACGATTGCAGTATCGTGTTTGGTCCCGTTTAGGAACAAATGTTGGAATATAGGTCCCGTCGATCGCTCCTATACAGTTCTATAAATTCTAACAATTTTCTTATTATGAATGGTTCCATTTAAAGCCAAGTAAGGATTGGAAGATGATACGAATAATTTTACCTTAAAATCAGGATAGTAGTGTGTATTGTGTTGTATCTCCAGTGGAGTTGCACCCGTTGGCAGCTCGACGATGTCCTGATAGAGTTGTAATAGAGTGTCTAAAACTTCATTAAACTAGTGATTTATTGTCACACAAGAATGTTGGAACCTATTTTGGGTTAGGCGATTCCTCGCGTGGTGCGATAAAGTCAGCATAAATATCGCAATTTGTTCTTCCACCAGTATGTGTCTAGTGTTATTTAGCAAACCCCTGTCTCCAAGGTTGAACATAAATCAAGGAAGACAGTGGTGCACATTTGAAATAAGTAGAAAGGATTACGTCCATGGCCAGTGATCGTTTCCTGAACGAATGCTTGAAATGTAAGTATGGATGTGTGCACTCGTACTCTATTTCCTCTCAGTAACCTAACATAGTAGCACACAACAAGCATTATTAGCCCACCGACATTCATAATTTTGGTCTCTAAATCTCAGTCGATAGCATCCATTATTGGTAACGCAACCACACAGTTTGAGATATAAGGAGATAGTTACTACTAAAGTAGAAATTAAAACATTGAGAAAAACAGTAGAACCCACTTGTCTACAACACCCAAAATCAATGCAATAACGTCATCATGAGAACATCCCTTTGAGGAAGGTCAACCTGTGACTGGGATCCGGGGGTAAAAAAGTTTCTGCAAGTGGTTTGTCGATAAGTCGATAACAGATAGTAATGTTTTCAAACTCCATAATCAGGTTCACTTGCATGAACTGGATAATTATGGGCATCCATAGCGAGGTTAATGGTGGCATGTTCCTCAACAGCAGAAGTTCTTCGGTGTAACTCTCAATAGATCCGACAATTGATTCTCTCTCACTTATCTCTCCACGTGAGATAGAGGCACCATCATGACCTGCACGTGAGTGCCTGGGTGGATGCGGATTACTCTCCATAGTGAAGGGCGACCCTTCATCGTGTTCTTCTAAATCTCTAACACCCGAGAATTGACAGCCATGACCTCCGGGTATGGGACTGAGGGATCACCCAATCTAGTGGTCTCTTGGGAATACTGAGTATTAATGTCATCAATATGGAATTGGCATCTACCATCTGCTATACTGTTAGAAAATATGAGGGAGAGACTATCCCAATCTTGAAGGTGTTTAGTACGACATAATTTGGCCCATGGATGAGCCTGTATAATTTCTTTTTTACCAATATTACGAAATATGTTTTATAAAACGATATTACAATTTAAACAAAAAAAAAATTACGATTTTCAATTCGTAGTTATTACCGCCTCGTAGCCAAGCCACACTTCTAGTTCATTTGTCACCCTTCGTAGCTCATGGTCCATCACAAACTCGCTTTGCTTTAGAAGTTCCTTAGTAGCAGAGTAGCGCTTCTTAATCACTCACAGACGATTGTACATATATATCTTTTTCAGTCACACCCCTAGCTGGAACTCGGGCCAGCCTGTTGATGGAAGGTGCCATCTTTGCAAAGAATCCTTCTTCCACTTTGAGTTTAGAGGATAATTTCGGCGATCAGGAGCTCTTCTAGCCCATACGTCCATGAATTTTTTTTTTATCACCACATTTTGGTCTAAGGGGTAGAGTGCCCACACCGCTGGACGAGGCCATATATATCCTACATGTTCTGAAAGTAATTGCCTCAACTACGAATTAGTTTCTATAATCTTTATGAGTAATCAACCAATAGAAGGTTGGAAATTAGGTTAGAATAGAACATAAAACCGAGATAACCAGCAAAAATGGCAAGCAAATGACAAATAATTAATTTACACTTAAAGGCTATAAAAACCTTGAAAAGAATAAAAAACTGGTAAGAGAGATATAATACATCTTACCTCACCGTATCTCTCGAAGGAAAGTTTGCGATTACATCGATTGATCTCTGCAAGATAGAAATATGTTACAATAAAATGCGCAACTAATAATCATATTTATTTGTAATGATAAAATGAAAGTCAATAATCATTTTCAGTTTACAGAAATCTCCAAACTTCTTAGTTTTCAACAATAGAGGGATTTGCTTCATCTGATATGGGTCAACGTAGGCATCTGTTGATCATTTTCTATTTGAACCTCATGAAATATGATTCATTACGAATATTCCGCTCTATTATTTTTTGTATAGAAAGATGGGCTTTCTATGATTAATATTTGCATTCAAAGCCCATTAAGATTTCAAGAATTAGAAACAACTGTGGTATAGAAGTTGTTGTAGTTGGTGTCCTTAACTAAAACATTTGTTGCCAAATTATTGAGATGAAGGAAACTGCTAACATAGAGAAATATTCATATATTTCTATAAATTCAGAGAACTTTAAAAAAAAAAATTTAATAGTGGCCGTTTTTGAGAAATAAGCAAGTGCCATCAGAATAATATTATCGCTCAAGTTTCCAATATACATGGTTTCAAAAATCGGTATTGGCCATTGGGTCAGAATCCCAAAACCTGGTCCAGATGGGTGTATTGGATCGGCCGATACTAAAGTAAAAGATTCTAGGCTTAAAATTGAAAAAAATAATTATAAAACATTGAATAAATGAAAAAAAATGAATTTACATGATACCACTAAATTTAGATGATATTTGACCGTGTTGACTAAAATGATTGAGATAGTTTTTGTGCAAATCTTAGAAAGCACCTTTCACTAAGCTTTGAGTACTCGCACCTCACATCTAATCATACCTTTCACTAAGTTTTGAGTGGCAGCTTTCCTAAGGCCGACCATTTCTGTATATGGGCTTCTTCGGGCAAAAAACTTTATTTAGTGGGGATAAAACGCAAAGAAAATATAGTAATTGGGGTCTCGCCGATTTGGATCGTTTGGGTCAAAATCGATGCAGATCACAACAGTTCCAAAGCATAAATTTGAGGATCTCGTAAAAAATTGGCAGTCTAAAACAAACCTCAATCATCAAATATTATATGGCTCAGATCACAACAACATACTAGATTAAATGCAACATACTAGATTAAATGAAACCCCTTGAAGTCAATTAGAAAACAAACTATTGGTTCCCTTGTACGTGTGTTAGATCATCCCACAAATCGCTAAAAGTTATCAGGGAAGGAGTCTCAAGATTAACAAACGACATTTTATACATCCCAAACAATCCAACGAACTAGGCAAAACTCGACAAGCATAAGCTGTTTTTTTTTTTTTTTTTTTTTTTTTTTTTTTGCATAAAACTCCAATTAACCGACATAAATAAAATCCAATGATTTCCCAATTAACCGACAAATAAAATCCAATGAATTCCTCTTTACTAATATTAAAAAAATTAAGCATATTCCTGTTAAAAAAAATACTAAAACTTATCTAATCTCAAAAGATAAATCTGCCGATGTGTGTGACGATATGACCCATATATGCTGATATTAAAACGTTGTACTCACGTTGTCGGGGATTTGAGCGTAAGGAGAAGATGACCCAATGTTTGCATTTATACACTCAAATATGAACAATAAAATCAATATGGGGAATCAAATTCTGCAAGTAAATCATGAAATTGTTAAATGTATGAGATTCGCATCGCCATTCTCCAACGAAGAAGAACCATTTCCGTGTATTTGGATTGCTTGATAGGTTCACAGGAGTTCTAGCGATGCAGAGATTCGATACACTTCTTTTTTATATTACAAGTAGTTTGCGTCTGCGCTTATTTTTCTTGTTTACAGGTTGTTTGTGTTGGGAGACCACCAGTGAAGGGTAGGGATTAATCCGGTGGGGAAGTCGCTCCACAAAGTAAACTTCAAGTGGTTACGCGAGCTGGTCAGGTACCTACTTTCAAAAACAGGAGACCTGAGTTCGAATCCCTCCAGAGTGTGCATGTGCCCCTAGGATTAGGGTGATCTAAGAGGCCCGGATACCCAGTGTGACAGCCCGGATTTCCTCACCCGAAAATCCGTGTCATCAGAATCATACTCTGGATGATCCCCGGGACAAATCATAAAGTGTCTGCTCGTATAGCGAAAACCAAGCAGACATTGTCCAGTAGTGGTAGGTCGAGCCATCTAATCAGACATTTAATATAAAGAACACAATAAATAAAACATGTAATTCTATCTATTAAAAGAAGAACCATTGGTGATGGACATCCATCACCCAAACAATGGTTCCTGATAGTGGTTCCAATAGAATGTATAAAAACACGAAAATACAACATCTATAGTAATATATACATATAGAAAGTGGCCACCAGGCACACAATAATCCGGAATATCAAAATACAAAATGTCAGACTCAAATACCTGTACTACGGTAGAACTCGTCACCGAATGTCCGCTCTCGCCCTGGCCTCCCTGGTCAGTCGGTAATCAGGATCGCTCTTCGTGCCGAGAGCTACAGCCTCAGAACCTAAAAGTAATTTAAAACAAGGTGAGCTACATCATAGCTCAATAGAAGAATTTCAACTAAAATGAATTGAATATGCAGATCATGCTATCTCAAAATAGAAATCAAATCAAAACGTACAATCATGACAAATCAAATCAAGTACTAAGTTTTTTTAGAACAAGAAATCAGATGTTATGCAAGTATATGATCAGAGAACTTAAATTGTGTATATTTAACTGAAGAAACTCCCATGACTATATAGCACGGAGTAAACAGGAATATTCCGATAGGAAATCCCAACCAATCGTCGTTCACATGAACAATTTTGAATTGCAACAATGCCTCATCCATGGAGTGCAATTATGTCGAGGGATTATAAACAGACGCACAAGTGTGTCAGGCATCGGATATACCGCCTTTTCGGTGGGAATCATTTGGTTAAATCATCAAATCACATACACATAGACCTCACAGATCAGATAACAGAAATCAGAAGCAGGTTTCAATAAGCAAATCAAGAAACAGAAATCAGAGATAGCAGAAATTTATGATATGCTTACATGCTTGTTAAAAACAGAAATCAGGGCACATATATGAAATAAACATGAAATCATACTCAAAAACAGTTTAGGTTGGTTTTCCCCTACCTCAGGTCACACTTCTTTTTAAGTAAATCCAAAGCCTTTCAAAAAGTCAGGTTTTGATCCTAGACCATGAACACAGCATTCTACATGTCAGGAATGTCGGGATATGAACTGGCACAGTGTCCAGTAGTATTCAACTCACAAAATTAACACAGGCCAAAAACAGGGGTGATTGATCGATCACCACTCTTATTGATCAATCAATCCTTCTTGTTGATCGATCAATAACCTCATTGATCGATCAATACCCTCTTAGTTTTCATCCAGGAACATAGTCAATTGATCGATCAATAGCCCTTATTGATCGATCACAACTCATCATTGATCGATCAATACACTTATTGATCGATCAATAACCTCTTCCCTCTTCACTTCTAACACAGCTAAAATTGATCGATCATCACTTTGGTTGATCGATCAATGCCTCTTGTTGATTGATCAATAGCCTCTATTGATCGCTATTGATCGATCAATAACCTAAATTTCAAATTTCTCACCTTCTGTTCACATTTAATATTTATACAGATTGATCGATCAATGCCTTCATTGATCGATCAATACACTCCAGTGACGATCAATACCTTTGTTGATCGATCACCAATTGTCATTGATCGATCACTCTCTTGTTGATCGATCAATACCCAGGATTGATCGATCAATGCTCTTCGAGCACTGAACTTCCAGAATTTTCAAGCTTCTGTTCACTTTTTTGTCCTATATAGATTGATCGATCAATGTCTTCATTGATCGATCACCACCAGTCATTGACTGATCCATCTTGTCATTGATCAATCAATAATGACAGAACTTCTGTCATTAATGGAGGTCATCCACCTCCCTATTTTTATCCCATTTTCATTAATGGTTACCAACAACCATTAACACACAATCAATACACATATATGGGTCTCTCATTTGCCCCGATTTAAAGACATAAACTCACCTTTATCTAGGCCCTCTCGGGGTTTCGACAAATCTATCCGAACGAGGGTTTCGAATCCAGAACTTGGGCTTTGTCACCCCCTCTACTTGGAACCAATAATCTGTGGCTCCGCTTCCACACGTAGCGAAGGTACGCCTTTTTAACCAATCAGAGACAACGTATCAACGTTGATTCTTTACACTCAAGGATTACGTAAATACTAACCTAGGTGTTCTCGGCTCGTGTTTCTTCAAGGACCAACAAAACTCTCAACCTAATCTAGGGTTTACAGAAGTAAAGAGAAGAAGATGAAGGAGAATGGACTCCCAGATCCCCTTTTCTTCTCTTAAAAGCTAATAAACAGATATTTCTGTTTTTCCTAAGCTTATATTCCGGTGTGGAGCACGAACACGGTCGATGCGGCGTAGCACGCCGTCTCGACGTCTTACATGACTCAGATTTAAGTGAGAATTTGCACGTGAACTCACTTAGTCACAGGCGAATATCATTTCAAACAATATCATTTACTAAATTTTTAATTCGTCTCGATTTTTGTGCCGGGCACGTACATCGATACAGTCAGGTTCTTGTTCAAAATTTTCGGGCTATTACACCCAGATTAAAAAAAAAAAAAGTCGCTCGATCCAAGTATGGCGTATTCAATTTCCAACCGATGAAATGGGGCCACAAAAGCGTCGTTGCGAATTCTGCCTGTAATTTTGGGATTTTACTTAAGATTTGCTCCTAAGTCATCTATTTTACAAGGAATCTTGCAGTTTAAAGCCACACTTTACCACGAGATAGCAACCACAAAGTGGAATCTCCTAGTAAAAAATCCATTTGCGGTGCAAATCCCACCCTTTACGCTGAAGCGAACGCAGCCATAGTCTATAGTTCGCACTATGGGACCTCATCTTGTATTTCTAGTGTTAACTTATTCATAACCAATGCCAACAAATAAGGACTCATAGCAAACGCTTAATGCAGACCAATTTTGAAAAAAAACTTAATTGACTTTTTATAGGTATCATGATGTCCTCATGTGCACCTCTCTTCTCCAGCCTACATGGGACTAAATGCTTATTAAGGTTTCAATTTTATTTCAACTGAGGGTTAACATCGCACCCCAATAGTCCATTACTTAACCGTGGGTTGGACCCGAGAGTTCCAACTCTAGGATAAAGTTATTTGGTTCATTACTCTAAATGAGTGTGTCCGAGTATCTTCAGCAAGGATAGCCAAATTTGAATAGTTAAACACCTTTTTAGCTATCATTTTCTATTTTAAGTATTGCTTTTTCAATGCACACTCTAGCAAATTCTTTATTTTAGCTACTCTTTTTTTTGAAATACTATTATTCATTCTTATTTTATTATATCTTTACCAACACTCAAATTTTCAAATATTCACTGTTTCTAATAGTCATATTTCTCCAACGATCGTATGTTTCCAACGGTCATATTTCTCTAACAGCTGCTATTCACTGAAATCGGCTATATTTTTCTAACGGTCATATTTCTCCAACAGTCGTATTTTTTCGATAGTCATATTCTTAAACGGCTAGAATTTTATAATAGCTATTATTTCTCCAATGGTTATATTCTCTCATTTAAAAATAAGGTCTCTTGACTATAATAGTAGGCAAATCTATTGTGAATTTTATTACATAAAAAATTAGCTATTTTTTAATAATTTTTTATATCTTTTCTCTATATTATTCATTCTTCACTTTCGCTCAAATGTCTAACGACCTTATCTACAAAATATTGGCTAAAGACTCCTACTTCGAGGATGAGTTGCAATCCTCTATCGTAATTGTTGTGGGACAAAATAATTGGAGGATCAAAGAGAATACAAAGCACGCCGTGATTCTCTTCTGGGACGTGTGTTGATCGATCGTGATTCTATGCAAGGCTACCAACAGCTATTTCAAAACTATTTTGCTGATTCACCAGTATATCCTCTAAAATTATTTCGAAGGAGGTTTCGTATGAATCGTTCTCTTTTCCTTCGTATTCACTCTACGATAGAAGCTCACGATTCATACTTTGTCCAAACAAGAAATTTTACTGAAACTCTCGGTTTATCTTCCCTTCAAAAGATGATAGTTGTACTTAGAATGCTCGCTTATGAAGTAATGGCCGACTATGTAGACAAGTATATGAGGATTGGAGAATCCACCACAATTGAGTCTCTAAAATGTTTTGCTACAGCAATAGTTTTAATTTTTTCAGATAGGTACTTGAGGTCATCAAATAACAACGATGTTGCTAGATTGCTAGAAGTTAGCGAACGACGTGACTTTTCGGGGATGTTGGGCAGCATCAATTGCATGCATTGAAAGTGGAAGATTTTTCTAGTTTGGTTGAAAGAACAATTTTCTGGTCATAGTCATGACGCAACGATAATTTTAGAAGGAACCGCTTCATATGGTCTATGGATATGGCATGGTCGGTTTGGGCTTCCTGATTCACACAATGACATCAATGTTTTGGAATGTTCTTTCGTATCTTCTGCACTTGTTGAATAAGATATTTTTCTTACCAATTACTCAATAAATGGTCATAACTATATAGTAGGAATTTACCTCGCCGACAGTATATATCCACGGTAGTCAATCTTTGTGAAGACAATTTCACATCCACAAGGAAGAAAGGCAAAATATTTTGCTACATCCCAAGAATAAGCAAGAAAGGATGTTAAACGTGCATTCAGAGTGCTTCAAGCACGATTCGCAATAGTGAGTGGACCTGCTCGTGGATGAAACCGCCAGACGCTCAAACTCATTATGAAACATGCATAATATTACATGACATGATCACTGAAGATGAAAAAATAGTGGCGATGCCTTTGACATCAACTATGAACAAGTCGAAGACATTCCTAATATTCAAGTACCTTGCTAGCGTACTCCTGAATTTATGCAATTCATTCAAAGGCATCTGAGTATTCGAGATAGCCAAACTCATTCTTAGCTGCAATCGAATCTCATCGAACACTTGTGGAAAATGCATGGCCAAAATTAATTTCATATCAAGCTATGTTACAATAGTTTAGCTTCTGATTATTTCATATAAATATACTGAAACATAATTTAAAAATTAATATTTTAAATAAAACATATTTATCCCTGCGAGTTTCAATGATTTCCATTTGTCATATACGTACATACTCTCTTTGGATTTCAGATAAGCCACTTGTATCCATCAAAATAATTTTGTCCTCCTCAAATTGAATCTTCACCTTCTCTCAAGCATCCACTCTTCTCATAAATTCCAATTTTTTCTCACTGATTTTTTGTGCTCTTTCATTCATCTGGGTTAGTAACCTCACCAAACCTTTTTCATCGGCATTGACATTTTTCTTTTATTTATGCAATCTTTCTTTTACAGCCTTTCTTTCCACGGGTCTCTCCAAGTCTACAAAGTTACTGGTGTCGTTACTATCATCTCCTAGATTCATCGAAGGTAGAGTAGAAGACAACGATCTCCTAGCAAACAACGTCCTATTCAAACTTTCCTTCTCTTCAAGCCACTTTGGACATTCTTTCAATATAATCCAGCAATGTTCAAACTGAAAATAGGCTTTATTCTCCACCTTATATAACTATCTTTTACCCGAGCGATCTACAAAATTAAGGGATACAACATGAGTATAGAAAACAAGGTTCACAGGTAATGTAGATTTACAATGTTCGAACTGAAAGTGAAATTATATACCTTGTCTGATCCAGTCAAACTACTTTGATGCACTGACTCGGTTTGTGCCAAGCATCCACAAAATTTATTTACTGCCTTTTGAATTATACTCCAGTGGTTAGTTAGAAATACATGATTTCGTATGATAATTAAGGTCATATTGGCATTGTTGTTATCATAAATCCTAGACCAATAAGCATTCTATGATTGCTCAGTTCCTTATAGTATATTTGTAGTAATATTTACCCACACATCTACCAAGAAAAGATCTTCATCATTGTTGAAACTTTAACCTCGCACTTTTTAAGTGCTACAGTGAACTTTAACTTGCGATTCAGATGTTTCATCAATTGGGTTGGAAATCCCATTGATTCATTATCAAAGTAGGACACCTCATTCAGGAGATCTATGAAAGTCGCGTTACCTTGCATTTGATAATTCTTTCGACGAAACTGAAGAAAATAAATAAAACTTATTTGGTAATTGATCAGTCACAAATTTTACTACTTTGATACCCTCAACTGAGTACTGTTAGTCTACAATTTGCTATTAACAACCTTGTGATTGTGGATATTTAGATCAGCTGACAGAAGAAGGAAAAAACACAAATCTATGTCAAAAAGGAGTTTGAAAGCATAGAAGCAAAGATCGCAAGTCAGAAGAGCAAAATCATAGTTGAAATTCCAGTCTACGAGAGAACGAAAAGGCATCGTAAGTCCTACGAATCAGTTGAAAGAACAAAAGACATAATCAAAAGTCAGAACCAGAGAAAGTACAACAATGCAGCATTGCAATTGAGCAAAAGATACGATTGACTTCAAATTGGTGTACGAGAGCTTGCAAAGAAGATAAGAGAAGACTAAGAGAGATCGAGGAAGCTTACGAACGATCGAAGGAAGAATCGTATAAAGAACACTGAAGGAAATGCAAAATCGTATCCACGATTTTAGAAATTGAAGCTATACGATTTAAGCCTGAAGACACAAGTGAGAGTGCAGAGCCATGCAAAATCGTAAAGCACATGAAGAATCTATGCACTCCACAAGTCAAGGAAGTCCTGTGAGATCTGCTACTGCTGAATATCAAGAAAGAATATCGTCCACAAGTCTAAAATTTTAAATAAAAAAAGATATGTATTAGGTAGTTTAGTTTTAGAAAGTTTACTGAGAATAGAGTCCTATAATTTTATAACGGCCTCTTATGAATCTATAAATAAGAAAGTCTTGCATCCAGAATAATCATCCAAGGAGTTTCGATCTTAATTGACAACAAACATTGAAGAGGCCGAAAGATCAACATAGTGTAGTTTTTATTTTCAACAATTTAAATTTTTATCTTTTAATTCTAGTTTTTAATTTCAGTCGTTTAAATTTCTGTATTTAGTTTATCTAAAGAATTCTCAATTTTAATTGATGACTAAAATCTGGAATACTGAAGATCTAGAGTAGAATAAATTTACTTTCAACAATTTTAAATTCAGCATCTGTAATTATTTTCGATTCAGTAGAATAAAAAGTAGCTAATTTCTTTTATATGTTTAGGAACCCGACATCAAAGATTGAGTGTGAATAGTTAAGAATTTTTTAGTTTTCTGAATTCGGAATTGTGATTGATTAACGAATATGACTTTTAAAACTTGTCTGAGTTTTGAAAGGTTTTCACGATTTCTATAATTTTTCTCTTTGTTGTCATTGTTGTCCTAAGATTGAGATCACTAGACTCCCATCACCCGACTATGTTGTCATTGTTGCCTTAGTTTCGCTAACGATATTCATGCTAGAAAGGTTTATGTTGCCGTCGTGTCTTAAATCGATCTTTTATTCTTCTTATGTTGTCATTGTTGCCTTAAGATAAACACATAAAATTCAGAGAACGAAGTTATAATTAATTAGAATTACAAAAATTTGTGATAAGAAACTGAACTTTGTCATTAAAATACTTTTATTTCAATCCAATACTTTAGTTTTAAACAAAAATCATTTTTTATTCTTTAAAGGCAAATAGAGATTTTAGAAATGCTCCTTCCTTGTGGGATCGATACCTAATACACGTACTACAATTTCATTGTGTGCTTGCAATAGGATAAGACAAGATATAGTAACAGTGCTACCAATAATATACCAACACTCAAATTTATACATGAAGATAAAAAGTGTCACCTACAGGTATAATTGATATGGGGGTTTTTCAGGTTGAATTCATATAGCACATCAATTGAATTCATACAACACATCATTTAAAAATTATAAATAAGCAATCATATATTGAATTCATATAGCACGTCAATACTACTTGCTAAGACTTCTTGATACCTTGTGGATCTGCTTTTCAATTTCACTCATCTGATTTCATAAAAAATATGCTAGGGGAAGAAGATCAAACCAAATTCCTCAATTTAGGAACTTATATTCCTAAATAATTACAGTAAGGTAAGGTTACCCCAGAGGTCTATCTCTTCAATTATTCAGGGTCTAATTCAAGTACTTCAAATTCAACTTTGAATCTAATTTCATTTCAAATCTCGTTTCAAATCCTAATTCAATTTCAGGTTCCAATCCAATTTCGAGTCTCGTAAATCAGGCCAAATGGGGCCTTATTTACAATTAGATTAGGTCCTTAAGAGTTCTCCACAATTTCGATGTGGGTGCTTCTAGGTTTCAGTGGGGTGCCCATAGAAATATTTCACTAAGCCTCAAGTATGGACATCATGGAGGGTCAGTGATCATTCACAAAAAATACATGTTTTGATACCGTATACAAAGCCTTATTAGTTCAAATTAAGGTACTAATGCAATATCTTGAGTTATTCTTAAGTCTTAACAGGTGAATAATCTTTGATGAGAAATATGTGGAGAATGACCTAAAATAATACTTGAGGATGAGATCCAACGGTACCAAAGTGATCTAGAGTCTAAGATGATCAAAAGCTAAGGATGTACTATGACCCAGAAGAGAAAATATTAAAGAGAAAAGAAGAGTCAAAGATCTTAGCCTTTGAAGGATACCACATGATTGCATAGCTCACGATGGATTGTGAGGATCGGGATTGAAGAGGAGTAAGGTCATGATTGATCGTGACCTTGAAAAATTGCAAGAGAAGCAAAAGTATGGACTCTAGAGAAGAAAGTCCAATCAATCGTGATTTGCGATTGCATGAAATTATAGCCACAATTGATTATGACCAGAAATAAATAAAATATACAGTTTTCAGAGAAAAAAGCCTTTGCAATCGTGAATCACGATTGCAAAAGAGTGAGTCATGATTGATCGTGGCCTGGGAAAAGAAGTCTCGTGAAGAATCATGATTGATCAGGAAGAATCACAATTGATCGTGAAAAATCACGATTGATCAGGAAGAGTCACGATTGATCATGAATAATTATGATTATTTACAGCGACAAAGATTGGGTCAGATCTTCCTATCTATAGGTCAGTTTCGTGCACATGATATATCGTTGGAAAGCTAACGCAAGCACTATAATATTTCGTAACTATGACAATCATTGATTCTTCGCCGACTGATTCTAGCGTGGGTGATTATGAGAAACTAAAACCAGAAGAATCAAGCCTAAAAACCCACTAAAAAGTACTAGAGGAAAACAAAACCCATGATCTCATCAAATTATTTTACTCAACAAACCTCAAATTTGCTCATGTAGTCCCCTGATTTTCCAGTAATGATACTAAAATAATCCAAATTCAAAATAGTTAAGAAAACTCCCTTCTTAAATTTGCTCATATTGCTATCCACTAATTTTCTTGCAATTTTAAGATTTTTTCTTTTTGTTTCAAGAGGAGAAGATGAACAAGAAAAAAAAAAAGATGAAAGAACACACTGATTTTTCATTGTCTAATCATCAGATTTTATAAAAAAATAGAGGAAGAAAAAAATCACTCAAATACTTGGAACAAAACTATAGCAAAGTTAGGTTTGGCAAGAGAGGGAGAGGGAGGGGGAGAGAAAGAAGGAGAGAGATATATGCAAGTAATAAAACCCCAAAAAATAATAATAAAAGAGTAGTGAATGCTACAGTACTCGCTATCTATAACAAGCATTATAACACCTTGCTATTTTGGTGCATAGGATGGCGTATTTGTTGGAGTGCCCATTCTTTCGTTCATTCGCTAAAATAGTGATTCCAAGATAAATGTCGCATCTGCTGGAGATGCTCTCATGAGGGGTAACACTACAACTATCATCGAACGGCTTGGATTGGGTTTTGGACCTAATTTGAGTAAAAGAAAACTGACTCAAATATATTTTTAACTTTTAAATATTTTAAAGGGATATTTTGGTATTTTAGCGGCTTTAAAATTTGTCAATTCTATTTGATGTGACAGTTTATGTATAACGATAAAGTTAAGAATATTTGGCTATGGTATACTGAATTGGATAGTTAGCGACTTAGATAGTAAAGAGGGGGATTTTGTGAGCTTGAAAAGTAAACGAGGAAAACTATGATTTTTGACAGTTAGAAGAGGGATCTTGCAAAATATCCATAAAGAAAAAGTGAGGGTGCGTAGGTGTGCAATGTTCTCAATCTGCACACGAAACCTAAGATCCCGTGCCATTTGACAGGTGATGGTGGGTTATATCATATTCTCTAAGAGCTTGTTTGGATAGGAGAAAAAGAAAAGATATAGATAAAAAGGAAAGAAAATACTCTCTAAAGTGCCCATGTTTGACAATAAAATTAGGGAATTGAAAATGAAAACGAAAATATGTTATTTTCTCCCGCCTCGAAAACCTCTAAATCCGACTAGAATAGGGGTGGGAAGATGACATGTCACACGTTCCTCCTTTTACAATAAGCTCTCTCTCTCTCTCTCTCTCTTTCCGATTTCTCTCTCTACCAAATCTCTTTCTCTAAATTTCTGTCACCGAATCTCTCTCTCTCTCTCTCTCTCTCTCTCTCTCTCTCTCTCTCTACCGACCTATGTCAAGCATTCTTAATTTTTTATTTGGTGTGTGTAATGTACGCCTATAAAAATAAAGAGTTTCAGCGGCACTTATTATTAAGGTATTTTTTGGTAGCGGTAAGACTAATAGCGACAGTTTTTGGTAGCGACAGGATTAATAGTTGCAATTTTTTGTTAAAAAAGTTGCTGCTAATAATCTTATTTTTTGGATCGCCAAAGAAGGTACTCCCCTTTTATTTTTTATACCTTAGTAAACAATTCAAATGCCAAAAAATAATGAACTCCTACCGATTCAAAAAGGGCTAGAATCCATAGCATCTTCAAATCTATTTCCACCCTTTCGTGGAAAACATCCAAACAGAGCCTACCGATATTTCAGTCAAAGAATTACATGTATAAGACAACGCAAACTGTCCAATGGATGAGCTTCAATATTAGCCATTAAAAAGAAGATCAGTGACATGTATTAGAGTGCATAGATTTAGACAAAGAAGGATAGCCATTCGTGGGGTCATAACCAAAGCCTAGGATTGTATTATATTACAATAGTGCAACTAATATGTTAAAGTAGTGCAACGCGTACCAAAGTTAAATTGTGAACCAGTAGAACATGCAATTTAAAAAAAAAAAAACGGGAAAGGGGATGGAGTCATCACTAGAGCTACGCCAATGGAAGGAAGTTGGGGGCATAAGAGTTGACCCCAATTTCCTAATACGTAGCCTGAGATGCGCTGTATTCATCTTTTTCTTTGGAGAAAAGATATGCAGGCATAAAGATAAGGGAGCCATTACTTGCACACGCTTTTTAAGTGATTACATCGAATCGTACCAAATTTAAAAGAAAGACTTTTCAAGTTTGACGGCCTCTACTATGTGAAAACACCATCTAAGCCGTTTGATTTAAAGGCCATAATTTAAATATATAAATTGTAAAAGATTAGAATAAAATGTAATTTTCATCATTTGATTAAATGGAGGCAAAGATTATTATATAATTTAACAGTTGACTACAATAGATCATATGACAAGTATCATGTTTTGCTCCAATTTTATGTAACAGAGATCTATTAATCATGAACTTCATATCATAAGGCTCATATTGTATTTTTACATATCACTAAAATACCAAGTCTTTCTTTAAGCTTGGTGCAATCACTTGAAAAACGTGTGCAAGTAATGGCTCTCTAAAGCTAGTTCTATCCCAAACCGTCCAAACTCCCAAAATTAATGGGGACGGACTCAAAATTACATCTCAGCCTACTCGTAAGAGTGGGCCGGGGACAAAGAAAACTAATCTGACACCATTGGATCAACTGCAAATGATCCAACATTTATCATCCCGATCCAACGACTATCACTACAAAAAATAAGACTATTAGCAGCAGTTTTTTGCAGCTAAAAAGTGCCGCTATTAACAAAAAAATTATTAAGACTATTAGCGGCAGTTTTTTACAGCCAAAAAGCGCCGCTATTAACAAAAAAACTATTAGCGGCAGTTTTTTTTGTTAATAGCGACAGTTTATAGCTGTCGCTAATAGTCTTTATTTTGTAGCGCGTGCAGTTGATCAAACTGGCCATACATATATACATTTTTTTATCAGATCATTGGTCCAACAATCGATATCTCTTGAATTCAATGGCCAAGATTTATCACCACGATTGGGTAAATTTTGTGTGTGCAAGTAATGGCACCCAATATTACATCTCCAAACTGTTCAAGATGGCAGCCACCTGGGAAATGGAAGGCCTATATTTTCTAGTATTACTAACACAAGCCAAAGCCACCTTAGCCAATCTAACAAGGGGCCCTATGTCTAAGGGCACCTCAATTCTAGTGTCCAAAAGTTCACTAACTCTCAACTCTCTAATCAAAGGCAAAGCCCACTTAACAATAAGCCCTCCTTCACATCTCCTGCCACTCAATAACTCCAACAAAACCATACCAAACCCATAAACATCACTAGCTTTGCACACCCCACCTCCAACCCAAAACTCACCATCTAAGTACCCAAGAACACCTCTACTCTCTTTAGGAGACAAGAAAGAGAGCCCATAGTCACTAACCCTAGCACAAAGATTCAAATCAATCAAGATATTGGATGGTTTGATGGACCCATGCACCACGTGGGGCACCGTCCCCTCGTGCAAGTACTCGATGCCACGTGCGGCTTCCGCAGCGATCTTCACCCGGCGCACCCAATCTAAAACACCCACATGCTCATGAAGGTGGAAATCCAAGCTCTTCATGCCCACGAACTCCGATACTATAATTCTCTCCCCTGGGGCCTCGGAGTACCCGATTATCGGAACGATGTGAGGGTGGTGGACTAATGACAAACACTTGATCCTAGACGAAAACCCGGATCCCACATTTCTCAATACTAGGCACGGATCGATCCTTTTGACTGCGATTATGTGGCCACTCAATAATTCAGCCTTGTATATGGTCCCTAGGCCGCCCTTTCCGATAATTTGGCTAGGATTGAAGCCATCAGTGGCGGCATCGATATCTATCAAGGGGTAAGAGAGGGCACATAGTTTGATGGGAAGGACGGCGTCTTCCGATGACCCGACCGGTTTCTTCGTCGTACACATGATGATGAGGATGATGCCGAGGGCGATGAGCCCCGCGCAGAGGAGCGACATGATGATGTCGTAAGCGAGGTAGTGGAGAGTTCCACCATGGCTCATGTTAGAGAGACCTTGCTGACTTTGCTAGTTTGTGTTGTTTGTCGAGGAGGGAGGGAGGGGCTATAAAAGGGTAAAGGGTGACTTTTTTTTGTATAGAAAAAACAGTTGGTTGAGAATGAAAGGAGAAGTGAGAAAGAGACGGCATCAAGGATCACTTGTGGCCTACGTCTTTGAATTTTCTATATGTATATTTGGCCTACTGAGAGTGATGTTGGTTGGCCAGCTCTAAAAATCGGTTTGGCCCACCCACTGAGAGTGATGTATAGTGAACAATAACAAATCGGTTCAGTTAAATTTTGAAAACTCGAAACCGAAATCGAAGAAATTAAAATTGGTTCGGTTTTTTATTTTCATTTTAAAAAACATAATTTTTTTTTTTTTTTTTTTGGGGTTTTTTATCAAAAAAAATTATCTTTGATGAGGAGGACTACCTTTCTGGTAAAGTGATCCCTACGTCCATGCAACCGGTTGAAGTGCATGTACTTCTAATGCATGAAATTCCGTGTCCTTCAAGTGATCGCAGACGTGTGGAATATTGTACAGCGTGGGAGGGCCACCCATTGTAAACAAACTCTAAAAAACAATAATGGCATGTACAGAAAAGTTAATATCTTGGTCTTGGATCTTCCTACTCATTAATTGCCTAGTTATCTATTGAGGATGGTAGATCTACACCGTCCATCTGGCATGAATGTGATCGAGGCCGTCTAATGTAACAAAACCACCTGGATGAGCTACAGATAAAAAGTAACATTTCAATGGAAGCTAGGTATGAGCATTATATATATATATATATATATATATATGGAAAAGGTGTCCTTCATCCAAGGTTAAGGTTTCACGTGGAGCTCCACGTGGCACTTGATATATTGTTTTGATGCTATATGGAGCTTGGGTGCTTTACTTAGATCTTCTTTTAATTAATATTTTTTTTTTGAAAACTCATCTCCAATATGTGTGTTTTGAGTTGTAAAATGTAGACAATGGAAATTAAATATGTCAAACTTTGATTTGTGTTTTTGAAATTTATTATTTTAAAATTGATCTAAATTATTCACCCGTGCTACACGTGACACCCAAATAGTATTTTGAGTGTCACATAAACCTCCACGTGGACTTTGGAGGACGGAACAGCCCTCTCTCTCTCTCTCTCTCTCTCTCTCTCTCTCTCTCTCTATATATATATATATATATATATATATATATATATATATATATATATATAGTCCATATTACCAATACATACCAACATATCTGTTATATCGCTGACACATTGAATGTATCAGCGATACTCGATACATACCATCTCGATATCGATAGAACGATACGTGTCGGTTACCCGATACATACCATCATTACAAAAATAAGGTGTTTCAGTGGCACTTACTGTTCAGGCAATGTTTTGTAGCGGCAGGACTAACAGCGACAAGACTAATAACAACAGTTATTTTAACAAAAAATTGCCGCTAATAATCTTATTTTTTGTAATGCATACATCTGTCAAAGTTCTTATAAGTTCTTGGAGATTTATGTGGAAAGATCAACAATAAGGGTATGCCAAACAAAGTATAAAACACAATAATGCGTAAACCCTATCCCAACTGGAATTAGCTGCTTTTTGTGTCAATTTTTCAAACATAGTTGAATAAGGAGCCCTAAAAGTTAGGCCCAAGCACAGCCCAGGTACACATCAGGCTGGGTTCTAGGTCGTATAGACATCAGGTACAGGAGTACTATCCAAGCCCGTCGCTGGATAACCCAGCCCAAACGCGGCGCTATTAATTTCCTACATATTTATTATTTAAAAATTAAAATTAAAATTAATAAACAAGTTTATTTACCGATTTACAATTTCCGGTATAAATCATACGTGCATATCGGTGTTTACCAATTTAATACAAGGTTTATTTACCGATAATAGAGATTTCAGTTTCAAGCTTGTTGGACTTATCAAAAAACAAGTTTCAAGCTTGTTGGAGGGGAATGGTCGGGTCCTACCAAGCAGAACTAGATTTCCAATTCTACCCCTTTCGGTGCCCTTAGAGATCAGAGAATCTTGACTTTCTTGATTTTCACTTTTTATAGCAAAACGTACAGTCAAAATTCTCTTATTTCCAGGGGCAATGGATGGGATAAGACTAGAAATCCGATTCTACTTAGTAGGACATGACCATTGCCCTCTAGCTCCTTCTTGAAAAGGCATCCCAGCAGTTGAACCTAAAGTGAATTAGGCTAGAGTCATATGGCATCATCATCGGATCCCAAAGCATCCTTTCTGTGGATGGCTTGTTATAAGCTATCTTTTGCCAACTCTGGAAAACTTTATTAAGTGTGGCTATCAACCCCCTTCAAGACGCCTTCTATATTGGAATGACTCGATATATATTCATTAAGATATATATTCATTAAAAGTTCCTATTTAATCATCTTGGGTTTGGAAATCATTAATTACTTCGAAGATTAAATGTGAGAGGAGCACTACTTTCAACTCCTTTAGTGATGAATTAGGTTGTGTATGACATAATTCTTTACTAACTTCTCCCAAAGCAGAATTTATCTATTTTAATTGGTACTCATTCTTTTTTTTAATTTCCTACAAAGGAGGATTTATCTGTTTTAATAACCTCCCTGTTCTCTACTAACTCCCTATCAGAGCAAATAAAATATGCTCTAACAAGGAGTGAGTAAAATCTCTACTAACTCCATCCTCTTTGCTAACATCCTGTTATCTATTTTACAGGCTTCTTCCTATGTCATAGGCAGCCTTAGCCTATCTCCGAAGTACAACTAAAGGTAAAAGCCCCACCTCTACCTTGAAACCTATTTGCATTGCAACAATATCGCATATCAGGCAAGCGAGAAATAATTGAATCTTCAAATGCGAAGGTACTTATAAAAGGAACATCCGAATGAGAATTAGTAGTGATATCAAAAGCCAGTTTGAATGACACAATCTAAAAGATGAAGGCTTTGTTTGGCAACCCTTTTCTAAAATACACTTTCAAGTGCTGGAAAGCGGTATGTCTCAAATGTATTTTCTCAAAATGGCACATCACATATTGAAAATGGTGTTATGTGAGAAGCAACTTGAGGCAGCTTCTCAACACAATATCACTTTTCATCTAGAGGTAACCAAGTCTTAATTTAAATATGTTTTTCACTTAATATATTTATCGTGGAAAGTGCTTTCTGAAAAAGGATTGTCAAACACGGCCGAATATACTAAAGAAGTTAAAATGACTGTTCCAAGATGGAGCATAGATCTTAGTCTTGTTTCTTACTTTTGTGTAAAATGTTTGTATATTCTAGGGGTGTATTCGGTTCAGTTTGATCGGTTTTAAACCAAAATCACAAACCAAACCAGTCCTAATCGATTTTTAGATTTTCAAACCAAACCAAACCGTCCAAATCGATTTTTGGATTTTCAAACCAAACCAAACCAAACCGTCCAACTCTTAAACCAAACCAGCCCGATTCAATTTGGTTCAGTTTGATTTGATCGGTTTCAATTTTCCTATAAGTTCAACTTGCACATCAAAATTTTCTCAACTTCTCAACCGATTTTCCTATAAGTTCTACTTTACCGCTTTAGGATTTAGGAATAGGCTAAAGACAAGGGTAGGGTTTTATATAAAAATATGCATTTTATTTAAATGCCCTTTAAAATTAATGAAAACCCTCACCTATATATATATATATATATATATATATATATATATATATATATATATATATATATATATATATATATATATATAATTACTTACAAACTACATTCGATTTGGTTTCGGCTAGGGAAGGCTTGGAACCAAAATCAAACCATACTTTTCGATTTTCCTTTTTTCCGAATTAAACCCCAAACTGGTACTGTCCAAACCAGATCAAACCCGGCGGTTCGATTCGGTTTGGTCGGTTTGGTTCAAAATATGCACAGACCTAATATATTTCATTTTCTTGCTTACTGAAAATTTATTTTCATCAATATATATATATATATATATATATATATATATATATATATATATATATATATATATAAATAATAGAAGTTGAAAAAAAATTAATAAAATTTTTAAGCCTTATTTTCACTAATGGCGATTTAAAATTATAAGATCATATTATAATAAAGATTAAAAAATTTCTTAAAGAATTAATTGACAGGAAACAATTATAAAGTCTTCTAGGACTTTTAAATTATTAAAGAACTTATTTAAAAAATTTAGCACAAAAAAAATTCCTTTGTTAAATAAACTGAAAAAAGATATAAAATTTACTTGGATAAAATAAGATAAATTTCTTTTAGATCAAATTAAATAAGATATCTAAAAATGTATATATATATATATATATATATATATATATTTATTTATTTTTTATTTTTTTTATTTATATTTATTTATTAACCGGATTATTAGAATTGTTTGATTGGTCTAATCTTTAACTTGATCAGCCAGTCGTTGCGGCTGTCGTCTTCCACGTGAAAGATTGGTAAGGAGTAGGTACACGTAGTCATCATTCTGAACTATATAGGGGCATTGACGTCATGGACGGCTAAAAGATGCCTGTCAATTTCAAGGGTTTGATGGACGGCTAAGGAAGCATGTCAATTTCAAGAGTTTGATGGACGGCTAAGAAGATGCATGACAATGTACCAAATTTAATGAACAGTTCGGAAAGACCCCTTCACAGCCCTAAAGATACCTGACTTTAACTTTTAAATATCGGCCAATATGCTTCGGATTAAGCCTCATCCTATAAGATTTACACCTCCAATGCAGTAATTAAGGCGTCAAATATCGGCCCATATACGATTATACGGTCGACTAATAGGTATTAGATAACTACCAAAATTACCCTTTTGCATTTTCTTATATTTTTATTATTCTAAAATTTAAAAAAGTGCTTATCTATTTAAAAAATAATCAATTATTCGTAAATTATTTACAAAGGTCATGAATTTCTAAAAGACACACGAATTATTTAAAATTTGTGAAAATTTCATAATTAATTCTACTACAAAAAATAAGACTAGTAACGACAGTTTTTTGCCTCAAAAAATTGTCGCTATTAATAAAAATACTATTAAGACTATTAAGAAAGATCAAGAGAAAGAAATATTTAAAAAAAAGATATTAGGAGAGAGAGATTACGAAAGATAAAAGGGAACACCATCTTTGATGTACACAACAAGCACCAAATAATAAATTAGGGAGAGAGAGAAAGAGAGAGAGAGAGAGAGAGAGAGAGAGATTAGGACACAAGAGAGCTATGAGAGAGAGAGAGAGAGAGATTTGGTTTGTGGGAGAGATTCGGAGGGAGAGAGAGAGAGAGAGAGAGAGAGAGATTTTCTATTTTTTATTTTTTATATTTATATATATATTTAATTTTTTTAATTTTATTATTTTTTATCTTTATTTTTTTATATTTATATTTTTATTTAATTTATTTTTTATTTTTATTATTTTATTATTTTTATTTATTTTATTTTATTTTTTTCGCCAATTAATTTTATTTCAATTTATTCATCAAAAAATAAAGGAGAGAGACAAAGAAATCAATGAGAATAAGAGAGATATCGTGTGTGTGTGTGTGTATATATATATATAGAGAGAGAGAGAGAGAGAGAGAGAGAGAGAGAGAGAGAATGAGCTTAAGCTTGACTATCTTTTCAGTGACACAACTTTGTTGTCAAATCCATTATTTTTTTTCCTTTCCCCCCTGTTCAAACAGACCTTTAGTGGATGAGCAAAGCACCTAATAGTAGGGCTTCAATTAAACCGAGCCTAAGCTAGGGTCAGCTCTAAGTCGATGCTACCTTATAGAAAATGAGCTTAAGCTTGACTATATTCTTCAAACCTGAAACTTTGAGCTCGAGCCAAGTAAATTTCTTTATAAAATTTTGTTTTTATTAGTTGGTGGTTTTGTGATTGAAGATGGTGGTAATGGTAGTTGTTGAGATGGTGGTAGTTGTTGTTGTAGAGATGCAGATGATAGTTGTGTGTGATGGCAGTTGAGAAGGTGATTGGTGGCTTTGTATAGTTCTTCCGTGAGAGAGAATTGAACGTTTCAATGACTTCGAAGCATGGATCAAAATTTCGGCCAAAATTTGTTTCAGTTTCAGGCATGGCCAAAACAAAATCGAAATCCAAAATTTCAGTCCAATTTATATGGGGTCCAAAATTTTGGATTTCGGCCAAAATTTCAAGTTTCGATTTTGGTGCCAGAAACCGAAATTCAACCCAAAAGTTTGATCCTTGCTTCGGAGTGGTGAGAGCTTAAAACGAAAAAGAAAGAGATGAGAAGAGTGAAGAGAGAGACAGTCGCAGAGAGCTCGCAATTTCTGACCATAATTGACCCTCAATTTATTTATATATAAATGCGGAGATTAGGATTATTTAACACAATTACGATATTGTTGTTATAATCAACTCTTAGAATGAATTTAACAATATTTTATAAAGTTACTAAAAGTAAAATTAATACTTTATTATAATTTTATTATTCTTTACTATTATTATGTATATATGTGTATAAGATTATATAAAAAAAAATATATCGAGTTGAGCCGAGTTGAGTTTCAAGAAACCCAACTCGAGCTTGGTTCTATTGCTCAAGCTTTTAGAAAATGGGCTCAGCTCGGATCTTTGAGATGAGCGGACTGGCTTGACTTTTTTGCAGCCCTACCTAATAGCATCTCCATCTTTTTCTTAATTTGTGCATATTTTCTCGAAATGTCATGTCATCACATGCTAATAACTATGAACAGTTAACAAACCTTTTCTTTTTTCTTTCAAAGATTTAAAATGCGATATAATGAAAAAAAGTATTTTGATTGATCTTTTAATTAAGGTCCAAAAAATCATATATTTGAAACACCTAGGCTTCATATGGCATAACTCACTGTTAGCTCCTGCTACAATAGAGTTCACCTGTTTTAGTTAGTTCTCATGCTCTTTTCTAACTCCCTCCAAAAGAGGATTTACCTGTTCTAGCAACAACCTCCCTGCTCTTTACTAAGGTTGTGTATGACATAACTATCTGGTAGCCCATGTCATAGCAGAGCTCACCTATTTTAACAAGTTCTCATCCTCTTTGCTAACATCCTGCTATCTGCTTTAGTAGGTATCACTTCTCCTTGATAACTCCTTGCATAACAAGATTTACGTGTTCAAAAGTTCTATTCTCTTCTCTACTCCCTTTTTGTCAGTGTCAATTTTATTTACTCTGATAGGGAGTTAGTAGAGAGCAGGGAGGTTACTGTTAGAGCAGGTACATCCTCCTTTATAGGAAGTTAGAAAGAGAGCGGGAACCAACTAAAGCAGGTAAACTCTGGTGTGACAAGGGCTAGCAAAGAGCTATGTCATACGCAGCCTAACTCTCTATCATAGCAAATAAATCAGCTCTGACAAAGAGTGAGTAGAGAGGAGGGTAGAATTGCTGAATAGGTGAACTCTGTTGTAGGAGCCTGCTAAAACAGGTGAACTTTGCTATGACAAGGGCTAGCAGAAAGCTATGCCATACGCAGCCCTAATCTTTGCACTCTAATTTCATTATTTTATTTTTTTATCCTCTAATACTCTAATACCAATCATATTTCTTAGCTTTTAATAGTGACATTAAAGCTCATAATAGTGACATTAAAGCTCACAAATCCAATGAGAATGATCCTGTGGCTAAGACATGTTCCAATAATGGATAAATTGCCACTTAGACAATTTAGATTGATCACATATATGTGCCATGTGGCATATTCATTAACTTAACTCTCATTTATTGTTTTAGTATAGTAATAGATAACTACAATAAAATAAATAAATATAGTCTACTAACTCTTTTATGTATTGTACTTTAAAAAGAATTAATGTAATATATAAATTTGATATTATCTCAACAATATACAACAGAACTAAATATGATATTATCTTAATAATGTACAACACAATTAAATATACGTTGGGTCTAAGGCAGATTCGGGTCGAGTTGGGTATGGGTCTAAAATATAATAGACCAGACCCAACGCTAATATAACTTGGGTCAGGTCCGGGTCAGGTCTCCTCCAATGTATAGCAGGCCCATACCCAATTTTCGATTGGTTCCAACTGGTCAGTTCAAAATTTGGTCAAGATGGGTCGAGTCGGGTCGACCCAAACCATTTGTACCCCCTAATTGGGCCTGTTCTTCACTTGGAAGGTGCATGATGAAGCAAACCTTGAATTTGCATGTTCAATTCCTGCTTTTTAAAAAAAGGTTAAAACATACTAACCAAATTCAGACTTTTTGAAAAAAGTCGACGATAATGTGCAAGTTTTTGAAAAACGAATAAATTTATTTGCAAATGTAAAGAATTATTCACGACTTTCTTGAATTTATTAAAAAAAAATTCCAAATTCTTTTTAGGGAGCCATTACTTGCACTCGGAAACTTGGGTTGCACCGACGTTAAAGAAAGACTTGGTATTTTAGAGACATGTGATGATGAAAATACAATCTGAGCTGTCCGATTTGAAGTTCATGATCTAGAGATATTTAGCACATAAGATTGGATCAAAACTTGATCTTTATCATATGATTGATTGTAGTCAACTATTGAATTAGATAATAGCCTTTAACTACAGTTAATCACATGACGAATATTATGTTTCCTTAATCTTTTGCACCTAATATTTTTAAATCATGACCATTAAATCAAACGATTTAGATGGTGTTTTCAAATAATAGAGGTCACCACATTTACAAGTCTTTGTTTTAAATTCGGTGCAAGGGCCAAGTTAAGTAATGACTCCCTTGTTTTTACTGTCTCCATTTTTTTATTACTTTTAATTAATATATTTCTATAACTTTTCTTTTTAATCTTTCCGAAATTGAACCAATTCTTTGCCGATATATATATTATTTTCTTTATGTTTTTTTTTCCTTTTGAGAAGCCGGTACTATATGGTATATACCAATAATTTCAAATTATAAAACTTAATTTCGTTTAATTATGTAATTTTTCTTTTAATTGGGTAAGATAAATTTGGTTTAAATGTTTGAAATCTCGGATATACTAGTATTTACTGGTATAACTTATACTGGAAAATCTCGCCAATATAAATGAGAGTTACATAATAGCGGACGGTATATACCCAGTTGTCGATATAGCTATATATCGGCCCAGCTTGGCCAGGTACGTGTATATATCGGCCAGTATCTCGTGAGATTTTAAACCATGGGTAGACAACCCAAAAATGTTTTCAACTTTTCATGAGAGCACAATATAATTAGACATGAATCTTCTTGCAATCCGTAGACAATCTAGAGATGAGATACTGAAAAATGAATTATTTCAAATTTCATTATAAGTGGCACATAATAAAGGTATCATTATCGGGAATCGGTCCAACTTGGACCAATATGTATCGGCTGATACGGATACGGTATCGCCATTAATAAATCGGTCTCTTTTTTTCGGAAAAAAGTAAAAAGAACAAATAAAAATTTGAATTCGTATCGGTCAGTATCGGCCAATACATGTATTAGGGTAGTATTGTTAGGAGTTCAAGAAGACAATGAACTCCCTATCACGGTGAATATGGCAAAATAAAAAGACACAAGCAATCGCACATACAACACAAAAGGATTTATATGGTTCACCCAATCTTGGGCTACGTCCACGGAGTATATGCACTATATTATGAACGCTTATAACGCACACATTCACTTCTCTCTAGTGCACTCTCAATCAAGATCTAACACTATCTTCAACAACCAACACATTGAATAACCAAGGATGTAGTCCTTCAATGACAGATAAGAGATCTAGTGGAATATAATAACAATTCCAACACAAGAACGACTTCAATTAAATGCTTCGATCACCAAGCTTTTCTTTAATACCTTGCCTTTCAAAATATTCACTAGTTTTCACTCTATAGAAAACTCTCTCTAGAAACCCTAGAATAACCTTCTGCAGATAGGTTTCTTCTTACATTAGGAAACTTTGACCAAAATCTTCTAAAATAGCCAAGTAGTTCCAAATCCGCAGAACTAATCCACCCAGAATTGGTCCCTCGATTTCCCAAATCGATCGATCGATTTTCGATCAATCAATTTCAACCCGAGAGCATACTGTTTATTTTCATCCAGAATTTATCGATCACTCTCAACATCGATCGATCGATTAAGCCCAAACACCTCTTTTCAAAGTGTCTCACAACTTACGGCTGAGATTAAACCTAACCAACAATCTCCACCTAGGTTTCATGCTCAACCGCGTCACGGCCCCAACGGGCAACAACATTTGCGACAAGTGTTGATCAGGTTTAGGCAATGCCTAAACTTATTCTGTGCAACCGGCCTGGTCAATATATCTGTTGCGTTTTCTTTCGTATCAATCTTCTCAACTGATACTTTTCCATCTTCTATCACATCTCTAATAAAATGATAACGAACATCTATATGTTTTGTTCTAGCATGAAAAACTTAGTTCTTTGCTAGGTGAATGACACTCTGACTATCGCAAAAGATATCGGTGCTCTCATCAACCTTATCAAATTCACCGACCAAACTCTTAAGTCATAAGACTTCATTAGCAGCTTCTGTAGCCGATATATACTCGGCCTCTGTAGTTGACAACGCAACTATCCCTTGAAGCATAGACTTCTAACTGATTGCTCAACCTGTCAATAAGAACACGTATCCCATGGTAGACCTTCTGTTAAGGTCACCAGCATAATCAGAATCAACGTAACCGTAGATATCCAACTCGCATATATCTTCACGTCATCAATCCATTTTCACCAGTACCTTTCAGATAACTCAATATTCATTTAACCGCAAGACAAAGCTCTCTTCCCGGATTAGACATATACTTGCAAACTACGCTCAAGGCTTGTGCTAAATCTGGTCGTGTACTCACCATGACATACATCAAGCTCCCAATAGCATTTGCTGCGAAATATTATTCACGTATTTCCTTTCTGCATGTTTCGACAGACTCATCTTCTTTGTGAGTATGAAGTGCTCTGCTAGAGGAGTTAATACCGGCTTTGCATCACTCATATTGTACTTCTCAATGAGTTTTTGGATAAAAGTCCTTTGAGTTAGTCAAAGCTTCTTATTCTCATGATCTCTCGTGATTTTCATACTTAGGATATTATTTGAGAAATCAAGATCCTTCATTTCAAATTTTTGGCTCAATGATCACTTCAGCTTATTGATTTCAACCTTCATTTCTGCTATTATCAACATATTATCTACATAGAGAATCAAGAAGATTTTCTCCCCTTCACAATACTCTTTCCAGTATGTACAACAATCATACTGCCCCCTGTGATACCCTATGCTCAACATATATGAATCAAATTTCTTGTACCACTGCCTAGATGCCTGTTTGAGACCGTATAACAATTTCTTCAATCTGCAAACGAGTAATTCTAACCCTTCTGCTTCTGCTTCAAATCCTTTTGGTTGTCTCATATAAATCTCTTTCTGAAGATCTCCATAGAGGAAAGTTGTTTTCATATCCATCTGTTCTAGTTCCAGATCTTTCTAAATAACGACGGCTAACAACGTACGAATCAATGTGTGCTTCGCAACCTGAGAGAATATCTCATTTTAATCGATACCCTCTTTCTGAGAGAACCCCTTTACAACTAGCATTGATTTGAACTTCAGAATTCGTCGCTTATCACCTTCTTCTTTTTCAAAGACCCATTTACAACCGATGGTCATCTTCCATTTAGGGAGTTCCATGAATTTCGAAGTCTCATTTTTTAAAAGTGATTGTCATTCTTCTTTCATAGCTAACTGCCAATTTACTACATATGTATCCGTCCGAGCTTCTGGAACTAGCTAACTGTCAATTTATTGTATCTGTATTCATCCGAGCTTCTAGAACTGTGTTTGGTTCATCATTCTTTGTGATAAGTGCAATTGCTAAAAAAAATCATATCTTCAAACTTTTCAAGACGTTTCTTCGTCCTTTCTAACATTCTTAAGATAGAGCTTAAACCGAAACTGGTACCTGCGACTGCAAGTCTTGAGAAATTGTGTTATCATACTCTATCTCAGAATCTTCATTATTTTTCTCATCTTGCTCATGTGTTTCAACATCAACTTGTACATGTGGTTCATCAAATGACTGAGGTTTATCTTTCACCTTTTTCATCGAAAACTCATATTCATTGAACGTAACATCTCTTTCAACTATCACTTTGTGAGATTGTGTATCCTACAAACGATAACCTTTTGTTCCTTCGTCATAACCAATCAAGATATTTTTTTGGATTTTGGATCTAACTTGAATCGTTCACTTCCCTTAAGTAATGCATACGCGGCACATCCAAACACCCTCAAGTAAGAGTAACTTCCGTGTCTTCTATACCAAACCTTATCTGCAGTTTTTGAGTTCAATGTCGCTGATGGCGACTAGTTGACCAAGTAACATGTTATGCTCACTGCCTCTGTCCAGAACCCATAACTCAAGCCGAAATGATTCAACATACATCGCACTTTTTTCAATAGTGTTTTATTCATCCTCTTGGCTACGTCGTTTTGCTGAGGCTTTTCAGGAACTGTTAAGTGCCTAACAATCCATTGATTTTCACAGTAAGCCTTGAAATCCGATGACAAGTATCTCTCACCATTATCTAATCTGAGAATCTTCACATTTCTATCAGTCTGCTTTTTAATCATACTCTGCTACTGCTTGATTTTCACAGTAAGCCTTGAAATCCGATGACAAGTATTTCCCACCATTATCTTATCTGAGAATATTCACCTTTCTGTCAGTCAGCTTTTTAACCATACTCTGCTACTGCTTGAATTACTTAAACACATCCGACTCATTCTTAATCGGATACACCCAAACTTTTCTGGAGTAGTCATCTATAAATGGCACAAAGTAGTTGGCTCCACCTACTAAAGTGATTTTAGTCAGTCCTCATACATCTAAATGTATGTAGTCAATCAGTCCCTTTGAAGTATATTTTACTGTGGAGAAACTAACTTTCTTTTGCTTCCCGAAGATGCAATCTTCACAAAATTTCAGTTTACAAGTTTGAATATCAGAAATAGTCTTATTCTTTATGAGCTCTGTTAACCCACGTTAACTCATGTGACCAAGCCTCTTGTGTCACAAATCTAAAAGATCCTTAGAATCTTTTGTAGCCGCAACCCCATTGTCGTAATAGTATTATGGTGTCGCCTACTAGAATATAAAGATTCTCCATCTTCTCACATTTCTTCAAAGTCATAGCACCTCATGCAACCTTTAATTTTTCGGATTCTGGGATGACTCGACATCCTATCTCATCCAATGCCCCAACGAGACCAGATTTTTCTTCAAATCAGACACATGCCTAACCTCAATAAGACTACGAGCACAACCATCAAATATCTTTATTTTGCTAAAATTGATACCCATTGCTTTACATATACCGTCAGTCCCCATCAAAATCATCCCACCATTGGCTACATTGTATTGGTCAAACTAATCATTGTATAGGCACATGCGATATGATGCTCATGAATCAAGGATTCATCTACCATCAACCTAACTAGAGCCTAATAGTGCACACAGTAGATATTCACCGAAATCTGACTTACCAACACTAGTTTGTCGCGAACTCCCTTCATCACTCTTATCTTTATTCAATCTTTGTTTGCAATATTTGCAAATATGTCCAGATTATTTACAAAAGTAACATGTAATATCCTTTTTTTCACCCTTAGGTTTGGACCTACTGTTTCCTCTGGTTGATTTATTATCTCTTCTGAATTGTCTCTTGTGTGATCATGATTTCGACCCATTTCGCTAATGAAACTAATCCCTTTGGAGTTAAATTCATATTGTTTTCTCAATTCGTCTTAAAGAAGTACAACAGTCACTTCTTCGATAGTTATGGTATCATTACCATAAATTAATGTGGTAACAAAGTGCTCATAAGATGCAGGCAATGAGGTGAGTAAGAGAAGTGCAAGATCTTCTTCAAATTTCACTTCAATGCTCAATAGTTCACTAACAATATATTAGACGAATTCAAATGATCATGAATACACGTACCAACCGTGATACGAAATTTGTAAAGTTGTTTCTTCATGAAAAGTCTGTTTGACAATAACTTTGTCATGTAGAGAGATTTCATCTTCTTTCACAAATCAACGATCGTCTTTTCGTGAAGAAAGTTGTACAAAATTTCATCAGACAAACACAATCAGATAGTGCTTACGGCTCTCTTATGAAGACAGATCCATTCTTCATCGGACGTCTCTGCCTTCTTCCATATCTCATTCCCAAGTAGAGCATCATCAATGTCATATTGGACAAAAAGATCTGTGACTTTGACTTACCATAAAGCGAAGTTATTCTTCTCCGAAAACTTCTCCACCTCGAATCGTGCATTCGAGATTTTCATCGCTGCTGTAGCATAAATCTCGTTTTGATACCACTTGTTAGGAATTCAAGAATACACCAAACTCCGTATCACGATGAATATGACAAAATAAGAAGACACAAAAGCAATCACGCACACAATACAAAAGGATTTACGTGGTTCACCCAATCTAAGTCCAAGTCCATAGAGTATATGCACTATATTATAAACGGTTATAACGCACACACTCTCTTCTCTCTAGTGCACTCTCAATCAAGATCTGATACGATCTTTAACAACCAACACGCTGAATAACTAAGGACGTAGTTCTTCAAGAACAAAGAAGAGATTTGCTGGAATATATTAACGATTCTAACACAAAAATGACCTCGAATACTTCGATCTCTAAGCTTTTCTTCAATACCTTATCTCTCCAAGATTTCACTATAGAAAACTCTCTAGGAACTCTAGAATAACCTTATGCTAATAGGTTCCTTCTTACATTAGGAAACGTTGACCAAAATCTTCTAAAATAGTCGAGTAGTCTAAATCTGCGGAACTAATCCGCCTAGAATCAATCGATCGAATTCAACCCAAGAGTTTGCCAAATAATTTATGCTCATAATCGATCGATCGATTTTACAGCTCGATCGATCGATTTCAACCCGAGAGCATACTATTTATTTTCATCCAGAATCGATCGATCACTCCCAACATCGATCGATCGATTAAACCCAAACACCTCTTTTCAAAGTGTCTCACAACCTACGGCTGGGAATAAACCTAACCAACAGGTATGGCATCGGTTTTCGACAAAACCGATACATATCGGTATCAGCCGAGTTATAATACCATACAAATAATCACTAAGTTCACAAACAGAGATCACCAGATAGTATTTGCAGGCTTGCAGCACTAAAATACACGCTACACTACTGTTGTGTATCCCTTAACACAAAAAACGTTAGATCCATGATATTAAACCATGGGTAGATCACAAAAATTCTGCTAGCTATTCAGGAGCGTTCAATATAATTAATTAAGTTATGAATCTTCTCGATATCTCGAAAATCTAGAGAGAAACTTTTTTTTGGTCGGTCTAGAGAGAAACTTAAACATGTATTATTTCATATATCATTACAAGTGGCACATAATCACTAAGTCACAAAGGCTCTGAGACCAGGTAGCATTTACAACACTAAAATACAAGCTACACTAATGCTGTGTACTGTTACAGAAGAAAACTTTAGATCCAAGCTACCAACACCAACCAATCAATGATCAGATGGTGCCAAGCAGCAAAGAAGGAAGTCTCATCACTGGTCCCAAAATTCTGATCACCCCAACATTTTCATGTCATGGGTGAGAACAGTGAGAGATTAACCTACATCTTTGAAAAACGTGCTTATAAATTACAACAAAGTTTAAAAGTATACTACTTGTTAATGCCTCTCTAGAAGAACACATTACCTGAATCTAGAAGAAGAGCTTGCCCAAAATTACGCATCCTCGTAGTAATAAGGTGACAACTTGCCCTCCTTTTTGTTGGGCTTTGACTTATTCTCCATACTAGCTTCCAAGAGCATCTTCACCACTCTTCGCATCGATGGACGGTTAATAGGCAGTGGGTTTGTGCAGAGAAGGCCGACATCAAGGACCCTGCACATCTCTTCGTGGAACTGGGTATTGAGACTCAGGTCGAGTACGTGGTCAGTCCCTTTATGTTCTAAGGTGGAGTGCACCCACTTAACCAGGTCCTTTTCTTCGAATTCAGGGTCCAACGGGGGTTTCCCCGTCACTAGTTCTAGAATAACTACTCCGAAGCTGTAGATGTCGCTCTTCTCATTTACTCGAAGGGTGTATGCGTATTCTGCAGCAAAAATGAACAGCAATGCTTTTAGGTCAAAAGAAATCGAAAGAGAATAAGACTGAATCAAAGTGGACAACAAAACTTTTATCATGGATAGTAGCATATAATGGGAAAAGGCTTGAGAGCATGGATGAAAATATCGGTTTTCAGATACGTATCGTCCACCACCAAAACAGAGATGGTACATATCAGTATCGCCGATACATATCAGTATCATCGATAAAATGAAAAAAATTTACATATATCGAGTATGTATCACCGATACATACACTGTATTGGCAATAAAATGAAAAAAGTTGACATATATTGGGTGTGTATCACCAATACATACCCAATGTATCAGTATCGGTGGCCAGCGATACCGATACGGATTGGTATCGTCCGAGATTTTGACCCATGCTTAAGAGCATCAATTACTCATGAGTGTGTCAGCAGGCCAGCCTAGGTTGGAGATGCTGGCCCTGGAGAGGCCAGCCCTAAGCCTGAAATTGGGCTCAATTTATATAAGGGTTGTACAGGGCTCAAGTATATATAGGGGATACAACTTGTATCCATTGTCACAAAGTAGGAATACGGCAATAATTTGGCAACGGATCAATTCGGACAAATTCAGAAAATAAAAAATAACAGAAATTACATTATAATATATTTCAAGTTAGAAATAAATTTTTAATAAACAAAATAAGCTATAAGGTGTTCAACGCAAGGCACATCTCTAATTATATAATTCATGTAATAACAAAAAGTCATATGCATGATTCATCTCAGGAAATTCTGAAAATTTCGACACACCCTTAATTGGTGTTTTTTTTGTCTTCAAAGAATTGGAGACTTTTGTGACTATGGTTGTATCCAGTGCTAAAATTAGAGTTAGTACAGGGTGACCAATCCCCCCTTTTAAAAAAATGGTAAATATGCAATTCCAATAAAGGAGAATAAAATTGCATCCGTATAAAAAACTAAGCAAGATGCTTAGCGGAAGAAGGATAAAGAAAAAAAAAAACAAGAATAAAACAGAGAAAAAAAAAAAAACATAGCAATTTACTGGTTGTTTACTCTCCAGTGTGAACAGATCAATCTCCTTATGCTAAAATGGTCAAACCTGGGGAAGTACACAACTATTTAGGAGCCTCCAGATTAGTGAAAGCAAGGGTTTGACGATTTTAATGTAAGGAAATGTAACGACCCTGATTTTTTTTGTTAACGTTGAATCGTTGACTTTTGAAGAGAAACTGAAATTATGGAGAAACACCCTGAGCTCATCGCCTCATTTACATAATTTTCGAAGACGAAAATACTATAAGGGGAGAAGAATGTAACAACCCGATTTTTGATGCACTTAATTTTGCAGTGTTTAATGTGTTTTGCACCGTGCACGTGTTAGTGCTCCACACCGAAACCTGACCTATTTGAGAAAAACTCATATATTTATTTCTGTCGATAATGACACAAGTGGTGTAATAGCCTACTAGTTAAAAGCTTGTGTTATAGACAAGAGGTCAGAGGTTCGAAAGCAAACATCTTCTCTAGCCACCTTTTCTAAAAACACCTTAAATCCTTGTGTGTTCTTCCCAAAGAACACCGTGTTTACACCGCCGTCAAGATCGTGGTGAAAGGAGGAATCGTGAATGGGCCGTTG
Organism: Chloranthus sessilifolius; assembly: GCA_021018995.1. Taxonomy (NCBI): domain Eukaryota; kingdom Viridiplantae; phylum Streptophyta; class Magnoliopsida; order Chloranthales; family Chloranthaceae; genus Chloranthus; species Chloranthus sessilifolius. Next base: position 105,807,483 of record CM037596.1, read on the forward strand.
CGATTGAACGTCAATCTTCTCAAATTTAATCGCCGTTGCTTTGCCGTCACGCTTCAAGAGGTAAGTACCTGCCAATCCATCTTGTTCTTTTTAAATCCCGTCGCGTAAGATACGATTCGATTGCTTATCGACGGGCTATAAAATGAACCATAAATTTGCTTTCTAAATAATATTATTCTAGGATTGAGATGATAGCTAACTTTAATTATGGGCTGATTTTATTTGTTTTTAAATATTTTTATGTCCATGATTAAATATTATTTTCAAGCGAAGGGCTACTGCCTTTGCATCATATAACGTAGAAGCATTGCTGAAAATTTACAAGAATTCCTTATTTCACCACGAAAAAGCGAGGTGCTGATGAATTTTTCATTGCGAGCTACAGCAAATGTGTCGTCTTGTTTCTGCTCAAATTTGGGAAAGTTGTGATTTGGGTTTCTTTAACTACACATTGCCTACTTTGGGCTCATTGATAAGACAAACAGTTTGAAACTTTGAAATGTTAATGCAATAATGTGGGATAATAGCCATGTTCCACATGTTAAATAGGATTTTGAACTTCATAAAACTTCTCTTATGACTTTATTTTTGGACCTCAAGGAATAAAACTTCTCTCCTAGAGACCATAGACTATGTTGTAGTGTTTTTGGTGACCTGATAGTTGTTTGATATGCTCATAAGGCTTTCAAGCAAACGTTCATCTCTTTTATTTTCAAAATAATTTTTCAATATTTTGAAGAGAGTTTTTGTTAAAGGCTTCTGCTTCTCCATATGAGGAGTTGTATATGGTGGAGAATTTTTGCAAAACTTATACACAACCTGATTCTTAAACGAGAAACCATTATCGTACACAATTCTAGCAGGGATTCCATACCTGAATATCAGATTAGTCATTATAAAATTTGCTGCAATTATAGGCTTTACTCCCTTTACGACCACGGTCTTGGAAATTTAGAAAATTATTCAGTCGCAATATAAACCAATAATTCCCTAAAGAAGGTGGGTGTATAGGACCTATTATATGAATTCCCTATGCGTCAAATGGCCATGAGATCGTGGGAGGATGTAAACTCTAGGGAGATTGGGGTAGGAAGGATCCATGCATTTGACATGTATTGCATTCTTTCACATAACTTATATAGTATGCTTACCTATTAATACTGATCCATCTAATGTTGAACTGTGACTCATCCGATGTTAGAATGTGACTCATCTGATGTTGGATCGTGATTCATCTGATGTTTGGGTCGTGACCCATCTGGTGTTGAACCTTGACCCATCTGATGTTGGGTCGTGACCCATCTGATGTTAGATTCGATCAATCGATTCTTAACAGAACCGAACTATTATTCATTTTTAATTGCTTTAAATCAGCCGATCGATCGATATGGACCCAAATTGTGTATCTTATATACTAAATCCGATGGATCGATTCTAAAACTAAATTGATTGATCCGTGTCCGAACCAACAAACTTAATTACACTCTTGCACGACCAAAACTTAGTACACATTAATCACTTGCACTTTGCGATCAATGGTCGTGATTCACTTAACCTTTAAAATAATAGTATTTTAATTTAGTATTTAATAATATATATATATATATATATATCACTTTTATCGCTTCAACGCGATTACTTCGATAACACGAAGTGTTAGAACTTCAATGTCTTTATGAAATCGAACTCCGGCCTTCAAGCTATCGCAAACACACTATTAACTCCCCTATGCTATATTTATATTGTTATTATGCAAATAAATATATGTATAAACATGACGATAATCTGGATGTAAACCCTTTGTACATGTGATCATTCTGTACTTCCATTTCAATCATGGCATGAGTTGAGAACATGTTAGGTCATAAGTACGCGAGTGTATGAAATCACGCCTACGTTTGGGTGTAGTGATTCACTGAGATGGTATCGAAACATGGAATATATTGTATTCACATGCCCTACAACTCATGATGGTATCGGACATCATGACGAGTATGGTGAGTGCAAATTCAGTGTAGCCTCGTATATGGTAACATAGAAGGTGACTCTATCACCCCCGAGTTCTAATATGATAGAATAAGATATAAGTTAATGTACGAGGTTTGGACCTTTAGGCCATGGTCATGATGGAATTTCTTTCACGATCACGTGAAACTCGAAATGTAAGCGTCCATGTATGAATGTAATACCTCTGTGGTAGTATGGGCTATCATACGAAATACATCCAGGTTACTACGAAACCCGTTCCTTGAGAAGTGTGATTTGTGAAGCTTACCGTACCATAGTTTGTTGTGGATTCATGTCATAGGTGTATGATATGTATGAGTCTATAAGATAAGATATATTACGAATATGATAATAAGACACCGCTGTATAGGCCAATAAAAGATTAAAGAACTTAAGTCTCTATACGTGTCGTTCTTTGCGTAGCCACCGTAAGGGCAACGTCTTCAGTCAAGACGGGTCTCTAGGAGACGTATGAGTTATGAGTCGTCAGCCGCCCCTATGATTGGATGGGGTGTATAATATGATATGATATGATATGGAGGGCGTTATAATATGGTGGTATGATACTATGGTAGCTCTCACATAATAGCTCAAAGAGCGATTCTGGCACAGGGCATTTAGGATTTTATGAGTATGTTAGTTACGCTTATGCGATGTACAGACGTACCTACAAGAATAATGAAAGAAGATACGATATAATATGGTAAGGTACGTTAGGATATAAGTGTCTAGATCATGGTCCTGCATTCATGATTATGAAATGAGTTTACAATATACACTTGATTTTATTACTCTCTTCTAATTTCTTTGAGATATTATTATCACTCACATGATACACTCATAATGCACCTGAGTAGAATGGGGTGGATTAGTGGTGTATCCACTAAGTTTACGTGACTGAGTAAACTCATCCTACAATAATCTAATAGCTGCAGGTGACTATCTTGAAGGAGTGGACGTTGGTTCCTCTTATCCGATTGGTGCTGAGTACGTGGACCCGGTGGACATTGATTATCAGGAGCCTTGGGAAGACGATGTAGCTGGTTATCAGGAGGAGTACGGTGTTGATCTCGACCCTGGCACCAGATATTGATTTCGTAGACTCGGTACTAGTTTATTTGATACTCTTATCGTCGACTCTATGCTTACATTTTATCGAATTTGTCTCCAACTTGGACTCCCACTTATTCCGTGGCTTATTGGATTTTATTGTTTTCATTTCGGTATTTATGATCACTATTATATTTCATCTTTATTGTTGGCTTTCACGGATTTCGTAGAATCAGACTTGCGTGATAACTCTGATTAAGCATATATCCGCTTAGCATATCCGGGATATGTGCGGGTCATAACTCAGAATTCTAGGCCCTTAGGATGGGGTAGAATTTCTGGTCATGACGGGAAAATAACCCTTTCACACTTGGGAGTACACCAACTCTTTGGCATTAAGGCTTGACTCATTTATGCTATTTGGGTTGGCTACGGCTGTGATTTTTACAGCCAATAGACAGATTGGCCAAACTCGACCCTGTTCTCAAGCCTACTAAAATTTTGGCCTCTTTTAAGGCTTGATCCAAACCCGATCCAGCCTTTGGAAAATTAGTCAACCACAGAACAAGAAAGATTATACTTCATTACAGAGGTAATGGCAGTCATAACTCAACTAGATAACTAATACCCAAATATCTCATAACTCAACTAGATAACTAATACCCAAATTTCTTATTAGCGAGGTGGATTGGTTATCCACCACATTAAACAAATCAAATTATCTTCCGTTCAAGTCAACAAGCCTCCTCCACAATGGTAAAGTGTTTTAGATTTATTAATGCAGTGTGCATCGTACTAATTCCAGCACTGGGTATTAGCAGGGAAATGCCTAATGATTACTCTTGAATTCCGTGATAGTCCTTTTAACGGCATCCTAAGGTAATAGGCGTATATGGTAACAAAATGCTTTTAGATTTATTAACGTAGTGTACATCTTCCTAATTCCAGCTTGAGAAATTAGCAAAGAAACCCCTCAAGATCAATCTTGATTCTTTGGTCCTTTCCACATAATCCTATGGCAAACAAGTGTGTACTCTGTTTTTAAAACAAACTACGAATCTGAGTATCATTTCCTTGATTATATGTACATTGTTTATATATATAGGGTAATGATCACTTGACTCGAGCAGGTGACCGTCAGATCATGTCGCAGTCACCGTTTGACCATGATCTGAAGGTCACCTGCTAGAGTCAGGTTATATATATATATATATATATATATATATATATATATATATATATATATATATATAGGAAAAGGCCTCCATCCTCCATGCGAGGACGGTCACCGTCCTCAAATCTTCCACGTGGAGCTCCACTTGGCACCCAAAAAGTAAAAACACTTTTTGGGTGCCACGTGAACCTTGGGTACATTGCTTAGATCATCTTTGAAAAAAAAAAATTATTAAAAACTCATCTCCACTGTATATATTTTGAATCGTGAAATGTGGACCAATGAAAACCGTCAAACTTTGACTTGTGGGTTTAAAATATATTTTAAAATTTTTTTTTTTAATATTGTTCTAAACTGTCCACCTGTGCTCCACATGACACCCAAAAAGTGTTTTGAGTGCCACGTGGAGCTCCACATGGATCTTGGAGGACGGTCACCGTCCTCCATTGGAGGACCTAACCAGCTCCTATATATATATATATATATATATATATATATATATATATATGATCAGTAATGCAGTATCTTCATTGATTAGATGAAATTACAACAGATCAGAATCCCAGCGAGGAGATCAGGACCAAGAGAAAAGAAAGACCAAAAAGGTGACAAAACAACGGAAAAAAGGAAAATAAATAGGTTCCATCCACCTCGGGCGAAAACTCCAGCAATTATGCTGCCAGAACTATGGAGTTATACTACACAATATCTGTTTTCGACCGGTGTTTATTTATTCTTATATGTAATGGGATTAATGCATATTAGCGCTTGAAGACTGCTTTAGTGAAAATAAGAAGGATCTGACTATAAACTAAACTGGTGATGATCTAAATAAAGAACTTATATTGATTCTGTTATTAATATTACTAGAAGGAACTACAAAATAGATAGGTCCATAAACATGAGTTGGTGTTAGGTACCCGACTCAAGTGCCAAACTTGGCACTCGGGTCAATCTCCCTCCAACAACCTTGGGGAATGCATAGATATCGTTGAGCGCTAGATCAGTGAAAGGTTAAAAGGGAACACCTGGGCACTAATTTGTGTGCTAATATACACCTGGGCACTTCCGAAGCCCAACCATTTTATAAGAGGGAATTGACCTAAGAGCCAAGGCTGCCACTCAGGTCATGAACCTAATAACAACTCCATAATCATAAGCAAACTCGAAACTTGAAACAAATTTTTAGGAATAGGAGGAGCTATAATTTATGAACTAAAATTTACTAGTAATATATGAATCATGAAGAAATACAATTTTCTGTGATACATATATGTCTATCTATAACTTTCATTTAATCATGGCTTGAAATTTTAGTTGATGCGTATCGGACTAAACAAATGTGTTGCACGGAAGCTCTCAAATTAACCAACGATCTCACGATGAACGACCAAATAAGAATGCAAAATAAAAGGAAATCTAACACAATCACACTAGAGACAATATTTACGTGATTCGGCAATTTGCCTACGTTCACGGGCAACGATGATTCACTATATTGATAATCCTACAAGAATACAAGAACACTCAAACCTCACCAAAGCTCTCCACAAAACCGTAGATGGGTTTACCGAAGCTTTACAATGATATCTCAACTCTCTTAACATTTTAATTCGTCTACGGGTTGTCCCTTATATATAGAAGACCTAAATCCTACTTCTAATTCAAGATAAACTAGCCAAAGAACGGAGTGAAAACGCAATTAGATCGTCGTGTGTCGCTCGAGCGAGAACCAAAGTCGCTCGGGCGACTAGAACCCGAAAGTTTGCCCATAGGTTGGGTGCCCAACTCGCTCAAGCGAGTTCAACCCGAGAAATTGCCCTTATAGACGAAGCACCTCGCTCGAGCGACTTTGCTTGTCGCTCGAGCGACCTTGTTTAAGTTAGAACCTAAACAACAATTCTCCACCTGGCTCTAAGCTTCACCATGTACTATTTCTTCAGATCATCACTAAACTCGTATCATCGCTGCCACCAGCGCCCCAAGGGCGCTCTGTGCTCAAACCTGTTGAACATTGATCAAATTTAAACAATATTTAAACTTGACCATCGATACCACCTTTGTCATCATATTCGCAGGATTGTCGTTAGTACTCATCTTCTTCAAAGATATCTCGTCATCTTCGATAACTTCTCATATGAAGTGATACTGTATATCAATGTATTTGGTGCGAGCATGATATACGTGATTCTTTGTTAAGTAAATCGCACTCTGGCTATCGCAGAACACATCAGCACTTTCCTGTGCAATCCCCAAATCACCAAGTCTTGAAGCCTCAATCATTCTCTCACTACATCTGTTACTGTCATATACTCTGTCTCCGTAGTAGACAAAGACACTGTATTCTGTAACATTGACCTCCAGCTAATCGGACTACCTGATAGCGCAAACACATATCCCGTTGTAGACCGACGCTTATCCAAATCACCCGTGTAATCTGAATCTACATAACCGCATAACTGAAGATCTGTACTACTACATAAAACCAACCCGACATCCATGGTACCGTGTATGTACCTCATAATCCATTTCATTGCCTGTCAAGACTCTTTGCTCGGATTAGCCATATACTTGCTAACCAAGCTAACGGCCAGTGAAATATTCGACCGAGTGCACACCATAGAGTATATCAAGCTACCAACCGCACTCGCAAAAGGAACACGAGTCATGTACTTAAGCTTCTCATCCATAGTAGGAGACATGCTAGCCGAAAGATGAAAGTGAGCTACCAATGGAGTACTCTCCTCCTTTGAGTTCTCCATTCCATACCGTAAGAATACCTTCTCAAGATAACTCTTCTGTGTCAGACACGACTATCTTTTCTTTCTATCTCTCTGAATCTCCATCCCAAGAATCTTTCTCGCTGTGCTAAGATCCCTCATCTCAAACTCCATGCCAATTGAGATTTCAACTTGTTAATCTCCACCATACTCTTTACAACTATGAGCATGTCATCAACATACAAGAGAAGATAAATAAATGAGTTATTTGCTAGTCTTTTGAAGTAAACACAGTTGTCGTATTCACTTCGAATATAATTTTAATCTACCATGAACGTGTCAAACCTCTTATACCACTATCTCGGCGACTATTTTAACCCGTACAAGGACTTCTTTAATTTGCATATTAACCTCTCTTCTCCAGGAGATTTGAACCCTTCAAGTTGGTTCATATAGATCTCCTCCAAATCACCATATAGAAATGTTGTTTTCACATCGAGTTGCTCCAACTCTAAGTTCAACACTTCAACTGTACTACAATTGACAAGAAAATTTGGATTGAAGAATGTTTCACAATTGGTGAAAACACCTCATTGTAATCAATGTCTTCCTTTTGTGCATAACCCTTTGCTATCAATTATGCCTTGTACCTTGTCCCACTACTTTCCGGAGAACTCGCTTTCTTCTTATAAACCCACTTGCACTCAATCGCTCTCTTACCCTTAGGTAACAGCCTCAAGGGGTTAGGTAAGCTGGCCAGGTACCTGCTTCCAAAAGCAGGAGACCTGAGTTCGAATCCCCACCCCCCCTTGAGGCCACCCTAAGGATTTATATCCTGTATTGACCCGGCATGTGCTGAATTTGGGGTACACATGTGCCCCTGGGATTAAGCGGGTTCTCTAAGAGGCCCGGATACCCAGGTTATCGAGAAAAAAGAAAAAAAAAAAACCTTAGGTAACTCTGTCAGTTCTCAAGTTTAATTCTTGTAAAGAGAATTCATCTCTTCACCCATTGCAACCTTCCATTCCCATGCACATCTTCCACTAATTGCATCCTTGAATGAAGACGACTCATTGTCATCCAACCATGGATCAAAATATCAGAATTTCGATACGTATCGTCCTGAACTCTAGGACGATACATATCGCGTATCGTTTTGAAACAAATTTTTATTTTTATTTTCAAAAAAATCCCAAAAATCAAATTATTGGACGATAATTTGAAATTATCGTCCGATAATTTAGCCAAATGGGGTCCCTACCAATCTGTTAAATTATCGGACAATACATTCAAATTATCGTCCGATAATTTGAAATTATCGCCCTAAATGGGGTCCTCTAACCGCCAAATTATCGGACGATACATTCAAATTATCATCCGATAATTTCACTGTATCGTCCGATAAATATGTGGTTTTTTGGGGTACCCGGTAAAAAGGGTGTTTACCGTATCGTTCATGTCCATATTTTGATCTACGCATCCAACGTCAATGCATAGGTGACCATATCCTCGTAACCGTAGCGAATTGGCGCTCTAGCATTCCTTTTGGGTTCTTCCACCCGCTAAGGATTGCTCTGGCTCTCTTTCAATTGTTTCTACACTTGAAATTTCTGCACTTTTTTCTAATGTAGTAACTGAAAGAGTTTCTAACTCCACCTTAAACTGATCTTCCACGACCTCTCCAATTTTCGTGCTCTGTTTGCTAGAAGTTGGCATAACAGATTCATCAAAAATCACATCTTTGCTGATCATAACCCTTTTCTACTCGGGACACCATAACCTGTATCCTTTCACGCCATCTGCATACCCTAAGAAAGTCGCTTTCTTAGCTTTTGGGTCAATTTTACTATCTCTGACATTATAGTAAGTTGTGCAACCAAAGACGCTCAATGCACTGTAATCTGCAGGCTTCCCTGACCACATTTCAATCAGAGTCTTGCACTCTGTTGCCGTAGACGGTGATATGTTTACTAGATACCACATCGTACTGACTGTCTCAGCCCAAAACTCTCTACCCAATCCCGCATTGGATAACATACATCTTGTCTTTTCAAGTAGAGTTTTATTCATACGTTCTGCTACCCCAGTCTGTTGTGGTGTATTCCTCACTATGAAATACTTAGCAATACTATTTTCTTCACAGAACTCCTGAAACTGTCCACTGGTATACTCACCACCATTATCGGTTCTCAACTGCTTGACCTTCCTTCCAGTCTGGTTCTCAAACAATATTTTTCACCTCTTGAAAATTTTCAACACCTCATCCTTACACTTCATCATGTAGATCAATATATATCAAGAGTAATCGTCGATGAAGGAGACGAAATACCTAGCACCACCTCTAGAATGAACCTTTGAAAGACACATACATCTGAATGTATATAATCCAATGTGCCTTTTGTAGTGTGAACCACATTATTGAACTTAACCCTGCACTGTTTCCCGAAAATTCAATGCTCCCAAAAGTCAACCTTGCCAGCCTTTACACCTTTCAACAAGCCCTGCTTGCTCAACTCCGTCATCTCTCTTTCTGACATTGGCCCTAGGAACATGTACCATAGTTGTGTAAAGGACAAACTGCTATCTTCTAACATAAATACCGCACTTCACCTATCGCAGTACTCCCTGATAGAAAGTAAAAGTTCCCAACCTTTTTCGCTTTCATCACAACCAAAGATCCCTTTGTCACCTTCAAAACTCCACCTTGAGCTGCAAACTTGAGCCCATTAGAGTCTAGTGTATCAAGCAATATGAGGTTCTTCTTCAATTTCGAAACATGACGTACATCGGTCAATATTCTCACAACCCCATCGTGCATCTTTATTCTAATACTCCCCTTTCCAACTATTTTGCAAGGCATATTGTTACCAATTAAAACAGTTTCACCATCTACCTCTTTATAAGACGTAAATGAGTCCCTATTTGGACACATGTGGTAGGAGCACCCTAAATCAAGTATCCATGCATTCTATGATTATTTATCAGAAATCACAAAAAATACGTTCCCATCAACATCTGGAGCTTGTTTGGTTATTCCGACCTCATCAACAACCCCTTTCTGTTTCTTATCCTATGCATCGTTCCTCTTAGCTTGTAACTGAGAACAAGGTCTTCTGATGTGACCCTTTTCGTGACACATGTAACATTCTATAGTCTTTCTATTTCTGGATTATATCTGAAATTTGATATACCCCTTCCAGATTTACGGTCATCTGATCTCCCCTAAACAAACAAGTCATCTGCTCGTGTATTACTATCCGAACTTTTCTTGCTCATATCGTTACAAAGCAATGTTGTTGTAACTGACTCGAGTTCAATAGTCTCATTCCCATAAAGCAGCGTAGTAACTAGCTGCTCATAGGAATCGAGAAGAGAAGACAAAAGCAATAGTGCTTTGTCTTCATCCTTAACCTCTTCTCCAACATTTAATAATTTAGATATTATTCTATTGAATTCATTAAGATGTTCATATAGAGGAGTACCTTGTTTCATGTGCAACTTGTACAGTTGCTTCTTGAGATACAGACGAGTCGTCAGAGATTTCTTTATGCAGAGACTCCAATTTGGCTCACAGTGAGACCGCCGAATTCTCCTACATCACGTTTTACGTAATCTCCTTCGCTAGACATAGCCGAATCGTACTACACGCTTGAAGTTTGAATTCTTCTCAATCACCATCGACAATATTCGCATGCTTACCAATAAGCCCTTTCAAAGCATTGTGCAGCCCTTGTTGAATCAAGATATCCCGAATTTGTACTTGCCACAAGCCGAAATTAATCTCCCCGTCGAATTTTTCAATCTCAAACCTCGTGTTCGAAACTTTTGCGGACTTCGATATCATCTCCAACCGTAGAACAAAAACCTCGTTCAAGTGAGCTCAACCCGAGAAATTGCCCTTATGGGCCAAGCACCTTGCTTGAGCGACTTTGCTTGTCGCTCAAGCGACCTTGTTTAAGTTAGAGCCTAAACAACAGTATGGTCATTCAGTCATGGAAAATGACACAAAATATTCACTAATCAAGGTTACAAGTGAACATTCAGTAATTTGTGTGCTCATATATACCTCGACACTTCCGAAGCCCAACCATTTTATAAGAGGGAATTGATGTGAGAGCCAAGGCTGCCACTCAGGTCATGTACCTAATAACAACTCATAATCATAACCAAACTCGAAACTTCAAACAAATTTCAAGGAGTAGGAGGAGCTATAATTTATGAACTAAAATTTACTAATAATATATGAGTCATGAAGAAATAAAATTTTATGTGATGCATATATGTCTATCTATAACTTTCATTTAATCATGGTTTGAAACAAGGATCAAAATTTCGACCGAAATTATCGGTTTCGGTCCCCACCGAAACGATAATATGGGACCGAAATTTCGGTCATTGTTTGTATGAGAATAAAATTATCAGCCGAAATTCAAATTTTTGGTTTCGGTCCCCTCTGAAACCCGAAATTTTGATCCTTGGTTTGAAATTTTAATTGAAGTGTCTCGGACTAAACGTATGGTCATTCAATCATGGACAAGATGACATAGAATATATTCCAATTGCAGGTAATATATCCAAAATTGATACAAAATGTTTAGCTTTCTAGCAGTGTTACCTAGACACTTCTACTTTTGGGATTTTGTCATGCCGACACTTGGTGGCACTTGGACACTCCACAAAAAATGTATAAAATTTAGTATCTCACAAAAGGAAAAGATTGGATCCTTAAAAACGAATTGTATAATATAGTATACTTTTAGTTAGGTTCATAACATACATTATGCAGATTACAATTACATATCTCAATTGGTTCTCCAAGATTTCCCTTCAATATTTTTTCTATATACTTTCTTCTTCTTTTATTAAGGTCGTGCCACCATATTGGAATCTTTATAAACTAGCATGCCAATCATCTATGACACCTAGACACGTGGCACCAGAGGTAACACTGCTTTCGAGACTTGGAGCTGACATTTCCAATTGCGAGTAATATTTCTTAGAACAGAAGGAAAGCAAGACTACAAAATGATAGGCTTATACTGGCGCCCACTTACCGGCCCATCTTATATCACCGTCACAAGATTTGCGGGATTCTTCCGGCTACAAAAATATTGACCGCCACTAACTTCAGATATGAATAGCGTGCCAATTAAAGGCACCCAACTCAAATGTATTTTCAACTCAAATGAGTTTCCCTCCTAAACCATCTTTCCCTCTCACGCGTTTCCTCATATTCCCTCCTAAATCCTCTCTCAACACACGCCCATTCCCACGATCTCCGTCCTGCGACCTCTTCGTCTCTCGCAAAACTCTCACCGCACATTCGCCTCTACTCAACTAGCTTGAAGACAAAGATCACAAATTCTAGATCACATATTTTCTTCAATGATCAATCCAGGCGAATCCCGCCTAACTCAAAATTTATGGGAAACAAAGGTGCGTAAAATGATCGATCCCCATCCCTCTTATCTCAGATTTCCTTCAAACTGAAGGGGTGTAAACGATGGATCTCATTGTATCAAATTTCAATATAATTATATTTTTTTTATAAAATATCCAATGTTATATTTTTTCTGAAAAATTCTACAAAAAAATTTCTGAAAATTTCAACAATAAGTTGCAGTTTTTCTCCCCTATTTTATAAATTATCCAAATGTCATAATTTTTTTCAGAAAATCTCTGCAAGCTATATCATATTATTTTCCTGTAAGTTCTCGAATAATCTGAATCTCAGAAAATTTCTCCCCTATTTTAACAATAAGACGCATCCTTAAAGTATTTTATTTGATTATTTTTAGGGTTTGTGGTACTTTTTATGCAGCAGAAACCACTGATTTTTGCTTTAGTATTGTTATATTTTATATTCTAGTCTAATTTTTTATTTGATTTGTTTTGAGAAATCTCATCTGATTGTTTTAATTTATTTATTTACTTATTTATTATTTTTTCCTATCTTTTATATGTTTGAATAGATTGTTTGTCTAAGACTTGGATTTATGTAGCAGTTAGTTCTTTGGAGTTTAGGGAAAAATTGATTTGGGTAACTAAATTGATTTGATAAATTTAGTTAAAGAATGGGACACATATATTTTTTTGCTAACTTTCCCACACATTTGTAGTGGAAGGAGGATATTTGTATCTTTCATTTTATATTTTATATACATTTTTACCATTTTATCATGTTAACTCAAACCTTTTCATGCAGAATGTGGTTTGATTTCCTGTACTCAATCCTAATTTTGTTCTTCTTACACCATGCAGCCACCTCAACCTACACATCTCAGCCACATGACCTCTGTCTTCTTATCTCTTCTTCGAAGCTAAACATGTTGCGTCATTGTCTCATTGTGCTTAGGTATGGAATGTATAATATTTATTTTCTTCCAATATTTGGTAACTACATTAATTTCAATGTGGTAGATCCTTGAATTAATTTGTGGATTGAGTGGCATAGGCTAGGCTGAATACCTGAGCAAAGTGTTTGGAGTTAGTGTTTTTTGCAGGTCTTTGGAGTTTGGATCATCTAGAAAGGCATGGAATGCACATGATTTCTAAGGTTATTTCCTTGAACGGCACATCTTCATAAAGAAAACTATGTATGAAGTCATTGAAAGAGCTGGCATTACCATATATTTAAAGTTATTCTATTGTTAATCCATAGCTGGCACAACCATACATTTAAAGATGTTCTATTGTCGGTCCATTCTAATCACCAATTGGAAGGGAGTGTGCTCTTTGGTGCATCCTGTCAAATATCACATTGATATATGATGTGTGCCAAAGTTTGGTTAAACTAGCTATTGTGGAATCCGACAGAGTTCTTTCATAGAACTGTTCTACCTGTTTGTTAATTTTCATACTTGTATGATGTAGGATCACATAGAGAAGGAGAACATCAACTTGAGGTCATTAAAATTCTGCATCCTTGATGAGGCTGATGAAATGTTGAATATGAGTTTTGTTGAAGATGTTGAACAATTTCTAGGTACACGAGTTTTCTTTATTCATGCAATGTTTCAGTTTGGCATGACCTTCATGTTTTAGTAGAAAAGTTGTAAGCTGTTTCAGTGACTTCCTAGTAATTCTAGAGCTGTTTCCTACCATCAATTGCTCATTTGGGATCTCTTTAGTTGCTAAAACCCAATTCCTTTTTCTTGGATACTGATTTCCTCCTTCCCATCATGATGAGAGATTAGGCAGGCTACAGGAAAGCAGGGTTGTGTTATCAGAAGCTCAGGTATGCCAGGCTGTGCTTGTTCGATTTTATTAATTTTTTATCTTCACTGTACTCTAAGGTCCACATCGAGCTCCACATGGCACCAAAATAGTGTGTTGGGTGCCATGTTGACCTCGACATGATCTTGGATGCGTATTCCATGGGTGAACGAACTCCTTTATACATAAGATATATACGGTAATTAGTTTTTTATATTTTAATAGCTGCAAGGACTCATTCATCCATGGCTCAAAAAATATTGATTTTGATTCTTCAATGTCTCCAAGGAACTAGAATGAAGCACTCCTTACTTTATATACTTCACCAAGTAGTCAATGAGGAATGATCATAATACCTTGCCCAAAAACCAGTTTTAATCTTTTTGACACGTCTCTGAGCAGACCACAATAGAATGGTTAATGGTACCAAAACCACATATGAAAGCCTATCAAAACAATGTAAACTTGATACAAAATATCGTCCGATACCGATACGTATCGGACGATACGTATCGGTTTTGGGCGTGAACGGTACAATACATACCCTATGTATCGTACCATTAGTTAAATGATGAAATTATCGTCCGATACGGACAAAATATCGTCCGTATCGGACGATAATTTCAAATTATCGGACGATAATTTGAAATTATCGTCCGATAATAAAGGTAGAACTTGGAAAATAAGAAAAAAATCAAATTATCGTCCGATACGAACGATAATTTCAAATTATCGTCCGATAATTTGAAATTATCGGTGGGCCCCACCATAGACCCGACTTTTAAGTCGGGTAAACCCTCTTCTTCCTCCTCTCTTCTTCCTCTCTTCTTCCTCTCTTCTTTTTTGACTATTTACACCCTAAATCGGCGCCAAATCGCACAAAATATCACGGGATCAACGTGGAAGGTACGTGTATTTCATTTTATTTCATTTTATTTCCTAAAATAAGGTAGATCTACACTAATTTAGTGTAGATCTACCCTTAAATAAGGTAGATCTACATTAAATAAGTGTAGATCTACACTAATTAAGTGTAGATCTACACTAATTTAGTGTAGATCTACCCTTAAATAAGGTAGATCTACACTAAATAAGTGTAGATCTACCTTATTTAAGGGTAAATCTACACTAAATTAGTGTAGATCTACAATAAATTACTGTAGATCTACCCTAAATAAGGGTAGATCTACACTTATTTAGTGTAGATTTACCTTAATATTAATTAATATTATAGGTAAATTTATCATTTACCTATAATATTAATTATTTAAATTATTTAAAATAATTAATATTATTTAAAATAATTTAAAATATTTAAATTAATTAAAAATAATATAAATAATGGGTCAAAAATAATATGATGGGTCAAAATTAATTATATGTGACCCCATTTAAAATATTTAAATTGATAGGTCAAAAATAATATAAATAATTATAATTAAGGGTCACATGTAATCAATATGGGTCACATATAATATGGGTTACATATCATATGGGTCACATATAATTAATAAAATAATAAGATCAATATGGGTCACATATAATTTAAACTTAAAATTAATATGGGTCACATATAATTAAATTTATAAGTCACATATTAAATTATATGTGACCCATATTAATTTTAAGTTTAAATTATATGTGACCCATATTGATTATATGTGACTGTCACATATAATTAAAATAATTTATATTATGAGATATGTCCCATAATATATTAGAATAATATGGAATAAATTTCAAATAAATTTTTAAAAATTATAATAATATCAAATAAATATTCATAAATTAAAATAATATGAAATAAATATTAAAAAATTATAATAATATCAAATAAACATTAATAAATTATAATAATATCAAATAAATATTCATAAATTAAAATAATATCAAATAAATATTCAAAAATTAAAATAATATGAAATAAACATTAAAAAATTATAATAATATCAAATAAACATTAATAAATTATAATAATATCAAATAAATATTCATAAATTAAAATAATATGAAATAAACATTAAAAAATTAAAATAATATCAAATAAACATTAATAAATTATAATAATATCAAATAAATATTCATAAATTAAAATAATATCAAATAAACATTCATAAATTATAATAATATCAAATAAATATTCAAAAATTATAATAATATCAAATAAATTTGATAAAATATAATATGATATTTTTAAAATAGCAATAATTAAAAAATAAATTTTATTTTCAAGTGTAAATTAGATGTTTACTCTTGTAAATTTTATTTTCAAGTGTAAATTTTATTTTTAAGTGTAAATTAGATGTTTATTTTCAATCGTTTGCTCATTCATGCGGTGAAATAAATAAATATGATCGTTCGATGATCCAGTGGCAATATGGTACAAAGAATAGATGGTAATAGACTCAGATTCAATGTAATCTTTGTGGAAAAAAAGCTGGGAGGAGGTATCACACGATTAAAGGACCATCTGGCTCATGTAAAGGGAGAGACAAGAGGGTGTCCTAGTGTACCCAGAGAGGTAAAAGAAAATATCAGAGCTAGTTTACAAGCGGCAAAGAGAAAGAAAAAAGCTGAAGCCGATCGTGATAGGGAAATGTATGAGAGAATCAGGAGGCCAAATCCAGAGTTTACATCAGCTGCACCTGAGGATGATGAGGATGAGGATGAGGATGAGCAGATAGCGAGAGCTATGAGAGAGAGTGCTAGGGAAGCACAACAGCGTCGAGATGGAAGAAGCCGATTATCGGTTTCGGTCCAGATTGAGGGGTTCATCCATGCCTGCTACCGGTGGTGGATCTAGTCATAGGCCACATGTTGTTGATGTTGATGAGGATGTTGAGTGATTCGGGTTGATGAGCAAGACATCTGGGAGGGATTATAGGCAGTCTACTAGAGTAGATCACCCCATGGATCCATTCATGTATTGCACTGAAAGCTCCAAACAAACCAAATTGAGTGCAATCTCACTTGCAAAAATGGGGAAGAAGCTTGAAAAATCCATTGCCAAGTTTTTTATATACAACCACATTCCGAGCCAAGTAGCAGACTCGCCGTACTTCAAAAGCATGATTGATACAAGTGCAGAAGTTGGTCCAGGAGTTAAAAAGCCTTCTCCATATGAGATATCTGGGCCCTTACTAACAGATGAGTACGATGAGATAACTGCCTATGTACAGAGCTTTGAGGATGTATGGGATGAGAGAGGTTGCACAATTATGTGCGATGGATGGACTGGTCCCACAAAGAAGAGCTTGATAAACTTTTTGGTTTACAGCGATGTCGGGACAGTATTTTTGAAATCAGTTGATGCTTCTAGACACGTAAAGATCACTACCTCTTTAAACTAATGGATATGGTAGTTCATGAGGGTTGCAGTGTGGTAATGCAATGCGGCAAACTACAAAGCCGCTGGATTAAAACTAATGGCGAAGAGACGTCACCTGTACTGGACCCCGTGTGCCGCACATTGCGTGGACCTCATTCTTGAGGATTTAGGAAAGAGAAGCAAGGCACAGGCAACTATTCAAAAGGGAAGAACGATTACTTCCTACTTGTACAACAGTGACAAGCTGGTCAATTTAATGAGAACCTTCACGAACAATGAGTTGCCCCGACCTGCAATTACACATTTTGCAACACAGTTCCTAGCCCTACAGAGTTTGGCTAGATATAAGCGTGAGCTGAAAAGCATGGTGTCGTCGGAAGAATGGAATCAACATGAAATAGGACTCCCACGAGCGAAGAGACTAGCTTGCACTGAAGTTGCTGACCTGATCTACAGCACGCAGTTTTGGGCAGATGTCGACCACCTGATCGCCGTCACTACCCCGTTGGTGCAAGTGTTGAGATTGGTTGATGGTGATGACAAACCAACAATGGGATACGTTTGTGAGTCAATGAATAAGGCAAAATTGGCTATAAAAACCAAATGCCCTACAAAATATAAACGATACTGGGCGATTATCGACAAGAGGTGGGATGCACAATTTCACCAGTACTTGCATGCAGCAGGTATAACATGTTGCACAATTATGTAGTGATTTTTATTTATTTATTCATTATTTTCATATACTGATGAAATTGCTCATATTTGATGTAGCATACTACTTGAATCCAAACCTTTTCCAAAGATAATGCGACGCTTCGAGCTGAGCGACACTGATGAAGTGTATACCGGTTTGCTCAATGTAATCCAAAGAATGCTCCCTGAGTTGGCGGACCAAGGCCAAGCCATAAGAGATGTGAGTGATCATAGTATCATACCTTATAAGTAATAAGTCAAATGTCATGTGATATTATCATCTATTTATTGATATGTGCCTTATCAGATTTCATCTTTATAGATTGACATGTTTCGAAGAGACATGGGTCATTTAGGACCGTTGGCGCAATCCCAAATTAAACACGACAAACCCGCTGATTGGTGGATGCATTATGGAGGTGATGGTCCGATATTGAGGCGGGTAGCAATGAGGGTATTGTCGCAAACGTGTTCCTCGTCCAACTGCGAGCGGAATTGGAGCACTTTCTCTCATTCATATTAAGACAAGGAATAGACTAACTATGGACCGATTGAAAAGTTAGTCATCGCCACTACAACATGCGATTAAGGGTCGTGAATATACAGAGGACCAACCGTGGGTAAGCAATTACATGAAGTCTTAGATCCTCAATTATATGAAGTCTTACTTACATATTATACTAATTCATCTATCATATTCTACCTTGAGACGGTGATTATTTTGATCCCATCGCTTGGATTATATATTCGAGGAGGATGACCTTTGAATGTATGGATCAAGAGAGAGAAGAGCCAGCCTCTTGGATAGTGAGAGCACCGAATGGTCGGACAATGCCGAAGAGAAGAAGCAAGAAGCTTCCCAACCACCGAGGCAAAGAAGATTGAATCGTCATTCGGGTTAGATCTCGATGACTAAATGCAGTAGAGTGATGATGGGAGTGGTGAGGATGATGGTGGAGGGCATGATGGTGGAGGGATGTTGGCACTAGTGGTGGAGGGAGGAAGCCGGGTACCTCCGATCCTTATAGAGATATGGCGATGCATGGGAATGATGACGCCTGCTAACACAGTTCGACACTCCTACATTTAGAATGGGAGGGGTTGAAGGAAGAGGAGCGTCGGGATCATATCAAACACCACCACCACCACCACCACAAGATGATACGGATATGGGTTATATGACTTCTAGCTTCGGGGGATTCAGTTTGCAAAATACCGAAGATTCAGCAACTAGTAACCCATACTACCAGCCACAACAAACCTATTCGGTGCCATATGACTTCGTTGGTCAGATTTTTGGAGGACCGGCCTTTACGTACTACACTGAGCCTCAGTTTCAAGGGGGCACATATAATCATGGGTATCAATATGGGCAACATTATAGGCAAAGGCCGGAAAGCTCGCGCACCGATGATGACGATGATCATGAGGGCCAAGAACCACCATGAAATTCAATGTGGCTCTAAAGTAAGTTTTTCATGTACAATTAAACTTATTTTTATCAACATAGCTATTATTTTTGACAATATATAATTTATTTTTGTCAATATATATTGTAATTTACTTTATGCGTGTCTGCGTCGATCAAATTATGAAATATTGTTAATAAAATAGGCATGTGATCAGCTGATCGAACATAATGTTAGAAGATCTATTACATTAAGTCAAAAATGTGATCTTAAGACAAAAATAAGTTACAAAATAGGCATATGACTTGGGTTAAGTTACAAAATAGGCATCTTACTTATATATTCATCTAAATAATGCATCAAATATGTCAAAAATAAAAGCAAAAATAGTTGAAATAAATACAAAATAAATAAATATAATTTTTCAGATTTTTTGGGATTTTTTGGGATTTTTTTGGGATTTTTAAAAAAAAATGATTTTTTCAATGTATCAAACCGATACATTCAATGTATCGCCGATACATTGAATGAATCGGACGATACCCGGTACGTATCGTCCGAGAGATCCGGACGATACGTACCGGAAAACCGGTATTTTGACCCTTGCTTGATACTATCACTAAGCAATAATAGTTGGTGAACGAATTTGACACACAATCCTAGATCTTGTCAATTTATTTGATCTACTTTATTCAAATATAGAAATTTGAATTTCAAGAAATTAAAATAACATGACTCCACAGCCTTTAATCAGTGTAAGAGCATTGAAGGCTCGAAAGTGGAATCATTTAATTAGAACTAAATGGACATATTCTTTCAAAAAAATGATTTTCTTAAGAGTGTTTGAAAGAAATGATTTTCTTAAGAGTGTTTATCTTGATTCTTCGATTTTTATATATGTATGCATATTTCATTTAGTAGCTTTCTTTTTTTATTGAAATTTACTAGCCTTACTGATTATCAAGTTGATGAATGCCTTGTAGGTATTGAATCCTGTCGAAATCCGTCTTGTACAGATTTCTAGGGACCCTGACATCTGTGGAAGTCAGCTTTTGTTAGGATTGTTGAGGTAAAAGGCTTTTCGTCAACTAGGCAATCTAATGTAGATATAGACCCATTAATCCTCTCTTTTTTTCCCCCAAGTTATCTATCCCTAAACACCTAACTGGTGGGCATGCCTACTTGTGCAGCCATTTGTGGAGAGCTGTCAAAGTGCCCCAAATATGGCCTTCACAATCCACTTAGAGCTTAAGAGAGGTCTGATTTTTCTCCTAATACTCATTGCCTCTTTTTTTTGCAACCAAAAAATGGCAATTAGTCATATTTTAAGGAATGGATACAAATTCTTCTCCCAATTCATGCATACCTTTATGGGTTTTGGCACTTAAAATACTAAGGCAACTTTCTATGTGTTGTTTTGAGTGACCTAAAACCTGAATTTTACAAAAATTGAGACCAAGAAAAATAGAGGTTAGAAATGGGATTTTAAATTGAAAATTGGTCAAATTTCAGCCCTACATGTGAGGATTGACTCCACCAAATTCATAGCTAAACCTGAAACTGATTTTATTTCTCTCATTTTCAGGAATACGTGTATAATCGGTTGCATTAACAGAACTCCAAAAGGTTATCTTAAGAGTTCCAAGGGACTAAGACAAGGGAACTCATTATCCCTATCCTCTTCAATATGGTTGGTGAGGCCATTAGTATATTTGCTTCAAAAGGCTAGTGAGTTAAACTGTTTCACGGGTTTTAGGATTGCTAGAAATGGCCCTTCTGTCATACAGTTACAAAGTTACAGTATGTTGATGGCAGTATTTTTTTTTTGGTGTGTCAATCAAGGAATTGTGGTATGCTAGAGCTCTCTGAACCATCTATGATGTCGTTTTTGAACAAAATGTCAATCTTGTAAGTCTAAGTTTCTTGTGTATCATGTGGTGAGGGATGGATGGAAGTGTAGAGAAAGATAAAAAGAACACTAAAATAAAGACCCAATGAGCCTTACAGAAGTGGGCCAGATGGGCTCTTAGACTGGGCAATATAAAGGACCAACTGAAAAGGGCTTCTTGGGAGCCCATTCTCAAGAACCAAAAGTGCAATTTTTTATTATTCTCTCAGGAATTTTTGGGAGCTGAAAAGTATGAGTTTGTGATTACAAAAGCTGTCTTTCTTTAGTCCTAAGTTGTAGGAACAGTGAAGTTAGAAAAAGTAATTTTAGTTTACTTTGTTCATTTGGATAGAGTCGAAGGACTCTTAGGACTCCTAATTAGAAACTAAGTAGGAGATTTCTTTTTATTATAAATATTGTAATCGGCTTTTGTGGGCTTCAAAGTGTTTAACTGCATACACAATTTTTGCCTTCCATTGGCACTGCTATATGGTTTTGATTATGCTATTGGGTGTTTGTCTTGGATATGCAGGTGCAGCTCAGGTCATGGACAAAATTCTTTTGTGGAGGGCATTAGTAATGGCTCTACACCAAGGTTTAATTCTGAATATATTTCTTTATTTGTTTTGACTCTTTAGAGTAAAATCCAGTTATCAAGTTTGTGCCGGTACAAGTTTTTAAAATTGCTTTAAAAAATGGATTGCTACAAATTAGGTAGATGCTTGGCAATGGATTTTGTAGAAACTGGTAATCCAACTAACCCAAATTCCATAATCATGTAGGTGCTTTCAGTAATCCAACTAGCTCGAATGCCAGAATTCTTGTGAAATTATATATTTTATAAGTCTAAAGAGCTGCAATATCGATTTTGTTTTCACTAAAATTTATTTATTGGTTCTTTTAAACAGGTATCAAGATCAATAACTTGATTATATTAGACGCAAGAGGATAAGTTAAATCACCCAGCCAAACGAAGCAAGCAAAAGAGAGCTCAACAACTAATCGGAGATGGTGCAAATCGCACTTCTTGAAGAAAGCCTCTTTGACGTATCACTCTCAGTGGACAAGCTTTATATTTTTCAACTTTTATTATTATTATTATTATTATTATTATTATTATTATTATTATTATATCCTTCACATATGTAATTGATACTTGAAGATTAAATTTTTTATCCTTCACATGTAATTGATGCTTGATGATTAAATAATTTTTTAAAGTAAAAATGGTAGCTCTATTCGCACCTACAAAATTACTGAGTTGGCTTATCGGAGTATTACTCTCAGTAAATTGGTGGGTGCGAATAGGGCTACCTAAAAAAAGTTCCATTTTGCTAGTGGCGGTTTTAAACTGCCCCAACTAGTTAGTATACTGGCGGTTCTTCACTGCCGTAAGCATGAAAAACTTGCCAGCAGTTCTAAACTGCCCCAACACCTGTCATCCACCGGCGGTTCAAAACTGCCGCTAGAAGCTGTCCTAGCTGGTGGTTTTACATGCTTAACGGCAGTCATGAACTGCCGGAACTGGCTCCCAAAACTGTCGGTAAAAGTGTATAGCAACAGCACATTAGCCGGCAGTTTTTGAAACCACCGGTAGCACTATTGCCGGCGGTTTTTGCACATATAGTGGCAGTTTTTGGCCGCCGGGAAAAGCTTGTTTTTTTGTAGTGCAAATAACACACAAAAAGCAAGCAAGCATTTGAAGGTAAAAGAAAACAAAATTCAAACAAGAACAAGATCATGCAACAAGGGCCTTAATTAACTTAAGAACATCGAAATTAAAAAATGCAAAAATAATCAACAAATAAAGAAAGAAGAAAAAAAAGAGTCATGTCTAACTGAATCAAAGTAGTAATTATACCTGGCGCAATGTATCCGCATGAACCCGCAATCACAGACATAGATCCATGCTCCGCCCCTTTGCCCTCAAGTATCTTTGCAACCCCGAAATCTGCCACCCGTGCACTGAACTCCCTGTCCAACAATATATTATTCGACTTCACGTCTCTATGAACAATCGGAGGGACACAATCGTGATGAAGATATGAAAGCCCTTCTGCTGCATCTACCGCGATCTTATATCTCCTCGACCAATCTAACGAAGCTCCTTTGCTACTATGCAGCAAATCCCCCAAGCTCCCATTCGGCATATACTCGTAAACCAGCAGTTTACAGTCCTTGTAACTACAACAACACCATAACCTCACAATGTTCTTG
The DNA here is from genome assembly GCA_021018995.1 of Chloranthus sessilifolius. NCBI lineage: Eukaryota > Viridiplantae > Streptophyta > Magnoliopsida > Chloranthales > Chloranthaceae > Chloranthus > Chloranthus sessilifolius. Next base: position 105,831,187 of record CM037596.1, read on the forward strand.
TGCCTAATCTTCCCCAAAAGTTCGACCTCCATTTCAAATCCATCATTGGCTCTCAAATTTTTACCTTCGCTTTCAACTCTCAAATCTTTATCATCACCGTCGATTACCAAATCCTTCGTCGACACTGCCCAAAGCTTCTTTACAGCAACAACCTCTTTATTACTTAGAACCACTTTATAGACTTTCCCGGAAGCTCCACTACCGATCACGTTGTCTTCGTCCAGGCTACTCAAGATCTCAAATTCGTCAAAACCCAATTTGTGGAAAGACTTCAATTTCCATTTCGATTTGTCGATGAGCCCTTTCCTCATCTTGAAATTCCAGTATCTCCAATAGAACAAAGTGATCCCAACGACAAAAACAAGACCTGCAAGTATGAATATCGATCGGAGCAACCAATCGATTTTATGGTCCTCGGAGGCTTCGAGACGGGAACTCAAACACGATCTGATCGGATCACCGCACAACCCGGGATTACCCAAAAAGCTATCTTTGAACATTGGCTTGGCATATAGGGGTGGGATTTTTCCCATAAGGCCATTGTTAGAGACATTGAACAGACTGAGCTTTAGGTTTTGCAATTCTGATGGGATTCCGCCGGTGAGAAGATTATCGGCGAGATCAAGGTAGTTAAGCCCATGCAAATTCCCGATTTCCAGTGGGATTTCACCAGAAAATCGGTTATCAGCCAAATTCAGCTCATTTAGCTTCTTCATCGACCCTATTTCCGGAAATATCTCACCAGAGAGCTTGTTACTATGTAAATCGAGTAGTTGGAGTTGAGTCAAATTTACCATATTTATAGGAATTGGGCCGTCCAATCTGTTGCCGTAGCCCGAAAACTCAACAAGATTAGGCAGAACTCCTATCTCTACAGGGATATTTCCGATAAACTGATTTCGCGAAATCCGCAATTGCGAGAGATTCCACGCGCCCGCAATCCCCGGGGCAATACTGCCAGAAAATGAATTCCCAGCGAGATCCAGAAGCTGAACGTGCGCTAGGCCCCAGAATCCCACCGGAACATCGCCGTTGAGCCGGTTATTGCTAAGACGGACTCTGGTCAAACTCTGGCATTCACTGAAACTGTACGGAATTGTTCCCGTAAAAGAATTGCCTAACAAAAGTAAGCTTTTTAAAGCCCTCTTCTCACATAAACTCGCCGGAATCTCACCGTAAAACATATTAGTCGATACATCGAACCACTCCAACACCGAATTCTTGCCGAGATCGTCCGGCAGGGTTCCGGTGAGCTTGTTATTGAACAATCTGATCTCGGAAAGCTCCGGCGACAGCGAAATATTCCACGGCAACTCTCCGTAAAATAGATTCGTGTAGAGATTCAACGACTGGAGACGTAATCCGCAAAGCTCGGCCGGGATTCTCCCGGTCAAACTGTTCGTTGAAGCATCGAATCTACGAAGCGCCGTCAGATTCGACATTCCGGCCGGAATCTCGCCGGAGATCGAATTTTGGTATAATTCGATTTGTACGGCGCTGGAGAGTTTAGTTAGGGTTTGAGGAATCGAACCGGAGATCTGATTAAAAGCCAAATCCAAAAATTTTAGGTTCTTTAGGTTCCCTAAACTCGCCGGAATCTGACCGATGAGCTGACATTCGGTGAGCCAGAGGTCCTCGAGGTTCGTGAGATTCCCGAATTCCGGCGGGATCTCGCCGGGGGCGAAAGGATTGTAAGCGAGAAACAAATTTTTTAGTGTGGAGATATTTCCGAGAAAGCCAGGGACTTTTTGGTCAAGAAGATTGAAGAAGAGATAAAGATCCTCGATTTTCCGGAATCCGGCGAACGACGGGGGGATTTCGCCGGAGAAGTTGTTTCCGCTGAGGTCGAGGTGCCGGAGATTGGGGATTTCCGGGAGGGTGTTGGGTAGGGTTCCGACAAAGAGGTTTTGGCTGAGGTTGAGGTGTTGGAGATTTCGACACGTGGAGATTTGAGCGGGGAGAGATGAGTTGAGGAGGTTGTCGGAGAGGTCGAGGGTGGTGAGGTTTAGTAGGCGGCAGACGAGCGTAGGGAAGGGGCCACCTAGGTTAGCGGAGGGGATGGAGATGGAGGTGACGGAGAGGGTGGTGAGGTTGCACGTGACACCTTTCCAGTTGCACGGCGTGTCGTGTCGGGGGTTCCAGGTGGAGAGGACACGGGAGGGATCGTCGAGTCCGAGTTTGACTCGGTGGAGGAAGAGGCCCTCTTGGTTGAGGGAGAGGGTGTGAGGGAGGAGGCGGAGGAGGAAGAAGAAGAGGAGAGAGAAAGTGTGGAGCATGGTTAGAGAGAGAGAGCAGTGAGCTCAGAGTGAAACGGTGGAGAGTGACAACGGGGAAATATAATCCATTCATCTGCTGTATATTGCGTAAAGTTTACCTCACCAATGATTAATTTTTCAAAAAATATTATTAATATAGGGGGTATTTTTATGGGAGCCATTCCTTGCACAGTTGCAGACGCTTCTCAAGCGATTGCAACGAAGTTAAAGAAAGAGATTTTGTACTTTAGGAACACGTGTCATATAAAAATGCAAGCCGTCTAATTTATAAATTCTTAATAGATAAAATTAAAATAAAATATAATATTTATCATATAATTTATTATTATCAATCATTTAAAATGTGAGCGCAAGTAATGAGTTCTTATTTTTATTTCACCCAACATTCTTTCTTTTCAATCCGAGTTTAACATTCTTATTTATCCATCATTTGTCATCTAACGTATGAGAAAATAGATGCCATATATTAAGACCAACGTGAGACCATCAACGGCCAGATTTTGTTTCACCTGAAACATATCCCAAATTTATATGTTTTTACTTCAAAGGGTGACAAAAAGTAAGCTCTTATATTTGCCTCATGGCATTGCTAATTTACTTTGTATAGGCGGAAGTTTCGCTAGAGTCAATTTTGGCACTTTCTTATCTTGGGAGATGCTATTGGTTGTGTTTGAGACTGTTCTTTAAAAGCAAAGAGCACCTCTCAGCCGATATATGAAGCACTTTATTATAAGACTGTTTAATTGTAAGTACTTTAAGTTATTTTACCCTTAAATTATTTCAGAAAGTGAAAAAATTGAATTTTAGTCTTTTTAAAAGCAATTAAAACTTACTCTTTTTAAGTAAGCTGCTCTTTGCTTTTAAAGAGCAATCCCAAATAAAGTCATATGAGTGACTAAAGAACCACATTTGGTAACATCATGTTCACTTTTTTAAGATGTGTGTTGTGTAAAATCAAATTCAGACCGACCATGACATGCCCATAAGATATGGTATGCCCATGATCATATTAAGGAATAGAAGATTAGAAAATAAAAATATTTCTATTGTGTGATTCAACGCAATTAATAATTTTGGCACATGCAAACTCTAGTTGGGAAGAAAGAATATTAGGTTTCAAATAATGATACTGTATTTATGCCTCTAATCTCTATCAGTCTATCTATAGGTGCTTCCCATATCTCATTATTCAATAAATGAATATGAATTAGATGCTTCCCATATCTCATCATTCAATAAATGAATATGATCTTTTTGTATTTTTTTTATAAGAAAATGAATATAACCTTGGAAGAATACTTTTATGCTATTCTCTTGTCGAATGATTAGAAGCTTAGAATAGGGTCGGAATTTATTCTCAAGTCAATATTCGTTTAATTAAAGTGAGGGTAACTTTAAACACACTCATCAAATCTTGTAGGTGTAGGGTAGCTTTAAACACATTCATCAAGTCTTGTAGGACACCTGTGCTAATAAAAACATTGACTCCTTTAAATCAAATAATCGATATTATTTTTCGCTTAAATTTTTTACAACTGGGATCTTGAGATTATGATTCACTTATCTTACGATCAATTCTTATTCTATATGACACAGATCTCAAAAAAATAATCTTAAAATTATATGACACACATCACACTCAAACGTGATTTCATTATATTTTGGGGATATGTGTCATGTGGAATAAAAAATTACCAATTGATAGGTGAGCCACAACCCCAAAGTCCCTATGTGAAATATTGGAGTGAAATGCAATCTCCAGCGTCTGATTTAAAATAATTAATATTTTTTAGCGGAGGTGCCCAACAAGTTTCAATGGATGCTTTTAAAGCTACCCTTAAAGTTAGTCTCTTTTGTGACCTATTGGAAGAACATGTTTTTTTATCCCCATTAGGGCTATCAATGGGTCGGGTCCACTCACACCCGACCTGCCAGACCATGATTATTTTTCCAAGTGGGCGGACAAATAAGCTTGACCCATTGGGCCAGCTCCAGCACGAGGCATCTGACCCGACCTTTGGGTCAGATAGACTCTGAGGTCGAGTCAGAAAATAAGGGATTTTTATCATATCATTTTAGGTTTTTAGGTCGGGTGGAGACTTGGATTGGGTCGAGTCAGGTCAGGTCAGGTGCATATGTAATTTTTTTTTTTTGACAACCAAAATATTTGCTTGACCTGACCTCCATTGCCCTAACAGTCACTAGGCTGCTTCTTTTTTTTTAGTGTGATTTACAAGGATCAAAATTTTAGGTAAAATTTCGGTTTCAGGCTTGACCGAAATCGAAAATTTGAATTGAAATTTCGATCGAAAACCAAAAATTTGACTAAAATTTTAATCGAAATTTTGGATTCTATACAAATTTGGACCGAAATTTTGGTCCAAATTATCATTTCAGTGGGGACTGATACAGCTAATTTCGGCCGAAATTTTGATTCTCGGTGATTTATAAATACACCTTTCAGTTGTTTCCCGCCATTACATCAGCAGTCCTGTTTATGAACGGTTTCTAATATCTATGTCTCCCATCAATCAGATGGTCAGAGGCGTCACTTTTGGCTACCCCTTCAGAATTTGGCAAAATAATTGGACGGATCAGATTGACTGGCTGTATCTGTCAAAAAAGGTACGAAAGGAGTTTGACTTTATATAGAACTGATATGGGGAGGGGGAGGTGTAAGTTCATTTTCAAAGATGCCATCTAAGGGTACTAAGGTGGGACCCAAAAGGGTTTGACCAAAATTCGTCATCTCATTGGTCTAGAAGGCTATCGGGTCCCACTCCTAGCCCCTATCACTACAAGTCGACGGACATTTGTGGCTGAGTGCTAGTGGCAAATAGTAGATACCACCGACGCTTTTCTCAATGGGTATCTCTGTTCCTGCCTAGAGGATCACTGTTTAAGATTGAGGTGAAAAAGGCCTCATCAATTGATTTCAAGCAGTGAATGAGTTTCACATAACAGAGGTACTTTTCTCAACCCTCCATTTCGAGTAGAGCATCTCCAATGAGGATAGCCAAATTTGATTATCTAAATATCTTTTTAGCTATCATTCTCTATTTTAACACTCCAGCAGATTCTCTATTTTAACTACTTCTTTTAAAATATTATTATTCATTCTTATTTTATTATATCTTTACCAACACTCAAAATTTTAAATATTTACCTTCTCTACAGATCATATTTTTTTAAACCGAGCCAAAACTGAACCCGAAACCAAAATCGAAATCGAATACAAAATCGAATCGGAAACCGAAATTGAAACCGAATCCAAAACCGAACCAGAAACCGAAATCGAAATCGAAATCGAACTCGAAACCAAAATCGAAACCGAATCCAAAACCGAACCGAAAATCAAAATCGAAACTGAACTCGAAGCCAAAATCGAAACCGAATCCAAAACCAAACCGGAAACCAAAATCGAAACCGAACCCAAAATCGAACCCGAAACCAAAATCGAAACCGAATCCAAAACCGAAAAAAAAAATCGAAATCGAACCTGAAACCAAAATCGAAACTGAATCCAAAATCGAACCGGAAATCGAAATCGAAACCGAACCCGAAGCCAAAATCGAAACCGAATCCAAAACCGAACCGGAAACCAAAATCGAAACCGAATCCAAAACCGAACCGAAAACCAACATCGAAACCGAACCCAAAACCAAACCCAAATCAAAACCAAACCGAAAATCGAAATCAAAATCGAACCCAAAACCGAACCCGAAACCAAAATCGAAACCGAACCCTAAATCGGCTATATTTCTCTAACGATTATATTTTCTCCAACGGTTATAATTTCTAACGGCTAGAATTCTCCAACGGTCATATTTTTCTAACGGTCATATTTCTCCAACGGTCATATTTTTCCAACGGTCATATTCTCAAACGGTTAGAATTCTCCAACGGTCATATATTTCTAACGGTCATATTTCTCCAACGGTCATATTTTTCAAACGGTCATATTCTCTCATTTAAAAATAAGATTGCTCAACTATAAAAATAGGCTAATCTTTTGTGATTTTTGTTAGCTATTTTTTAATAATTGCATTATATCTTTTTTCTACATTATTCATTCTTCACTTTCGCTCAAATGTCTAACGATCCCGTCTATAAAATGCTAGTTGAAGACTCCGACGGCGAGGATGAGTTGTTGGCCGCTACTGTAATTGTTGTAGCACAAAAATAATTGGAGGATTGGAGAATATGCAAAGCACGTCGTGGTTCTATTCCGGGACGTCTCTTCATTGATCGTGATTCTATGCAAGGCCACCAGAGGCTATTTCAAGATTATTTTGCTGATTCACCAGTATATCCTCCAAAATTATTTCGAAGGAGGTTTCGGATGAATCGTTCTCTTTTTCTTCGTATTTAGTCTGTAATAGAAGCTCACGATTCATACTTTGTTCAAACAAGAAATTGTGCTGAAACTCTTGGTTTATCTTCCCTTCAAAAGATGACCACAGTACTTAGAATGCTCGCTTATGGAGTAGCGGCCGACTATATAGACGAGTACGTAAGAATTGGAGAATCCACCACAGTTGAGTCTCTGGAACGATTTGCTACAACAATAGTTTCCATTTTTTCGGATAGATACTTGAGGTCACCAAACAACAACGACATTGCTAGTTTGCTAGAAGTTGGCGAACGACGTGGTTTCCCAGGGATGTTGGGCAACATCGATTGCATGCATTGGAAGTGGAAGAATTGTCCAGCTGGGTGGAAAGGACAATTTTCAGGTCACAGTCGTGAACCAACAATGATCTTAGAAGCAGTCGCTTCATATGATCTATGGATATGGCATGCCTTTTTTGGGCTTCCAGGTTCACACAATGACATCAATGTTCTAGAACGATCTTCCATATTTTCTACACTAGCTGAAGGGCGCGCTCCTCCTACCAATTACTCAATAAATGGTAATAACTATACAGTAGGATACTACCTCGCCGATGGTATATATCCAAAGTGGTCAACCTTTGTGAAAACAATTTCACGTCCACAAGAAAGAAAGGCAAAAAATTTTGCTGCAGCTCAAGAATCAGCAAGAAAGGATATTGAACGTGCATTCGGAGTGCTTCAAGCACGTTTCGCAATAGTTCGTGGACCTGCTCGTGGATGGAACCGCGAAACTCTCAAACTCATTATGAAAACATGCATAATACTACATAACATGATCATTGAAGATGAAAAAAATAGTGACGATGCCTTTAATATCGACTACGAACAAGTCGATGACATTCCTAATATTCAAGTATCTCGTAAGCGTACTCCTGAATTTGTACAATTCATTCAAAGGCATCTGAGTATTCGAGATAGTCAAACTCATTCTCAACTGCAATCGGATCTCATCGAACACTTATGGCAAATGCATGGCCATAATTAATTTCATATCAAGCTAGGTTATAATTATTGTGCATTTTTTAGTTTTACTTTCTCAAGCTTTATCTACAATGTGCGACGCTGAATATCATTGGATGTAAATAAAATTTTAATATCTATTTAGCTATTTGTTATGTAGATGGTTTAGTTTATGATTGTCTCATACAAATATACTGATTATCTCAAATAATGAGATAAGAGATACCTAGATTCGGATCTTATACAAATATATTGAAACATAACATAAAACTTAACATATCAAATAAAACCTATTTATCCCTGCGACTTTCAATGATTTCCATTTGTCGCATGCGTACATACTCTTTTTGGACTTCAGTCATATGACTTGTATCCATCAAAACAATTTTGTCCTCCTTAAATCGAATCTTCGCCTCCTCTCGAGCATCCACTCTTCTCATAAATTCATGTTTTTCTTCATTGATTTTTTTGTGCTCTTTCATTTATCTGGGTTAGAATCCTCACCAGACCTTCATTATCGGTATCGACATTGCTCTTTCGTTTATGCAGTCGGTCTTTTGCAGCCTTTCTCCCCATGGGCCTCTCTAAGTCGACAAAGTTACTGGTGTCGTTACTATCATCTCCTAGATTCACCGAAGGTAGAGTAGAAGAAGTAGGTCTCCTAGCAAACGGAAACCTACTTAGACTTTCCTTCTCTTCAAGCCACTTTGGACATTCTTTCAACACAATCCAGCAATGCTCAAATTGAAAATCAGTTTTATTCTCTGCCTTATATAACTGCCTTGCCCTAGCAATCTGCAAAAGTAAAAGTGTTACAACGTGAAGATAGAAAATAATGTTCCCAAGTTATGTAGATTTACAATGTTCAAACTGAAAGTAAAGTGAGTTTATATACCTTGTCTACTTCAGTCAAACCACTTTGATGCGCTAACTCGATTTGTGCCAAACATCCACAAAATTTATTTACCGCCTTTTGAATTACACTCCAACAATTAGTTAGAGATACTTGATTCCGTACGGTAGTGAAGGTCTTATTGGCATTATAGTTATCATAAATCCTCAACCAATAAGTATTCTTTGATTGATCAGTTCCTCGTATTATATTGGTAGTTGTATTTAACAACGCATCTATAAGGAGAAGATCTTCATCTTTGTTGAAAGATACACCCTGTGCCTTTTTAGTGCTATGTCGAGCATCAATTTGCGGTTCAGTTAAATTAATAGGATTTAGACATCCAGTCAATTCATTTTCAAGGTAAGATCCTTCGTTCAAGAGATCTGTAAAAGTCGCGTCGTCTTGCATTTGAGAATCCATCTGTAAAAGTGAAAGGAAATTTGAAGATCAGAAAAAATGAGTGATGAATAGCAGCCCATGTGTATGGTTATAATGTTAGCACTTTCAACAAAAAACTATCTATTTTCAGCATTAAAATATGGAGATTAACAGACCAAGTCAATACACAGCTTATTGGATGCTAATAAACACTAGTATCTACCCATTCAGTCCTGATTTTATTTTTTAAATGGGAAAACCACTAAATGTTTATAGCAAAAACTGCATTTTTCCAATTCTCGTTGAAGAGCTGGATTTGAAGATTCCTTCTATGCATCCACTAGATCATCAATAGCTCCAAATGCCATTGATGATATGGCAGTTGCAGATATCATCCATCATATTTCTGCCATTTCATCTCTTTGGTTGTAAACATTCAGCATCTTAACAAGAATGATTAGTATTTTGGTTGGGTTTGTTTCGTGGGTGAGGCAAGAAGATGAGCCAGCCATTGGAGGAGTTTTTTCCAGCGTTGGCAATTCTGCTGGAGATGTTCTAAGAGAAGTTGGTTGCCCATTGAAAGTAGGCCATATAATTGATCAGTAGTAATAAACCCATATCATATATAGATCAGAGCCACAGTGATTTCTTGAAATTTCAGATTGATGACCATGTGTATAATCGTATTATATAGACACAGTTCCTTCTTCCTTGTAGGGCAGAGCACCTAATATAAACCTCATATTTTCAAAAGCATATTAAAAAATAAAAAAATATATATTGCAACAATTTTAATTTTTCCAATAGCGGATGCACTCGATGCATAGTCCCAGGCATGGATCAAAATATCAGCCGTTAACTATCAGTTTCGGACCAGGCCGAAACGATAACTTATAGTTATAGGGACTTGTTACTAAATTGATATCCCATATTATCGGCCAACTTGTTCTAGATTTGTTTTTTGCAGTTTCAAAAAAAGAATAGAAAAAAAAAAAAAAAAAAAGAGGTTTGAAAACTTCAAATTATCTGCCAATAAATGAAGTTATTGGTCAAAATATCGGTTTTGGTCAAGGTCGAAATTGAATTTTGACCGATATTTTGATCCATGGACTGAGGCCTCTTTTTCCAATATGGTAGTTTAGGATCCTCAGAATAACCATTACACAGGTGATTCTCTTCGATCATTATATGCTGATCACTAAATCTATTCACCCAATGTGTTCTAGACATCCTAAAAAGTCAATAATTCTATGAATTAGTCAATATAAGAGATATCATCACAGCTAATTAAAGATAAAATTGGCACATTAAAAGAAAGGATACCAAATTCTCATTAAATCAACAAATTATTGCCTCTCTGGAATCTTGATATACAAAAAAGGATAGATGAAGGAACAAAGAACATAATCCAGAGAGAGAGAGAGAGAAGGGCTACCACATCATCAAGTAAGAATCAAAACACCTTTTTTACACAAGAGGAAAAAACAAACTCTAGTAGGGAATGTTCTAGATGATTTCAAGCCTCCCCTGCTTAAATCACATGCCCACTTATTTGTTGTTTTGGCAAAATATCAAGCACCCATGATTAAAACCCCAAGGTCCTCAAATCACGTGGTCCATTCTTGATCCTCAAAGACTCAACTTTAGCACTATCACTGTTGTTGTCATTCGGCATCTTATCACAATTTCCTTAGAAGTCTGAATCCGATACATGGGTCAAAACCTCGGACGATACCGATATGTAGTGGTATCACTGGCCACCGAATCATATTTTTCATTGTATCACCGATACATTGAATGTATTGGCAATACAGATACTGATATGATAAAATGGTGCAAAGGAACTGAAATGGGTATCTGGTCAACATAAAAAATAAAAAATCCACAAATTGAACGGTGGAAACACATTCATGCAAGAGTGTAGGCTACATATGTGATAATTTTATGACTCTTCCAACGAATTTGGCATGATCTCAGCTAGTTGTCATGGACTGAGTAGACCACATTTTAATAGTGGAAAAAAGAACTCTACAGGCTGGAAAAGGCATGGGCTGTGGACTCTTATACTTTAATTACAACATATAATTTCTGCAGGGTTGGCATATGGTATGGAGCCCATACATTGTGCTCATGCATGAAGATTTTGAAATCCCAAGAGATCTAGGAGCTCTTAAACTCTCGCGGGTCTTAGCCCCAAAATTCAAAACTATTGGCATACAATTATGGACCTAAAGACAAAGCAACTTTAACTGGTACTTTAACTACCAGTTCAAGAAATTATATTCTATTGAGCACATACGAAATTATGTTCTATTGAGCCCAAATTTTGCATATGCAGGATTCCATATCTCGATCTGATGGGGCAAAAATGCTCGATCTCAGCAAGAAAAGTTCCAGTCCATAGCACAACAATATGATTGCTTTGAAAACTATTGATTATTATTGTTGTTGTTGACTGATTGGAGATCTACGTGCTTACTTACAACAAGTGCAGTCAGAATACTAGATATTTGCATGTCCCACAATAAGGATGATTCAAATTGAATCTTGGTGGATGAACTAGCGGAAATCTGGATCAATCTGGCTTGGGTGGTACCATAACTAACAAAAATAGTGAAGAATTACGATCTTGTGGTCGCGTGGGTGAACATGTTGATTCAACTACAGGAAAAATGGAAGCGTTTTAGACAGGGATAAACCTTGATCATCCCTTGACCCAGAGATGGATTGATTTGGATGGACCAATTGAGGGAAACTCCCTCAATGTGATTGGATTGAATGGTGGATACCCCATCTTTCTAATCGATCTTCAAAGTTTGCTGAAAATATTGGAGATATGGACTAATTGCTTAGCCATTATATTCATTTCATCTGCTCTCATAGTCATTGAGAGGCAAAAGGCTAATTCTGAGGTAGCATTGATGGATTTAAATTGGTAGTGTCCTAATCTACCAACTAGAGCAATAATTGTTTTACTAATTAAGTCTCTTTCATTTGGCCTGGTCATGGTTTTATGCATTTTGCAGCATTTTGGTTTTGCTCAGTTTTGCTCTTTCAGCTTCTTTGTCCCAAGGAAGTACAATGATCTTTAACTGCTTATTTGTAGCAGATTCACTCTCCTATTTATTATTAAATAATGAAATAACGTTAACTGTCCAAAAAAAAGCATAATATTTCATGACTGCCCAAGGCAAATAATACTTTCCATCAATTAAAATAGATGAAAGGGTAAATGCCAGTGATGCCAATGACCCCAACAATGAAGCTAACCCTGTCAACAACAATGATTGACTATTTTTGGGGTCCTTAAATCAGTGAATGCAAACCAATCAACTCGCCTGGGCCTTTTTTTTTCCAGATGAATTGTGATGGTTAAGGTAGGGAATTAAGATATCCTAAATTACCTTGAGTTCTACAAGGCATTCTATCAAACATAAGATAGGCAACTTAAATATCCTAATTTTTACAACAACAGACAGACAAAAATTATATTGCTTTTAAAAACAAAAAAAATCTATAAAAAAGAAAGGAGAAGAAGATGGATTTCTATAACAACAAACCCACAAGAAAAATTACTCTAAATCCTAAAAAATATAGGCAAAAAAAAATTACTCACCAAGAGGAAGAAGGGATGTGTAGCAGAGATGATTGGTGGGAGAGGGAAAGCAAAACTGTGGCGGGAGAGGGAAAGCAAAACTATTAATCAATAAAAAAATAAGTAGCTAATGCTACAGTACTCGCTATCTATAGCGAGCACTATAGCAGGTCGCTATTTTGAAGGGGGTGATGGCGAACCTGTTGGAGCTCCTCCTCTTGCTCTCATTCGCTATAATAGCGTTTTTTCCAGCGATGGCGATTCTGCTGGAGATGCTCTAAGGAGTTACTCTGAAAGCTAAAATCTTTGTCACTCTCTATCAATGAGTCTATTCGGGTCAAAATTAATCTCTGGTAAGAGTTAGTTTTGTGTACTTTAAAATAGAAAATAGACTATGACATAGTTCGCTATGCCATCTTATATATAAGGGATATCGATAGCACTCCTGACCGACATTTAGATATTTAAATAATATTTAAATAATCATGCACTATTAAAATTACACTTTCTTGTTTCTCTCACCACTCTAGTATGATTTATTATTATGCCGTGTGATGGATATCTAAATTGTCCTAGTGGCAATTCATCATTGAAACATATCCCAGCTAATATGCCTATAATTGGATATGAATCATCCGATTGATGAACGTTAACATCAATCATTAAAACTAAAAATAATGGTTGATATTATAATAAACAGTCGGGTGGTTTATATCTCCATAAAACACCATTTTTGCACTTCAACTTATGATATGCCACTTTGATAGTAGAGATCACCCTCAGGCCACCCTAGGGATTTATATTTTGTGGGACCCAGCATGTGATAACTTAGGGTGCGCGTGCGCACCCATGGGATTTAGGGGGGGTGCTCTAAGAGATCCGGACACCCAGGTTATTAAAAAAAGATAGTACAAACACTACAAAAAAAAAGACTATTAGCAGCAGCCATAAAATGCCGCTATTAACAAGAAAACTGCTGCTAAATACCCTTGCCGCTAATAGTTTTAATAGTTTTTTTGTTAATAGCGACACTTTTTTACTGTAAAAAACTGTTGCTAATAGTTTGATTTTTTGTAGTGAAATCATCTACATCTTAAATCATTGATGGTGTTGTTGAATAAGGTTTAATCCCAACCGCAAGTGTCAATTGATTGAGGTTGGAAAATCAATCAATTGAGGTTGGGAAAATCAATCGATTGAGTTTGGTAAGTCAATCTATTGACTGTTGGGCGAATCCAGATCCGCAGGTTTGAATTTTGGAATTATTTTAGAAGTATTTTGAATACTTGCAAATCTTACAAGATTGGTGAGAAAAGTTTCCAAAAGGTTTGGAGCCTATTTGCAAAAAGTTTCTCTGAGGGTTTCAGGCATTGTTGGAGAAAGTTTCAAGAGAGAAAACTTGTGAAAATACTTTGAGGGAAAAAAAGTATTAAAGAAAAGCTTGGGGAATGAAGATCTGATTGAAGTTGTTCTTATGTTGGAATTGTGATTATATTCTGGCAGATCTCTTCTCTATTTTGAAGGACTACGTCCTTGGTTTAACAACGGGGTTGTTGCTGAAAATTGTGTTAGATCTTGATTGAGTTTGCACTAGAGAGAAGAGAGTGTGTGCGTTATAAACATTAATAAAATAGTGCATATACTCCCGTGGATGTAGCCCTCGATTGGGTAAATCACGTAAATCTTTGTGTTGTGTGTGATTATTCTTTTGCGTCTTCTTATATTTTCGTATTCATCGTGATAGGGGGTTCGTAGTGTTGGTAGAATTCCTAATAAGTGATATCAAAGCTAGCAAGTAGTATCATTCATAACAAGTGGTATCAGAGTGAGGTTTACGTTATAATGGCGATGAAGATCTCGAAAGCACGATTTGAGGTGAAAAAGTTTTCTTAGAAGAATAACTTCGCTTTGTGGCAAGTCAAGGTCACAGATCTCCTTGTCCAATAAGGCATTGATAATGCTCTACTTGATAAGGAGATGAGGAAGAAGGCAGAGATATCCAATAAAGAGTGAAACTCTATTGATAAAAGGGTCGTAAGTATTATTCGATTGTGTTTGTCCGATGAAGTTTTGTACAACGTTCTTCACGAAGAGATGACTATGGATCTGTGGAAGAAGATGAAATCTCTCTATATGACAAAGTTATTGTCCAATAGACTCTTCATGAAAATGCAACTCTGCACCCTTTGAGCATTGAGCATTTGAGGTGAAATATAAAAAAGCAACTCTATGCGTATTCATGACCATTTAAATTCGTTTAATAAAATAGTTAGTAAACTATTGAGCATTGAAGTGCAACTTGAAGAAGAAGATGTCGCACTTCTTTTGCTCACCTCATTATCTACATCTTATGAGCACCTTGTTATCATATTAATTTATAGTAAAGATACTATTGCCGTCGAAGAAGTGACTGTTGCACTTCTTTCCGATAAATTAAGAAAATAATCCAAATCTAACTCCGAAGGGATTATTAGTCTCAAAAGCGAAAGGGGTCGTAACCATGATCACAAAAGAGACAAATCCAGAGGGGATAATATATCAACGAGAGGAAACAACAGGTCTAAATCTAGGGGTGACAGAAAGGATATTATCTGTTACTTCTGTAAGTAATATGAACATATTCGCAAATATTACAAGCAGAGATTGAATAATAATAAGGGTGATGAAGGGACTTCGCAACAGGCTAGTGTTGCTAAGTCAGATTTCAGTGAAAACCTATTGTGTATATTGTTAAGCTCCAGTCAGTTTGATGGTAGATAGATCCTAAATTCAGGGGTATCGTATCACATGTGTCCATACAGGGATTAACTTGACCAGTATAAGGTTGCCAATGGTGGGACGATTTTGAAAGGGAATGACAATGTATGTGAAGCAGTGGATATCAGTTCGATCAGAATCAAGATGTTTGATAGTTGTGTTCGCACTCTTACTAAGGTTAGGCATATGTCTGATCTAAAGAAAAATCTGATCTCATTGGAGGTATTGGATGAGATAGAATATCGAGTCATTATAGAATCCGATAAACTAAAGGTCGTACATGGTGCTATGACCTTGATAAAAGGTGAAAAGATGGGAAATTTATATACTTTAGTAGGTAACATAATCAGCAGCAATGGTGTTACAACTATAAAAGATTCTAAAGATCTCTCAGATTTGTGGTACAAGAGGCTTGATCACATGAGTGAACATGGGCTCACAGAGCTCATAAAGAATAAGGCAATTAACTTATAAACTGAATTTTTGTGAAGATTGTATCTTCGGGAAGCAGAAGAAAGCCGATTTTTCCACTGAAAAACACACTTTGAAGGGGTTGATTGATTACATACATTCAGATGTATGGGGACCAACAAAAGTCACTTCAGTAGGTGGAGCCAACTACTTTGTGTCATTCATAGATGACTACTCCAGAAAAGTTTAGGTATATCGGATTAAAAATAAATCGGATGTGTTTTAGAAATTTAGGCAGTGGCAGAGTATAGTTGAAAAGCAGACAGACAGAAAGCTGAAGATTCTCAAATCAGATAATGGTGGGGAATACTTGTCATCAGAGTTCAAAGCTTACTGTGAAAATTAAGGGATTATTAGGCACTTAACAATTCATGAAAATCCTCAGCAAAATGGTATAACAGAGAGAATGGACAGAACACTATTAGAAAAAGTACGATGTATGTTAAACTATTCCGGCTTGAGTTATGGGTTCTAGGCAGAGGCAGTGAATAAGACATGTTAGTTGGTCAACCGATCGCCTTCAGCGACATTGAGCTCGAAAATTGCAGATAAGGTTTGGTATGGAAGACACAGGAGTTACTCTCACTTAAGGGTGTTTGGATGTGCAGTTTATGCATTACTTCAGAGAAGTGAACGATCCAAGTTGGATCCAAAATCTAAAAAGTATGTCTTGATTGGCTATGGTGAATGGGTCAAGGGTTATCGTTTGTGAGATACACAATCTCACAAAGTAATAGTTGAAAGAGACATTACGAAAATGAATTTTTGATGAAAAAGGCGAAAAATAAACCTCAGTCATCTGGTGAACCTCAGGTACAAGTTGATGTTGAGAGGCATGAGCAAGATGAGAAATAAGACTCTGAGATAAAGCATGATGACACAATTTCTCAAGACTTGCAATCCGAGGTACTAATTCAGACTACCTTGAGAAGATCAGAGAGGATAAAGAAACGTCCTGAAAAATTTAAGGATAAGGATATGGTCTCGTAACACTTGCACATATCAAAGAGAATGTAGTGCACATGTTGATTAACCCAATTACACAGAAGAAGTTTGGGCATTGCCTAAACTTGATTAACACTTGTCAAAAATGTTGATGCCCATTGGGGCGGTGACATGGTTGGGGATGAAACCTTGGTGGAGATTGTTGAATAAGGTTTAATCCCAATCGCAGGTGTCAATTGATTGAGGTTGGAAAAATCAATCGATTGAGTTTGGTAAGTTAATCGATTGACTGTTGGGCAGGTTTGAATTTTGGAATTGTTTTAGAAGTATTTTGATTACTTGCAAATCTTACAAGATTGGTGAGAAAAGTTTCCAAAAGGTTTGGAGCTTATTTGCAAAAAGTTTCTCTGGGGGTTTCAGACATTGTTGGAGAAAGTTTCAAGAGAGAAAACTTGTGAGAATACTTTGAGGGAGAAAAAGTACTGAAGAAAAGCTTGGGAATTGAAGATCTGATTAAAGCTGTTCTTGTATTGGAATCGTGATGATATTCCGACAGATCTCTTCTCTATTTTGGAGGACTGCGTCCTTGGTTTAACAACGGAATTGTTGCTGAAGATCGTGTTATATCTTAATTGAGTTTGCACTACAGAGAAGAGAGTATGTGTTGTAAATGTTAATAAAACAGTGCATATACTCCCTTGGACGTAGCCCTCGATTGGGTGAACCACGTAAATCTTTGTGTTGTGTGTGATTATTCTTTTACGTCTTCTTATATTTCTGTATTTATCGTGATAGGGAGTTCGTAGTGTGGGTAGAATTTCTAACAAATGATATCAAAACTAACAAGTGGTATCATTCATAACAGGTGTAAGATCATTTAAACACTATTTAAGTCAAAGTCAAGAGAGTCAGGTCAATCTCACAAATAGTAGATGCTCAATAGGCATTACTATCATTATTACTGTTATTATTATTAGTGTGATTTTTAATCATGATTTGGTCCCTATAAAATAAAAATCTTTTAAATATTATGTTATTTCAAATGTCCTCCACACTCTTTCCCACCCTTGTCTTTACAAGGTGTGGGTCGGGTTCTGTTAGTTTACCCTAACTAGATGATTGGGTGTCACAAAAAGGATAACATGATCATTATACTACTATTGTGATATGAAAATAAATCATATAAAATCATGCAGTCTATAGAACTGGATGGAAATGAACGGTAAAACCACATTTGGTTGAATTGTTCATTTTTACACGGTTGATATCATTGATCGTACAATTATATATATTTTTATTACTTTAGTTTTTTCACAATACTTATGATCATCGAGTTGCTCCTGTACGTGGCACCTGATTATCCACGTGGTATAAAACTAATGTAGGATCAGATAGGTTACTTAGTCCTTAGTACCAAACTACCTTGATACTAAATGTATATGGACATCAAATTTAGGATCACTTCTTTCATTCGATGCAAACCAAAAGCACTTGCAATCCCACCAGCACTTCAAAGCACACACTAATACACTGGTGAGGTTTTGCAGTGGCTT
Organism: Chloranthus sessilifolius; assembly: GCA_021018995.1. Lineage (NCBI taxonomy): Eukaryota > Viridiplantae > Streptophyta > Magnoliopsida > Chloranthales > Chloranthaceae > Chloranthus > Chloranthus sessilifolius. The sequence goes on from CM037596.1 coordinate 105,849,412, forward strand.
CAAATGGGGAATGACCATGTTTAAAAGAAATTTTGCATGGAAATGATCAAGTCCTAGACCTAAGAAACAATGAAAATAACAAGTTTAAAGGAAAATTTATGATATCTCCTTTACTAAAAAGGAGGTACAACGGAAATCTATTATTTTTATTTCTAAAAAATTAAGGTTGTGCTTGGCATTGCTCTTTGAGAGAGCAAAAAAGAGTAATAACTGCCCTTTATTATTGCAAAGAAATGTGGGGAGAGAGAAAAGGATTGGAAGAAGATAAAAGGGAGGCTGCTCTTTAAAATAGGAAAAATAGCCCTCTTTAAACCAGCATAATTTTTCATTCTTTTCTAGAGAGGGGTGGTTTTTTATGTTTCAAAGAGCACCCTCGCCTTTTTTCTTACTCCGATCCTTCTCTCCCTTCTCATATTCATTTGCAACAACAAAGAGCATCAGTTGCTCTTTTCTACTCTTCTAAAGAGTAACGCCAAATACAACCTAAATTAAGAACAATGAGTTTTAAACCTCATTCTAATTGTCTAGTATTTTGTTTTCAAGTTAATTCTTTTCACCTTTTCCACTAACCTAACCATTTCACTACCAGGAATCATCCTGGAGGGCAAAAATCTTACGAACCTTATATAGAAAAAACTTCACATGCAATGTGTTTGGTATTGCTCTCTCGAGGCAAGAGCAGTCCACTTAAAAGAGCAGGTTTAAATTGCTCTTTTAAAAAGAAATAAATTCGCTTCTTTCACACTCTGAAATAGCTAAGAGTACTTACAATCAAACACAGTCTCATGCTAAAGTACCCAGCATTATCTCAAACACAACCGTAAAATATTTTCAAGCTCGGGCCAACCATGCATTTGAGTGAAATACTAGTTGATTTTGATATTGAAATGTAAGGTCTGCCAAAACAATAAAGGGTCCCCAATGTTAGCTTTGATACCACTTGTTAGAAATTCTATCGACTCTATCGAATTTCTTATCGTGATAAATGCGAAAAAAATAAGATGCAGACAAAAAATAATCACACATATAATACAATAATTTATGTGGTTCGCCCATCGAGGGCTGCGTCCATGGAAGTATATGCAATATTTTAAACGTTTACAACGCACACACTCCTCTCTATTGCACTCTCAATCAAGATCAAACACGGTCTTACACAGCTAACATGCTATCAAATAAGGACGTAGTCCTTCAAATAACAGAGAAAATATCTGTCGAAATGTAATAACGATTTCAACACAAGAACGGCTTCGATCAGATTTTCAATCACCAAGCTTTTCTTTAATACTTTTTCTCTCAAAGTATTCTCCCAAGTTTCCTCTCTAGAAAACTATCTCAAACCATTCCTGGAACCCTTAGAGAAACTTTCTGCAAATAGGCTCCAAACTCTTTTGGAAACATAACTCACAAATCTTCTAAACTTTACAAGTATTCAAAACACTTCCAAAAAAGATCTAAAATTCAAACATGCAAATTTAGATCTGCCCAAAAGTCAATCGATTGATTTCTCAGACTCAATCGATTGATTTCTCAAACTCAATCGACTAATTTTTCCAAACTCAATCGATTAACACATGTGGTCGGGATTAAACCTTATTCAACATTCTCCACCAAGGTTTCAGCTCCAACCACGGCACCACCCCAACGGGCATCAACATCTTCGACAATTGTTAATCAAGTTTAGACAATGTCTAAACTTATTTTGTGTAACCGACTTGATCAACATGTCTGCTGTATTTTCTTTCGTATCATCTTTTCAATTGATATCTCCTCATCTTCTATCATATCCTTAATAAAATAATATCAGACATCTATAAACTTTGTTCTAGCATGAAAGACCTGATTCTTTGTTATGTGAATAGTACTTTGACTATCACAGAAGATATCGGTGCTCTCACCAACCTCACGAAATTTACTGACCAAACCTTTAAACTATGATGCTTCCTTAGTCGCTTCTGTAGCCGCTATATACTCGACCTCTATAATTGACAGCGCAACTATCCATTCGAGCATAGACTTCCAACTAATCACTCCACTTGCCAAGATGAACGCGTACCCTGTGATAGACCTTCTTCTATCCATATCAGCAGCATAGTCACAATCGACATACCCGTAGAGATCCAACATGCTTATATCTCCACCTTCAAATATCAAATCATGTTCAACTGTACCTTTTAGATATCTCAATATCCATTTAACTTTAAGCCAATGTTCTTTACCCGGATTCGACATATATTTACAAATCACATTCAAGACCTGTGCTAAATCTGGACTTGTACTCACATTGGCATACATCAAACTCCCAACGATATTTGCATACGAAATATTTTTCATGTATTCCCTTTCTTCATGTGTAGATGAACTCATCTTCTTTGTGAGTTTAAAATGCTCTGTTAGAGGAGTTGATATAGGCTTGACATTACTCATATTATACTTCTTAAGGAGCTTTTGGATAAATATCATTTGAGTAAAACAAAGCCTCTTCTTCTCACGATCCTTCGTAATTTTCATACCTAGAATTTTATTTGTAGAATTAAGATCCTTCATCTCAAACTTCTGGCTTAATGAATGCTTTAGCTTGTTGATTTCAATATTACTTCTTGCTGCTATTAATATATCATCTATATAGAGAATTAGAAAGATTCTCTCTCCTTTACCATAGTCTTTCCAGTAGACACAATAATCATAGTGTCCCCTGTGATACCCTATGCCCAACATATATGAATCAAACTTCCTGTACCACTACCTGAGTGCTTACTTTAGACCATATAAGGATTTCTTTAATCTACAAATGAGTGATTTTGACCCTTCTGCTTTAAATCCTTCTGACTGTCTAATATAAATTTCTTTCTGAAGATTTTCATGGAGAAAAGTTATTTTCGCATCCATCTGTTCTAATTCGAGATCTTTCTGAGCAACAACTGCCAACAATGTGCGAATCAAAGTGTGCTTCGCAACTAGAGAGAATATCTCATTACAATTGATATCTTCTTTCTGAGAAAACTCCTTTGCAACTAGCCTTATTTTAAACTTCGAAGTTTTACTCTTATCATATTCTTTCTTTCGAAAGACCCATTTACAACTAATGGCTCTCTTCCCTTTAGGAAGTTCCATGAGATCTCAAGTTTCATTTTTTTTCAATAAGTAACTGTCACTTTACTGCATCTGTATTCACCCAAGCTTTTGGAACTGTGCTTGGTTCTCCATTCTCTATGATAAGTGTAAGTGTTAAAGGAACCATATCCTTAAACTTTTCATAACGTTTCTTCATCCTTTTTGACCTCCTCAAGGTAGTTTGAACCGGTACCTGGAACTGCAAGTCTTGAAAAATTATGCCATCATGCTCTCTCTCAGAGTCTTCATTATTTTTCTCATCTTACTCATGTCTTTCAACATCAACTTATACCTGAGGTTCATCAGGTGACTGAGGTTTATCTTCTGTCTTTGTCATCGAAAACTCATCTTCGTTGAAAGTAACGTCTCTTTCAACTATCACTTTGTGAGATTGTGTATCCCACAAATGATAACCCTTGACTCCTTCGCCATAGCCAATCAAGACACACTTTTTGGATTTTGAATCCAACTTGCATAAGTCGCACATCCAAACACCCTCAAGTGAGAGTAACTCTTGTGTCTTCCATACCAAATATCATCTGCAGTTTTCAAGTTCAATGCCGCTGAAGGTGACCGATTAATCAAGTAGCATGTCGTATTCACTGCCTCTGCCCAGAACCCATGACTCAAGCCAGAATGGTTCAATATACACTGTTCTTTTTCTAATAGTGTTATATTCATCCTCTCTGTTATACTATTTTACTGAGGATTTTCAGGAACTGTTAAGTGCCTAACAATCCCCTGATTATCACAGTAAACTTTAAACTCTGATGACAAGTATTTCTCATCATTATCTGATCTAAGAATCTTCACTTTTCTATTTGTTTGATTTTCAATCATACTCTGCCACTGCCTAAATTCTGAACCACATCCGATTTATTTTTAATTGGATACACCCAAACACAAGGTAGTTAGCTCTACCTACTGAAGTGACTTTTGTCGGCCCCCATACATCTGAATGTATGTAATCGATCAATCCCTTCGAAGTATGTTTTCTAGTAGAGAAACTGACTTTCTTCTACTTTTCGAAGATTCAATCTTCATAAAAATTTAGTTTATAAGTTTGAATTTCATAAATCGTCATATTCTTTATGAGCTCTGTCGGTCCACGTTCACTCATGTGACCAAGCCTCTTGTGCCACAAATGTATACAGATTATCCATCTTTTCACATTTCATCAAGGTTATAGCACAACATACAATCTTTAGTTTTTTGGATTCTAAGATGACTCAACATCCTATCTCATCCAATGCCCCCAACGAGATCAGATTTTTCTTCAGATCAGGCATATGCCTAACCTCAGTCTGAGTGCGAATACAATCATCAAATATCATGATTCTGATAGAATCGATACCAACTGCTTCACAGACACTTTCATTTCCCATCAAAATCGTCATACCATTGACTACTTTCTACTGGTCAAATCAATTTCTGTACGGACACATGTGATACGATGCCCCTGAATCTAAGATCCATCTACCATCAAACTGACTGAAGCTTAACAATGCACACAATAGGTCTTCACTAGAATCTGACTTAACAACATTAGCTTATTGCAAAGTCCCTTCATCACTCTGATTATAATTCAATCTTTGCTTTCAATATTTGCGAATATGTCCAGATTGCTTACAGAAGTAATAAATAATATCCTTTATGTCACCCTTAGATTTGGACCTGCTGTTTCCTCTCGTTGATTTATTGTCTCCTCTGGACTTGTCTCTGTTGTGATCATGGTTTCGACCAATTTCGCTCAAATCCCTTCGAAGTTAAATTCAGGTTATTTTCTCAATTCGTCAGAAATAAGTGCAATACTCACTTCTTCGACGGTAATAATATCTTTACCATAAATTAATGTAGTAACAAGGTGCTCATAAGATGATAGAAATGAGGTGAGCAAAAGAAGTACGAGATTTTTTTCTTCAAGTTTCACCTCAATGCTCAATAGTTCACTAACTATTTTATTAAATAAATTCAAATGGTCATGAATACATGTACCAGCCTTCATACGAAGGGTGTAAAGTTGCTTCTTCATGAAGTGTCTGTTGTACAACGACTTTATCATGTAGAGAGATTTCATCTTCTTTCACAGATTCACAGTCGTCTTCTCGTGAAGAACATTGTACAGAACTTCATCGAACAAGTACAATCGGATAGTGCTTATAGCTCTCTTATCAATAGAGTTCTACTCTTCATCGAACATCTCTACCTTTTTTTCTATCTCCTTTTCAAGTAGAGCATCATCAATGTCTTATTGGACAAGGAGATCTATGACCTTGACTTGCCATAAAACAAAGTTATTTTTCTCATAAACCTTCTCCACCTCAAATTGTGCATTCGAGACTTTCATCGCCATTGTAGCGTAAATCTAGCTTTGATACCACTTGTTAGGAATTCTACCTACTCTATCAAATTCCTTATCGCGATGAATATGAAAAAAATAAGAAGATGCAAGCAAAAAATAATCACACACACACAATACAAAGATTTACGTGATTCACCCAATAGAGGGCTACATCCACGGGAGTATATGTACTATTTTGAACGTTTACAACGCACACACTCTCTTCTCTCTAGTGCACTCTTAATCAAGATCAAACACGATCTTACACAGCCAACACACTGTAAAAATAAGGACGTAGTCCTTCAAATAACAGAGAAGAGATTTGTCGGAATGTAATAACGATTCCGACACAAGAATGGCTTCGATCGGGTCTTCAATCCCCAAGCTTTTCTTCAATACTTTTTCTCTCAAAGTATTCTTTCAAGTTTTCTCTCTAAAAAACTTTCTCAAACCATTCCTGGAACCCCTAGAGAAACTTTCTACAAATAAGCTCCAAATTCTTTTGGAAACATAACTCACAAATCTTCTAAACTTTGCAAGTATTCAAAACACTTCCAAAAAAGAGCCAAAATTCAAGCCTGCGGATCTGGATCCGCCCAGAAGTCAAGTGATTGATTTCTCATACTCAATCGATTGATTTCTTAAACTCAATCATTTGACACCTGTGGTTGGGATTAAATCTTATTCAACACTTAATATATCCCCAAATAGTCGTAGGATTGAATCTTGGGACAACATCTTTTCACAACAAAGGCGATGTGGCAACACTTCTAGGAGGTTTAAAAGTAAAAGAAAATATATAACTTGATCTAATAGGGTGAAAAAGATTAGTGACTTAATTTTCTAATTCATCGATATTTTTAGATATTGACCTCCGTTGACTAAAAAAGGTCATTACCTAGTGCTATATGGGCGCTGGGAGGAGTACGGAATACAAATTTAACCCTTGTTTGTTTTATGCACTAAGGAATTTCTCACCGGACTCAAACTCATCTTCATGCTTGACGGCCCAAGCCTTTTACTACTGCAGTACACAGTAGCTCCTTATTAACCACCATTGACTATGGTAATTAAACTTTTTTCTTCAAATTGATCAAGGGTCATCTAAAATTAATGATATATTAGATTTACAAGATAAACCTTTTACCTGATGTTCAATTGCTTCGAATGGATATGTTAATCGTATTTCAACTCAATCTTTTGTATAAATAATGTCCGCTAAAACAATTATTGACAACATCTTTTGGCATCACTTTAAGAAACTAGTGGCTCCACTCTTGTCCGTGGTATCCATAGTGACAAATTTTTCTGAAATGTTTCAAAAAAAATTCGAAATTCATTGAAACATTTTATTAATTTTTTTTTTTAATTTCAACCATTTTTAAATGATAAATAAGATTTTTGTAAACATCAAATATATATATATATATATATAGGATAATAATCACCTGACTTGAGCCATGCGTGACTCAAGCGGGTGACAGTCATATCACATTGCAGTCAATATTTGATTGTGATCTGATGATCATCAGTTCGAGTCAGGCATCACTCAAGCGTGACCCGAGTCAAGTGATCATTACTTATATATATTTTTTACAATGGGAAATTTCCTCGAAAACTTTTTCGAATTTTTCTCAAAATTAATCCAAAATGAATTGAAATAATCCTTTACCGAAATATATTGAAGAAAACGATATTTGTCACTATGATGGCATTCAAATGTGTTTTGTGTGAGATGTGGCGCCCAACTAGCGTTGTACCAACTGTCCAGCTCTCCGTCCTCAAGTCCTCTAAAGACAAAGACTACCAAACTTTTTCTTTTGTTTATGAGAAAAGCTACCAAAAATTTTGAAACTACAATTGTTGGCAAATTCATTTTTAATGCAAAATTAGGTTTTTTCTTATGTGGTATACACCACTGTTATGGTGTTAGAAGGAGACACCTAATCTTTGTTGATGAAATAAAGAGTTGAAACGACTGCTAGAAAATCCAATAATGCGGCTGGTCAAATGCAGTCGGCAGTGCGATAGCCACGTGGCGTACTTTAACTGGGAGAAAAGCACTAAGTTTTGTCTCTCTATAAATAAGTACCGTGGTCTCTTATGAATTCCCTTATTTACAACCGAGAATTTTTTTCTGCTTTCACGAGCTAAAATCAATCAGGGAACCTCTTTTCGCGCCAACGCATTTACTGAATGCGCCCTTGTTGAAAACCCCTTAAAACCAATTGATCAGTTTGGATCAGATAGTAGAGATCGTGTTTCACCCAGATCTTCCACACAAAAGATCTTGAGATCATGCCACAATTATCAAAGGCTAAATTTTTTATTCTATATGTCATAGTTCCCTCAAAAATGGCCCTTGAATCATATGATATATATCACCCTTAAACATAATTTTAGGGATCTGGAACATATGGAATCAAAAACTGATCGTCGGGTAGGTGCGACATGATCTCAAGATCCTCTGTATGGAAGATCGGGGTGAAATAGGGTCACCATCATTTGATCCAACTGAATCAATGGGTTATAAGGGTTTTCCTATGTGGACGTTTTCAGTAAATGCATAGGCACGAACAGAGGTACCCAATCATTAAGGGTACCCACTCAAAGCCATTGACTGCTTGGAATGAGATGATGGAGATCAATCCTCCACCCAATTTTTCACACATTAGATCTTGATACCATAAGCTTACCATCAAATGACCAATGTTTGATTTCACATGGCATAAGATCCCCAAAAATAACCCTAATATTACATTTGATCGTGACATGTCATATAATTTTTAAGGCCAATTTTTTGGAATATGTGTCATATGGAATCAAAGTTTGACCGTCTTAGGGTAGGCTCATAATCTCAAGGTCCAATTGGAACCGAAAATGATCTCCATCAGTTGATTTAAAAGAGTAACAATTTTCAACCATGACTAGTAGGGATATGGAATATTTTGTGGGGGAGTTAGTAGCAGCTCCCTATTATAATAGGGTGGGCATTCACACTGTTTTTCTCCTAAATAGCACTCTCTGATGTGGGCAAGCCGCGTGGCTCTCCAGGCTATTTGTAGCACCACTCATTTCACTTGTGCTCCGCCCAAGGGCATTGGTTGGAGGGCACGCAATATGGTGGTGACACGGTCACAACATTATGATGTGAGATGTTATGGGCGTGTTGGTGTAGGGCATGACATTGTATGCCACCGAAGGAGTCTTTGTGCCATTGGAGTATGACAACCAAATAACTTTAAGGTCCTTAGATTATTTTTTTATAGATGGTGTTTGAATCATCTATGTAGGAAAAGAGCTGCTAAGATGTCCCTCACCCACATGGGGCCTTGCGACACTAAAGGGTGCGCACGTGTCACCTAAGCTTGAAAAGGTGAGCCTAAGACGTTGCTTCGGCAATGTTGTGGTGACACCTAAGGTGAGGTTGCCATTTGCATTGAACTATACGTCGCGGTATATGTGGGTCGACAAAGAAGGAGACATCCGAGTGCTAAGTGGGACTGTGTAGAGCACACCAGTAGGAGGGTCAGAAGAAGATGGTGGGCTATGGTTGCAAAGGGAGGTATGGATGCAAGACGCAGGAGTGAAGCTACAGCAGGCCGAGCAAGGTACATAAGTGCAAACAGGCGTGCCGTAAGGAGCACGATTCATCGGTATGATAGTCCTCGAAAGGAGGTAATCACGAAGGAATAGTTGTCGTCCTTTAGGTGGGTGATATCAGAGCTGATAGAGAGATAGGTTTGCTTCGTTACATGTGACATCGAGGCGCCACACGGGTGTCTTAGCAGGCATAAGACTGCGCCTCGTGATAATTGGTATAAGAGACAGGCAGGCCTAGCTTTGAAAAGTTAAGTGTCGCACGCGAGGGCACTACGAAAAGAATGACTCTGTGACAACTCGCTCTTTCAGAGGAGAAAATTGTTGACTGCCATGAATCAAATTATGGAGATCTTTTTTCATCCTAATCTTCCACTCAATAAATCTTGAGATCATGATGCACCTCTTAGGCAGTCAGATCTTGATCTCACATGACACACATTCCCAAAAGTGACTGTGAACATGAGTGTACCTATCAGATGGTCACTTTTGGAGATTTGTGTCGTATCAACATGTGACCGTCTAATAGGTACTCTATGATCTCAAGATCTTTTGTGTGGAATATTGGGACAAAAAATGACCTTCATCATCTAATTCAAGGCAGTCAGCGATTTTCTCTTCTAAAAGATCGTGTGCTCTTCATAAGAAAAATGGGTGCAAATAATGGCACCCATTATAATAATAGTGAACATACAACATGAGGGTTGCATGAACTAATTTGAGTACATAGTATAGCTATTCCCCTTCATTGCACGCACCTCAGCTAGATGAAAACCTTTGTTCCGCCACTAAACTTAGGTACCCGTATCGGGTATCAGTCCAGAGAGGATTGATACGAATCAGCTGATACCCAATTGACTCGATCAATATTTCACTACAAAAAATAGATTATTAGTGACAGTCTTTTGGAGCAAAAAACTATTGTTATAAACAAAAAACTATTAAAGACTATTAGTGACAAGGGTATTAGCGACAATTTTTTGTTAATAGCGGCAGTTTTTGATTGCCGCTAATAGTCTTATTTTTTATAGTATTTAAAAAATAGAAATAAAAATGAGAGGTATCGGCCGATATCCCAAACGTATCGGCGGATTTGGGCCCCCATGTCAGTATGGTTCAAATAAGTCAATAGTTTTTGCCCTTAAAAATTTGTGTGATACTATAAAACGGGTGAGATTTTGTTTGTAAAACAATGACTTACGATGATCTGGCAGACACCAATGAATGAATATTAAGGTTGTCAATAGGGCTGGGCTAGTTCGATAAACCTGCCTGACCCGTCCCTAAAATCTTAGAGCTAAAGCTTAAAAATGGAATAAGAGGGGAGCCGAGTTAGGCCCTTAATGCCAAATGCCCACATTATGTTGCGCCGATAAAGGGCTTAATTAGTTAACGCCCGCAAGCCCAGGCCAGCTCCCGCGTCTCGTTTAGCCATGTGTAGCATACTTTGTTATAAATCAATTACCAAAATAACTTTTCACATTCTATATGTAGCGTATTTGTAAGGATATGGCCATATTGAATCTATAAAGTGAGGTCTTATGGGTTTTTGGGTTTTTTGAAGAATCTCTCTATTTTGATCATTGTTTTTAAATATTTATTATAAGAATATTTTTTTTAAATAGCAATACGCAATAAAGCCTGATCCGATTCCTCTCCAACCCACCTAGATTAGGGCTAGGATTGAATATATTAAAGCTCGCCTAAGTTAAGCCTAGACTAATTTTTATGGGGGCCAACCCTATCCAAGCCCCATAACAAAATATGGGTACTTGTAAGGATGTTGATAATTAGAATACCTATCGAGTGAGGTCAAACGTTTTTTTTCCCTCTTTCGAAAGAATCTCTCAATTTTGGACGAAATTTTTTTTACCTATTATAGAAACTTTTTTTTTAAAATAGTAATAAACAATAAAGCTTCAAGCCTGATTCGAGTTCACCCTAACCCCCAGCCTACGATAGAGCTAGGATTGGACATTTTAAATCCCGAGCAATTTAGGCCCGTGATAAGTTTTAAGGGGGCTGGCCCTAACCAAGCCCATTAACGAAATATGGTGTACATCGAAGTGGCAATTCAATGGGTCGGCGAGTTAACCGGCCAGTCCATTATAGGCTAGGTTTGGGTCAACCTTCTGGTCCACCATTCTAAGTGATTGTAAGCCCGACCCAAGATCTAACCCGAGCTAAGCATAATCCGGCCCGGGTTAAATTGGGCTGGGCATGGCTAGGTACACTAACACCCGACCTGATTTATATATAAAATATATATAATTAAAAGTATATACAATAGTTGCATATTTACAATACGTTTTAGTTAGAGTGCATTTTACATAAATGCCTTGAGATTAATCTTTGAGGCATTTTAGTAGACTGCGACCAAAGCCTGTTATAAAAATCCCAAATTTTTGTTTAGAAGAAATTGATTTAAATAAAACAAATTATCTAAACAACAAGCTTGCAATACGGCTTGGGCTGATTTATTTTAGTCCCAGGTTAGGACCGAGCTGAAAAAACCTCTAACCTAGCCCCGACAGAGCCGGGTCAAGTTTAACCCTAAGCCCACCTAACCCAAACCAGTGAGAGCCCTACCCATGACACCCATCTAATTCTGCCCAAGGCCCTTCACTCAAGTGTAGGAGGTTGATTTGTTAGTTGTACAGTAGCCATTGTTTAAAATCTCAGTATCAGCCATTTAGTCCATAGTAAAAAAAATCACTGAATTTAAGGCTTTATGAATTATTCGCAAATTTATAAAAAAAAAAATTCATGTGTTTTTTAAAAATTCGTGAATAATTTCTGAATTTTTCAAAAAAAATTTGATTTTTAATATTTTCAAAAAAATTTATACTTTTAAATCTTTTTTTTTTATTCGCTCCAATTTTTCTTCTGAATATTTTTCGGAACTTGCCGGATTTTTTCGAATTTTAATCTTGCTGAATTATTATCGAACCCCGATTTGGTGACTATAATTGAGTCAGATGGCATCAAATTGATGCACATTACCGCTACCGATCATCAATGGTGGAGCCGGCAGCACTAATTTAAAGAAAAAATAGAAAAAAAAACATTAAAACATAAGAAAAAAAAAAGAAAATTTTAGCAAACAAATATAGGCCTTTATTCGGAAAAGATTTGGGCCTAGAAAGGGGCTCGATTTATAAGTAAAATCATTGAGCATTTTTTAGATTTAGATTAAGATAAGCCACATAGCAAAGAGGAGAAAGTACAAAAAAAACTTTAAAACTCCAATTCCTTAGGGTCTCAAAATAGTCACTAAGTCCTAATTTGTTAAGTTTAAATTAAGGTCAGACACCAAAGATGATTAAAAAAATATACTCGTATTAAATTTTTAACAAAATATTCACTGAAAATTTATTAAGTACCTTTATTGTCACCTAGAGATTCTTTCCATCCACTCTCATAAGTGGGTGGATGAAAAGAATATGTGTATAGAAATAAGGTGAGACAATAGTAATCTTTATTTCCACTCACATATTCTTTCCATCCACCCACTTATGAGGGGGGATGGAAGAAATATGTGGGCAGAAATAAAGGTACTCAAATTTATTTCTCTTTGGTCCCTCAAAAACAAGCGTACACTTAAATGGGGTACCTTATTTTCCACATACTTAAATAGGGTACCTTATTTACAACCCAAGAGTCTTCTTTCTCATCTTGGATTTCATGTTCTTAAAGTGTTGACTGCTTTGAATCTGATGATGGAGTTAGATCTAGGCGCCAACCTTTCTCATGAGTCAACCATAAGACGGGCAAACATTGATTCAAGATGGTATGCATCTAAAAAAGTCAACATGATCATGGCCATACATTAAATGTGATTTTTGTATAACTTTACTTCTCAAACTCCAAATAAATACATAGCTGACATGACAATCGCTCATTAATTAGGATGAATCTGCAATGAACTATTGGCTCATTATAAGAAAATATATTATCTATCACTACAAAAAATAAGACTATTAGCGGCAACCAAAAATTGCTGCTATTAACAAAAGAACTGCCGCTAATAATATTAATAGTTTTTTTGTTAATGGTGACAATTTTTTGCTGCAAAAAAATGCCGCTAATAGTCTTATTTTTTTGTAGTGTATTTGGGTTTACTTTGCGAGTTTTATTTCTATGTAACATTGATGGATGTTTGTAATGTTCCTCCATGAATTTGACGAGAATTTTACAGCCTGCGAGTAATCTGAGCTAATCCTTCCACTTTCTTGTATGAACCCAGTATGCATAACCAATCAATCTTTTAAATATCAAATACTATCATTCAATAAACTGATAAAAAAATTTAAACATTAGCTCTCTCAAAAAGTTGCATGAATTAATCAAAAATTTTAAAAAAATTCTCCGAATGTGTGGTCTGCTAAACATTTTGTCGAAAATTTGCATAATTCGTTATATTCTTTTTTCAATTTTGCTGAATTTAAAATTTTTTTATCATTGCAATACATGCTTTAATCATACTTCATATCACGGTTACCCTGCAAATTGCAAACCGATTTGCAGTTTGATTCATTCTGGTTCGCAACCGAATAAAATTTTCTTATACATATTAAATGCAAACAAAAAGGATTATTTTAGGAGACTTGAACCCAATTCAATTACTTTGATGTGTCTTGAGCGCTACATGCATAATCAATAGTCTAGTACTATTGCTGCTTTTATATTATTTTCCTATCTTTTTTGAAATATTGTAAAATAGTCTGTTACAAAAATTATTAATCAAATTAAAATTTATTATAGTAATTTTAATTTTATTTAAAATTCAGCCTACCTCTAGCAATCAGGTTCGCTTGGATGTAGCAAATCACAAATTATGAACCGGAATTTGTACGTAGCGAACCAGCAAATCAAGTAACATGGTTTCATATTGTCTTTTCTTATGGTTGTAAATTGTTAACACATATGGCCTATGTAATAAATTTATTTTATTTTTTAATTCACTGATTTTAACTTACTTAGGTCAACATATAATTTTGTTTGTTCAATAATTTATTATCACTTTTAGAGAGCTACAACTTGCACAAGAGATTTACATGATGGCACATAGTTTAAAAGCAACGAATTGGTATTTTTGGGATCTGTGCCACACGGAACACTATCTAAAAGTAATAATAAATTATTTCGGTTAACCATTTTCTCAAAAGATCGGAGTAGAAGTCGAACCGAAATCATTTTCGGTTAACCATTTTCGATTAATCATTTTCATTTTTTCGATTTTTTCTTGACAGATAATTTGTGGTTTAATAGAATAGAGATTATCCTAGATAGGGGGTGAATAGGACATTAGATCAATCAAGCACAAAATAAAATAGCAATCAAGTACAAGATTTTTAATGTGAAAGAAAATCACGGGACCTCGTCCAAAGAAGCAAATCCATTAAGGAAGTAAACGAGGACTTACAAAAGTACCGAATAATATGTAGACCTATCACACTGACGCATCCCATAGTCCTATCAAATATTTAAAGCCTACCAACAAATCTCAGATCCATTCCTTCAGAGCTCTCTTGATTTGCTTCAAAATGATCGTCAATATTACCCATGACGATGAACACTCAAATTAACGAGCAGCAGTAAACTTGACTCTTTGAGTATACCAAAAGCCAATTGAAAATTGGATAAAAAACCTTTTTGATATAAACATCTATTTTCTAAAACCAAGGGTTTAAAAATGGCAAAAGCTTCTGAAAATTTATAACACATTCAAACGTGGAAGTACTAATTGCTAGTATATATAAGGAAGAAAAAAATAATAAATAGCCTTTTGATCAGCCTTCAAAATTGTATAATTTAGACTCCAAACTCAGCATTGTTAGACCTTGCTTAACTACTAATGAGTGCTTTTAATGTATGATATGGTATAATAGGTTTGAAGGTCAAAAGAGCACAAAAGTTGTTAAAAGAGCAAAGTCAGAAGAAATCTCAAAGCTATGGTAAGAACCAACCAAAATAGCGGAAAGAAATGAGAGTACCAAGATTTACGTAAAGATCTGTAAAAACTGAAACCTATACCATTGGAAAGTAGAGTTTTCCAGCTTTTCAACGAGTCAAAAAACGCCCAAATCTGAGGTTATACATTAAAAGTTATGATAAAACAGAACAAATTTCTGACTGGTCGAGCTCAAAATAGAGGAACTTTCAGAAATATAATTCTAACTAGTCCAAAATATATTTCTGACTAGTCAGAATTGGGCAGCAAATGGGTGAGTTTCAGAATATAAATTCTGACCGGTCGAGAATGAATTTCGACCGGTAGAAACAAGGTATCTCTGCAATTTTTTTGGATCTACAACTAGCTTTCGAGGTTTCCAAAATTTCTTTCCTTCTTGGCTCAAGTTTAGGGAGGTTTAGAGGTTCCCTTCCGTGTTTAAAAATTGTACTAGGGTCTTGTGATTTATAAATAAGAACCCTAGGTTGAGGAAGAAGATAACTTTTTGCCTAAGACTTTTCGCTCATAGTTTCTAGGAGCTCTTTCTTAGTTTAATTTCTTTCTCATTTTTGCTTTCTAGTTTAGTTTCCAGATTTTAGAGAATGGTGAGTTTTGAGAGCATTGTAATATCGTTCTATCATCGATTTAGCCATGATGAAGATCACAACAACGATGCACGACTAAAACTTCCCAAGCCTGGGATTCCTTGTATGATTAAAGATAAGTATATAATTTAATTTCTATTTCTTTTCTAAATCTGAATTTCTGTGGTACTGATTGCACGATTGGGATCTACGTTGTTACGATAGATGATTTTAAATCAATTTATTTCTATTTTTGATAATTCTAATGGCCTTGTAAGGATTAGAATTATTTCGTATAGGATATGCACCTTCGGATTAATACTTGTAGTCTAGTTTGATAGGTTTCGTGCAATAATGCTTATGGATTAGATCGCTAGAGATTAGATGAATCATATCGTCCTGACTGGTCCAGGACTATACATAGGATCTGATATTTTTACCTAGCTTTAGCTTGAAGCGAAGAGAAGGTTGATTACCCAGAATTTGGATTAGATTAAGAATATGATGCGAGTTATTTATGAATCTACGATTAGATTAGGAATATGATGCGAGTTATTTATGAATCTAGGATTAAAGGGATCCCAGGTTGTTTTCTCACTATTTTCCAAATTTGTTTTACTTGTTTTCCTAGATAACTTAATTAGAATTTTCTTTTCATAAAACACCTTTTCTAGTTAAGGTTTTAGTTTAGAATAAATGGCTAGTCCCTGTGGTTCGAAACCCTTGTACTCGCCCTAGTACTTCAGACTTGTGCATTTGCAATGTTTCATTTATAAACAATCAAGTTTTTGGCGCCGTTGCCGGGGACTACGATTTTATTTGAATTATTGCCTTTTACTTAGTTTGTGTTAGTAATTTTCTAATTATAGTTTACTTTTTTTTTTCAGATTTGGAAATCGAGGTCCAAGTCTACCAAAGCTTCGAAGGGGACGCCCGCGAGAGACCAAGGTACGTACCTTTGTTTTCAGAATTAATTAGGCTTTTATTTTTCTATTATCTTTGTTTCTTTATTTTTGTCTCCCTCATATAGAGTTTCCCACTAATTCGATGTCCCATCTTTTTATGGGTTAAATTATGAGACTCCATACCACTATTGGGATGAATATGGAGAGAGTTATCCTAAATGGTGGGAACCAAATCGGGGTTGTGAATTAAATGAGTTTTTTATGCAAAAGTTTTCAAACCAACCTCAGTTTGACCCTTAATATTCACAATCCCCATAGAGTTCCAATTTCGTAAACCAGTTTTTAACTATGATAGAAGAACTCTAATCCCAATATGACAATCTTGAATTAATCCACTCTCATACCCAGTCTCTTGTGTGAATTGAATATAAAACAGGGTAGTTGATCGCTACCATCACTAGGGAGGAAGACTCCTTGCCTAGTCAACCAATAAGTATTCCGCATGATGAGAATTTGAGAGGAGAATTCATTCCCGCCCATGAGCATGAGGTTGCGACTGTGACCCTTAATAGTGGACATGAGTTAGATAACAGGGAAGACGATGCTGATGAAAAAAAAATAGAAACTGTGTTAAATAGCCAACATATTAGTGATGTCCCTCTAATACCACAAGAATAATTGCATGAGGAGGACACAATTCCTTATTTTACATTGATTGAGCAGTCGAGCATTACATATGAGGTACCTTGTGTGCCGAGAGATCCATTCCTACAATGCTTAGACGAACCCTCAAATCTATTGGCATCAATGCATGATCTATTCGGTGCTCTCAAATTGCCGACACATACTGAGCCCGAATATTTCATGGTTTATAGGGTGGATGAGATTGTTGAAAGACCACCCACGAAAAGCCTCAAGACCTTAATTGATAAAAGGGTAACCCAAATATGCTATATGAACCGTTTTCGTACCTCTCATAGCTTAAGGGGGTTCGGCTGAAGACCGAACACTTAGCGCCTCTTGGGAGGCAACCCAATCCCTTTGTATAATTTTATTTTTATTTTTATTTTTGGTATGCCTGGATTTGATGTGTTTGTGTAGGTTTCCATGCATGGCTGCGTATAAAATTTCGAATAATAAATTAAAAAAAGGAAGGAAATTTTGAAAAAAGAGAGATGAGTTTGGAATTTGGACAAGAGAACATACCTCTTTGTTCAAATTCGACCGGTCGAAATTTGATTTCGACGGGTGAGTCTTGCAATTGGGATGGAGATCTGCGCTCTCTGTCCAAATTTCGACTGGTTGAGAGGGTATCTCGACAGGTCGAAATTATAGCTATAACAGAGACCCAATTCTATGTTCAGTTTCGATCGTTCGAGTCTGGATCTTGACCAGTTGAGGTGCCTTTTGTGAAAAAAAAAATGTTGAGAATTTTACATCTCGACCGGTCGAAATTGGTTTTCGATTTGTCGAGTCAGGACTTTTTTTTAGACTTGAAGCAAGGCAGAGAATACCCATTCTCAGCCCAATTTTGACCGGTCGAAAATGGATTTCCCTCCATTTATTTTCTCTTCACCCATTCTATATCCTTCCATTTCCACCACTCTAGTTCCTTCTCTACCCCTCCCTTTCTCTCCATCCCCTTTCCCAGTGTTGGAGGATCATTCTTTCTCTCCTCCTTCCCTGCGACCCCATCGTCACATCCGAGTGTGTGACCTTCACACCCACCTCCACCTTCACTTCTGCACCCAAGCCACTACTTTCATGCCCAACACCTTCTACATTGGTGCCACCGACTTTCACGGCTTGATGGAGGAAGCCCTCAATGACGGCGTTGGCCTATTTGTTGACACACATTTCACTACTACTTTTCCATCCACGGTGGACTAGCAATTGAGTGCATTAGGGATCGAGTAGTTTGAGATCCATGCCGAATTCACTTCTATGAGGGGTTTGTTGATTGACGTGGCAAGGGGGATATCTTTTCTTTTGAGCAGGTCAGGTTCTAGTGGGTCTTCCCACGATGATAGCCTTGAGTCCCCTACTAGCTCTCTCCCGCCCCCACCAATAAATGAGCCTTTTGTAGGGGAGAGCCCAATCGCGGTTGCTTTGGCTGCCCCGACGATGGAGCCTGCTGGTCCCACTCCTCATACTTCACTAGAGGGGTCGGAGGCTAGCCATTTTCCGCTCTCATGGACATTGGGGATGTCACTACCTCACCCCCAATCATTGAGGGAGATGCCCCGGAGAGGGGATGGTGCGTGGGTTTTATTAGTTTATTTATTTTTTTTTTTTTTTGCCCTATTGTCTTATTTTCTTGCTTATTTCTTTTGTACAATGAGGGCATTACATCAAGGTTCCCTTGTCATAAATGCATTGTGATCGGCCATGCGGTAATTAGGGTATCTTTATTTACAACCAATGATTCTTTCTTTTTGACTCGGGTTTCACGTACTTTAAGCCATTGACTACTTTGAATCATACGATGAAGAAATCTTTCTTTCCAAAATTTGACACGATAGATCTTGAGAATATAGGTATACCATTAAACAGACAGATTTTGATTCCACGCAGTAAACATTCCAAAAAATAACAAGATCATGGTATACATGATCAATGGTTCTCTGAACACCTTTTTAGGATGTGGCCCTTATGAATTCAAAATTTGGGTGTCCGATAATAGAAAATTGATCCCAAAATATGTTATGAAGAAAATTGGGATGAAAAATGATCTCCTATCATCTAATACAAAGTAATCATAGTTTAAGCATGTGAAACTTCGGTTGAGAAGGAAAAACTTTGGATTGAAAATAAAGGCATCCTAACCATTTTTTCTTGCAATAAATGCATTCACACCTACTATTATCATTTAAAAGACTTTGGAGGGGAATAATTAGAAGACAAATCGTATATGACTATTGATATGAGAGGGGCAATATTGAGAATATGAAAATCACAATAAATGCATTCATACCTACTATTGTCATTTAAAAAAATTAGGGGCAAAGTTGAAAGGAAAATCGTATATAGCTATTGATATGAAGGACATTATTAGGAATATGAAAATCAGACCATGCTAATTATCAGAACTGGCCCTGGACCAAGGCCCAAGGGGCGGCTGCCTCGGGCCCCCAAAATTTAGGGGGCCCCCAAATTTGAGAAAGCCTTTTTTTAATAGGCTTTTATATTAACAAAAGAATATAAAGGGGCCCCACCCAGCTGACAAGGACCCTCACAAATCACAGGTTGGGCCGGTCCACCGCCCACTTAAATGAAAAGAAAAAATAAAAACCCTAGCTATCTCCTTCCACTTCAAAATCAATCGCCCCCTCCCCAGCTCCCCTATTCTCCTCTCTCTCTCTCTCTCTCTCTCTCTCTCTCTCTCTCTATCTCTCGGCTTCACACCACCACCATGGAGGCACAGCTTCACCCTTGCTCTGTCTCGGTTGCACACCATCATCGCGGCGACGCAACCCCACCCTCGCTCTATTTGTCGGCCCCTCCCTTCATCATACTGACTACCTGCCGTTCCTTTCTTTCTCAAAGAAACAAAACAAAGAAATAGGGGTTTCAGGTTTGTTTACTATCTAATATTTATTATCTCATTTATTTTTATTTTTTCATTTCCCATTTTCCATTTTTTATCCAAGAGGATTCTCTCAGAGTCTCACTAGCATTATTCACATTCCAATCCAAACCCTTCATTATTTTGATTTTGTTTTTATTTTTATTTTTAATTTTTGCATATAATAAGTTTGTTGAAATAACTTATTGACTTTTTCATAAAGTATTTAATATTCTAATGCAAATGCATATGATCCGAGGTGAGTTGGAGCTAACTGCTAAGTTATGTATAGAAGTTACTCACTTACTTGAGACCTATTCTAAGTGAAAATAGCCAAGAAATTATGTTGCTTATGACCTATTTGTGAAATTCCTGAAGACAAAGTCTACATGCTATTGTAGTGTTTCTTCCAAGTTCCAAGGTGTAGTTTATTTAAACCTTCTAAGGTGCAGTCCATTGAGACCATTGGGAGTTAACTATTTATAAAGTAGTGTGGTGGTTTTGATAACGCATTTCTATTCTTTTGGTTGGTGCTTGCACGAGAAAGAGAAAGGGTATCGTTTTTTGCTTTTGTCTTTGGTCTTTTTGAAGATTGGCTTGAGTCGGTAATCAACTATTATTATATTCTTTTTGTTGTGCCATCCATTGATTCTGAGTGCCTATGGCGGCATGGCTGTTGGATTGAGTCCACTTTAGATGATCACCGATAGAGCTAGCACTGCTTAAATACTTAATGATGACTGGTCTTTAATGAAGGTGATAGTAAGAGTAGTTCAAAGATCTCTATGGCCGGTGTTAGCTTAGTTTTACTACAAGTAATTAACATTAGATCAACTCCTTATTGTCAAAATAAAATCCATTTGAAATTTTGGTTGGGGCTTAACATAAATGTCTCTGTGTAGTTGCATCTTATAGTGTATAACTGTTAGTCTGTTAACCATAGCATGTTATTAGCTAGATGGGAAGATTAAATTAGTGGCATCTTTTCCTCTCCAAACCTCACTTTCATGCCACCTACAGAAGGGGATTTTCCACGGAATTAAGTTTGAAAATTACCAAAATAACTTTCGAACATCACTCCTTTTGCTAAGTAAGATAAGATTAAAGTTTATTTTTTATTACATATGTTTAAATTCTCCAATTTAGGTTTTAATTCCCACTGTTTCTGTTGAAAATAGGTAAATCTAAGTTAGATCTACCTTTCTAAAAGGTAAATCATTGTTTAAAATTAGATTCACCTAAAAAATGAAGTGGAATGTAGGTAAGTAGTTTTAAAAAATTTATTTTTTTGATAATTTTTTATATTTAAAAATAAAATAAGAGGTCGGCACATTGAATCAATGTACCGGCAAGAAATTCAAAATATCAGCCAAGACTCTAGTTCGAACTGTTCAGTGGCCCTGAACGGTTTGAACCATAATTCCAGTATTTTGATCCATGGTTTGTAGTGACAATCTAATCATTTTGTCCTCAAAGTTGAAAATTATATGTTAGGACTCATTTCTTCTCAGCATTAGAATATGAATACTTGTTTTGAACATGTCGACAAGTACTACAGAATGATACATGATTGATAATGTTTTGACCTTCAATAGTTAGATTTTAAGGCCTCATCTAACCATTTTCTCCTAGAAAACGAGTAATTTTTTTCACTTGTTTCTCAATGAAATTAGGCATTTAAGGACTTGATTTAATTTCGATGATAACTATAATAGTTTGGTATACGATATTTGATATTGTGATTATCTAAAATGCTATTGATAGTCTTTCATTTGAAATTAATTGTACGATTTCTATTACACTTAGAATAATAGTTATAGACCTGTTTCACATTGAAATTAGGCCTATAAAGACTAGGTTCGGTCATCTTGTCATGTACTATGAATTTATGAAAAGAAAATTATGGATTGTTTTGACCAATGTTACCGATTATGAAGACCAAACCGAAGTGAATCGGGTTGGTTTGGTTCAACAATTGCATGATTTGGTTTGGTTTGAACATTTAGAAACCTTAATTGCAAGTTTCTTCAACAAGATCTTGTCCCTATTAAATCTACATTGTAAATTTTTTTCTTTATTTATATAAAGTTTAGGATGGACAAATAAATTTTATATATTTTGAAGAAATCATTTTATATGGTGTTTGCAACTTACCCTTGTCTCAAACTTGTGTTTGTAGTTGAGAAACACCACATTCAAATCATGTCTAATAGAAGTTATCCATCTGGAACTGAGAAGAGAAAGAAGAAGCAAAAGATAGAAAAACTTTTCCGTCTCAAACAGGAGCTATTTACACTTTTTGGAAGTAGTAAACAAACAGAAGTTGTGAATACTAATGAAGAAGAACAAGAGCTCAAAGACTTGAGTAATAACGAAGAAGATGACAAGAATGAAGAACATGAAGACAAAGACATGATGAATGAAGGGGAAGATGACAGTGAAAAAGAAAATATAAATGAGAACGACTATAAGGCATATTGGCCTTTAAATATTTATGATCCGGCCAATTGGAACAATGTCCAACAGAGTCTTAGAGACTTCTTAGTACAGAATGGTCTTTTGAGAGATAATAATGAGAATTGTTCAAAAAATATTCATGGTAGGAAGTTCTCATCTTTCCATTACATGCGAAAATTAGAAAATAGAGAAAAAAAAGATAGGAAATGATTAGTATATTCATACACAAGCCAGAGAGTTTATTGTTTCAGTTGCAAATTATTTTTCACAAAAGGAATAACTACTCAATTGGCTAAAGAATTATTGAATCATTGGAAGAATTTCAGCAAAAGATTGAAATGTTACGAAAGGAATAATGAGCATATTACCAGTATAAGCAATTAGATTGAGTTGAGTTTGAGATTGAAAAATAATGAGGCAATTGATAAAAAGGTCAAAAAAAAGAAAAAAAGAGAAGCATTGGAAACAAGTGTTAATAAGAATTATTTCTATTGTAAAGACTCTTGCATCTAAGAATATAGCATTTCGAGGGGATAATGAAAGGATTTATCAAGAGAGGAATGAAAATTTTTTTGATATCGTTGAAATGATAGCCGAATTTGATCCAATAATGCAAGAACACCTTCGACAAGTCCAAAACAAAGAAATCCATTATCATTATCTAAGTCACAAAATTAAGAATAAGTTGATACAAATGATGGGAGATGCGATAAAAAGTAAGATTATTCATAAAATCAAGGTAGCAAAATATTATTCAATAATACTGATTGCACTCCATATATTAGTCATAAAGAGTAAATGTCTCTTATTATACGATGTGTTGATGAGTCTACAAGTAAAATATAAGTTAGAGAGTTCTTCCTAGAATTCTTGAAAGTCAATGATACTTCTGGGCAGGGGCTTTTTGATGTTCTTGTAGAAGTTTTGAAGACTCTTGGACTCGATATTGATGATATAAGAGGACAAGGATATGACAATGACTCTAATATGAAAGGAAAACACAAAAGTGTACATAAAAAATTACTTGAAATAAATTCTAGAGCATTCTACACGCCATGTGATTGTTATAGTCTAAACCTTGCACTTTCTGATATGGCGAACTCTTATCCTAAAGCTTTAACATTTTTTGGGATGGTACAACGTATATACATAATGTTTTCATCCTCTCTAAAGCGATAGAAAATTTTAATGGATAATGTGAAAGGTTTCACAGTTAAGGGGTTATCACAAACACGTTGGGAGAGTCATGTTCAAAGTGTTAAAGCAATAAGATATTAAACTCCAGAAATAAGAGATGCCCTACTTATCCTAGCAGAGTCTACCTGTAAAAATGACGGTAAAAATTCTAGTAAAGCACAATCTCTCGCAACAAATAAACTTGAAAGTTATGAGTTCTTAGTAGCTATAATTATTTGGCCTAATGTATTATTTGCTATTAATACTGTTAGTAAGTTTCTTCAACAAGAAAATATGAATATTTATATTGCTATTAGAATGGCTCATTACCTATTTTAAAAGATATAGGAAAAATAGAATCGCGGAGGCCCTAATTGAAGCTAATGAAGTTGCGAGTGAAATGGGGATCGAGCCTATATTTCGTGAAAAGCGTATTGTTCGAAGAAAGAAACAGTTTGATGATAATGCAAGTGAAGAAGTGTCACAATCAGCTGAAGAATCTTTCAGAATTAATTACTTCACATATATTATTGATCAAAGCCTTTCATCACTTGAGAATAGGTTTGAACTGTTTAAAACATATGAGCATCATTTTGGGCTTTTGTTTGATTTGAAGAAGCAAAGTTCGGTTAGTGATAAATGTTTGAACACTTTTTGTTCAAATCTTGAGCATGTTTTCAAATATGAAGAGTATATTGACATTGATGTGCTGGATTTATCTTCAGAATTGAAAGTTTTGAAAGATATTTTGTCAGAAGAAGTAAAAACACTGATTGAAGTGCTGAACTATTTGAAACGAATGGATGGTTGTTACCTAAATGTCTGGATTGCTTATAGGATGTTGTTGATTATACCAATTACAGTTGTCTTTGGTGAAAGAAGTATTTCAAAACAGAAGTTGATCAAATCATATCTTCGGTCAACGATGTCACAAGAACAATTAAATGGATTAGCTATGTTATCCATTGAAAATGATATGGTGCATAATATTGACTATACAACTTTAATCAACGATTTTACAGTTAAAAATGCCAAAAGAGAAATATTTAAATGAATTCTTTTAGGTAATTACATAATATAAATAATATTTTTTCATTTATGTTTATATTTTTCTAAAACATAAGACCTTATTTTTTTTCTTTTTGAATGCAGATGAACAAGTTCGGAGATGCCAAAAAGTTATTGTTTGAGTTACTCGATTCATCGGGTATGTTCTACTATTTAGTTTTACTCTTTTTGTGTTACATTTTCTTTTAATATATACTTTCATTATATTGTTAGTTGCATTTTCAAATTATACGTAGTTGAATGGGATATGCAGATATATCTAAATTAGGAAAATGAGCAAGGATCAAAATTTCAGTTTTCGTTTCTGTTTCGGAGGGGATCGAAATCAAAATTTTGGACCGAAATTTCGACCGATAATTTGACCAAAATTTTGAATACCATACATATTTGGACCGAAATTTCAGTCCAAATTATCATTTCGGTGAGGACCGAAACTGATAATTTAGATCAAAATTTCAGTCATTTCGGCTGAAATTTTGATCCTTGAATATGAGTATTGTTTTATTTGTCAAAAAAATAATTGTTGCGAATATTTTTTTTTCAAAGTTATATGAAAGAGGGGCCCCATTTTCGGAACTCACCTTGGGCCCCTAAAATCTCAGGGCCGGCTTTGCTAATTATGCAACGAAAATATTTGAGAATTATATTCACTTTTTATATACACGGTATAGATTTTTTATAACACTTTTTAAAATAAGAGCATTAAAACAAGTAAAACTTTTAAATCGAGTAAAACTAAAAAATAATGTTTTAAAAAAATAGAATTTCCTTCATAACCAGTCGATCGTTCCTTGATCAATCGATCGGTCAATCAGTCGACCTCTTGTGGAATGGTCGATTGTTTAGGCGATTCACGATTTTCTGTGCCCTACAAAATCATGTAATAAGGAGATTGCTCATTAATTTTTACGTTTTTCACGTGGGCAATCTGATACCATCATATTCGTCCGCTCTTTTGACTTTTGCACATATTTACTTGTCCATGTACACTTTGGGAGTTACACGAAGTTTAGCAAGGCCGTGACAACAAAATACATAAGGAAGTAAACTGAGGCGCGTACCAGGTTGCTCTCTTTAAGATGATTCATACTCCCTTGGTTAATCTAACGGTGTATTGTGTAACTAGCACGCCAGCTGTAGGATACAACAACCCACTATACACGGCGAGAAGATCATATAGACCATGATTTGACCATTTAGTGTGTACCGATTATGTAATTACATGCAATGCGCGAGGGCTCCTTCTAGTGATTATGTATAACTTAGATGGTAAAACTATATTTAAAGTCCAAAGAGTTCATATGCATTTCCATTGTGCTACTAATATTAGTAGACTACTTTTATGTAATAGTGAAATCAAGAGGAAGAAAATTTTAGAACACAATTTTAAAATACACCAACACGTTCTAGTTGGTGTTGAGGAGAGGGGATACAAGCCTAACTTTTAGGCTGCGTTTGGGTTAGCTATTTTGGGAGCAAAGAGTCGTTCTTTTGTTATGGCGGGGAATTGGTTTTATATTTGGTAACACAGTTCTGCTCCTCATATGCTCTAGCGAGAATCTATTTTAAGTGATAAAATTGCTCTTCCCAGGGATGCAAACCCTAAATCGAAACCCGATATCGAACCGAAAACCGTAAAAAATCGAACCGAATCCAATCCGATTCGGGTTTGATTTAGGGTGGCAAAAACTGAAAACCATGGGGGTAAGATGAGTAAACCGAAAAATATGAAGAAAAAAAAACCCGAAAAAACCGAGAAAGTACATTAAAAAAATAAGAAAAGTACGTAAAATACCTACACCGAACCGAAAAACCGAAATATTTTGGTTTCGGTGTCAGTTTCAAAAAAAAAACGGCTATCGAACCAAACCAACACCGATGGATTACGGTTTCGGTGTGGGGGTACAAACCGAAAACCAAAAAAATTGGTTTCGATTCGGTTCGGTACACCGAATTTGCATCCCTACTCTTCCCTAAGTTGATTTTAACTGCTCTGAGGGAGAGCAGAAGATAGCTTCTTCTTCTCTTATAACAGCTAACCCATACTTCTTACAGACAAAATGTTGCGTACTTTTTACATAAAGAATGCTGCTCTCCTGGTCAGCGTTCCACGCTTGACAGCTCTCGCCTTTTAACTTCTACGAAATGGATGCTGGGAGATTCATAAATAATTCATAAATCATCCTCCTCTCTCTCTCTCTCTCTCTCGTCACACCGGGAGCAGAGGTAAAAGTTTCTGCAACTACAGCAGATTTGTTATAAAACACATACTTTAGAATAACATATACAACTCTTGAAGTTCAAAATATATGCTTGAAGTTGAAACCATGCATGGGCGAATATTCTTGGATTCTGGCCATAGATGTCTTATTGGTACATTATTGCCCATATAATGATTTAAGGCTACCATATAATATCTAGATTATTATTCGTCAAAAAAAATTAATTAAAAAAAATGTATATGGAATTATGCTGTTGATAGCTAGCTGATCAAGCTCTTCACCAATATGTGCAGTATCATTTTTTTTGGTGGGACTCACTGATATGGTCCATTGTCAAGCACACCTTTCTCCAAATAAAAATAATACATATATATGGAAAAGGTGTCTGACCTCTTTGGGAGGATAGTCACCATCCTCCAAGGTTTCAAGTGGAGATCCATGAGGCATCCAAAACATTATTTCAATATCATATAGACCTCGGGTGCATTGCTTAGATCACTTTTAGAAAAAACTAATTTTGAAAACTCATCTCCACCGTGTGTTTTTTGAGCCGTGAAATATAGACCATTGAAACTAGTATTCTTTTAAAAAAAAAATTTCAAATTTTTTTTTAAATTATTGATCTAAACCATCCACCAATGCTCCACGTGACAACCAAATAATATTTTGAGAGTCATGTGTACCTCCACGTGGACCTTGGATGACCGTCCTCTTATGGAGGACGGAACCGGCTCCCTATATATATATATGAGTTAGTCTATAATGAGTGTCCACCCATCATGGGTGGGCACGGGAGTCGTATTTGTAATAATAAAAAAATTTTGAAAAAGTTGAATCGCTGACCTTTGACGGGAATTTGACCTTTTGACTGAGTTGACCTAAGTCAAACATTTGACCTAAGTAATGTGGCCTCAAATTCCATTTGTTCTAACTAGGGGTATGCGCCAGGCGCATTAAATCCCAACCCATACCTATGTGGAGCGCATGCGTGATTGTGCATGTTGCACACGAAGCCGAGCCCAATGCTTGAACTTAGGTCTCAACCCGAACTTTAACTCCACCTGAGGGTAGGCCCGAGCCCAACAACCCAACTTGTCACGCGGCACTCAACTAAGTATATGTATTCGGCAAGGTGTACAACACACGTTGTGAGGTTTTAGAATATTTTATTTTATTTTAAAAGTGTACGATTGGTGTTATGGAAGTGTATATTTAATTAGGTAATTAGTTGTTCGAAATCCGGGAGAGTACCGATGATGAAATATTTATTTTACAAGTGAGATTAGGCTCATTTTTAGCCCTTGATGAAAAGCACGTACACCGACTCCCGATGTGCCGGCTTAACACCAAATTGAATCTCAAAATCCGTGTTTTAAAGTTGAGCCATTGCACACAAGCCAAGTGCTCAAGCCTGGTACGATACACTGTGCACGTGTGCAACCTGGAGACAATTTTCTTTTAAGATAGATTGCTAGTGAGGTATTAAAAGGATTAAAACTAGTTGAGTTGAATATTTGAGTCGACCAGTTGGGTCAATTAATTGGGCTGACTAAGTGGACCGACTTTAGGCCTAAATTAGGACCTTTAGATATGTAGCAATTACCAAAAATTGGGTGTGTGAGCTCCATATCGAACCAAAGACCTTTTGGTGTAATATAAAACACCGCACTTACGTATATAGGTTCCACACCAAAACACGTCAGTGGATAAGGCTTAAACACCCCGAATCAGTGTATATATGTGTTTTATAGGGGAACCGGTCCCTTTAACTTATAAAAAAAAGCGCAAGGCTTCCTTTGGAAGTCATTACAGTTGCAATCTTTTTGTTTAGGTTCTAGAGAGAGATAGAGAGCTCTGTCACCCTTTGAACCCCTTCTTGTGAGATTCGACCATGAGATTACGATTGTGCCGTGAACTCCGCACTCTTCGTAAAATGCTTGACATTGATCACCGCAAGAGTTTCATTTCTTAGCAAATCCCAACCATTGGAAACCCTTGAATTTGAATCGAGTGTGAGCCGATCACCTTGGATAGTCTTCCACGCTTGGAAGAAGTTAAGATCGACGCGTAAGGATGAACGTCATCTTGAGTTCATTGTGATCAATCATTGTGAAATAGGTTTCGCTTTGAAACCCTCGTTAGGCAACATTTCTTAAAGCCGCAAGATCGATCGACAAAAAGGTTAGAATGCCATTGATTTTAATGGTTTAGGATGGTAGATTGCTTGACATATGTGTGAGAAAGGAACACTTAATTTGTTAAGTTTTGAAGAAAAAAATAGACCAAGGAAGATGCTCGAAGGGTTCTGAACCTGTTAAAATTTAAACCGTTCAAATTGGAAATCGATCGATCAAATTGTATGGAATAGAGAATACAAGTTTCTGAAGAAAGATTTGAACGGTTTGAATTGGAAAATTGACTATCCGAATTTGACTGAATGTGCCGATATAGCTTCGGTATTTTGGCCATAACTTTTTACTCCGAATTTCGATTAACGCGATTCTTATGGTGTTGGAAAGAGGATAACGAGACTTATAACTTTTGTGAATTAACAATTTTATGAACCAAATGTTTTAAAAGTCAAAATTGAGCGAAAAGTTGGGTCAAGTTCTGAGTCAGCACGAACTTGCCCATTTCAGCCTCGATTTTGAGAAAACACTTAAATATGTTGGAGTTATTAGTAATTAAGGTCAATCCCTAATGCATCATCGTATGTTTGATGTAGACTAAGAACGTGAAGCCATTGATAAGACCTTACTTCCATTCTCGTACAAATTCGAGGTTAAGGTAGAAAAACTTCACTACACAATGGTATTTGTCTTCGATTCATAGATCTTATGATTTGAATTTGAATGGTGATCTTTTAAATATGGAATTTGGACCCTTTGAAGTTAGATTTGCAAATTATGTTTTGAATTAATGAGCATCGATTTCTCTGAGTAATTGTAGGGATGACTCAATGCACAATGACACTTCGAATTTGATTCATAGATTTGCATGATATGATTGGATTAAACTGCGATAATTTTGTAATAAATGATATTTGATTTTGTTGAATTTGTTGCATCTGTATATTTGAAATTCTTTTGACTATTAAGAATCTATTTTCGTCTGAAATTGAACCTTTGAAAGTTGCATCGAATTTTCTGAAATATTAAACTCTTTGAAATTGAAATTCTGATTTGAAAAATAAGTATGAACACTGACTTTCTGAACTCAGACTCTAAACCTTGAACTTCCGCTCACTGAACTCCCATTATTGATTTTTAAAAGTTGAACTTCGTCATTTACTATGAACTCTAAATCCGAATTCTAATATGTTTGAATATGAAAAATGAGTGGCGGAGAGGAGTTCAGTCTCCGAAGAGGGGTTGAGTCCCCGGGGTTTTTACTCTGTTTCTGCTATGGAATGCTTTGTTTCGTCTATGGGATGTTTTGGCCCCTCGTTGATTGTGTTCCCTGATATGTTCTGTTCCCCGCTAAGGGATGATTTGATATGATATATTCTGTTCCCCGCTAAGGGATGATTTGATATGATGTTTTGGTCACACATCGGTGATAAAGAGGAGTTGAGGCTTTGGGGTTTTTACTCTGTTTCCGCTATGGGATGCTTTGTTTCTGATGCTATGATCCGATGTTTTGATGTATGATATTCTGATTCGTTCTGGTTCCGCTATGCTTTGATCCGATGTTCTGACCTGATCCGTTTTGTTTCCTCTTCTAATCTGAATCGTTCTGTTTTCGCTTCTGATATGAATCGTATTGTTTCCGCTTATAACCTGATTCGTTCTATTTTCACTCATGATTTGATTTGCTCTATTTCCATACATGACATGATTAGTTCTATTTATGCTTAAGATTTTTTTATATGACACATTCTATACACTGCTTCTGTTCTCTGACATGACACGTTTTAATTGTGATTTTGAAATAAGTATTGCTTCAGACTCCGTATTTGATATGAAAATTATTTTTGAATTCAGTCATTGAATCCATGCTTTGAATTGATAAGATATGATCTTTGCATTGACTTTTCTCTATTGAGCTTAGACTGTTAGCTAATCCCGACTATACGTCACAAGTGTAGTTCTAGACCAGGGTCTGGAGCTTGAGAACGACCCAGATTTACATGCCGGGAGACGAAGGTCTTCCACTTGAGGATTTCTACCTTAGATTTGGGGCGTGGACTGGGTATAGTGACTTTTGGATTTCGAGGTTTTGAACTTGGTACATCCACTTGTTTTGTAGAATGATAGAATTAGAGTTACACATGCTTTTGTATGCCACTGTTTAGGTGATGGTTGGCCATCACTAGTGATTTATTTTAGTTTACTGCTCATGTTGGATATTAGAATAGAAATTTTAGTTTTTTCATATGTATATCTGCTTTGATTTTCGCACTGTATGGATGTACCAAGTAAAATCTGTATTCAGATTGTGTTTTGCGCTTTGGCGGTCCGAGTTTCTTCAGTGTGTTTAAATTTAAAGAAAAAAAAATCTCAGAAAATTGTGTTGGAAAAATTCGAGCTGTCACAATATTACATAACCTGCACGGACTTCAATGCATAGAAGTCCGTGCAAGTCATGCAGCCACACAGTTCTGTGGACTGCTATAATGCACATGATAGGTCGATGCGAATCGGTATCTCAACTTGGTATCGGTATCGGTCGATACATATCGGGTATTAGTCAATACGGTATCGGTTTCAGCCGATACCTCTATTTTCTTTTCTTTTTTTTAAAAAGGGTGATACGTATCGATATTGGCCGAGTCGTATCGGTCCTCCATGGACCGATACTCGAGTTTGATACCGATTTTGACACCTTGCATATGATTCAAAGAAGTCAATTGTTTAAACATATAAAACCTAGGTTGATAAGGAAGAATCTTGGATTGTAAATACAGGGACCATTTTTCCAACAAACTCAAATCACACAATATCTCGCTGACATATACTTTATCTCGCCCAGCTCGGACGAGATGCCAAGATTGTCGAGATCTTGTATATCTCTGTGAGATATGGTGTGATTTGAGGCCCCTAACGATTCACACTTAAATATACTGTCGGAGCCCGAGACGTCTCACCCAAGATGTCTCGTCTCGAGCGAGATTTCAAACCATGCTATGAACTACCAGCTTGATGACTTGAATTGCTCAAATCGCCATACCACTATGTAGACAAATATTGGATGGTCATGCCATTAGTAGGTAAGGTGGTTGATCGTCTTAAAATATAACCTTGCAAGTGTACAAGCTCGAATATACTAGGAAAAGTATAACGGTGTCGAACCACAAGGATTTTTCGTTTATCTAATCTAACGCATGTCCTATCCTAATAAAAATTGTGTAAAATTAAGTATCCTAAAAAATTAAAATAAAAAGAAAATCTACAACAGTTTTAAAATAAGAGATAAGAAGGCAGTCTGGAATCTCTCTTGCATCTCAGACTCGTAAATAATAAACCCTATTTATTTCCTATGATGAGTCCCAGGTACTCCCGCTCTAAGCTACAAGCTCTATCACATCGTATATAAATTGGACAAATCTAGACATCAAGGAATCATTACGCGTAACCAACTAAAACTACCTCACAAGGCTTAGTCCGTCGGCGAATATCCTATCTAATCCAACCTCAATCCCTACATGGCCACTAGGATTAAATTAGACAAAATTAAACCTTTACAGTTGCACATTCTCGATGACTCTCGGAACCTCTAACATGCAATCGTACCATAAAATGGAATTTAAAAGAAAAATTGAAATAAAACTTTATTATATACTCATTTGAAAGTTACAAGAGATCTCAACCCAAAATCGTTTAGCCTCGCATCTATCAAAAGACTTTCATCATCACTTAATCGGTCTTCTCTCGATGATTACAATTAATCTCACTCTCTTTTAGAACTGAACTTAACCTAAGCCTACAAATACTCACGCCAAAACCCTTTAGAAAAGCTCTGTCGTCAGAATGACCTAAATCGAAACCTAGGATCCTTACTTATAGATGTATAAGATTCTAGAACAATTGTACACGGCAAGTATCTCAAGAGATCCCAAGAAATTAGTTCACTGAATAAGAATTCGGAGGAGATCTCAGGAGCCAGAAGAAATCCAGCTAGAAGAGCTAACTTCTCGTGTGAAAACTCCATTTCGACTGGTCGAGATTGAATCTCGACCAGTCGACCTTATGATTGTTATAGGTCGCACCTCACGCTTCTTTGATGGCTTCAGAATTAAAAACTTGACTGGTCAAACTCTGGTTTCGACCGGTCGAGATTGTAATTATATAATCTCTTTTTCTGCTCTGATCCATCTTGACCAATCAATTTTATAACACCTGAAGCTCTGAGAATCTCGACCAGTTGAAATAGCCATTTTGACCGGTCGAAATGGACTCTTCTCCTTTCTCTCTGTTCTCTTCTAAGTAGCTCTATACTGAGCGATCTCGATCGATCAAAATGACCTTTTCAGCTGGCTTCCCTTGGTTTACTTGCCAATGTCTTGGGTTTCTCTTAACTTCGCTCTTTTAACCACTTTTACGTTAATCCGGCTTTTGCACCTGTTGCAACACAACATAAACTAAAAGCATCTATTAGTAGTTAAGCGAAAGCTAACAAGACCGAAATTTTGGTATATTTTATACCATTTTGGAGACCGATCAGTGGCCGCCATTTTGTCCTCCATCTTTACCAAATTATTTAAAACTAAATACTTCAATAAGAGAGATATAATGGCCTGATATTAAATATCAGTCAATATAGAGTGGCCAAAATATGAACCCGAGATGTGTTTGGCCAAGATATCAAAATTGCCCTTTGAAAGGGCTTCGGCTTATATCACAATGGAAGGTTGACAACATAGTTTGAAATATCAGCCATAACCAAGGATCAAAATTTCGGCTAAAAACTGAAATTTTGGCCGAAATTTTGGATCCCATACAAATTTGGATCGAAATTTCAGTCTAAATTATTGTTTCGATGGGGACCGAAACCAATAATTTGGCTGAAATTTCAATCATTTCGGCAAAAATTTTGATCCTTGGCCATGACTAATATATATTGGCCTATATGTATTGGACTAGGGCCCATCCGATATAATACACTCTCGTTATGATATGGGGTAAAATATTAGGTCAAACAGCGGTCCATATCTAATCATATCAGCTCGTAACGGGTCATGTGTATCCAATATGGCAGGATATAATATCAAAAATGTACTTTGGGGATTTTATTTTATTTTATATTTTTATATAATTTTTAATATTTTAATATATAAAAAGCGCTTGATTATCCACCGATTTAGCTGTTTCGTATCCGATATATCTGATTTAGCCTATACGAATGCGTGTGTTCTTCACAAATGTATTGGGCGTATATAACGCTACCCATAAAAAAAGAGTTACATTTTTAATATTTTAAAATAAGAAAATGCTTTAAAATTGGCCAATTTGGGCGATACTTACCTGATATATCCGATACGTGACGGTCTTACCTGGATAAGGGTCATAAAAGAGGGCAATGAAAGAAGATGACTGGATAAGGCAAGCGGGAAATAAACACCTCTCATCAAGGATAAGGCCACCCGGTCCCCCAAACACCGAAAAAAAAAATTTATCCACTACTGGCGCACGTTAGCCCAGTCACTCGTTCTCACGAATAAAGATCATAGTTTAGCGCCTTAGCGGTTTAGACAACCGCCAAAAAAACAATCGGGGCAGGATAAAACCATCCCCTACTGGCGCACGTTAGCACCGTACCTCGTTCTCACGAATAAAGATCATAGTTTAGCGTTTAGCCAACCAAAAAACCAAAATAAAAAGAAATAAAAAAACAAAAACCATCGCAGAACCAAACTCCTCTCTTGGAAATGGAGTCGAAAGTAATTTCCGGCGCGGTCTCCGGCACACTCCGGCTGAAAAAACCGACGATCTTAACCAACGCTTACATCAGCATTCCGGCGAGATCAAACAGATCCGTCGGAGATGGCGGGAATCTCATTTGGGGGAGACAGCTCCGGCCGAATTTGCTGCTCGAGAAATCGTCTCCGATTAGAATGGTCCCCGGGAACCGTGGGATTCTACGGCCGATTTGCGCGGCCGATTCGGCATCGGCCGATGGAAGCGACTCCGCCGGGTGAGGTCCGTTTCCTCTTTGTTTTCTTTTTGTTTAACTCGGTTGGTGGAGAGTGTCAGATTCCGGCTAACTTTTTCTGACGGTTTTCAGGGAAGCGAAGGTTGCTCCGGTAAGTTTTGTGGCGAAGTATCCAGCACTCGTAACTGGTTTCTTCTTCTTCATGTGGTGCGTTATTTATTTATTTATTTATTTTTGATGAATCATGTGGTGCGTTATTTATGTTATTCTTATTGTCTTTTCCTAGATTACGCTCAGTGTGAAGTACGCATGGTCTAATTATATAATTTTCTAATACTATCTTAAGAACTGTTTATTAATGGATCCGATCATGCCTCAAAAATTCGGAAAACTCGTAGGTATCGTCCAACTTTAAAACCGATACAGATACGTATCGGCTCCGGATGATCCTCCGGTATTTTGATATTCCCTATGGAAGGCACTGGTACAGCACCTTAAATGTACCAGTAACCCCCAAAACCGATACGTATCGGATGATAAGTATCAATTCCAGACGATATTTTGGCCCATAGATCAGATTTAAGTAAGGGAGTCATTACTTGCTCATGCTTTTCAAGTGATTGCACCTTGGGTAGAAAGAGAGAGGTCTAGAGAGAGGAAGGTGGATAGAGAGAGAAGCATAGAGAATTTTCTCTTGCGGCATACGCGTATTTGGTCTGTCGGAGGAGGAAAGCATTGATCACCTATTCCTTCATTGCTACTACTCCAGGAACATTAGGTCACCTACTTTTTTATGATTTGGGGCCAAGTGAGTGCTGCCTAAGCCGTGCGATTAGCAAGTTGGAAGCTAGTTCCTGATAAAAATTGGCTCCAGAGGATAAAATTTGTGGAATATAATCCCTCTTAAAGCCTTTCAGATTCTATAAACAGAAAAGAATTGCATAATTTTTGGAGACAAGCCGGTTCCTGTTCATCAGATTTCTTCGAAGATCTTTCCCATATCCATTTTGAAGGATTCTCATCCAAAGCCTTTGTATATGTG
Organism: Chloranthus sessilifolius; assembly: GCA_021018995.1. Taxonomy (NCBI): domain Eukaryota; kingdom Viridiplantae; phylum Streptophyta; class Magnoliopsida; order Chloranthales; family Chloranthaceae; genus Chloranthus; species Chloranthus sessilifolius. The sequence goes on from CM037596.1 coordinate 105,885,530, forward strand.
TCTGAGTAGTATTTCTTTATTATTTTGTCCAAGAGGAATAGTCCTTTTAATTCTATCAATCATTTTAGAGTGCCCTTATCTTGAATATCATTAAAAAAAATTTGATTGTTTGGTATTACACCAATGAGTAACTCACAATTCGAAACATTTCTTAAATGAAAGAGAAATCTATGAGGAGAACAATACTAAAAATGCAAGATATGAGAATGGGAGGGGAGTTTCAAAAGGATTGACCCGTACTCTATTGAAGATTCCAACATGAATTGAATTATTATTAGAGACAACCTTTCTTTGTGCGCTTTGTGAGAGCCCTGATCTTTGGGTGTTGCTTATGGTGGGAGAGAGAGAGAGAGAGAATTGTAGAAAGGGAATAGTTGGGGAGAGAGAGACACGTGAGAGAGAACAGTGAAGAGAGAGAGAACGACAGAGACTGGTGGAGAGACAATGAGAGAGAGAGAGAGAGAGTTGGGCCTAAATTGAAAGTGCAATCTTTTTAATTGTTGGTGCAACTACATAAAGCATATGCAAGGACAGGTTTTAGTTAATTTGGTATAATCACTTAAAAAAAGTGTGCAAGTAATGACTCCATTTAAATAATATTATATTATTAATAGTTTAAGATGTGGGCAATCTATACTAACAAATTAATAATATTATATCATACAATGAAGGATAATGAGCCTAAAATCACACTTTTGTGAGATTTGTTAAAGTTTAATCCTACTTCAGGTATTCATAGCCTCATTTCTCTTCTAAGATCTTGAACTTTCTACTCATTGTTAATTGGTTTTGAGATGAATGTTCAAATTTATATCATGGATGGTAGGAGAACAGACATTTAAACTATCCAATTGGTGTACTCTAATACTAACGGTTGTTATCGTTTTTATGGCTAACATTAACATCGACTAATAGCAGTACCACATTTTAGATTGAGAAGATACATAGCATGATATTGAATCACCATTTAATAACATTTAGGTGTTTAAGTGACGGCCTCAGGAGCGACGGAGCCATTATTCTATTATTAATAGGGCGCCTCTATTTGCACCCATCTAAGGGAATCCCTGATGAAAGCCATTGACTGTTTTGAATGAGACGATGAAAAGCATTTCTCATCCAAATCTTCCCTACAATTGATCTTGAAAACATGGAAGTACCATCATTCTTTTTATTCTACATTTCCAAAAAGTGACCCAAAAATCATATTTGGGCGTAATATGTGCCGCAAACGCACTGAAAACCCACTAATGGGTTGCCACAATGATCTAGCGACTTGGGTTTCGCCCCAACGTCATGGGTTCAAAACCGAATCCCCTCCTCATATACGGGTGTATCGAAGAGAGGTGGGGGCATGCACCCGTAGGGATTAGTCTATGCCCAAACTTGGGAACCCAACGTTTTATATATATATATATATATATATATATATATATATATATATATATGCCACAAGATTTTTGGGTCACTTCTTTACCATGTGTCGCATAGAATCAAAATTGACCGTCCAATGATACATATATACTAAGGTTATTCTGTGAATGATTGGGAAGAAAAACAACTCTATGGTCGTAGTCAATGATCTTTCGACTGTGTGCCTTTAGAGATTTGGTGAGTGCAAATAGAGGTACCGTTTATTAATATGTGTGTGGATACATTAATTGATGTGTAGTATTAATTTTAGGGAGCCATTACTTGCACACGCTTTTCAAGTGATTGCACCGAATTTAAAAGAAAGACTTGTAAGTTTGGCGACCTCTACCATGTGAAAGTACCATCTAAGTTGTTTGATTTGAAGGCCATGATTTAAAGATTTCAATTGCAAAAGATTAGAAGAAAATATAATTTTCATCATTTGATTAAATGGAGTCAAAGATTATTATATAATTCAACAGTTGACTATAATAGATCATATGACAAGTATCATGTTTTGCCTCAATTTTATGTATCAGAGATCTATTGATCATGAACTTCAAATCAGACGGCCTATATTATATTTTCACATATCACATGTCCTTAAAATACCAATTTTTTCTTTAAATGAGGTGCAACGTGTGCAAATCATGACTCTCTTAATTTTATCATTTTGGTGTTTCAAAGACCTCAACCTTATTTCCTACCCTTTCCCTCTCTCACTTGTGTTATTAATGTCTCTTATTTCTTTAGACTTTCAAGGTCAATTTTTTAAAAAAATAAAAAGACTTCCAAGGTCTTAATACTTTTTTAGTAATTGGTGTGCACAGGGTATACAAGTGGTGTGTGATAAGTAATTTTATTAACTAATGTACAATTAGTATTAGCAAAATTTACCAAATTGCATCATTTTTATAGTGACTGTACTGCCCCTATGCACTTGCAGGTACTTTCTAAACGTAATCTTCAACATACTCAACAAGAAGATCTACAACTATTTCCCATACCCTTAGTACGTTCTAATTTATTTAATGATTTTTTTTCTTCTTTAATTAAGGGTGTAAGATTATATAGTTTTGCTTAGTGCGTAAGTTAGCATAAGGGGTCCTGATTTTAGGCAATTTGCAGTTTCGTTTCGGTGGTGCATTTGGGCGTGGGCGTAGTGTACTGTTTGGTTAGCTGGGCCGTTGGCCTCCCTAAGCGCGCTGTAAGTAATATTAGCACGTGTAAAACGTGCAGATAATATATATTTTTATTTGCTATTTTCCAAACAAAAATAATTTTTTAAAAATGTGAAAATAATTAGTATTGCTTGATTCTACCATAGTTTTAAATTTATAAATAATTAATTTCCCAATAATTAAATTGAACATGTGAAAGTGGAACCAATTACTTTAGTAGAGTTGGTATGAGGTGCCCGAACAGTTCATCAAGAGCGGCGCACTGGTCCATTTTCCTCCATTAACCTCAGGAGATGCATGGGAGCTCCCTACTTATATTTTGGCAACTCTTACGACCACAATCAAGGTATCAAAAATCAGCCGATTCCGATATGTATTAATTTTTTGACTAACCGATACGTATTGGCACCGATATGTATCAGTCCTTCAATTCAGTATCGATATTCGTATCGGCTAATACGTATCGGTTTGAGCTGAGACATGATTTTTTTTTTTTTTGTTTCGAAAGGGTCGATCCATATCGGCCGATTCGTATCAGTCCTTCATAGATTGATACTCAATACGGAAACCGATTTTGATACCTTGACCACACCTAAAAAGGTTATACCCACACCACTAAAGGGTATTCATCCACATTTTAAATCTTTATATATATATATATATATATATATATATATATATATATATATATATATATATATATATATATATATATATATATATATATGGATTGGTGCACCAGGGTGATAGGGAATGGGTTGGCCGGTTAGGCCAACCGAATACCAAACCAGTAGGGATGGGTGCACGGCGGTGATAGGTAATGGGTTAGGCCGACCGAATGCCAAACTGGTCCGACTTAATTTTTACAGGGTCGAACACATAAACCTGTCTCAATGGGCCTAGCCAGGTCAGGCATGAAGCATCCAACCCAACCTTGGGTTTGAGTTTGGTTGGGTGGGGTCAGGTTAACTGGTTGTTTTATTAATGGTTGTGTATATAGAAAAAGATTTTATTTTTCCATAAAAAAAAAAAAGTTTCATTTAAGTGGTGTGGTGTGAGAGGTGCCTTTTTTTGGTGTGGTAGTAACATGTTTGTTTATAGTAAAAGATTTTGATATTCTTAATACACTTTAATTTTGATTAGTAAGTTAAAATTTTGAAGGGAGCCATTACTTGTACACGCTTTTCAAATGATTGCATCAGTTTGCACCAAATTTAAAAGAAAGACTTTAATGTTTGGCGATCTCTACTATGTGAAAGTATCATCTAAATCATTTGATTTAAATGCCATGATTTAAAGATATTAATTGCAAAAGATTAGAATGAAATATGATTTTCATTATTTGACTAAATGGAGTCGAAAGGCTATTATATAATTCAACAATTGACTACAATAGATCATATGACAAGTATCGTGTTTTGCTCTATTTTTATGTACCAAAGTTTTATTGATCATGAACTTCAAATTAGTCGGCTCATATTGCATTTTTACATATCACATATCCTTAAAATAGTAAGCCTTTTTTTAAATTAGGTGCAATTAAGGATCAAAATTTCAATTTCGAGCATGATCGAAACTAAAAATTTAGACTGAAAACCGATAATTTGACCGAAATTTCGACTGATAATTTCAATCTCATACAAAATATGACCGAAATTTCGGTCCAAATTATCGTTTCGGTGAGAATCGAAACCGATAATTTAAACCGAAATTTTAGTCATTTCAGCCTAAATTTTGATCCTTGGGTGGGATGACTAGAAAAACTTGTCCAAATAATGGGTCCCAATTTTGAAACACTATTTTAAAAACTCGCATGCTAAAATGCATGCCGCCGCATTACTTTATTCAACCAGTCAGTCAACCTAGGAGTGAACAAAGTTGGACTAGGGACAGTTATAAACGTATGACGATTTTTGAGCACAAAGTGCTGGCGGATGATGTGGCACAACGTTAGGCTGCACCGAGATATATTAAGTGAACCCCACTACACTTGCAGCCATTTTTGTTGCGCCACATCAACTGCTATACTTTGTCTGTATAAAATCTGTCTTTTATATAACACTGTCCGTTGGACTAGTGTATATCCCAAACCCTAGCCCATGGTGCAAAAGCCACGTAGCATCAAATGACCGCATAGTATCCAATCCCCGACGGTCCATCCCTTCCTACGAATTTTTACAAATACTTTAAATGGTCAAAAGTGAGGTTTGAAATAAAAAAGAGAATCTCCCTGCGGTGCACAAATATTTAATGGGCGGACTAAATGGTGCCACTCGAGGCGCCCACGCTTTTTATGAAAGCCTCGCGCATCAAATCCCTTGAAAATTATTAATTCTTTCAAATTAGATGATGGAGATTGTTTTTCACTTTGATCTTCCTTTCAATAGATCTTGAGATCATGGCACACTATCAAATGTTCAATTTTTTATTCCTTGTATTCACATATCTCCAAAAATGACCCTTCAATCATATGACACACATCACACTCAAATATGATTTTAAGGCTTTTTTGAAATATATGATACATGGAATTATAAATTGACCGTCTGATAGGTGAGCCATAATCTCAAGATCTATTATACGAAAGATCGGGGAAACCGATCTCCATCATCTAATTCGAAGGAATCAATGGTTTTCAAGGGTCGGGGACGTGGTCGTTTTCAGAAAATGCGTGGGCACATTTATAGGTACCCGTTATTAAATAGTAAAGGGTAGCTCTGTTCGCCCCCATACATTCTCTGAAAGTGCCCACATATACAACCCCTTAAAACCGTTGATTGTGTTAGATCTGATGATGGAGATCATGTTTCACCCCCATCATCCGCACAATGGATCTTGAGATCATTTCGCACCTATCAAACGGTCAATTTTGTATTCCACATGTCACATATCTTATCGTTAAACGCTTTATATTATGTAGGAGCTTCTCCAAGAGGTATTCCATTTTGGCAATGTGGCAAAAATGAGCTATCAAATTTGGGATACCTATGAACTCCAAGAGGTATCCCAATTTGGTATTCCATTTTTGCCATGTGATAAAAATGGGATATTGAATTTGGGATACCTATGAACTCCGAGTGATATCCCAAATTTTATTTTTTTAATAAATAAAAAATTGGGAAATTAAATATTTAAAATAAACAAATATTTAGAAGCAAGAAAAATTAGAGGCATTAAATAAAATATGCATTAATCAAAAAATGAGATATGGAGTGACTGTTGGAGTATCAGGCTATCCAATAACTAGTCCTTGAGGTACCCATGTGCCATAATGGCTAGCTATGAGATACCTGTTGGAGATGTTCTAAGAGCTTAAAAGAGGTTTTAAATTACAGGCTTAAGTCATCATCAAAACCAAAAAAAATTGATGGTTTTAAGAGCATCTCCAACAGATTCTATAGAAGCACAAAAAGCAAGCAAAATCGCTATTTTGGCTAGTGAAGAGTCAATTTCTTACTCCAGCAGATTCGCTATGAGACTCGTCATTTTTGGTGGGTCTCACTTCACTCGCCATTCCATCTCACTGCATTCGCTATTAATAAAATATAATTAAATATTTCTCTCTTAAAAAATAATAAAAATAAAAAATATTATTTTAAAAGATGAGAAGATAAATTAACTGTTTTTACGGTAAACTTTAGAAAAAAATGCAATAACTAAAATAGAGAGGGGGCTCAAAAAGGTAAAGCTGCTTTGATCAAATCATTTGAAAGGTGATAATATTTGATTCGAGTCCTTTTTAGTCGCTGACCGCTAGCATCAGTCTGTCGATAGTGGTAAAGAGCAATCTGATCGTATGTACAGTCAAAATCGAACTAGCACAGATTTTGGTGCAGTTAGAAATCTGTGTACAACTTACTGCAAACTCTATCTATGCCATAAAAAGCCACTTATTTTAGTAGGTTACGTCACTGTGACGGATTGACGATTATTGCTCTAAGAAACAAGGATAATATTATATGGAGGACAGATTTTATGCAAGTAAAATGAAGGCGGCTGATATGGCGCTTCGCAATTGGCTGAAAGTGATGGGCTTAATTAATACAAGTCGATGCAGTTAGTCACATTGCACCACGTCCATCCGGCCTTCACTTTGTACCCAACAAAATCTGTCAACCATTTATAATACAACAAACAACCTTTATTTGGAAAAGCTTACGTTAGACTCTGCAGCAATGAACCTCATTTGAATAACTTATTATAAATAATAAAAAAATAATAATAAAAGAAAAAAAAAATGAAGAAGTTGAGATTTACTGGGTCAACGTGTAAGCATGACATCACGGGGGCCATCTTTCTATTTCTCTGATAAAGGAGTAGAAAATCCATAAAACTAAGAATGGGAAAGGATTACATTAGAGTTTTAGTGGGTCAAATAGAGTCACCGTTGTTTTATTTCAACTTGCAATTCCTTTCACACAACTCATGGGTGGGTTACACATAAAGTTTTGCAGGCTGCAAGTAAAGATACTGTTTATTTTAATCTCATGACACAGAAAATGCCCCATTAATTCTTGTATAGAGAAGAACTAGAATTTAGCAAGGGATAACATGTCACTTATTGGATACATAATATCACTACTTTTCGTCAATTGTGTCATGTGATGCGAAGACCACAATCTAAAGATCTTTGGATCAAAAATTGGATCGGAAAATATCTCTATCATGTAATTCAAAGTGATCAAACTTTTAAAATGAATGACTAAATTTGATGGTCGTAGTTTTTAATTTGAAGGCATTTGACTGCTTTTTGAGTTTTAGGTATTCATTTTAGAAGTGTTTGACTGCTTTGAATCACATTTTGTTGATGTAATTTTGATACAATCTACGATACTCCATACTTTTGTATTTAATTCATCGTATCATGTGGCACACTTGATGAAAATAATATCGTGCATCCAAAATTAGTGTCTCGTACTCAATCTTGCTTGGGAAAAGATCCGTTACCACATATCAACCCTGTAGAAGATGAGAAAATGACCTATAAGCGAGGTATATGTACATATAACTACCATCATCAACAACCTTTTGAAATGATTGACCATTGGAATGCAGCATTACTCAACATTTTAAATCAAGCTTTAGTACTACTGCATGTAAACATTTTGATGGTGGTTGATTTTTAAATGTTTTTATTATTTTACATAGAATATTTGAACTGAAGATGTGTTATGGAAGCCAAGGTATCAAAAGCGGTATCGGACTCGGGCATCGGTCCTAGGAGGCTTGATACAACTTGGCCGATACCGATACATATTAGCGAAAAAAAAAAACTCATAAAGTCTCGGTGGAAACTGAGACATATCGGTTTGGCCGATACGAGATACCGATACGTATCAGTTTGGCCGAAAACCGATGCGTATCGCCGATACGCATATGTATCGGTCGATTTTTTATACCATTATGGAAGCACCTTATACTTTCTCATGCTCATCACTGACCGTTGCTTGTGGCTGCCTTGATCCGGTGTGCAGCCTATAGACTCTAAGCTGTTGCAGCTACTCGTACCAGTGGCAGTATGCCATGCCTTGGGCCACGTGACCAGCAATGTCTCATTTGCGGCGGTAGCAGTCTCATTCACTCACACCATAAAAGGTGAGCCAATTTTTTTTAATGTTACAAACTACCTTATAATAAATATAGAAACATTTATTTATGACTTTTCTGCCCCTCTCTTTATGTTTTGAAATAGTAACTCTCATTCATTTGGTTTCAGCTTTGGAACCCTTCTTCAATGCGGCTGCTTCTCAATTCGTATTGGGACAACAAATACCCTTCACCCTGTGGCTCTCTCTTGCTCCGGTTGTGCTCGGTAAGGGAACTTATACTGTGTTGCTCCTCATTTCCACCACTAATTGTGCATGCGACTCATTTGATCTCAACCGTCGAATTAGTGGCCCATGTCATGGACGGACGTGGCCTGAAAATGTGTTTGTTTAGACCCTAGTCACCGAAATCACCACTGAAAAAGTCACGAATGGGTCAAAAATTCGGAAAACCGGTACGTATCGTTCAGCTCCAAAACCAATACGTATCGGTTCCGGACGATACATACCAATGTATCGTCCAGTATTTTGCTCTGTTGTATGGGAGGCACCAATACTATACCTTGAATGTACCGTATCGGTGAGATCCAAAACCAATACGTATCGATATCGAACGATATTTTGATCCATGCTCACGATTAAGTTGCGATTTTTTGGTTTACTGATTAAATCACATACTATTTATAAATTTTAATAACAATTGGGTTTTTTTCATGAAAATTACGATTAATTCATTTTTTTAGTACTTTTTAATCTTCTTTTTATACTTCCTCATGTAGGGTTCATCCCAAGTTACTTAATTCACTGGCATCAAACTCTAAAGTGCTTTTACAAATTTTAAAAACCAACCTCATGTAGGGTTCAACCCGAAGTTACTTGGTTCACTGGTTCGCTCGGTTCAAATTCAGATCCATTATTCTCTATTTGCATTTCACTACTTTCAAGCAAACACGATTTGCTAAGGCTAGGATGAGTTTTAAAAGCACTTACTAATTTTATAATATAAATTAGCTTTCTTTAGTGAAAGAGATTCAAATGCCCACTTTGTTAGCTATTAAGTTCAGACTCCCTCTCTATGCTTTTGAAATTTTTGTTTATAACCAAATAGTTAGCTTTAATCAGTCAATTCTATCACGCTGAATCGAACCGAATTGAACCATGAACTAGCTTGTTGTACACAATTCACAGTTCGCTAGATGAATGAACGAATTAAGTAACATAGGTCAACCAATTGGACCTGACCAATGCACTAAAATTATAGTAAAAGTTTATGAGTTGATACAAAGTATAATACTTTTTTACTCTCTCTCTCCCTCTATGACTAAAATATCCCCCCTTTGGTATTTTAGGTGTGTCGATGGCCTCCCTTACTGAGCTCTCATTTAACTGGACGGGCTTCATTAGTGCCATGATCTCCAACATCTCCTTCACCTACAGGAGCCTTTATTCAAAGAAAGCAATGGTTCGTAAATAGATATATGAGAACTGGCTCTCCTTAGAGGCCTCATAAGTTCATGAAGATTGTGAAGACCTTTCGGAATCTCGTCCATAGCTGACTTCCATGGATTTTGGTCCCCAAAATCTGTGCCGGCTGTTGATTGTACCTCTGACATCTGATTAATCATGGCAGTATATATCTCTGATTGTTGCTACATCTTTGTTTTATTGTAGACGGACATGGACAGCACCAACATCTACGCATACATATCGATCATCGCGCTCTTTGTTTGCATACCACCTGCGCTCATTGTGAGTTAACTTACACATGCAACAGATTATAGTGTTAATGGGTTAAAACTGACTTCAATAGATCTAGATCAATTGAAATCGATCTCTCACAGCTCAAAAGCATAAGAGCAAAATCCGAATTTAACATAAAAAGTGAAGTCTACATTCAATTTCACTGTTGAGTAGCTCTGTTCGTGCCTGTGCAGTTATTGAGGGCGCCTGCACTGTAAACCCAATGACTGTGTTGAATCGGACGATGGAGATCAATTTTCATCCCAATCTTCCACGCGATTGATCTTGACACCATGGGCACTGTCAGACTGTCATTTTTGTATTCCTACAAAACTGACGGTCTTTTGGTACGCCCATGGTGTCAAGATCAATTGTGTAGGATGAAATCGATCTCCATTGTTCGATTCAACACAGTCAACGGGCCAACAGTGGTAGGTAATAAGTAGAAAACCTCTGACCCTTTTTTATACTCATTCCCTTGTTATAACTAAACATTGATTCAATCATTTGCTCTATATCTCATTACGTGCGTGTTGGATTTTGCAGTTCGAGGGACCTAAACTCATCCAGCACGGCTTCAATGACGCCATCGCTAAAGTTGGGCTAACTAAGTTCATCTCAGATCTTTTCTGGGTGGGCATGTTCTATCACCTCTACAATCAGGTACTTATCACTAATTGGAAAATGAGAATCTTTTTTTAGGGTCTGTTTGGATGTTTTCTAAGGAAAGGGTGGAAATGAATTTGAAGATCCTACGGATTCCAACCCTCTAAGAATCAATAGGAATTCATTATTTTCCGACATTTGAATTGTTTAATAATGCTGAAAAATAGAAGAGGGCATCATCTTTGGTGTAGATAACACACACCAAATAAAAATTAAAAATGCTTACTTAATAGGTAAGTAGAGAGGAATTGTGTGCGGGAGGGAGAGAGAGAGAGAGAGAGACAGAGAGAGATCGTGGAGAGAAAGGAGAGAGAACGTAGAGGGGGAGAAGTAGAGAAGAGAGAACATAGAGAGAGAGAAAGAGAGAATGTAGAGGGAGAGAGAAGTAGAGTAGAGAGATAGAGATAGAGAAAGAAAGAGAAAGAGAGAGAACGTAGAGGGAGAGAGTAGAGTAGAGAGAGAAAGAGAGTGAGAGAGAACGCCTAACGTGTAGAGCGATATGACTGAGTTTTCCAAGAGAGCATACCGTGTAAAGAGATAACCGAGTTTTTCATTGGAAAAGATAAAATCCTACGATTTTAGGGGGATTTCTCGATTTCCAACAGGGAGGAAAACATATTTTTTTCCCACGCCTTATTTTTGTTTCCAAACAATGAATTTTATCTCATTTCCAACCCTTTCCAATGGTTTCTTTTCCATTCTCCCTATCCAAACAAACCCTTATTTTAAATGAATGGAAAATGAGGATCTGTTATCTCTAGATGGTATTAGGTTCATCTACACAGTAATTTATTATACATTGATGTGCATTTGATTTAAGATCATTGGCATGTAAGATCGCCTTATAGATAGAGCCATCATTTTAAATAATGACCGATACCGATACATAACGTTCGATATGTATCAGCTTTAATACAACCTTGGTATGTGATAAATTTGGGTATCCATCTCATAACCAATTGACTATGAGTGGAGGAGCCCATGATCTTATAAGAGGAGAGACAAGGCTATGAATACCAGATGTGGGACTAAACTTCAACACGCCCCTATAGGTGTTGGCCGGACTGAGTCATGTTACATTGACAATTGAACTGGGTGGCGTGGAGTGGAGAAAGGCTTGCTTTGATACCATGATAAATTTGGGTATCTATCTTAAAACCAATTGGCTATGAGTGGAGGGGCCTAGGATGTCATAAGAGGAGAGACTAGGCTATGAATACCCAATGTGAGACTAAACTTCAACAGTATGCAGCAGATGCAACCACTAGGCTCTCTACATATAGATTTTTTATTTTTTTATGAAAAATTAATTTTATTTATGAAAAACAAACCCAATATATCCTAGTTCTTTTGCAAAGAGCTAAAAGAGACCAAAATAGGGCTCTACCAAACTATGCTAGGAAGGAAAACCGGACCTCCTAAAGAAGACTAACATATAAAAATCCATTTGTGATCATGGTTTGAAATAGCCATCCTATAAATATTGTTGTCAGGCCAGCTGGCCCGATACAATATGACCCCCCATTCTATATGGGTATATATATCGACTGAAATTTATACCATATCGGTTCATATTGGCCTATATGTATCTGATAGGAACCGGACAACATGCCAATAGAGTACTTTGGTATATGCTGGTTTGCCCGATATGTAACCGATACGTATCGGCCTGGGACCTAACTGATATGCCCGATATGTATTCATTTTAACTCCTTATTTGTGATGTCGGATTCTTAGGTGGCAACTAATACATTGGAGAGAGTGGCTCCACTCACGCACGCAGTTGGAAACGTATTAAAGCGTGTGTTTGTGATCGGGTTCTCGATTGTTATCTTCGGTACGCCATATATGAACCTATTTTTTTTCTTTTTGTTCATATTAAATGTCTTTAATCGACAGCCCTACTCGACCCATTTTAACCTGTAATTGATGCACAGGTAACAAGATCACGATGCAGACCGGCATCGGAACATGCATTGCGATTGCCGGCGTTGCCATCTACTCCTACATCAAGGCCAAGATGGAAGAAGAGAAACGAGTGAGTGATTTTATCATAGGCTTCTAACTTGCTAACATTATGCATTTCAAGGATCAAAAATTCAAAATTTCGGCCGAAATGACCAATATTTTGGCCGAAATTATCTGAAACTGAAATTTTGGACAGAAATTTCGGTCATTTTAGCATGGGGATCAAAATTTTGGTTGCAGTCCCCTCCGAAACCGAAATGATAACCGAAATTTTGATCCTTGACGCATTTTCAACACATACGAAAATTTATGTAGAAGTGTAGCCTATTGCATGCCTGACTCGTGTACCAAGAGCAATGCACGAGTAAATTTTCCTCCGCCCAATTAGTCATACATTAGGAGATGCACAGATATTTATGAGAGCGAAATTAGTGAAAGTATGTTTTTTTTATATTTCACTGATTTAGTACTCTTAAGTGCCCATAAAATATTTGTTCAACTCTCAAGGTTTGCCAAGTTTGGCATAGGTCGGGTGCTTAAGGCTGTGTTTGGGTTAGCTTTTATAAGAGCAGAAGCAGCTCTTTATCTGCTCTCTATCAGAACAGATAAAATCTGCTATGAGATAAAATTTTATCACTTAAAACAGCTCCCCGCAAGAACAAATGAGGCAAGGAGCTGTATTACCAAATGTAAAAGTAGTTCTTTGTTGGAGTCAAAAAGTGAAAGAGCTGCTTTTTGCAGCAAAAGAGCTAACCCAAATGCAACCTAATACTAACTCCATGGGTAAATATCCTTTCTGGTAGAAGATATGTGGAATATTTGACTTCATATGTGGTGGATTCTGAAAAGGTTTCAATGGGCCAAATTGGGCCTGATGCACCTTTGAACCTGATATCTAGGCCCGATAAATAGATGGGCTAGGTGCCTCTGTCAGAAAATTCTCCAAATTAATCAAATTTTGGTCTAAATTCTCCTAATTCATGGTCTGCCAAACTTTTCAAAGAACTCGAATATTTACAAATTTGACTAGTTTTTTTAGTTTTTCCAAATTTTTATGATTGTGACACATGCTTTAATCATATTTGGTACTGTTTTCCTATGACAGGGAATTGTTGATGTATGTGGATTGTGTAATGCACCTATTTTATTATTTAAAAACATCATTTGAAGCTTTAAATAAATAAAGATATATTTTTTGTATGTTAATCCTTTATTATTGTTTTATATAATCTCCAATTTTTTTAAAAAAAATTCTTCAAATCTTTTCCGATTTAAACTGATTTGACCTTCCACCAACGATTTCCTAATCCGAAATTGGTTCCTATGTTAGGTGCAACCCTGACATTTATGACACTGTTAAAAATTGGATTGTTTAAATCCCAACTCAGCCCATTGACACCCTGGCTGCGTTTGGGTTAGCTCTTTTGGGGCAAAGAGCAGCTCTTTCACTTTTTGGCTCCCGCAGAGAACTACTTTTACATTTTGTAACACAGCTCCTCGCCTCATTTGCTCTGATGGGGAACTGTTTTAAGTGATAAACCTGCTCTCTGTCTTCTCTATCTCAGAGCAGATAAAATCTGCTCTGATGGAGAATAAGCAAAGAACTGCTTCTGCTCTTAAAGAGCTAACCCAAACACTGCCTAACCATTAGGAAGACTGTTACAGTTCTCACTTTCAGTGCGTTCGGCTTAGCTCCTTGGTCTAGGAGCGGCAATTGGGCTCTGGTGTGGCCCTCTTAAGCCCTTAACGTGTTTGGTAATGCAAATCCTCGCCCCATTTGCATAGGTGAAGAGTCGTTTTAAATTTTATTTTATTTATTATTATTTTTTTTTTAAGTTCTTTGGCGGGTAGCAGGCATAGCCATGACGTGTGCTGGTGTGGAGCTTGTCCAAATGCACCTTAGGAAGTCATTGCCAGTTTTAATGAGATAGATTCTCCCTACCTACATGAGAAGATAACCAAGCCTACTTATATCTATTCAATCATGCTTTCTGTTAAAAGTAGGCTTTCAATTCGTCTGGAGCATGGATCAAAATATCATCCGACACATATTAGTTTTGGACCTAAACGATATGGAAAATTGGGTATTTCTTAGTGCCCCTTAAAAATAGTCAATTTATTGTTTGAATCTTCTGTATCGCCCGTATCGGATGATAATTTCAAATTATCTTCCAATGAGACCCCCAGCTTCAAGTGACGAAAGGAAAATACCGATACGTATCATCCGGAACTGATACGTATCGTTTGGTACGTCTTGGTTTTGGAGTTGGATGATACATACCAATTTTCCGAACTTTTGACCCATGATCGTCCGGAGCCCTGACCTTTATCAATGCCAGCTTTTAATGGGAGAAGCCTCCAAAAAGCAGCCACCAGGGCTTGTTTATCTCTCTATATTATTAACGCCTCATTAATCCTTTTTATAAGGAATGTTGAGACCTTAGAGGCTTTAATCCAAATGTGAAAAGTTTATTGTCATAGATATCAAGGGCATTGAAATCCGTGATTTGTTTTTTTTTATTTGTGCGTGTGGCTTGAAGAAGTACTCGATATCTTTGAATAAAGCCTTAAGACTTATTTCGATTTTTTCGATGAATAATAATAAAGCCTTTAAGACTTCTAACAGAGTAGTTTTAAACTGGTTGCAGCAATTGAAAAGTGCATGAGAAGGAAGGGGAACTAGGAGCTGCTATGGGGTGCAAGTGTACGAAAATGTGGGATGGAGAGGGTTTAATTTATTGCTTCTGAAGTTAAACTTTTTTTCTTATTTCTTTTTCCCTTCACTTCTTTTGGAGTAAAAGATTCTGATTTTCCATGAGAAGAGAATTGTTGAATCAGAAATAATAGCTTTCTGTAACAAGGTTCAATAATAGCTTTCTTTAACCAGCTTAAGGGGAGAGCTTAGCTAGAGATTCAAATGGTCTATTAGTGTATGGTTGTTACTAGGGGTCTCAATGGGCCGGGCCAGCCCGAATTTTGGCCCGCACTCAGCCTATAAAAAGCGGTATCTTTTGTAAAACTGACCCAGTCCGGTACCCGGGTTGGACCCGAATTGATTCGAGCCGGGCTTGGGTTAAATGTTCCAACACCCAGCCCGCACCTGCCCAAATACAAAAATAAAAAATTTAGTGTATATATATAAAATATTAAGAGTATTTTACTTAGATGTTTTGAGATTAAACCATTGAATGGTTTACAATCAATGGCATTTAAGTAAAAGTACACTTGCAATCTCAATCAATACTACCTTCATAAATAGAAACCTTAAAATAGGGTTCTCACTTTATCACAATCTCTACCATCTCTAGTCTCAACTCTAAGCAAGCCTCTTCCTCTGTTAAACTCTCTCTTTGAAAATTGATTTGATTTTATTTTTTTATCAAATTTTATTTTTAAAAAAATTATTCAAAAAAGATCGGAAAGAAAAAAGCCCAAGGCCCTGCTATGGGTTGGGCTTGGGCTGAGCACATTGCAGCTTGGGTTAGAGTCAGACTAAAAAAATTGGAAACCCGAGCAGGGTTGAACCCTAGCCCAGCCTAACCCGGCCCATTGAGAGCCCTAGTTGGTACTAAGTGCACGGCCGGAAAATGCAGTACGAGGGTCGATGACCTCTTTCCAAACTAGGGGTGCAAATGGGTGATGTCAGATTGCCCGTTTATCTGAACCCTCAACCCAAACAGATTGGCAAAAACTCCGATCGGGTCAGGTCAGATTGACAAAACTAGGTTGAAATATAATGGAGAGGGAGGGAGTCAGGTCGAGTCAGGTTAGAAGTCAGAACCCAAACTCGAACCCTAGAGAGTTGGGTGACTTGACTTGTCACGTTGTCCCCACCCATCTGCACCAAGGTTCAAATCTCTCGATTTTCTAATATGTGTCAGCTAGCTCCAAATCGATACGTATCAGATAATATCACCGGTTTTAGAAAATACATTGTTATGTATTGGCTGAAACTTCATGTATCGACCTGGGGACCTTCGACATGGTTCAAAATTTCGGCCTTATCGGCTGAATCATTTCGGTTTCGGTCCCCACCAAAACGATAACTTTAACTGAAATTTCAGTCCAAATATATATGGAGGGAAATTTATTAGCCGAAATTTTGGTTCAAATTTTTTATTTTGGTCATGTCCAAAACCGAAAAAGAAACCTCTAATTTGATCCTTGACCTTCGATGTTAGAATCTTCTACTAGGTATAATTTTTTTAGCCAAGACATGTCAATCATAGGCCGTTAGTTGAATTACTTGATTGATAGGTTGTAGAGTGCGGCATAACATACCTTAAGGCTAAATGTTCATTCCCTAATACTCATTAATGACATGAAATTTTATGCATTAATGTGCAGAGATACCATCATTACCACCCTATTGAAGTGCAAGCTCCTCCAACCGGTAAGCATACATCACCTTTAAATCAGACGATAGAGATCATTTTTTATCAATGTTCTACACAACGGATCTTGCGATCACGGGCGTTCTATCAAGTGATCAATTTTCTATTTCACGTGGCACACATCCCAAAAGGTGATCCTAAAATCATGTGATACATCACTCTCAAGCATGATTTTAGGGTCAGCTTTTCATATGTGTGAAATATGTAATAAAAAAATTGACTGTTTGATGGTGCACCTATAATCTAGAGATCCATTGTGCAAAAGATTGAGAGAAAAAACAATACCTATCATCTGATTGAGAGGCAGTCAATGTGTGCCGATTGGAGGAGATGGGGTGAAATCACAGTTCCATGGGCTGTAAATAATGGTACGCAGGTACAAATATCCTCCTAAGGTGGACACTTCTAGGGAGTAAAGTGTCGGACTCTCAAAGCTCCTCTAGTCTTGATTCTTAAAATGTGTCGAGATGGGCTACCAGTTGGACGGCTTGAAATTGGCCAAACATGAAAATGGACCCTAGCCTTAATTTTTGCAAAGAGCTGGCATCGGGTAATCCACATGTTCCAAATTTTGATTCAAACGAGTGACTAATTAGGTACATGTGACATTATTTTTCATTAAAATGTGTTACTTGCATTATATCAAAAATTGATCGATACCGATACATATCGGTTTTGGATAAATCGATACGTATCAGTATCTAAACTCGATATCAATATCGGTCGATACAGTATCAGTTTCGGCCGATACCTTTATTTTTATTTTTCCTTTCTTTTTTTTAAATAGGCCGATACATATCAGTATCGGATGATACGTATCAACCAAGTTGTATTAGTCCTCCATCCGATAAAAATGATCTTTTTTTCTTCATTTTCTTCTTCTAAAATAATCATGAGAATTATAATTTCACCATCCGATAAAAATAATCAATTTGGTCTTTTTTTGAAAGAAAAAAAAAAAATTTATTTTCAAGAAGCATATAAAAGCCATTTTATACGGGGAAAATATGTACAACATATTTTTTCGTTTAAAATGCGTTTTATATGATTTTTTTAGATAAAATGTTTTTTATTCTTAAAAAAAGTTTAATTAAATTTTTTTTTTTTTTAATTTTTCCCATATTTTCCGTTTTTATTATTCTTTCTAAATTTTTCCCTTGACGTATTCGAGTACCCCATCTTTTTCCATTGCTACGTCTGTCTCTGTGACTCTGGTTGTTAATTAAAGGCTTAAAGCATTAAAAATTCTGAAAAGCACAAAATTGCTCCTTTGAAGACCCAACTCGAGCCGGGCATGTTATTCTCCGATCTACCACACTAGGCCCTAAAAGGGAAAGGACTCACTTATAGCCCATGATCAGAATGAGCTTGCAAGCAGTGTGGGACTAAAGCATCTCATTAGGTGTTGTTAGAAGTTTTAAAATCTAGACTCGAATCACACAGTCAAAATAACCTTCTAAGAATATGCATATCTTGTATTTATTATCGGGTCGCCGCATCAGTGATCTCTTTAATGAAATTGATGATTTCCGCTAAAATATTCGAAATCACATTACCTCTCGTCTTCTCTAAGTTTAGCCTCTAGATGAAAAGGAGCTAGGGTTAGAGAAAAAGGAGATAATGGTCTTCTTATATAATCACCTCTCTTTTCTAAGCTTTCCTAACCCATCAAGGAAAGAGAGTGGAGACATATCACTAATATTAGGAACTACTTCCTATTGCCTCGAGATACGTGTGGTCAAAAGTCCAATCCAATTTTTAATGGAAACCTAAAGATGAGTTAAGGTGTTGATCACAAAAATCTAACAGTCTCCCACTTGGTTTGCACCTTAACTCATCTGAATATAATATATATATATATATTTTTTTTAAAACGACTTTCTGGGCTAACAAACTCTGAAAAGCGGATGACCATCCATTTTATATTTTTAAAAATCATTGACCCTCACTACCTCGATGCTTTGTAATAACCACTCAAATTCAATAACAATACTAGTAAATGATCATAGCGCACACAGTATTCTAGGCAATCCATTGTCACAAAACTAGCATCATTAATAGATTTAAGTCTTTACTTAGTGATATCAGGCAACTTACATATCTGTACAATTCTTATATTTGTCTATGCGTCATACCCCCAAGGATATGTCGTTCCTGATACATTACTGTTTCCCCGCCTATAATTATCAGAACGAAGGTTTACCGATGTGGTGCCTAATCATATCTAATCCAAGCAAAATTCATGCATAACGAGGTACAACCTCACCATCTTGTAATGTGATAAAATCCTCATGCAGATGGATAAAATATAATCACATATACTCTCAATGGCACGTGCACAAAATTAAAATATATGTTGCATCAACAATAAAATAAACTAACCAATATCAGATAGACAACTGCCACTAAAATTGTGCAGTCAAACCTGATTCGATATGAACATCACAATTCTAATATTCGTTATAATTGTCAACAACTACAAGATCCCACTAATTTAACAATTCCCTAAAATCAGTAAGTTTTCGACAAGAATAGCTTAATCCTAACCGCATTAACTATCCATAAATTTTAAATGTATCACGTCCATAAAAACTAATATCAACCAAAAATCATTAAATTTCTCTGAAAATTTAATTACAATAATAAGGTTCGATTATCAATTTTTGTATTCCAACTTTTATCTATATCAACTCCAAATTGGAAACATTAATATTTTCAAAATATGTTATTGAGTGTTACATTTTAATCACATCTGTAGTTATTTAATTTGTGACTCACTTATCGATGCATAAATCAACATCGTCATCCTTTAAATTTTCTCATTTATCATATTATAAAATCACTAGTCACACGCTAAGTCAAAAAATAAAAAAAAATTCGATGCTCAATACTATTAAAATTTTAAAAAAATGGTAGACAGAATTATAACTGTACTAATAGTGACCATATACCACCAGATAATACTAAGAAAATATGTCACTATACTTCTACAATATATCAAATATTTTGATCATATATCACTAATTATTCTCTGTGAAATACGTTATGATCATATGTCTAATAAATCTATAATCATATGTTACATATCGTCTTTGAGAATTGTTGCATGGCTATATGTCACTAACTAACCTCCAATGACTTAACTCGAACTTAGAGTCAAATTCGAATTAAATAGAGTAGAAATCATGTGCAAACATTCACTCTATGAGACAACCCGGTCACATCATTTCAGCATCACCTTTGGCCAGAAACTTCGATATGCAATTTGCTTCCTAAGATCGTGTTTGAGAAAAGACGCATAGACCTAATCACTTGTGCCATATGTTTGATCCAGACACTTCATAAGCTTTGGCCAGAAAGATTATCCTTCCCCCCTTACTCATTTATGACCATTCTATTCACCCTATTTATATGAAATTTCTAAATCAGCTTTGGCCAGAAATTAGAAACTTCATAGAAACATGCGTCAACCCGATCTTAATGAGACACAAATATCAAGATCCAAAAGTCACGCAACCTATATAGGTGGTCACCTTTGGGCAGGCTTCGGCCTATTTCAGTTACGTGCTTTCGAACGATCATTTTACCGGTCTACCTTTATCCCTAAGGTACGACCTAAATTTCATTCAACCATATCAAGTCTGATTTAAGGTTTCAAAAACTCATTTTCAGATATATGCACATCTTGCTAACTAATCTACTTTTGAAAAATAAATCAATGTCACACATTATAATTGATGAACAAATTAATCAAAATCAAACAATTATAAGATACATATGTATTAAGTGAACAAATTATCTATAATCATCGAATTATGATTATGTAGGCATGTATATCACATCTAGTCAACATCGATAATAAAGCATTGAAAAACATACATGATATTTACCTTGGATCGAATATAATATGTTGAGAACAATCAAACAAAAATAAATCTCATTTATAAAAATCACGGTACTAGGAAAGATCATCATCGTTGGACAGAAAAATCCTCCCAAGTAGCCAAATCTAACTCATGTGGTGGGTAAGTGTCAAAATTAATAATTATGAATAACATTATGTAAGTACCAGTATTGGTGCTAAAGCACAACCTTCAATACCTAATCCTATATTTTCTCACAAAACTCAATTTAAAATAAAAGCACTCAAATACACAATAATCATTGATTAAAAATTATCAAAAATACATCAGGTCATGAAAAAGTCATAAAAAAGAACTCATTTTAAAAAATAAACCTAAAAAATAGATCCGAAATATTCGAGAAAATCAAAATCCATATATAATGTTCAAAAATCAGACCTATAAATAGCTCAGAAATGACTCGAAGAGAATAAAAAATAATACGGGTCAAAATGGATCATAAGGCAAACGGATAGTGTCTAACGGACTAAATCGGGTTATGAATCATGGTCCGGTTATTGACTGGGCCGAGTCACAATTCAAGTCTGATATAGGCCTTAATATGGGTCTATGGGTCGGATCAGGTATGAGGACGGGGCAATTTGGGTCGAACCGAGTTAGGTAATCAAGTTATGGAGAGTTGGGAAGCACCAACTTTGGTGCTCTAACTTTATATACAATAAAAGATCAACTTTATTTGAAAGGGAAAGAACCAACCTTTTTAAGAAACGTCTCCTAAAAAAAGGTTATCATCCGCTTCATAATTTTTGAAATCTAATAAGGCCCGTGACACCTCCTTAATCCTTAATTATATACACACCGCCCCATTAAGGAGTGCGTGGAGTCCATACAGGACTCAATTATTATTACAAGTTTCCTCCTTTTTCTTTTTTTTAAATTATTTTTTATTTTTTTAACACTTTACGGATGAAAAGGATCAAAGAAAATGGGGAAAGACGACCTTGTACTCATCCCAATCTACAAATTCAGGATTTTAAGGTTTCAGGTCCTTCTTAGGAAAGGCTCTTACCCACCATATACTGGTTCTATTATTTATAATAGAATCATATGTTGATTCTATTATTTATAATAGATCTCATGGAGAATCACATAAACAACAAATCTTCCAAGGCAGGCCTCAAGTCTCTCCATCCACGACTAATCCTTCAACGATATATATGCACAACATACTAATAAACGTACGAAGAGCAACGTGAATTATAGATCAATTTTGGGCAAAAGCCAATAAATATTTCCCTCTTTTCCTTTTGTTTTATAAAAATCTTGATGAACCCGAACAAATAATCTTGAAAATTATATTGAATAAAGACTATTTAGATTATATCTCTATACGCGAGTATAAATAAATTTCAAAGAAATTTGATCGAGTTATCGAGCCACCATAGCTCTGATACCAATTATTAGAAGTTTTACGATCTAGGCTCGAATCACACGATCAAAATATACCTTGTAAGAACATGCATACCTTTTATTTATTATAAGGTCGCCGCATTAGTGATCTCCTTAATGAAATTGATGATCACCACCAAAGAATTCGAGACCACGTTACCTCTCGTCTTCTCTAAGTTTACCCTCTAAATAAGAAGAGAGCTAGGGTTAGAGGAAGAGGGGACGGTGGTCTCCTTATATAACCACCTCTCTTTCCTAACCTATCAAGGAAAGAGAGTAGAGACATATCATTTATATTAAGAAATTACTTCCTATCGTCTCGAGCTATGTGTGGTCAAAGGTCTAACCCAGTTTTTTAATGGAAACCCAAATATGAGTTAAGGTGTTAACCACAAAAATCTAACAAGTGGGACCATGGTCCCAATGCCAGTACCTCTCCCTCTCCGAAGCCTAGTGTTACATAAATTTGAGACTGATAAGCATGTCCGCTTAACGCTATATAAAAAAATAGGGATAATTAGATAAATAAGCCTCAAAAACAAACTTTTTAGCAAAAAAGACCCGACTTCAAATGTTTTAGAAAAATGGAGCTTTCACTGATTTTGGAAATTCAGAAAACCGTGAAAGCACTATTTTTTCTAAAACATTTGTAAAAAAAATATTGCTTTCATGGTTTGCTAAAGTTTCAAAATCCGTGAAAGTTCCATTTTTCTAAATGTTTGAAGTCGGGTCTTTTTTGCTAAAAAGTTTGTATTTGAGGCATTGTTTTCTAAAGTGCCCCATAAAATAATATGTTGGTCATGACACAAAATTCTAAGCCTTTGAGATTGGGAAAAATTTCGGATCTTGACAACCACCTACCTTTTCCTAGAATCATATCACGTTATAGTCTCCACGGTAGATCGAGCTTGAATGGTAACCACATAATTCTTCAGAGCGTCCCTTAATCAAGTTCTATCCATAGTGACAAATTCGTTTTCAGCAACATTTCGGATAAATTTCAAGAAAAATTCGAAAAGTTTCGAGAAAATTTTGGGGAGTACAAAAAATATTAAATATAAATTATATTTAAACTTTATAATTTTTTATTTATTATTTAAAAAATAAAAAAAATTAGAAAAGATTTATTAATTTCGGTAAAATTTTATTAATTTCGCCGAAATTAATAAAATTTCAGTGATTTCGGAGAAATCATCGAAATTTCGTCGAAAGTTTCGCCCGTCCCTTATTTCGGCAAATTTCGGAGAAATCACTGTCGTTCTATCAATCTCCAAATTCAACCTATGATAACCCTGACATAGAAGTTATAAGTGTATGGGTTGATCAAACTCATCTTCTTTTGTTTGAATTTCCCCGGATCAGAGACCACCCAGATTCCACCTTTTAACCCACTCACAGTTAATTGAGATGGTAAAATGGTCAACTACTTATTAACGTTAACTACTGTTTCAGTCAAAACTATTAAGTCCCAAGTCTTATATTCACAGATATTTTTAGGGAGTGACAACCATTCGTCGGGGTTCAGCAATAATTCGGTGAGGATAAAATTGGAAAAAAAATCGGCAAATCCGGGGAAATATGTGGAGATAAAAACGGGAAGAAAATAATATATATAAGATTTAAAAGTAAAACTTCTTTTTTAAATATAGAAAATAAAAAAATTTCTGAAATTTTCGAGAATTATCTGAGAATAATTCACAAATTATTCGGGAATAATAAAAAATTATTCGTAAATTTTTAAAAACACATAATTTTTTGAAAAAATTGTGAATAATACAGGATTAATTAGTAGAACCTTAAATTCGTGAATTATTCGCTATTTTTTCAAAAATTCAACAATTTTTTGTGACTATGGTACAAGGATCAAAATGTTCAATTTCGGACATGACCAAAATCAAAATTTGAAATTTCGGTCGAAATTCAAAATTTTGGCCGAAATTTTCCCCCATACTAAAAATCACAAAATTTTGGATTTCAGTTTCAAGCAACTTGCACTTGAAAATTGTGTTATTGCACCTTATTTAAAAAAATATATAATTTTTAAATTTTGTGCCAGAAACACCATCAAACTGTCCAATTTGAAGATTATGATATAAAGATATTTGGTTCAAAAGCTTGGCATCAAATACAATCTCTACTATAGGATTCAGCATTGTCACTATTAAATCAGATGATACGCTTTAACTATCGTAAATTATATGATAGCGACCATGTTTCATGTCAATCTTTGGTACCAGACATATTTACATCATGGCCTTAAACCAGAGGGCTTAAATTGTGTTGCCACGCGACACAAGTACCAAAAATATGAAGGGTACCACTGTTCCCGCCTACATCATTATTGAAAGCGCCTATGCCTAAAACTCATTTAAACTCATTGATTGCTCGGACCGATGGAAATCATTTTTTTACCTCAATGGCTCAATCTTTCATGCAATGGATCTTGAGACCACTTACCATCAAATGTTCAAATTTTTTATTCCACGTGGCACATATCCCAAACAAATAGCCCTAAAATCACGGTTGGGTGTAATGTATGTTGTATGATTTTAGAGTACCTTTATTTCCACCTATAGATTCTTTCCATTCACCCTCATAAGTGGGTGGATGGAAAGAATCTGTGGGTGAAAATAAAGATCCTCATGATATTAGGGCTACTTTTTGTGATCGGTGCCACATGGAAGAAAAAATTGGTCGTTTGATGGTATGCTCATGGTCTCATGATCCATTGTGCTGAAGATTGAGGTAAAAACCGATCTCCATCGTTCGCTTCCAACGGTCATTAGGTTTCAAAAGGTTCCAGACGTAGGCCCTTTCAGTAAATCGGTAAGTGCAAACAGAGGTATCCAAATTCCAAACATGAAGTTTTTCTTTGAAAGAGTTATTCTACAGTGGGTCTTGGGTGGACACCGCAGTCCACATATCTCTGTAACTACCTGACGTGCACAGACTTCTAATGCATGGAAATTCGTGCACATCATGCAATCACACAAATATATGGACTGCTTTACCACTCATTATGAGTGAGCGGTAAAGGGTCCAAGAGCACAATTGTCTAAGAGCACAATTTTTAGGTGCAAGTAGTCACTCCCTTATAATATTTGGTCTGTACACCAACTTTCACATTTGTCTATGTATACCTAAAACCAACTCTATTCCTATGTTTAGCCGCATGAAAAATGATTGAAACCAAAGGTAACAAAATCAATATCGAACTCGGGTATCAGTCCAAGGAGGACCGATACGAATCGATCAATTTGTATCAGTTGATACCAATACGTATCGGCCCCTTTAAAAAAAAAAAAAAAATCCTAAGTCTCGATTCAATCCGATGTGTATCGGCTGATACCCGATACGTATCAGCCGATACGGGCCCTTATCGGCCGATACTAATATCGAGTTATAGGACTGATACATATCGGAACCAATACGTATCGGTTTGCCGAGATACTGATACGTATCGATATCGATCGATTTTTTATACCATGATTGAAACTTTCTATTCGGTAAATAGGGGCACGAAATAATAATTTGTTATATTTATTTTTTTACTTCTTTTTTTCGTCAGAAGACAAAAGATTCTGACTAAGATCTTTGTCTAATCATAATGGTCCCAACCATGGATTTTAAAACCGACATACATATAAGCCGGTGCCAAATGTCAGACATATCGGATACGTAATAATAATCCTTACTGCTATATAAAAGCACGAATAAGCCCTAATTTCTCTCAATATTGTGTTTTCATAGTTTAGGTATAAAATACTCCTCTATACCATATTAACTCCTAAAATATTCTATATACCCTTAATTTTTCTAAATTAAGTATAACTTTAGATTGTCAATCAAAACAAATTTTTTTATTAAATACAAATTTCTCCTAAATTAAAGGATCTCGGTGAATTTTACTATTTATAAAATTACAAAAGCCGTTTTATTTTTACACTTTTTTATTTTCAAGAATTATTTTCACACTTTTTAAAGTACTAAAAGCGCCCTTTTTTATTTCAAAAATATACTTTTTCCTTCTCTCTCAAAAATAAAAACTTTCCTATTTTTTATCTTTAAAACTTTCCAATTTTTTCTCCTTCTACAACACATTTCTCACCACGCCTCTTCTCTTTATAACAACGACTAATTTTCTTTTATTAAATCACAATTCTCAGCCCCTTTCTTTATGAATACTGCTACGGTCGGGTTAAGTAATCATAAATATCCGACCCAACCGAACCCCGATGGTGTACTCAAGCCAATCCGACCCAAAAACTTGACCCAACCCCGTAAAATACTCTTAATTTTTAGGAATAACTTTAGTAACACCCACGGAATCTTGTTGGGCACCGATACCAAAAATCGTTGACTACTTTGAATGAGATGATGAAGGTTGTTTTTTGCCCCAATCTTAGATACAAGGAATCTTGAGATCATAAGGTCAATTTTTTAATCCACGTGCCACATATATAAAAAAATGGCCCTAGAATCTCAAGTTAACTCGACCTAACTCAACCCAACCTGATACCTGATACCTCATCTTACTCCAATTGTGAGAATTTGATGGCCAATGCTTGAAAGTCCGTGCACGTCACACAGTTACACTGATATGTGGATTGATTTACCGCCCATGATGAGTAGACATCTATTATAGACTAATTCTTTGAAACAACTATCTCTCATCAAAAATCATTTCGCTTCAAATTGGTCAATATAAATTGATTACAGCTTAAAAGTTTCGATCACCGATTAGTTCTATGATATATTAAATGATCAACAAGAATGTACTATACATTAAAAATACTAAAATTATAATAACTTCAATTCATTTGCAAAGTTCCTTCAAAATTTATAGATCGTTAATTTATTCTTTATTTACATATTAATATTAAATTTCAATCATAGAATAGCAAATATTTTATCTTTTAGTAATACATTTAACAAAAAGTTAAAAACATTTAATAAAGTGAAATAATAAATAACTTCAAGATTGATTTAATAAAATAATAAAACTTGTGAGTCAAAAGTGATCCGCGAACCACATACGATGTATGTTGTGATCATGTTCATATTTTGGGATGTGTGCCATATGGATCAAAATATGACTGTCTGATGGTAGAACGATAATTCCAAGTTCTATTATATTAAAAATCAATATCTATTGTCTCGAATATTGTGACGAAAAACGATCTCCACTATCAAGTCAAAGCAGTCAACGATTTAATCACATGAAATCCGAGTTGAATCAGACGATGGAAATTTTTTTCATCCAAATCTTCAACATAATAGAACTTGGGATCACTGGTCTACCATCAAACAATCATAGTTTGATCCATAATATGAACATAATCATGGGCGTGCATCAAATATGATTCACAGATCACTTTTTGAGAGGTTTGTCACATGGAATCAAATCTTGTGGTATAATAGTAGGGCTATGATTTCAAGATTTATTTCGTCTCACATTAAGATAAAAAAATTATTATTTTTAGAATTATCTGTAATGCTTATAAAAATATTTAAACAAAAGCATATATATATATATATAATAACTTTACAAATTAACACTTGTGTTGGAAGTGCACTTTTCCTATACTACTATTAAAAACTAAAATATGAGTTAGAAGGTTTCGGTCAATTTAACACTTTCGTTTTTTAAATATCGCAAACTAACCTTAGCTACCCCTAAATCACCTTATCTACCCTTTATATTTAAAATTTATCTAATTTATTATGAGAACCATCACAAAAATCAAACTCTTATTTATAAAAATATGACTTTTTTTAATCATACGATTCAGGATATCTCTAGGTCAATTCACCTTTGGGTGGAGTTTTTACAACCCTTTTTCAGTACAATTGATTGTTCTTAAATCAGACAATAAAGATCATTTTATGTTACAATATTTTGAATAACACCCACTTAGATTTTAAGGGCGTCCTAGCCAAAAATACAATGGATTGCTTTGAATCTGATGATAAAAATTGTTTTCATCCCAATCTTCAACATAATGGTCTTGAGATCATGGTTGTATCAATAGTTAATCTTTTATTCCACATGGTTGACATAACTGATTACAATAAGCGTTCGAAAATTAAGTTTTAATCGTGCCACATAGATTCGATAACTTATGTGTGCCATGTGGAACCAAAAATTGCCCATATGATAGTACACCAATTTTTTTTATAAATAAAAAAGTTGGACACCATCTGATGGTATACCATTAATATCAAGATCCATTTGTTCAAATCAGTCATTGACTTTTTTACTATGCTGCCCTTAGAGATCTGGTTGGTGTAGATAGAGTTATCCTTTAAAAGAAAGTTTTGGTATTTTCGGGACTTATGCTAAGTGGAAGCACCATTTAAGCCATTTAATTAGAAGGTCGTGATCTAAACATCTTTAATGCAAAAGATTGGCATGAAACTTAATTCAAAGCGGTCAATTATTGAATCTGATAATAGCTATTCATTGTGTAGGATTATATGTAGAGATTTAAATGTAGTCTCTTCATATTTAAATCAACACGTGCAATGCATGTGCACTTTTACTAGTTATAAAAAAATAAAAAATAAAAAAAACTAACATGTCTGAAAAAAACTATATTAAACACACTATATAATAAAGGGTACGGCTATTCCCACCCTTTTTCGGAGTAAGCACCACACAATATTTTACAGACGAAAATCATTGACTCACTTGAATCAAACGACGAAGAGATTTTTTTGTGTACCAATCTTCCTTAGGATAGATCTTAAGATCACGGTGCGCCTATCAAACGGTCAGATGTTGATTTCATGTGACACACATCCCTAAATGTGAGGGTCAATTACTTTTCCCATAATCTAGGTCACTTTTAAGGACGTGATCATAAGATTTGAAGGCTATGATCACTTTTAAGGACGTGATCATAGCCTTCAAATCAACATCTGACCCTTTGATAAGTGCGACATGATCATAAGATCTGTTTTTTTGAAAGATTGAGACAAAACAATCTCCATCGTTTGATTCAAATCAATCAATGATTTTCGTATGTGAAAAACTGCGTAGTTACTCCGAAAATGGTGATAATAGCCTTACCCTACAACAATATAACAATATAGAGAGGTACATTATTAAATAGTCACTCCCATTGGGAAAACATAAGTGAGAGTGACTATTTGCACATGAGATTTGCTTCTTTGCAGAGAGTTTAAAAATAATTTTATATTATTGGGACCAATGCAATATTGAATATCATTTAAGCAGTTTGATTTGAAGGCTATGATGTGAAGATCTTTTGTATCAGAGATTGGCATGGAACACAATCTATCATATACTTCGACACAGTCAGTTGTTGATTAGATGATAAACTTTGATGGTAGTGAATCAGATGATAGAGATTGCATTTGTTGCCCATCTTCTCTACGAATGGTATATACATTATGGCCTTCAAATCAAACAACATAGATGGTATTCCACGTGACTCAAATCTTAAAATGCCATGTCTTGCTTTTTAAATTGGATGCAATGGCTTCTAATGCGAGTTACAGAGATACCCCACTACAAAAATTGCCGCTATTTAAAAAAAAAAGAAACAAAATATCAAACTCAGTACTGAGTATTGGTTCATAGAGGACTGATACAAATTGGCCGATACTGATGCATATCCGATACTTTTATTATTTAAAAATAGTAAGTTGCAAGGGTGTTGCATTGTAGTTAACTAATTAAGATCTACATCGGATAGGTGCCCAATGTTTAAATGTGTAAAAGAGACTCCACATGTCATAAGCTGATTAAATAATAAAAGAAATTAAAATTAAAAAGACAGGCGACAGCGACAGCACCGATAAGCACCCCACCCATGTAATTTGTAATGGGTACCTTAGCGCCCCCTTATTTACTGAAAGAGCCCCCTTATTTACATAATGAGCCCACTTTGGAGACCCCTTCAAAATCGTCGAATGAGTTGTGTAAGATGATAAAGGTCGATTTTCATGAAGATCTTCTACACAATAGATCCGGTAAATTATGAATTAAACATATCACAAATTCCAAAAATTGGCTTTAAAGTCACATTTAAGAGTGATGTGTGCCATATGATTCAAGAGTGTCATTTTTTGGGAACCTATGATACATTTAATCAAACACTGACTGTCGGATATGTGCCTGATGATCTTAAGATCTATTGTGTGAAAGATGTGAGTGAAATATGACTTTTATCATCTGATCTTATGTAATCAACAGTGTTAAAGGAGTCTGTGATGTGGGTGCTTTCAATAAACTAGTAGGCATGAACAGCGGTACCTTATAGTACCAGCTGAATTTATGCTAAAAATCTACAAAAATCAGAAAGTAAGATTTCGTGGGATCTTCCACAGAAAAGCAAGCTATTATTTTTGCTTTTTTGGAAAAATATCTATACGAAATGGTTTGTCATGAGAAAGATATGTATCACCGATATGTATCATCAGTATTTGTCGATTTTTTATATCTTGGTCTTAATAATTTTTAATAAATTTTTTATTAACATCGAGAATTATTTATAGCCAAAAGCTGCCACTAAAAGTCACCATCTTTCACTTAAAAACAGTACTCTAATCTTCTTATGTGAGTGATGCCCTCATCAGTCGGCCAGCGTCGAAGTGAAGGGTTAAAATCTGATGCTTACTTATCAAATAAATAAATAGATTTCTTCGAAGACTAAAATGGATCTCCAAGTACCACAAAAAAAAAAAAATTATTAGCGGTAGCTATAAAACACACTATTAATAAAAAATTGTCACTAATAATTTTAATTGTTTTTTTGTTACAAAAAACTGTCACTAATAATTTTATTTTTTATAGTGAAAATTTAATTTGAATCTTCCAAAATTTTAAGCTGAGGAGCCAATTCACGTGGGTATATATATTAACAAGTGCGTATATATATATATATATATATATATATATATATATATATATATATATATATATATATATATATATATATTATTGTCATTGATATTATTGTCGGTCTTATTCGACTCTTTGAGGGTTACGTTTGTACTATAACTAGTTAGGGTTAAATTCTGTCACTCTCCAATCCATTACTATAATTATTAATAATTATAGTGACGGATTGGAGAGTGATTGACTATAGTGATGGATTGGAGAGTGATAGAATTTAACCCAACTAATTATAGTACAAAAGTAACCGTCAAAAGGTTGAATGAGACAATTCGGCTATATGGGCGATGATATAAATAATAATTGCAATATTTTTGAAAAAGCTAGGGCGATGATATAAATAATAATTGCAATATTTTTGAAAAAGCTAGTCTGTTAAAATTTAAAATATATTGAAATCTGAAAATAAAAAAACACAGACGGTCTATATATTAATATTATTCTCTATTGATTCGCCAAGATATTATTATCAGTCCTTATCAGACAACAAATATCGGCAAAAATAACAAGGCGTAGGATGCATCATCACATATGAAGTGGCCTTTTTGGCCCTGATTCCCATCGAAAGCAGAGTAACACAAACTTAAAGCACCTTGAAATCTGTAGAAGTCAGCTTTTGATGTGATTCAAATCTTCTTACGCTACTACCCGTATAATGCCTCCGAAGTGAATCAAAACCTATATGTCAATTAATCACGTGTCCCTAATATTATCGGATGACCTGAGTCATGAAAGTATGATACAGTACAAAAAATAAGACTATTAGCGACAATTTTTTGCAATAAAAAACTACCGTTGTTAATAAGAAAACTATTAAAGGTTATTAAGACTATTAGTGGTAATTTTTTTGTTAATAGTGACAATTTTTAGCTGTTGCTAATAGTCTTATGCTTTGTAGCAATAGTTTGGTTTGAAAATAAGTCGCATTTTATCATATCGGATAATATTTGAAATACTATGTTGAAGTTGGTGTCCCTAGAACAAGCATAGCGACTTCGAAAAGAATCAAGTGCACACCAATAACCAATCCGTAACCATGCACCAATGTAGCACTTACAATCCTGAACTATCCGATACCGGTTACGTAATCATCGTACCGTATCGGATAATATTGAAACATGGTGTCCCTTAGGCCCTGTTTGATAGCAATGAAACTTTAAAGAGGAAATGAAATCAATTTTTTAGTTGATTTCCTATGAAATGATTTCCTCTACAAATGAATTATTCATTGTTTGATTAGTGTGTTCAATAAATGAATTTCAATGAAAATTGATTTCTCTTGTTTAATTAGTATCTTTAAAAATGAATTTCAAAATAAGTTTTTAAGTTTTGATCATTTATTATTAAAATCATAATTAAAGTCAAATTTTAACCAATAATTTTTTTGATGATATTCTATTACATTATAAATTAATATCATAGTAATCACTATTTATTACTAAGTTACATAAATCAAAGTTTGAAAAGTCAAACTCAAACAAAAACTCAAACTTTGACCAACCTTAAAATTTTAATAAAAAAAAATGTACAGTTAAATAACAAAGTTGTAAGTGCTAATATCTAATGTAAGTTTATACGTTGAAATTAAATTAAATTTTTATAAAAGTCAAACTTTGACCAAAATTTCAACTTCGACCAAGAGAAAATTTTGCAATGTATCAACAAGTTACAAAAGTCCAATTGCAAATTAATATAATAATATTCATATATATCATTAGGTTACACTAGTCAAAATTTGATCAAATATCCACTTTTAATAAATGTCAAACTTTGACCAAACGTCAAATTTTGATTAATAAAAATTTTTAAGACTAAAGTACAAAGTTATATAATATATACTAGCATGTACTATAAGGTTATATGTTAAAACAAAATTTAATTTTTAAATTTTTAAAAAATTTTAATTTTTTAAAAAAGTCAAAGTTTGACCAAATTTTTTAACTTTGATGAATAAAAAATTTGACAATCTACCGCCAACCTACAAATTAATATAACAATATTCGCATTCATCGCTAAGTTACAAAGTAATAAATTAAAAAATTGGCTAAATATCAACTTTTTAAAAAGTCAAACTTTGACTAAATGTAAAAAAAGTAAAATAAAATTTGGTAATGTACTACAAAGTAATAAATTTAAAAAATAATAATCTTATTGGGGATACAGAAGTTCAAAAAAATCAAATTGTGTTAAAAAGTCAAAATTTGACCAAATACCAAACCCTGACCAGTAAAAATTTACATTACCAAAATACAAATAACAACAGTAATAATCTCTACCTACTGTCCAAATGCACTTCTCAAACTTTGACTACAGTCAAAATTTGAATAAAAGCCAAACTTTTCGTAAAAGTCAAACTTTGACCAATAAGAATGAGGCAATATATTTTCAAGTTATAAATTAAAACAATGATAGATATTTTTAAATATAATATTTCAGTAATAAAAATTTATAATATTTTATAGAAAATCAAACTTTGACCAAGAAAAATTGCACTGGTACGATATAAATTTATGTAGTAGTCGACTCTATCTATAAGTAGGTTTCGAGTTTGACTAAAACTAAATTTTGTATAAAAGTCAAATTATTGACTAATATAATTGAGAATCTAATATTAAATTATACATCAACGCGACAATATCCTTTTTTCGGAATCAAATTATTGGAGTCAAAGTTTAATAAAAAGTAAAATTTTAATTATAAGTTAAAGTTTGACCTTAAAACCAATCTTTGACCCTTAAAAATTTGATAATATATTACTAACTTACAACTTATTATCATATTTCAATAGTCGTAGTTTGATCCAAAGTCAAAACTTTTTATAGCTTATAAATTCAATTAAAGTTTGATTAAATTTAAACTTTGACCAAAGTCAAATATAAGCTTAAAAGAGTATATACTATAAATAATGTGGTGGTCATAGTGATCGTGCTGGTATGATGGTCATAGAAATTGAAATTACTTTTTAATAGTCAAAAAATAATTTTTTTTGCCTTTAGATTTTTTACAATTAACTTTAGATTTGTAATAACAAAAAATTATTATTTTGTTAGTAAGAAATTCAATTTCAGCCACTTAAATAGTTAAAATGATTTCCTCCTAAAATGATTTGGTATATGAAAATTCAATTTCTATGCGAGACGACTTAATTTCATTTCCATCACCTTAAATAGCTATTAAACAACAACAATTAGAAACTAAATTTCATTTTCACAATGAAATTACATTTCCATATTATTAAATAAGGCCTTAAAGACAAATAGTGCCCCAAATCCCCCTCCATTATTACAAGCAAGTGTGGCCATGCAGAAGGGGTTGGATTCTTAGGTTAAGAGACAAACCGCACCTTGGGGGGACCTCTCGGAAGGACTCAAGGATTGAGAAAGCTAAGTCTCCCTCCCTCCACATATTCAAGTTTTCACAAGCAATTATTGGTAATTGAGGACCCATCTGGGGTGCAGATTATAAGACCATCACCATCGTTTTTAGTAAGAAACAAATGTCTTTAACGTGGTGATGTGGACTTCTTCCCTAGGAGGCGTTTATTGTTTCACATCTAAGTACAAGTACTTTTAGAAGGGTTGCATTATGCATTTACTGTAGGGCTGTCAATGGGTTGGGTTGGGTTGATCCGTTGTCTGACCCGTCCAACAGATTTTTCGAGCAGGTTAGGTAGGTAAACTTGACCCGTTGGATGAGGGTGAAATATCGGAGCTGATCTTTGGGTTGGGTCAACTCAAAGGTTAGTCGGCCAGGCAAAATTTTCTGCTCAACCCGACTTGGTTTTTCGGGTTAGGTAGGGCATTTACTCTTGACCCATCGAGCAGCCAAGTTTTATCCCCAACCCAGCCCGACCCGACCCAACCCAACACTTGCCCTACGTTGTTGTTGTTATTTTACTAACCATTAGAAGAAGAGGTACTCTACGGAGACTTAACTTTTTCTTCCGTGGCTATGTCTCTAGCCGTAGGTGGGCCTGAAATAGGCTTTTATATGGTCGACACCAAGCCCTAGCACTAGCGGGCTAAAGCTGGGCTGTGAAATGTTACCATAATGTTTTGTCTTTTGTTTCCACACTAAAAAAAAATAGATTATTAGCGACAATTTTTTACTCAAAAACTACTAAAGACTATTAGCGGCAAGGATATTAGCGGCAATTTTTTGTTAATGGCGGCAGTTTTTGGCTGCTGCTAATAGTTTTATTTTTTGTAGTGCCGATTGTTCTCATAGCATCTCCAATGGTCAATCTCATTATTTTTTCACTTGTGTTGTAAATTTGGGATACCCAATTTGTGAGATAAAAATTTGGGATGCAGTACACTCCAATCATGTATTTCAAATTTATTACTTTATTATATTTTCAAATCTACTTTAAATGAAATAATATATATTTAAACAATATCAAGTTGGTATCACACATCCCAACTAGCCGTTGGAGAGTTTATTCATACAAATAAAATTATTAAAAAAAAGTTTTAATAAAATGTAATACTTTTAAAAAAATAGGACAGGGTAGTTTTGGAATGGCCATTGGAGCGGTCAAAAGAAAGCTTGTGTCTCGAAACTAGCCGTTAAATTATCCACAGTGGTTTTGGGAAAGACCATTGGAGTTGCTCTCATGTTATAAAAAATATATGCAACACATTTATTGGATAGTTTAAATATAAACTATAGCATATAATAAATACTACCATATATATAAAGGTTATTTGATAATGATAAATGGGTTGGCCAGGTCCGGCCCGACTTGTAACTCGGGCTAGGTATGAGCTAGTTTAAGAATAATTAAAAATCAACCTATTTAAGCTCAACCCGAATTGATCAAATGAGTCCATTAGTATAGAAATTGTTGAGCAGGCCTATGGCTCAGCCTCACTTGACTTGATCCGCCATGATTCAGGTATAGGCTAAGGAAAGCAAGCCTGATTCATAAATGGGCTGGTCCGGTCTAATTCATAATCAGGCCGAGTATAGGTTAGAAGGCCTGATTATAATCGGGTGGTTTAAGGACCGGCCCAGACATGCCCATGAGACCCTAATTTTAGCCCTAGTGGTATACATCTTTCATCATCCTGAGTGTTTCATATCGATGCCCATCACTGATATCATGCTCAATCCCAAAACACCTATATATCATGTTATTGGGACAAATTTGATCATCTACTTGATCAACTACTAAGTAGATATGTATAGCATGTGTTTGGGATTGCTCTTTGGAGGCAAAGAGTAGCTCTTTGCTCTGGGACAAAGCACTTTAGCATAAAATTATGTTTGATTGTATGTGCTCATAGCTCTTTCGAAAAGTGAAAGAGCTAAATTTGGATCACTTTAAAAGATTGATTTAAAATTGATCTTTTAAGTGAGTGGCTCTTTGCCTCCAAAGAGTAATCCCAAACACAGCCAATAACGTTTTATATTATATAAAAGCTTTTATCAGCATTGGTCTCATATGTACGAGTTTTGGGAGGGGTGGACAGAATATAGGCCTGACCTTTTACTTCTTAGAGATAAAGTCCAGAATCAACGACGTTTAATTGTTTGATACGATGGTTCTACAATTTTGATACGGCGAATCTTTTAGGTTGAGTGTGATATAAGTGCTTATTTTAATTTTATTTTATAATAGCATTTTGATCATTGGACTCAATTCTTTATATCACAGTCGCCTATGTGATTGAGTGTAATGTAGCAGCTAGCTAATGCATCGATGGTATCAAGCTACCTGTACCATTTATAAATTATATATATCAAAGTTGTTACACACTTTTTGATGAAAATAATTATTATAAGCTTAAGTATATACTATCTTCTTCAATGGAAACAAAGAACCTTAGATTTTAATGATAGAGTATGGCTCAAGGATCAAAATTTCGGCCGAAATGATCGAAATTTCGGTCCAAATTTTTAGTTTTGGTCTACACCAAAACCAAAATGAAATCCTAAATTTTCGGTTATTTTGTATGAAGCTCAAAATTTCAGATTTCGGTTTCAGTTTCGGTCCCCACCGAAATCGAAACAAAATCCGAAATTTTGATCCTTGGTAGAGCTATTCTCTCCTGTTTTGAAAGTAAGGACTACAATTTTTTATGGACAAAAATCATTAGTTGACTTAGTCAAATGATGAAGATTATTTTCTGTCTCAATTTGTCTCAATCTTCCAAAAAATGGATCTTAAGATCATATTACACTTAGTAGATTATTAGATGATGATTCGAGAAGTACACATCCCCAAAAGCGATCTGCTCATGGATAAAAGAGTTGAACTTCACTTTTAGGAATGTGTGCCATTGGAATCAACATTGGACACTGATAAGCGTGTCATGATCTTAAAATTTATTTGAGGGAAGATTAGAATAAAAAACAATCTCCATAGTCTGAGTCACATCAGTCTATGATTTCGTCTGCAAAAATTTTGTAGTCCTCATACTTTAAAAACGGCTGAGAATAGCCGTACGCCCATACCCTTTATGATATTGAACTTTTAGATGCTTCTTCGATAAAGGTTATGTGTATATATATCGCTTAATAATGCATTCGACTTGACGGGTTCACCCACTTGGAAAATATGGAGCACAATTGCGGGCTATTTTCTACTAGTGTATTTTTTATTCTTTTGAGAAACTATTTTCTACTAGTTGGATTTGTTGGCTAATAACTATTTTCACCCAAAATATTTATCATTAAAAAATTTCACCTTTTATCACAAAATCAATTGTGCACAAATAATTCATTTTTTTTTTTGGACGGTCCGTAATCTATAAGGGTGGAAGTTTAGTTAACCAAATTTCTGTTTCGGGTTTTAAGGTATCAAAACGTATCGATTTTCAGCAAATCAATACGTATCGGGCGAGACCGATACCAATTTTGGCACCTTAATTGTTTCACCTAAATTGAACCCGAACTGAAATATTTAGATTTCAATTTCAGTTAACTGAACTTCCCACCAACTAAACCGAAACTGAATTGAATCGATCCAATTTCAGTCGGTTTTTCTTTTTTTCATTTATTATTATTTACAATTTAAATAAGAGAGAAAGAGGGAGAGATTTTATTTTTTGATTTCGTTCGATTTTAGGGTCAGTTTATTCTTCCTACCCAATTGGGTTTTGGTTTCCAGCACCCAAAACTGAAACCGAACAAATTTGAAACTGATTTCATTTTTTTGGTTTTGGATCAATTTCTGTTCGGTTTCTTCAATTTTCGGTTTCTCGGTAACTTTATCCACCCCAATGTACACACGACACCCGATCCTTGGAGGTCATGAAGTGTACCGTTGCACCCAACTGACCTCAGTGCAGCCCAAGTAGCTGCACTCTTATGAATATTCCCTGGACCTCTTGAAAGCATTTAGAATTTGGGTTCGCTCTTATAAGAGCAGAAGTGGCTCTTTTCTTGCTCCCCATTAAGATATAGATCAAATCTACTTTGGCAAAAAGCAATTTTATCACTCAAAATAGCTTCCCACCAGCATAAATATGGCAAAAAGTTGTGCGAAAGAGCTACTCTTTGGCCATGGCCAGAAAGGGTTAACCCAAATGCAAACATACTCCTACCGAGGGTTGATTGGGACGTGAGCATAAGAGCTTTAACGAGTTACGATACAAATAATAATTTTCAATTTCACTTAGGTCTTGCTCTAGCATCTTTAGGAGTTGGTACTTCTTGCCAAGGATCAAAATTTCAGCCGAAATGACCGAAATTTGGGATGAAATTATCGGTTTCGATCCCCATCGAAAAGATAATTTGGACTGAAATTTCGGTCATTTTTGTATGGGATCCAAAATTTAAGCCAAAAATTTGATTTTCGACCGAAATTTCGTCCAAAATTTCGATTTCAGTCCACTCCAAAATCGAAATGATTCCCGAAATTTTGATCCTTGCTTCTTGGTAGCTCAATCCATATACTCTTTATCTACTTATGTCGACACCATACTACTCGACTCACCCGACTCAAACTGTCACAACCCGAAATTCTACCCTATCCCGAGGGCCTAGAATTCCGAGTTATAACCCGCACATATCCTAGATATGCTAAGCGGACATATACCTAATCAGAGTTCTCGCGTAATAATGGTTCCATGAAATTCGTGAAATCCAACAAATAGGGTGGAATATAAATGCAATCATAAATACTGAATAAGTGTGATAAAACCACAAATCCACCAATAAAATGTAAATAGGAGCCGGAGACAAATCCAATAAAGGAAATCATAAAGTCAGCAATAATAATGATCAAACCCACTACCGAGTCTACAATGATCAATATCAAGCACTCGGCTCAAAATCAGCACCGTAGCCCTCCTGGTACTCAGCTCTGTTGCCCTCCCAAGGCTCCTGGTACTCAACACCCGTGGGATTTGGGTGACCGACGTCTACTCCACTCGCGTAATCACCTGAAACTGTTAGATTATCGTGGAATGAGTTTACTCAGTGGATACACCACCAATCCACCTCATACTACTCAGGTGTATTGTGGGTGCATTAAGTGAGTGATAAACATAACATCTTAAAGAAGATAGCAGAAGAAAGATGAAATCATATGCATATCGTGAAACTCATATCATATCATAAATACAAGATCATGATCTAAGCACTAATATCCTAACGTACATTATCATATCTCATAACATATCATACCATGTCTTATTATCATTCTCGCACATACGTCTGTACATCGCATGAGCGTAACTAACATACTTGTAAAATCCTAAACGACCTGTGCCAGAATCGCTGTTCGAGCTACCATGGGACGGTCAATAAATACAAGATCATGATCTAGACACTCATATCCTAACATACCTTACCATATCTCATAACATATCATACTATGTCTTATTATCATTCTCGTACATACGTCTGTACATCGCATGAACGTAACTAACATACTTATAAAATCCTAAACGACCTGTGCCAGAATCGTTGTTCGAGCTATCATGGGAGGGTCAATATAGTATCATACCACTATATCATAACGCCCTCGTGTCATACTCATACTTCACCACCCAGCTAATGGGGAAACATAATGGTCAAGGTCACTCATAACATACTCATACTCATAATCTCTCCCGGAGATCCGTCTTGGCTGAAAGACGTTGTTGCCCTTACGGTGGCTACGCAAGGAACGACAAGTACAAGTATTTAAGTTCTTTATCTTTTGTTGGCCTACACAGTGATGTCTTATTATCGTACTCGTATCATAACTTAACTTATCTTATCTCATACTCATATCTTATCATACTCTTATACTTAATCCTAGGATAAACTATAGTAACGCAACTTTCCTAATTCACGTTTCCTAAGAAAAATGTTCCGTAGTAATCTGGATATACTTCATGTGGTAGCCTATACTACCATAGAGGTGTTGCATCCGTACATGGACGTTAATATTTCGAGTAGAAGAAATCTCACCACAGCTAATCCCTATGGTCGAACCTCATAATTTAACTCATAATTTATACTATCATATTTGAACTCGGGATGATCGGGTCACTGTGTATGCTACCGTATCCAAGGCTACACTGAATTCGTACTCACCCGACTCGTCATGGGTCTCATTCCACTATGAGTTGTAAGGCATGCGAATACGGTATATTTCTCGCTTCGATACTATTTCAGTAAATCACCACGCCCAAGCGTAGGCATGATCTCATACACTTTCGTACTCATTATCTAACATATCCTTAACTCGTATAAATTGATTAAGTTACAAGTACAAAAGTATCATACATACAGAACGATTTACACTTAATTTTTTATTATGTTTATATTTATATTTATTTACATAACACACCAATATAATTATAGAATAGGGTTATAAGTGTGATTTCGATAATTGTAAAAGTTAGAGTTCGCATCGAATTCCTAACACTTCGTGTTATCGAGGTGGTCGCGTTGAAGCGATAGAATGATGCATATATAGTATATTATAATTAAATATTCAAATAAAATGACAGTACAATTTAAAGTGGAGTGCATCACGACCATCGATCGAAACTATCGAGTGATTTAGGATGTAGTGAGTTTTGGTCGTGCAAATAGAATTATAGTGGTAATTAAGGTCGTCTGTTCAGACAAGAATCGATTGATTAGTTTTAGAATCAATCAATCGGTCTTAATTGTGTTATATAAACTATTTAATTCAGGTACATATCGATTGATAGATTTTTGGAATCAATCGGTCAAGTTTTAAGGAAATTTAACATACACAAAGACTCAATTCTATATAAAGTCGATTGCTCAAAAGTGAAATCGATCGATCTTTAATATCAAAGAATTTAAAGGAATTAGTGGATGGGTTCTGTTCATGATTGATGGGTCGAATGGTATGGTCGATGGATTCATATATATAAT
Organism: Chloranthus sessilifolius; assembly: GCA_021018995.1. Taxonomy (NCBI): domain Eukaryota; kingdom Viridiplantae; phylum Streptophyta; class Magnoliopsida; order Chloranthales; family Chloranthaceae; genus Chloranthus; species Chloranthus sessilifolius. Next base: position 105,927,020 of record CM037596.1, read on the forward strand.
GGCAGCTACATAGTATCAATATGCAACGTGAAACAAAACTTTCCCAAATAAACAAGGCTCTCAACAAAACTTTCTCAATATAATACTATTATGTAAGTCTAGAGTGGAGTAGATTTTATTACTGTAGAAATAAAATACTTGAGTGATTATTTGTTTCAAGTAGTAATATATTATTATTATATTATAAGTAAATTTATTTTTATATTATTATCTCATATCCCCATTTCCTTTTTTTTTTTTTTTCTTTTTTCTTTTTATATAATATAATAGTTATTCAAGAGGTACTTTAAATATAAACAAGAAATGGCAATGATATAAAAATCAAAGCCATCATCACACTGAACATCGGGTGGTTCCAAATTGGAAGTCAATTTATTGTCAATCTGAAGGCAAAGGTTCAAGTCAAAAGGACAGGTTCGGCGGGTGGATTGCAGTGTGGATTTGAAGGTATTTTTCATTTTATTTTACTGTCTATATATAAAATATACGATACTATTGCACATAGGAGCCCCCCTCTTATTTGGTTTGTTTTACTTAAATTATTCCGTCCAATCAGCTAACTCCCTCCCCTTTTCATTCTAATAAAATCATCTAATTGGAGTCTTTCTTTTTTTATTATTATTTATATATATAAATATCAAATTCATGAATATTTTATTAGGTACCATATATGTATATATAGTATATAGATATTCTTTCAATAGAAATTTCCTTTTCTGCCAAACTGTCATTATACTATTCTTATGTACAATATAATATATTTAGTAACTTGTTATAATCGATTGAGTTTACTAAATGGGTGATTAACCCTGTATAGTTAAACTAAGGTGAACTGATGAAATATATAGTTGAGCAGCAGCCTGTTATGCATATATCATGCGTGTCTGTTCCTTCACCCGATCCCCCAAAAATAAATAAATAAACACTAGTCATTAGGTGTGACAGCCCGGATTTCGGCACCCCGAAACCCGTGCCATCAGCACGATCATCTTGACCGTGCCCCTTAGCTAAGCACGAAACATTGGCATATCAAGCATAAAATGAAATAATAAATGAGCTGCGGAATTTAAATCTATATTAAGTAATTCTTCAAAAGACAGTTCTACCCTCATGCCTCTGCATGAATGGAGAACCGACCCGAACCATCGATGATAGCAATCATCACGGATGGTTCGCCCCAACAGAATAATCTTAAACTCAATATATACATGGTTTAACCAAATAAGGCTTGACATACCAAGCCGTACAAATCTCTCTCAAAAAGCCTTCAAAGTGGCACAACGGAGTCCTCTAGAAGAAGTCCTCAGGACGTGGCTCCAACTCGTCGTCGGCCGCAAGGTCCGACTCACCGGGGTCAGCGTCTCCTGAAGCCTCGGCAGCTGCTAGTAGTGGACCTGCGACGTATAGTCTATAGGGTGAGCTACATCCTAGCTCAATAGGGAACAAAACACAGTTGAACATATAAATTATTACTCACATATATTCCATGATATGCCATGCATGATGTGTCTATGCAATTTCAGATGAAACAGTTAAAAAGTATTACATTTTACTGGTAGTTTACTCGTGTCTTTTATTTACTCATGAATAATGCTGAAAAGGCCTAAAGCAAAACTTAAACTTTCAACTTAAGTAATCCCCGAGCAATATAGCATCGAGCCCCGATGAGATACCCTTCATCGTCATCTATATAGACACTTTTAACGTATTCACAGGAATACCATATAGTACCCAAGCCCCTTTCCACGGGATTGGTGGCGGGTTTCACTTGTCTCAAATCGGCACCACAGGGTGTGCTTACTATGTCTGAATAAGCCTCATGGCTTACGGTTTCGCCATACGTCCACGGATATCCTGCCGTGTCAGTCGTGGATATCCCGCCACGTCGGTGGGGTATCCTATCAAACCTCAAATAACAAAAATATCGGTGCCTTACATATAGTTATTCACCGTGTAAGTGTGCTATCTTATATCAGTTAGGCCTTATCAAACATGATTCAATCTTGGATACATCCCTGGGATGTATCCATTTACTTGCATCACACCTGATGCTCTTATCTCTTTACTTCTTCATCCCCTGGGGATGGCTCATTATAATTACTCTTATGGATGTCACACACACACACTTTTCACAATTCTTAAGTAATAAAATATTTGAATTTGAATTCTGTATCACTACATACATGCTCTTGTAAAATATAGTACATGTTCAAGGTATTCCCTACCTCAAGTCTTCATTTGATCAATGCATCAAGGTCCCACGTGGCTCCTTGTGCACTAGCTCACTCGTACCACCTATGGTACCACATAACATGTGAAACACATCACTAAGGATGCAATAAAGAAGGTCCAAGACCCTCCAAGAATCTTAAAGTCAAACTCAAAAGTTAACATAATTTAGCCCAGTCGATTAATCGAACTCCAAAATCGATTAATCGAAAGTCAATATCGATTAATCGATTCTTAAATCGATTAATCGAGATTTTCATTCGATTAATCGAATCCTAATTCGATTAATCGAACTTCTCTGTTCAGCTAAATCGATTCTCAAATCGAGTAATCGAGTTCCCAAAATCGATTAATCGATCCCAAATCGATTAATCGAAATTTGAAATCGATTAATCGAAATCCCATTTCGATTAGTCGATTTTCCCCAAGTTATTTCCTCTAGCCCCTGGGGTCCACTGGAGGTTCCCAGTCGATTAATCGATACCCAAATCGATTAATCGAAATCCAAAGTCGATTAATTGAAATTCAATTCGATTAATCGAGATCAGGGTCCTCTGACTTTTCAACTTCCTGGCCAATTTCGATTAATCGAAACCCAATTTCGATTAATCAAAATTGCCAGATTCAGCCCCTTTCGAGCTGTTCTTCCCAATCTTTTTCCACACTTTTTCCTCTATTTTTCTAAACCATTATCCTATGATTTAAATCATTTTTAACTACAATTTAACCTCTACAACCTATGCATTTTAATCACAAAGTTTTACCTTGAATCAATCTCAAATTGATTTCAAATCAAGTGGTTGGAAGGCTAGGGTTCCAGCTTTGCTTCTAGCGGATCCCTCGCGTCGAATCCGACGTTTATTGCTCGAATCCCCCTTCCACAACTAGCATTTACTCCTTGCATTAACTATGCTCTCCTTCTCTCTCTCTTCTTTACTTCTCTCTCAACAACCAAAGCTATTGGTTTTAGGGTTATTAAACCCTTTTATCCCCCCCCCTAGCTTGTGTGTTGAGCACATGCACCTCAATAGGTGTATGCGACTTCAGATTCACAACACACACCACATAGCTTCACAAACCATCTCATCTCATTCACTCATCACACTCTACGCTAACTATCGAACTCTTAATTGGTCAAACCTGTGACCAATCGGGCACGGATCCCGAGGTTATAGTTTAGTGTAATTTTTTCGGGCTATTACATTAGGTGACACAAAACTAACAAAATTAAGAAAGAAAGCTCATATAAGGGAGTTTAGCAGAAAGGCAAGCAGTGGAGAAACGTGATTAGACCACCAGCCCAAAATGAATAGTAAAATAAAATATAAATATAAATAAAATGTGTGATGCAGTCCCAATTGAAGAAGAGAGGTGATGGTTCATTGGTCCATTGTTAATATTAGGGATGTCAACGGGTCAACCACTCGTCTGCATCGAGTCGGGTCAGGCATGAGAGATCCGACCTGACCTTTGGTTCGAGTAGGCTCGGGTCGACCAAAATGTCGTGTCGTGTTGCGTCGAGTCGGGCATGCATCCGTTTGGGTATTGGGTCAGGTTGGATGCACTATGGGGTTGGGTTCGTTAACATCAATAGTTAAAACACATTTAATTGGAATTGGTTGGAAACCGTGCACCCATCAACATTACTCTCCCTTATAAAACATATTATATTAATAAAATATTACAATCATGATTACAATGACAATTATTATATACAAAAGCTACAGGAAACACTATTTAATCCTTAGCAAGAGTTAAAAATTGAGAACCTAATCTATATTCACACGTTAACAGAATGTTAATATATTATAAAATCAAAGGCCCTTTATTTAATTTTAAACGAAGTTTATGAAAATATAAAATTAGGGTTTATTTAATAATCCGTCGATACTCAATCGAACGTATCCTACGCGACGAAATCTGAGAAAAACGAGATGGATAGATAGGTACCCACCTCTTGAAGCGTGATCGACAAATCGACGGCGATTAGAGCGATAGAGAGCGGCGTCCATGCGATGACCCGTCCACAATTTCGCTTTCTTCGCATCGATCTTGATGGTAGAAAAAAACACCACAGTATTCTTTGTGGAAGAACACACAAGAGATTTAAAAGAGATTTTGATGTTTTTAGAAAATAGTGGCTATAGAAGAAGATGGAGTGACAGCTAGGATTTTTAAGAAGAATTCTTGTAATAATGATTTAGGATTCTCCGTAATTTTCTTATTTATAATATATAAGCATTAATTCGGTGCTAAGCGGTCGCACTAAATAAGGGTGTATAAACTTTTATTTCAAAGTTTAAAATAGAGGTTTAAAACTCACACACAACTTGTATCAAATAAAGATAATTTTAAATATAAAACCTTTTGAAAAATCAAAATGTGTATTTTCTCAACTAGGGGTGTGGAGCACAAACACCATGCTTGGTGCAAAACAAATCTAACACCACAAATTTAGTTTAAAATTTTTAGGGTCGTTACACAAACTCTCCAAGAATCTTCAATTCAGATGGAGTCGACTCAAAGTTTGGATTGGGAAAATATTGAGTGGGTTTGCTAGAGCCAACCCAACCTGATATATTTTATATATATATATATATATATATATATATATATATATATATATATATATATATAATCAAGGAAAATAGGAAAATAGGTCATATTTTTTTAATATTTGGCACACATACCAAAAAATGAACATGAATTCGTGGGAGTTCATCAAACATAGTTCTTTGGTCACTTCTCAGGTTGTGTACCATTGATGATAGCCCATGATCTCAAGATCTGTTGTGATCCCCAGGTCTAATTTAAAGCAGTCAAGGGTTTAAGCACGTGAAACCTATGTTGAGAAGAAAAAATGTTGTGTTGGAAACAAATGTACCCTAACGAAATTCATACCACTAGGAACGATGTAATATTCTAAAAGAACCCACCTAGCCGCACCTGCAAATGATTTGACAAGTGGATATGTGGATCATTGGATGCCTAGAGTTTTGGTGGTTGCAAATAGGGATGCAGATTCACTGTACCGATCCAAAACCAAACCGAAAATTTCGGTTTTCAGTTCGGATCAGCCTGATCTGATACCAAACTGAAACGAATCTTTTGGTTTGGAGTTATTATTTTTATTTTTATTTTTAAACCGATACCAAGAGAAGGTTGTGGGGGCTCCAGCCCCCATTTAAATCTAGAGTTTCTATGAAATATATGTCTTATACACCTTTGTTTGTATATAAGTCTCTAAATCTATGATGTAGAAGCCCCCAAATCGATAGTAAAATAACTACGAACATTATATTTATCATTCGTAGCCCCCACCAATAAAAATTCCTGACTACGCCCCTGACCGATACCAAACTGAAACCCAAATATTTCATTTTCTTTATTGAGTTTCGATTTTTGTATTATTTTCTATGTGCCTTTTTTATTTTTCAGCTTTTTTTTTAATTTTTCTCCGATTTTCTCACCCACCCCTTCAGTTTTTGTTTTTGTTTTTGCCACTAAAACCGAAACCGAACCGAACCAAATCGACTGGTCCAAATCACTTTTCGAGCCTGTTCGGCTGCTTCAGTTCCCTTGTTATTTCGTTCTGTTTCGGGTTTCCGATTAAAGCTTTTGCATCCCCCTAGATGCAAATAGAGGTAGATTTTTTTTTTTAGAGGACACAAATAGAGGTAGATATTAAATTAGTTTAATAAATTCATAAACCTTAACTTTTCTAGTGGTGATGGACAATTGTAATTAGGGTAAGAGATTCATGTTTTGATGTTTATGAAATTTCGGACTACTTATGATGAATATTGGTCAATTTTTTACTTAATCAGCTAATTGTATCTGCTCAATGACATCTTTTGAAATTTTAGTTAAAATAATAATAATTTAAATTTGAACTTAGAGCCATTGATTTCGGGTTGGATATGGTCTTATCTGGCATAGTGAAAATTTTCTCCGAAATTTTTTCAAAATTTACCAAAACAGGGGTCGAGCAAAACTTTCGACAAAATTTTGATGATTTCTCTGAAATCACTAAACTTTCATTAATTTTGACAAAATTAACTAAATTGTGCCGAAATTAATAAATCTTTTCTAATTTTTATTATTTTTTAAATAATAAATGTCACGACCCAAAATTCTACCCTATCCCGAGGGCCTAGAATTCAGAGTTATGACCCGCACATATCCTGGATATGCTAAGCAGACATACACCTACTCAGAGTTCTCGCGTAATAATGGTTCCACGAAATCCGTGAAATCCAACAAATAGGATAAAATATAAATGCAATCATAAATACTGAATAAGTGTGATAAAATCACAATTCACCAATAAAATGTAAATCCGGTTGGAGATAAATCCGATAAAATAAACTATAAAATCCGCAATACTAGTATCAATAGAACTCAATACCCAGCCCACAATAATCAGTAACTGGCACTCGAATCAAGATCAGTACCGTAGTCCTCCTGATAATTGGCAGCGTCGCCCTCTAAAGGTTCCTAGTACTAAATGCCCGTGGAATCAATGAAATCAGCGTCAGTGAGATCTAGATGGCCGGCGTCTACTCCACCAGCGTAATCACCTGCAACTATTAGATTATCGTGGGATGAGTTTACTCAGTCACGTAAACTCAGTAGGATACACCACCAATCCACCCCATACTACTCAGGTGCATTGTGGGTGCATCTTGTGAGTGATAAACATAGTATCTCAAAGTAGATAACAAGAGAAAGATAAAATCATTTGTATATCGTAAAACTCATATCATATCATAAATGCAAGACCATGATCTAGACACTCATATCCTAACGTACCTTACCATATCTCATAACATATCATATTATGTCTTATTATCATTTTCACACATACGTCTGTACATCGCATGAACGTAACTAACATATTCATGAAATCCTAAATGACCTGTGCCAAAGTCGCTGCTCGAGCTACTATGGGAGGGTCAACATAGTATCATACCACCATATCATAACGCCCTCGTGTCATACTCATACTCCACCACCCAGCCAATGGGGAGACATAATGGCCAAAGTCACTCATAACATACTCATACTCATAATCTCTCCCAGAGATCCGTCTTGGCTGAAAGACGTTGTTGCTCTTATGGTGGCTACGCAAGGAACGAAACGTATAAAGACTTAAGTTCTTTATCTTTTGCTAGTCTACACAGCGATATCTTATTATCGTACTCGTATTATAACTTATCTTATCTCATACTGATATCTTATCATACTCTTATACTTAATCCTAAGATAAACTATAGTGAGACAACTTTCCTAATTCACGCTTCCCAAAAAAAAATTCCGTAGTAACCTGAATGTACTTCGTGTGATAGTTTATACTACTATAGAGGTGTTGCATCCGTACATGGACACCAATATTTCGAGTTTCACATTACCATAGAAGAAACCTCACCACAGCTAATGCCTAAAGCCCGATTCTCATATTATATCTCATATCTTATCCGCTCGTATTAAAACTCGGGGTGATTGGATCACCGTAGATGCCACCGTATACGAAGTTATACTGAATTCACACTCACCCAACTCGTCATGGGTCCCATTCCACCATGAGTTATAAGGCATGTGAATACGGTGTATTCCTCGCTTCGATACCATCTTAGTGAGTCACCACGCCCAAGCGTAGACATGATCTCATACACTCTCGTACATATGTCCTAACTTACTCATAACTCATATAATGTAATTCAAATGAAAATACAGAAAGTCAGACGTACAAAAAGATTTATATTAGATTATCTTATATTTATATATATATATACATTTATTTACACACATTCTAATACAATATAGAATAGGATAATTATAAGTGTATTCTCGATAACGGAAAAGTCAGGGTTCAATGTTCATGAGATATCAAATTTCTAACACTTCGTGTTATCGAAGAGGTCGCGTTGAAGCGATAAATTGAGATATATATATATATATATAATTAGATAATTAAATTAAATAGTATTTATACTTATTAAGTTATGATTTATCATGACTATTGGTCGATTTTAAATGTAACCCTTGCAAGTGCACAAGATCTATTGCAGTATGGCAAGAACAAGGGTGTCGAACCCACAGGAAAATCTAAATTTTTAATTAATTCTTTCAGGGATTTAAAAACATCCCCAAGGAAGTACCAAGGGGCAGATTCGATTTACCAAAAATTTATCACTTTTTCCTAACTGCAGAAAAATAAATTAATCTAAATAATGAGTACTGAAAAATGAGGATATTTCACCCCTAAATACCTATATTTAGCTGTCCGATGAAGGCTATCTGATGAGATTGATTAGATTTGAAGTGTTTCAGGTAAATACAAGCCAAGTATAGAAAACAGTACAAGAATTCTGAATATAATGCCAAAACACTGCAACTTCGGGTAATCAAGAACTTGGTGCGACTTGCGGCTAAATTTGGACCTTCAAGACGGCCGAATTATGAAATTGTCAAAACATGAAAGTTGTAGATCTTTTCGTCCGCTTTCTAACGGCGCAAGAACCGTCTCAATCCGAGTTCGGGATAGAAAGTTATGGCCAAAATACCGAAGCCGTGTCTGAACCAAGAAGAAGTGCTGAATTTCACGGATTTCTGGGGTCGATTAATCGAGCCAGAGTTTAAGTTTGACACGAATCTGACACTAAAAGTCTATTTTTTGGGACTCTTGGTCGGCTCGATGCAACGACATCCATTGGTCGATTAATCGACCCGGAAAAGTAGGATTAGGAGACCTCCGCACGACGGGTCTATTTAAAGCGACTCAAACACTTCGGGAAAGGAGATCTTTTCAGCATTAGAATAACGTAGGAGATTAGAATTAGAGTTTTTTTTTAGAGAGTTTTAGTTTTTAGTGTTCTTAGTTTTTAGCCATTGTTTTTCATAGTTAGACCTAGAAATAGGGAAGTTTTATTATTTCTTTTTGAGAGCTTTGTTCCCTTTAATTTTTCAGTACTCATTCCTTCAGTTTATAAATTTTGTTCAAAGTTTATTCCTGCATTTATTTCGTTTCTGAAGATTATCATCCGTGTGGATCAACGTAATTTATTTTGAAGTTTGAGGTAATTTTAATTAAAGTTATTTTCCCGTCTTTATTTATTTATGTCATTTATTTACAATATGTGTGGCTAAATTTATAGGGATGGGGATCTAATGATTCCCATCCGAGGGATGTACTTTTAATAATATAAATTTAGGATTAAAATATGAGATTTTATTTTTATGGTTGTTGTGCTATCATGAACGGATGAAATCCCCGCCACTAACCGGGATCGCGTGGGACGAGCCATGCCCGGATCTCGAGATCTGTGTGATAATTTTACCCTATCATTGTTATGGTCTTTGTGTTTTCATCGTGTGGATCTAATTACGATTATGTTCTGGGATCGAGTGTGCCGAGCCATGCCCTGGATCTTGGTTCTGTAATGGTAATTTTATCTTAAATATCCCTAATCTGAATAAAGTGTGTCGAGCCATGCCCTTGATTTCAGATTTGTAAGTGGTATTCTTGTTGGAATTTTCACCCACCTTGGGGATGATTTTATTTGAACCGAGATCATGCGTGCTAGCGTGCCTTGATCCCAGAATCTAGATATATGAAAATCATCTAAGTCCTAATGCGAGGATGCAACATGGAACCTATTAGGGTGTTGACCATTGATCTTCCATAAAAGATGTTTGTTACTAATGAAATATCTCATAATTTAATCCTTAGATTTATATTATAGGAAGAACGGACCAAAGATGGGAGGATTTAGTATCTTCATCTTTATCATCATCTTTACTTTTATTTGTGAATCATCAATTGAATTTTAGTTTGTAGTCATTAATTACCATCAACCACTTAAATCATAAAACTGGTAGAATACTGTTAGATCTTAATAGATTTCTAGAATTGCTTGTCTCTTTTAGGTATTTCAAAATTAATCCTCGTGGGAACGATCTCGTACTCCGCACTCACTATATACAAACCGATTCGTGCACTTGCGAGTAAAACATTACATTAAAATATCACATCACTAAACAACTAATTACCGATGAATCTAAGAACAATATTTAAATAAGATCAAGAAATATGCTACCCCAGATTTGTACCCCCCTTTCATTAAAGCATCATTCACACCATCACCATCATTCATTCATAAAAATGATTTGAAATAAAGTATGATCATCAATCCGGCATACTCTATCTAAAAACAATGACTCAGCCTATCATTGCGGTATGAGTCATGTAAGAAGCATAGCGTATCTCGTGATGTGTAGATCAAAATAATAAAAATATTAGACTATGGTATTAATCATAAATATGGATACTTATCTGGGGATCGCATCTTCCCCGATCTACTGATTTAGCCGCTCATCTTTGGTGTATGATTTCCTTGTTCATTCAAAGTCATTCCTCTTTTTATTTCTTCCAAAAATCTTTGGTTACAATGTCTTTTCTTAAATACAATCTATGAATGTAAAAGAAAGACAGTGTAAATCCTAAGTACAATCTACCCAAATCAATCCCTAGAAGAAGGAGAAAAGAACTTTTTAAAAAGATGCCCAGAGGAGTCTAAAACCAAAAATAATAATAATGAATAATAGTCCTCTAAAAAACTCTCTAAAAAAAAATCTCTAATTATTTCCTAAAAAAAACCGTCCTCTCGACGTGTTTGGTTTGGCTTTAAATAGCCCCCTCATCGCAGAGGTCTCCCGCCGCCTCAATTCAGGGTCGATGCATCGACCCTGCAAAAATCCCTGAAAATCTGCTTTTAAAGTGTCAGTTCTGTGTCTGACACTTTTTGTGGCTCGATTAATCGACCAAAAAGGGTCGATGCATCGAGCCTGCAAAAGTTCCTAAAAATCAGCTTTAAAGTATGTTACGTATGCGACACTTTTTTCCTCGATTAATCGACCAAAAGGGTCGATGCATTGAGCTCCCAGAAATCCGTGAATTCCAGCCGACTTTTTGCATCAAACACTACTTCAGTATTTTAGCCATAACTTTCTGTCCCGAACTCCGATTGAGGCGATTCTTGATCCGTTGGAAAGCTGACAGAAAGATCTACAACTTTTGTGTTTTAACAATTTCATAATTCAGCCTTATTGAATATCCAAATTGAGCTACAAGTCATACCAAGTTCTCAATGACCCAAAGTTGTAGCGTTTTGACATTATTTTCAAAATTCTTGGACTGTTTTCTGCACTTGGCTTGTATTTACCTGAAACACTTCAAATCTAATAATTCTTATCAGATTGCCTTCATCGGATAGCTAAATATAGGTATCTAGGGGTGAAATATCATCATATTTCACTACTCATCAACTATCAATCGAAAGACCTTACGATATAATATACACAGAATCTTTGGTCATGAGAATTGAAAAATAATATTAAATTCGAATAGCCTTGAGTCATTCAAAATTGAACCCGACTTGTTACTCTATTTTGACCTTTAAAAGGTCAGATTCGTGAAATGGCTATTTCACACAAAGTTGTAAATCTTGCTGTCTTCTTTTCAATCCCGCAAGAATTGTATTAATCCGAGGTCGGAGTAAAACGTTATGACCAAGATACCAGGACTAACACATCAATGTTTGCGAGCTCAGGTTCGTGGCCGCGAATTCGGGTTTGTAGCCGCAAGTTCGAACCCGAAACTTTAAGATGGTATAATTTATTATTCTTTTAATTAAAATAAAAATATTATTTAATTTTTGGACTTAATTAGTTTTAAATAAATAATAATATAGACTTGCAACAATAATATATATTATTATAGTCTTAATAGAAGGATAAATTTCTAACTATATAGATTTGGAAATAAACAATATCAATATGATATTATGCCAATTAAGACAATCTATCAAATTTATAAATATTAGAATTTAATTAATTTTATAGATATAAAAGAGGATGTAAACATATTAAATATGTAGACCTAATAGAAAGTAAAATATTAATGACCCAGAAAAAAGGGATTTTTGAAAAAAAAAAAAAAAAAACATATAAACCCGATTTACAGTTCATGTAATTTTAATAGAAAAATAGAATACTAAACATGCAGATTTATCATCCTTAAAGATATTCATGTTTAATTAGTATGTAGATTTAAAAGGAAGTAGACATATTAAATATACAGACCTAATAGAAGGTAAATATTAATAACCCAAACAAAAGGGTTCTTGAAAAGAAAAGATAAATAACATATAAACCCAACTTACAGAATATACAACTTTCAAGGGAAAGCATATATTAAACATATAGGTTTATTAATTTATGAGATATTTGGATTTAAATAAGATTTTTAAACTCGTCGATGCGCGATCGAGTGCATCCTACGCGACGGGATCTGAGAAGAACAAGATGGATTGATGGGTACCCACCTCTTGAAGCGTGAATGGAAGATCAACAGCGATTCGGGTTGAAAAGGTCGATGCCCAGGAGGTCGATTCGTCTTAGTCTTGAGAGAGAATAATTTCTGATTATAGAGAGTAGAAAGCTTTTAAAGTTTTATTTATAATAGTATAAAGTTTTAGGTTAACTCTAATTAATACTTTTCGTGGAAGATTTAATAAAATAGGAGATTTTTACACGGAATAAGAATTCGTACATGAGAAAAAGTTTCGTTCCAGTACTTTGTATAAGCACGGAAGCAATTGTTGTTTCTCTCCCGAAATTACAATTATACCCTTTGACTTGCTTAATCACTTAAAATTGGCATAACTTTTTATAGTTTTGTCAAAAGTCGTCAAATTATATATCGTTGGAATCGTATCGACGAGCACTTCGCAATGAGTCTAATTTTGATATGGAAAAAATTATAATTTTTCTATTTTAAAGGGTGGGTTTCGATTTCGATGTGGAACGTTAGCACTATGCATAGTGTGATACATCATCTAACACCGTTAAAATAAAGTCTAAAAATCTGGGTTGTTATAATAAATAAAGTTTTTATGAAATTTAAATATAATTTATATTTAATATTTTTTGTACTCCACGAAAATTTTTCGAAACTATTCGAATTTTTCTCAAAATTTATCCGAAATGAATCGAAATGACCCCCTACCGAAATATTGTCGAAACTGAAATTTATCACTATGTTATCTGGAGGCATAACCAGTATTCAAATTGAATCTAATAGCAAGAAGTTGATTGATTGCCTGTTTAGCCACGTTGAATATTGAAAATGTATATATAAGATATTCTTTTTATACAGATTTATTTTATATATAAGACCTCTTTTATATACTTAGTGACAAATTTCACCGACATTTTGCGAAATTCACCAAAAAGGAGTTCAAACGAAAATTTTGGTATTTTTCAGTGAAATTTCGGTAAATTTCGGTTTCTTTTTTTATGTTTAGGGTTTCAAAAAATATTAAATATATTTTAAATCCCTGAAACTTTCCTAAAACTTTTACGAAAGGTATCAAAATTAATCCAAGATGTACCGAAAGGACTCCCCACCGAAAAATTACCGAAAACGAAATTTGTAACTATGTTTCTATATAAGCCCCTAATATCTACGATAAAATAATTATTAATATATGTCGATCATTGTTAACCTCGAGAAAATCCTGGCTAAGCCCTTGATTGTTTATATGCGAAGGGCTATGATTCATTCACGCACATTGAATCAAATGGGTGTGCTAATTTTTTAGCTAAGATTGGCCTCAATGTTGACACGATTATCCGGTGGCACATTCTTAATCTTTTCTTAATAAATTGGGGTATGGCCTCTTAACCTCGCTTATCCATTAAAAAAATAATATATTTCTCAAAGTGACCAAATTTGCCTAACTTTTGAAAAATTCGTCGATTAATTTGTGAAGTTAAGGTTTTATGAATTTATAATAGTCTCACATTGGATAGGGAAAAAATCATGATTCTGAGTTATATATAATTGCGTATACTATATGTCATGACGCATTTTGGGTAGGGACTTTAGCCCATGCCAAAAATAAAATCGGGGCGGTTATTTAAGCCTAGAACCAAATAATATTGTGGCATGTGGGTTTAGGACTTCACAGAATGGTATTAGAGCCGAGGGCGGCTCTTCTATAAGGTGGGGGATTGTAATAGTCTCACATCAGAGAGGGAAAAAGTCTTAATCCTGAGCTATATATGATTGCGTACACTATATGTCATTACACGTTTTAGGTGGGGACTTAAGCCTATGTTAGAAACAAAATCGGGACAGGGACTTAAGCCTAGAACCCGACAATATTATGGCATGTGGGTCTAGGTCGTCACAGATGTAGTCTCGAATTTTTAAAAAACTCATGTTTTTATTCAAATTCGCAGTGTCCAAATAGTTTACCAATAATTCATAATTTTTTCAATTGGAGACAAATTCAATATTAGGGAGCCACTAATTGCTTATGAACAATGCATGAAAATGAACAGTATTATACATTAGACAATTTTATAGGCAACTTATGTGGGGCAACGTGACCAACTGTACACAAAATGATGCCCAAACAGCTAATTACGTCATGACAGATAAGCTGTCAGCAACATTGTCTATAAAAAAAAAATGTCAACCCTTTATAATTTTTTCAGGAAAATAGCTTTTTCATTATAGGGAAGTCCGTGTGAAAACGATGAGAACTTTCATGTGCAAATGGAAAGTTCGTGTGCAAGCACCGAACCTCCGTGTGCAAACGGCTTTTAAGTTCTTTGAATCAATTACCAACCCCTTTTTATTTCAAACTGCAAGGGACCTATGAAGGGCATTTAAAAAAAAAGTAAAAGACAAGATATTGGATAGCAATCTTATGCTCAAACAAATCCATAAGCTTTAATTTATCATAAATAACATGACTGTTGAATAATCTGAATTTGATTAGTACATTCTAATAAATTCAATTATTACCAAATTACCCTCACATGGAAGGATTATTCGAAAGTCCTCAACCATGCTAAAATAATGATCTGACTAAACTTTTGTTTTTCTTTCTTTGGGCAGAAACCCTTCGAGTTGAGAAATTTAAAAATTATTAGAATAAAGAAGGAATAAAATAGTATCAATTTAGTGAATACCATAGCCTGAAGGGGGATATAATTAAAATAGAAAATAATCCTCTGATATCATATTATTATAGATTTTGTGATATAGACTTTACTTTACAAACAAATTGTGACTTTGAAAATGACTCTCAAATAAAATTAATGCAGGTTGAATGAAATAGAGGCTACCAAGCCTATTAAGCGACAAACTTTTCACTAGCTTCAAATGACGTTTTTAGAAGATAGCAGTTAGACCAGCTATATTATATGTTGGGAAGTCTCGGGTTACGAAAAAAGTGATGAGAAGATAGTGTACATGTCAATGGAATGAATATATTCAGATGGATGTGTGTATAAACAAGAAAAGATAATATTCAAAACATAATACGGAAGAAATTTGAGAGTGACACCTATAAAGAAAAAAATTTATAAAATATTGCTTGAAGTAGTTTAGATATGTCCATTGGAATTCAGAAGCAAACCCTATATGAACAATTGACACATTGCAAGTACAAGGAAATAGAGGACATAGAGGACATTGTGAGAAGGGATATAAAACATTGTGTAGTTTCAAAGAGTTTAGCAAGGATCAAATACGAATGGAGAAATAAGGACCCGCAAAGCTGACCCTAAGTAAATGTGATTAAGACTACAATTATGGTGATGATTTTAATGATGATAATGATAAAGATAGATGGTAATGATGAAATGCCACTAATAACGTTACAACAATCAATAATGCATAACAACCATGGATGTATCGGATATATGATACGTATATGTCAAACCGGCTGATGTATTTAAGCATTTTAAAAAAATTTAAATAATTAAAAATATATTTTAAAAATAACAGAAATGGCATTATGTCCGAGTCATATTTGAAACAATATTATCCGATATGACTCGACATTTATGGTCTGGCATTTGACCCGTTTGACCCAATATTTAACCAGATATAGAGTCAGGGTGTATATCAGTGTCGGATGGGGCCTAACACAATATATATCGGCCAATATGTATCAGATATGGCTGATATTTAAAACCATAATAACAATGTATGGGCCAATATTTTGAACTATTGGACTGTTGACTTGAGGACACCCCTATTTGGCTGGCACATCACGAGAAACTACATTCCTCCCACTTAAGGTGGAGTTAAAGGTCTAAGTTTGTCTCTAATCAGAAAAGAAATTATATTCAAATGGGAGCTAACAAGGTAAGAAAATGGGCATCAGTCTTTGCAGGAACGATATGAATCGGTTGATGCCAATACGTACTGGCCTTTTTTTAATATATATCTATACACTACAAAGAGCAAGACTATTAACAGTAGCCAAAAATTGCCGTTAATACCCTTGTCGCTAATAATTTTTAATAATTTTTTGTTAATAATGACAATTTTTTAGAGTAAAAAACTACCGCTAATAATTTATTTTTTTGTAATGATATATATATCGGCAGATGCAGGATACGTATTGGCCGATATCAATACCGAGTTGGATACCGATATATATCGGCGCCAAAACGTATCGATTTGCCGGAAAATCGATACGTATCGGTATCGGCTGATATTTGATTCCTTGGGAGCTAAACGTCGAATTTTTCCTCTATTCAAGAAAAGAAATTTCATCCAAATGGGGTAAATTAAAAGAGTTTAGATTAGAGCAGTGGATAAGCTTTCAAATTATAAAGTGGTCTTTTTTAGCTCATGGTTTCTCGTGTTGTGTACACCTTTTATCTTTTCATGTGAATGACCTATGGACAACTAAGTTTTGGATGATAAGCTCTTGATTTGAAGAACCTTATAGAGGCCGAAGTTGGTCAAAAGTTGACCTTTAGAATATAAATGATGATGGCCTTTGATTACCATCTTTATCCATTTACTTTATTCTCTTGTATTGTTCCTTCTTTTCACTTTGATGAGTTCAGGGGTGTCAATAGTGGCGACGTGATGGCCCGTTATCCGACCCGCCGGCCGAACCGGGTTTCTGAACCAGGGGCAGGTTATGTTGAAAGCATTCAACTCGAATTCCTCGATAAATTAGGTGTATCTTGTAGGGTTTTGAAAGGGTTAAGTGGCTTTTGTATGAGCCGGCCTGACCCGAAGTAACCTGATTTTAATGGATACCTGAGGACCCAACAACTTTGCAGTGCTTATTGAACCGAAAAGAAGAGAGAGATGATAAATTTGGATATCCATCTCAAATTCAATTGGTAATGAGTGGAGGGGCCCAGGATCTTATAAGAGTAGAGACAAAGCGCTAAATACTCAATATGAGACTAAACTTCAACACACCCCTGCATGTTGGTCAGATTAAGCCAAATCATGTAGAGACATGCAGTGCAGAAAGCGAGTCAAATCATGTGGAGACATGCAGTGCAGAAAGCCCTGCTCTGATATCCTGATAAATTTGGGTATCTATCTCAAAATTGATTGGCAATGATCGGAGGGGCCCAAGAACTTATTGTTGGCACGTGTGGCCATGTAGTCGTTATGGGCTATATTAGTGGGAAATATAATCTCGTTTACTTAGGACACGTAAGTTGTGCACTACCTATAGATCGGGCAACACGAACTCTAGACTGAATAGACCCAAAATCCGTTCTATTCTACTCCCGAATGGCTTCTTTTATGAATTTCAGCTTCTGTTGTAGAACGAACATTTCCGTATCTTCCACTGATTGTCCCCAAGCCTTAGCAATGACCTCCCAAAATCCACTTTGAGAAGTCCAAACCGTAAAAAATTTGAATGGTTTCGGTCCCGATGGAACAGAGAACTGAAATCTTGTAATCAGAGCAGAGTGATCAGAGATTCCCGCAGGCAAGTACTCAAACAAAACGTTTGGCCATAACAATTCAGAAGTTCATACAGGGAGATCCTTTAAATGGGGAACTAGCACAGCAAGAGAATACTGCATTAATTGATCTTAACAATGAGTTAAATTTTGAAGCGGAATTCTATTTTCAAAAATCTCGCCATCAACGCATCAATGATGGAGATCTCAATACCAGATTTTATCATGCTACTATCAATACTAGAAGGGTGGTGAATAATCTTTATGAGATGGTGGATGATGATGGGAATAGAGTTGTTGAGCCAGGTTAGATTGGGGACTATCTTGTTCAGCACTATAAAAATATTTATACTCCTTCCAGTCATGATCCCGTTCCTGCCATTCCTTTTAAGAGACGGCTTCTCCCGGCAGATGCTTTAAAGCTATCGCGACCAGTTTCTACTGATGAAATCAATAAGGTGGTGTTTACTTCACCGAATGGGAAGGCGCCCGGACCTAATGGCTTTCCTATTGAATTTTTCAAGATCTATTGGGATATCGTCAAGGAGGACTTCTCTTGTGCGATAAAAAATTTCTTTCATAAGAAAAAACTTTTAAAGTCTATTAATTCTACTTTTATTAGACTTATACCGAAAGAAAATGATGTGAATACCGTTGACAAGTTCAGGCCTATCGCCCTTTGCAACTTTGTCTATAAAGTTATCACAAAAATTATCTCTAATAAACTTGCTTTGGTGCTTCCGGATCTGGTGAGCCCGAATCAATCAGCCTTTGTGAAGGGAAGGCGTATAACGGAAAATATTTTACTGGCTCATAAGATGGTTAAAAAGTTTCACCTCATCAGTGGTTTGAAAGCTTTGTGTGCAAAAATTGATATTCGAAAAGCTTATGACCGAGTGAGATGGGATTTCGTCATTGACATCCTTAGACAAATTGGCTTTGATGAAATCTGGGTTGCATGGATCACCCAATGTATTACTACCCCCACTTTTTCCATCCTTGTTAATAGCTCCCCTCATGGTTTCTTTAGTGAAACTTGTGGCATTAGACAAGGTGATCATTTGTCTCCTTTGTTATTTACTCTTGTAATTGAGGCATTTACTTGTATTATTGAGCAAAAGATTGAGGAAGGGAGGATTCGTGTTCCTAACTTGCTAGGTGGGCCTAGTATCTCTCATCTTATGTTTGCAGATGATCTCCTACTCTTTTTGGACGATGACGTTGGATCGGAAAAAGTAGTGAAGGAATCTCTTGAGTTCTTCCATAGCTGTTCCGGACTTATAGTGAATGATAACAAGAGCTCAGCTATATTTAGTGAAGCGTGTCAAGCCAAAAATGACATCCTGGAGGGGCTTAACTTCAAGCAAGGTTCTTTACCCATTCGGTATTTGGGCATTCCATTATTTTCTTCAATAATGACCCATTCTATGTGCAGTCCTCTCATTCAGAAAATCAAGAATAAATTGAAAAGTTTGAAGGGGCACTTTCTATCTTATGTTGGCAGATTTGTTTTGATTTCTTCTGTTTTGAGCAGTTTTCAGGTGTACTGGACGGGTGCCTTTATCCTTCCAAAGAGAACTATTAAAGAAATTGAAAATATTTTTTATCGGTTTCTTTGGAGAGGACCGTCTTTGGCCCAATCTATGCATCCTATCAGTTGGAAGAGAATTTGTAAATCAAAAGAGGAGGGTGGTCTTGGTATCCGCAATATTAAGGATTGGAATAGGGCTTGTATGGCTAAACTCTTTTGGTCTATTGTTCAAATTGAGTCTCTTTGGGCAAGAGCTATGTGAGCTAAGTATGTAGGGCGACAAAGCATTTGAATTTGTACTTGGCCAAATGATCCTTCTTGGGCTTGGAGAGGCATTTTGGCTGTTAGAGACATCGTTTTAAGAAACTGCCGATTGGTGTTAGGGAATGGGGCTACTACTAGCTTCTGATTTGATCCTTGGGTTAATGACAAATCTCTTATTCCTACATATAGTAGAAGACTTCTACTTCATTCCGGTCTTGATGAACACACGTTGGTCAAGGATGTGATCCGTGATGGAGAATGGATCTTACCACATCCCTCAGCGATTCGATTGAAAGAAGCTTTGAAGGATGTTCGGTCTATTGCTGCACCAAATACGAATCTACATGATAAATGGAATTGGGAACCTGCAAGGGATGGAAAATTTTCTCTTCGATCTGCTTGGCATGCTATTAGAAACAAAAGGAGTGGTGGTTGACTGAAAATGCTTCATTTGGAATGCGGGGAATATTTCAAAGTACTCTTTCTATGCATGACAAGCAATAAATTTTAAGCTCGTGACTATTGATAATCTTTGCAAAAGGGGTTTGAGTATCCCTTCTACGTGTGTTTTATGTTGGGCGGATTCGGAAAGCACTGAGCATCTATTTTTTGGATGTGGATATTCACAATGGATTTGGAGATCCCTCAAGTCCATGATGGGAATCAGCACAAATAAACTTTCGTTGGTTGAAGAGTTGAAGAGGTGTATAGAAAAGGCTATGGGGAAGCAATGGAAGGACTATCTGATTCAAAATGCCTTTTGCACTGCCATTTCCTTTATTTGGCGAGAGAGAAATGACCGGATCTTTAGTGATGTGGTTAAGCACAAGAGGACGATTCTTCATAATATTATTAGCGAAGTGACTTTTCGAGTGAATTCTCTAAAGCTTCCCGAGGATGATACCGGTATTAGGGAGACATGAAATTTGTATTAGGTTGATTGTGGGGATTAATGGGGGTGATGGTGATGCCAAAACTCTCATTGATCTTTACTGTTTGATTTTTTAGATTCTTTATAATATGTTACTTCCTTTTAATAATTGGGTGAAGACCCTACAACCTCAAGCTTACCTATAAAAAAAAAACAAAAGTTGTGCACTACCTAAATAAGATACAGAGTCCCGTTTACCCAGACACTTTTGATGTGTGTCCAATTAATAGGAGAAACAGTTTTTTCATAACGCTGAGAAATCGGAACGTTACGAGATCCCTTACACACCTATAAAAATGGGTTTACCGCCGCCTACCAAAAATATCTCAAAAACATATTACAAAAGTAGTAAGGTCTACATCGGTTCACGAAAAAGCACTTACGTTATCGGCGATCTCCAGTCTTGCGATGAATCTCGTATTAATCCGGCTCACATCCGACGAGGGCGATCTATTCTTTCACTTATAAGAAGAGAGACAAGGCTATGAATACCTTACATGGGACTAAACTTCAAATAGAGAGAGAGAGAGAGAGAGAGAGAGAGAGAGAGAGAGAGAGAGAGTAGTGGTGCTTGAAGCTGAGTATGGCCATGTGATTGCTTGTGATACAAATCAAGTTAAACTTCTCGCGATAAGAAGAGCTATGCAGTCAATTAGGGAGAAAGATCGGCTTATTTGTTGGGATTTTTCGATATTTATCCAATGTACGTATTCTTGGGAAATTGGTGTTTCTTGGAGATATTTGTAGACATGGTAGAAGTTTACTTGATGAGCTTTAGAAGGTTCAAAGGTTGACTATCACGGATTACTAGCAATAGATTAATGAGTACGATGATTTTTTTTCTTTTTCTTATAACGAGTTATCTAGCATCTTAGACCACCAAACTCAGTCCCCATGCATTCTAAATTACACTTATCAGTAGGTATAAATCCCTGCGAGTATAGCCCAAAAAGGAGTTGGATTCGAACTCATAAACTTCTCCTTCTTGAGCCATTATCTCTTGATTAAATGGGCATGTTAGAATGACAAACTCTCATAATCCCCTCATGGCTCATCGTTTGAATTTGTACAGTGAACCAACGGCTCATTCTAGATTCAGTCTAGACAACGAGTTGATGTCTTGTCAGCTGTACGTTCATATGGACTTTAAAACATTCACGGATTTTCATGCTCTTTAAAGTTTGTGAATGTCTCAATGACTACTTATCGTTGTGCTGATAAGACTCAGCTCATCTTGTGCAAAATGAGCTGCTTCTCCAGAGGTGGATAAATATTTGGTCGCTGTATACCAGCTCAAATAAAACTAGGCTGCAGGTTATTAACAAAATTCTTTCGACAAAGGCACCTATCCATCTGTTAGAATATCTGTCGCTTTAAATCACACCAGAGGCTCTTTTCAATCACACGCCAAAAGAAAGTGACAAGACGAGAGCAGAAGGGACGAGAGAAGAAAAAATTAAAAAAAAAAAGGTAGTGATTCCGATTCTCTTGACCGTCATTTAAACGATCTTATACCATTTATTAGCTTATGATCTTGAATATTCATATCGTCAAAGTGATATATCATCATTTGAAGGGCTATGGATAAAAACTTCATACTTTTTGAGAGATTCAAACCATCCGATTTGTGCATTCTAATACCAATGATTGTTCTTAATTTTGGTGACTGATATTAAAGCTTACCGATCAGATGGTGTACATGATTTATAAGCATGATCCTTTGGCGGGGACATGTTCCAATGATGGATTGCTACTTAGGAAATTTTGATTGATCATAGATGTGTTCCTCATGTGGCACAATGATAAATTACACTTCAATGGTATGAGATGAGAAGTGGCATTTTGATGATTTTAAGACCATTTGGTGTTTAAATGTCGGTCAAGTTTCAATGGTGTTTAAAATTATAGCTTTATTACTACAACGAGAAAAGTTGTCAAGTTTCAATGGGTTGGGTCGACCCAATACCCAACCCGCCCCATTCATATTTTTTGTCGGATCGTGCACATAAACATGACCTGTCAGGTAATTGGGTTGACATAGGGATCGAGTCGGGACAGGTCAGGCAAAAATTGGATCTCCTTACGAGGCAGGTTGGGACAGATCGGGCAAAATTTGGGTCGATTTAGGGGTCAAGTCGGGACAGGTCGGTCAATAGTAGGTTTGGGTTGGATCGATCCAACCCAAAACATAATTTATATACAAAATCATGAAAAATAGGGTGGGTTTACCTGGTTGGGCGGCGCGGTCGGGCAAATGCCCTTGACCAGTCAGGTCAGGTCAGGCCGGGTCAATTTAAGCATATGTCATTTTCTCATTTCAGACAAATTTTGGCCGTTCCTGACGTGGCCTCCCTCGAGAGAGGGTATGTTATATATATTGATATCACTAAAGATTTTATTTCTATGAGAAGAATTGACCAATCCTCCCTAGAGAGAGGATATTCTATTTTTAGAAGAATTTGACTAGGAGGGGACAGCTCGTTCTAGCCAATTAGCTGAATCCATATGAACCATATGTTGTGAAGGCTGTCAATTAATGGGTCGGGCGGGTTGACCCCATACTGGACCCCACCTGATCTTTTACCGGATCGGGTATGTAAACTTGACCCGTAAGGTCGGGAGGTCGGGCATGACAAATCCTACCGACCTTCGTGTCAGGTATTTTCCGAGTCGGCACAGGTCAACCCAATATTCATTTTATATAAAAGGTTCAAAAAATAGGGTTTTTTGACCGGATCGGATAGGGTTATCGGGTCAGGTGCACTATAGAGATAGGTCGGATCGGGTGCACCGTGGGTCCGGTTTAAGGCTATGGTGGGCCCAATTGATAATCAGGCCTAGCTCTATTATTTAACAGATTGGGGCAGACTTCAATTTTAGGCCTGCTAAAAACTCGGGCAATTCAAGTCTGGCTTGAACCCGACTACTTAAAGGGTAACAGGTCAGGCTGGCCCAAAACCCAAGTCGAGTTCAAGGCAAGGCATTGGGGCTGATTAATAACTGGGTGTAAGCCCAACCCAATTATTAGATGAGCCTGGTCGGGCCAATTTTTTTAGCCCAATCAATAAAAGTTGAGCCATTCAAGGCCAACCCGACCCAGCCCATTGACACCCCTATGAACCACCTAGCTGCGATAGCTCACTATCTACAATGATCCAATGACCAGTTATTCTACAATTTTTCAATACTTGCGGACAGCTCATTGTAGACAACCAGCTGAAAAGTTAGTCTACAATGGGCGTCCACTCATCATGAGTGATGAGTGGACATCGCAGTCCATATGTCCCTGTAATTGAGTGACTTGCATGGACTTCTAATGCATAAAAATCCGTGCAAGTCACTTAGTCACAAGGACATGTGGACTGCGAAGCCCACTCATGACGAGTGGACACCCATTATACACTAACTCAAAATTTTATGTTGATATTTATCGATTGAATCCCTCACTAACCGCTACTACCGGGTCTTACTGTTCAACATTTATGGTTAGAACCGTTACAAGTATTGTGCAAAAACCCCTAGAAAGCTTTTGCACATCCAATCTTGTTAATGGTATTCACGTGCGAAGAAGACAATCAATAAACCAAATAACAAATATCACAAAAAGGTAGAAAGAGAAAGAAATCACACCATAAACTAAAACAAGATTTACGTGATTCGGCCTAAGCTTATGTCCACGGGCAGTCAAACAAAGTGTTTCCACTATCAAGATAAAATGCACAAAGTCTACAAACAATGGAGATCATATTCTCCCAAAACAAGAGAACCAAAATGATCCAAGCATAAATACAAAGCCCCAAAGTTCAAAGCAAACACCAAGATTCTCTCAAATAAATACCCATAAAGTGCACTCTCATCAAAATCCAACAAAAGAGACACACAAACCAAAACACACTACAAAAAATAAGACTATTAACAACAGTTTTTTACAGTCAAAAATTGCCGCTATTGACAAAAAGCTGTTAAGATTATTAGAGGCAAGGGTATTAAGGGTAGTTTTTTTGTTAATAGCAGCAATTTATGGTTGCCGCTAATAGTCTCATTATTTGTAGTGACAAATCTCAAGTTCTCTCCATATGAGAAACCCAAAAAGCCCTAAATGGATTTTTCCAAAGGGTTTTACAAAGACAATACCAAAAGCCTTTTTTCTGAAATCCTCATTTTCTAATCCAAGACTCAAGTCACAAAAAATCAAGTTTTTTCTCTTGCACTCATAAGCCCCAAGTAAGCCTACATTCCAAAACTCTCACCAATTTATTCTCTCTCACTTACCAATTATAACTTATTATTCTTACCTAATTTCCTATTTAGACTAGGACTCTTCTTTCTCTTTGTTTTCTAATTTTAGACAATAATATAAGTTTCCAGTTCTAATTGACTTCCCACTATCACACACATATTATCTAAGTAGGATTACTAAGATCCTATTAGTTAGGATTTCAAATTTATCCAAATCGAAAATAAGAAAGGTCAAACTTAAACAACTTGAATCAACTTGTTTAAAGGCAAACCAAGCCAAATCGAACAATCTCCACCTTAGAGAGATTTGCAAATCATCAACACTCTCCACCTTGATATGAGATGTCACGTCATTCAAGCAAAGAAAACACAATCAAGCATTTGCAATTTCAACTACAAAAGCTGCCTTCAAATGTGCCCACTGATACCAATGCACCCCGAAAGTGTCAAACTACCAATACACCTAAAGTGTCAAATTGCCAATGCACCTGAAAGTACGTGCAAGCTGCCATTGCACCCGAAAGTGCCAAAACTGTTAATGTTAATACACTTGAAAGTGTCAAACTGTCAATGCACTCAAAAGTGTCAAACTGCCGATACATCTGAAAGTGTCAAACTGTCAATACATCCAAAAGTGTCAAACTGTCAATGCATCCGAAAGTGCATGTCAAATTACCAATACCAATACACCCGAAAGAGCCAAATGTGCCTGTAGACTCCACCAATCCTGAAAGTGCACCTGAAAGAGCCAAATACCAATACGCCTCGTATGGGTTAAGTTCAAACTATGTTGGAACTTAACCCTAATGACTTCTCTAGCCAACAAGTCTACAGAGTTACTTACATTGTCAATCTTTATATCAACAACGGTAGCTGCTCCACCTAGCACAGTACTTTTATGCAACCAATGTCCTTCATAACAAACTATTTCTGATCTTTCACAAAACACAACCGATTTGTGTCTCAAGTCTGCCGATTAATCTTATCTCAATCTTTCTCCGTCACATCCAACCCTTCACCCAGCCAATCGTAAAAAACACCAACAACAATCAAAACTTTCTCGCGGAAGCAAAAAGACACCCAAGTCGAAACCACTACAAAAAATAAGACTATTAGCAGCAGTTTTTTGTAGCAAAAATGTACTGCTATTAACAAAAAACCATTAAGACTATTAGCGGCAAGAGTATTGGCGGGAGTTCTTTTGTTAATAGCGGTAGTTTATGACTGCTGATAATAGTCTTGTTTTTTGTAGTGAACCTAGGCTCTGATACTAATTGTTATGCAAAAACCCCTAGAAAGCCTTTGCATGTGTAATCTCGTTAATGGTATTCATGTGCGAAGAAGACAATCAATAAACTAAATAACAAATATCATAAAAAGGTAGAAAGAGAAAAAAATCACACCACAAATAAAAATAAGATTTATGATGTTCGTCCTAAGCCTACGTCCACGGGTAGTCAAACAAAGTGTTTCCACTATCAAGAAGAAGATACACAAAGACTACAAACAATGGAGATCGTATTCTCCAATCTTACCCAAAACAAGAGAACCACAAAGATACAAAGCCCCAAAGTTTAAAATAAACACCAAGGTTCTCCCAAACAAATACCCAAGTGCACCCTTATCAAAATCCAATAAGAGAGTCACACAGCCCAAAATAAATCTCAAGTTCTCTCCATATAAGAAATCCAAAAAATCCTAAATAGCTTTTTCCAAAGGGTTTTACAAAGCCAATACCAAAAGCCCTTTTTCCAAAACCCTCATTTTCTAATCTAAGACTCAAGCCACAAAAAATCAAGTTTTTTCTCTTGCACTCATAAGCCCCAAGTAAACCCACATTCCAAAACTCTCACCAATTTATTCTCTCTCACTTACCAATTATAACTTACCTATTATTCTTACCTAATTTCCTATTTAGACTAGGACTGTTCTTTCTCTTTGTTTTTTCCTTTTAGAGAATAATACAAGTTTCCAATTCCAATTGAGTTCCCACTCACACACCAATTGTCTAAGTAGGATTATCAAGATCCTATTAGTTAAGATTCCAATTTAATCCAAACCCAGAATAAGAAGGGTCAAACTAAAACAACTTGAGTCAACTTGTTTAAAGTCAAACTGAGCCAAAATCCAACAACGAGGCCTGTGGGCAGACCAACTATTCTCCATTTATGGTTAACCCAAATTTGTCTATAATGAGTGGACAACTCCCAAACTGCACCGAGTCACCGACTACTAATCTCAACTTCCACCAGTCTTCTGTCGACGGTTAGTCCGTAGAGCTTGACTACAATGTTGGCCCGTAGCCCCCGACCAATTTTGGTTGGGTTTAGGGTAAGGTGTTGGCCAAATTAATAATCAGGCCGAGACCCGGCCTAGCTCGATTATTAAACAGGTTGGGCAAAACTTTAATTTAGGCTTGATAAAAAATCGGGCAATTCAAGTTCCACTTGAACCCTGCCTGGCCCGACCAAACCTGACTACGTAAAGTGTAAATGTTCGGGCTGGCCATGACTAGGCCAAGTTCAAGCTTTTTACTTAAACTTGTGTTTGTTGCGGCAATCTAGTGTCTACGGTTAGTCTGCAAGGCATACTAAGGTGGATTGTTTGGTCATCTACTACTCTACCCTAACAATCTTGAGTTGCACTCACTACAAAAAATAATACTATTAGTGGTAGCCAAAAACTGTCGCCATTAACAAAAAATTGCCGCTAATAGTCTTAATAGCCTTTAATAGCTTTTTTTGTTAATAGCGGCAGTTTTTTACTGTAAAAAACAACTACTAATAGTCTTATATTTTGTAGTGATTGGGTGTTGACCTTGAGACATGCACATAGTATTGTTACCAAATCGGAAGTTGGGAAAAAATGTGGCAAGCCCAAAAACAAAAAAAGACAGAAAAACAGGAAAAATCAACAAAATTTGGGAAAGATCGGGAAACGCTTGAAGAAAAGTAGGAATGCAAGCTTTGAACCGAACACTGAAATCGAGGGTCCCGAACCAAGCCGAACCACTCCAAAAATCAACTGAAACCGAGCCAAACCCACCCCAATTCGGTTCGGTTTCGGTTTGGGGAGTTCGAAATCGAAAATCGAGGGGGTAGGTTGAGTAAACAAAAAAAAAACTTTAAAAAAAAACTAAAAAAAAATACATTAAAATTTTTAAAAAGTACCTAAAATACCTACACCGAACCGAACCAAATCCGTTCGGTTTCGGCTTCAGAAAAAGAAAAAAAAAAAAAAAACAATGCCAAACTGGAACAAACCAAATGGATTTCGGTTTTGTTTCGGTTTGGGGAGTACCGAACCAAACACCGAAAAATTCGAGTTCGGTCCGGTACACGAAACTTGCACCCCTAAAAAGAAGTAATGAAAATATTTGAAGCAAAGTTTTCAACAAATATAAGAAAATTTTCAAAAAAAATCGTATGGGAGTATCTAAGAATTGCTCCATGGATCTCATCGGAAATGTTTGATGCTTCTTGGAGCTTCTTTGGCAACCATGAATTCACTGGATGAATTGCCAAGTAGATAGATCAAGTTTGGACATTGCAGTTGCTCTGCGACGATATGGACTTGACCCACATGTGTAAAATGCAAAAATAACAATTTAAAAAAAAAACATAAAAAAATATAAATAGAAAAAGCACATTTTAAATGTGTTCCCAATGTTTTATGAAAAAAATGGATTTCAAGCAAGTTTTTTCCAAAAAAAAGGTCAATTTTGATAACTATGTGTAGAAATCTAAAATAAAGAACAAATAAAAAATGATTACAAAGAGAAGAGAGGTGGCACAAAGAGGCTACACATGAGATTACATTGCGGAAACCTCAACGTAATTTCATTAATCTTTTTGTGTATCTCAACGTAATTTCATTAATCTTTGTGTCTATAAATAGACTTCCGTCTACACATAATGAAGATAAACACAATCCCAAATCCTAATATTATCTTAAGAGCTTAATCTTAATCTTCTATACCGCATATGTGTAACAACTCTAAGACCTCGGTCGATAGTTTCAAAACTATCTCAAGAAAACCCTAGAAAATGAGTTCCTCTGATTCTGCGTTGAAACTTTAAATTCGCAAAAAGTCATTTCCCTTGCGAGCATTCTTAAGTTACCCAGAAACTCATTTTCCTACCGTTTCTGACATTTTCTTGTATTCTTTACTTTCTCAAGAAAATGTCAGAAAGTGCAATGTCTTCTTGCATGCACTAGAGTTGCACGTATTTATGTCGTTCATCTAAGCGGTTATATTGATCGGATGATCGTCAAATGTTATATATTTTCAATCGGTAATGTGTTGATGACTGTAATCGGGCAGATTCTGAAAAATACAATTTCTAATGTAAGTTTTCTAATACGGCTGCAATGGTGTTTTAAATGTCATTCATGCCTTGCTTAAATGTCAAACCAACCTATTTAAATGGCAGTTAGCTGGAATTAACGTTGTGGGGCGATTGTTTATTAGAATCGAACGAGGCCTAAAAGATTCTCTATTACCCTCCCACAATCTCATGTTCCTTTAGAAAAGATATATGCGATTGGTTAAAAGAAAATGAGCCCTTAGATCTTCACAATTATATGGCCTGAAAATGCCTTGATCATGCTTGTTGGTGATCATCGCCTGTCTGTGAAGCCCATCATTGTCGCGGTGGCCCACTAGATCAGGTCCGTCATGATCTCTCCCAAGAGCAATTGAAGACGAATCATACAACACAAATCTCTTTAAAGAGATCTTGAACAAAGATTATGAAATCGTAAGGCTATGATGAGTGTTTATTGGAGGTATAAACTCTAAAAATTGATACATATATAAATTCTAAAATTAAGAAGAAATAAAAAATGATTAGCAAGAGAAGAAAGGCTGCATTGTGAAAATCTTATAGTAATTTCATTAAGGGTATAGTTATACTCACCCCAAAAGACTACTTTATCACTCCACCTCCTCCGGCCGGCATATATTGACCACCTTTTAATCAGATAGTAGAGATTATTTCTCATCCCTATCTTTAGCACAAGGGATCTATAGATCATGCACCTACCATCCAACGATCAGTTCTTAATTACACGTAGCTCACATCCAAAAAATGTGACCGTCAAATTATATGGCATTCATCACGTTCAAACATGATTTTAGGGTCATTTTTTTAGATGTGTGCCACGTGTAATAAAAAATTGACGGTCAGATGATATGCCAATGATCTATAGATCCATTGTGCGAAAGATGGAGACGAAAAACTATCTCCATCATCTTATTCAAAGGCGGTCAATGCATGCCGACTGGAAGATGTGTGGTGAGAAAGCATTCTTTTGGGATGAGTATAACGGTACCCTTTCATTAATTTTTTTTTGTCTATAAGTAGACTTTCATTTACACATATAATGATGATAAACACAATCCCAAATCCTAACCTTAACAAACTTATCTTAAGATCTTAATTATAATTTTAATCTTCGGTTACACATATGCGTAACAACTCTAAGGGGTTGTACCCTAAAAAATTGACGGTCTGATGATATGCCAATGATCTATAGATCCATTGTGCGAAAGATGGAGACGAAAAATGATCTCCATCATCTTATTCAAAGGCGGTCAATGCATGCTGACTGGAAGATGTGGGGTGACAAAGCATTCTTTTAGGATAAGTATAACGGTACCCTTTCATTAATCTTTTTTTGTCTATAAGTAGACTTTCATTTACACATATAATGAAGATAAATACAATCCCAAATCCTAAACTTAACAAACTTATCTTAAGATCTTAATCATAATCTTAATCTTCGCATATGTGTAACAACTCTAAGGGGTTGTATGGATAGAACCTAGTAAAATAGAGTAAAGCTAGTTGTTCAACTTTTACTCTATTTTACCGCGTATTCCAAACTTACATGAATGCGCAGTAATATGCAGGAATCCTACATTTTATCGCACTTATCACTGTTTGGATAGCAATTTGTTTGTGAGAAGTGAAAGAATATTCAAAATCCAGTGTTTGGATACAAGTCTGGAAAACACAGTAAAATTAGGGTTGTCAACAAATCGGGCTGGGTCGGGTCAAATGTTTGGTTGCCCGACAAAAAATTTGCATATGTCAGACCCGGCTAGATGGTGCACCTGAACTAACCCGACCTGACACGATAGTGTACACAAGCAGACCCGACCTGACCTGCCCCGAGAACTTGAAGGCATCCAACCCGACTAGATAAAAAAACCCTATTTTATAATTTTTAAAGTATAAAATATTAGGTTGGGTCAGGTTGACCCGACTTGGTAAATACTCAACAAGACCCTACATGACATATCTATTAGTCGACCCGACCCGACCTGAAGGTCGGGTAGGAAGTTTAATGCCCGACATGACAAGCCAATTTTAGGTACCTGACCCGATAAAATATTAAGTCCAGTTGTGTCTGGTGTCTGGTCAACCTGACCCATTGACAACCCTAAGTAAAATAGAGTAAAAAAATATTTGGGCTTTGCAAAAAATGATGAGAGAGAGAGAGAGACAGTGGTGGAGCCACGTTATCCAATGGGAGGTCCCATGATCCCCCATCCGTATATTATTTTTTTTTTGTTCTTTAAGGACCAATATATTTGGGCTCAAGTTTATTCACAATGGACCCCAACTCCAAAACTTTTCTCTCTATTCTCTCACTCTCTCTCTTCCCCAAGCCAAGTCTTCTCTCTCTCTTTCCTAAGCCTAGCCCTCTCCCTCTTATTAGACAATCTTTAACTTTGACTTCTCCATTGACCTCCACATCCTTATCTCTTTCTAGTTGTAACAATTTGATTTTATTCTTATCTCTTTGATGTAACAAACACAAAGTTATCTCCTTGGACTAAGGAAGAAGATCGGCATATTGTATTATTTAAACTTATCATATGATTAATGAACAACATGGTTCTAGAATCAACGATTTCTGTAATCGTTACATGGAATTAGAACAGTAATTTTTTTTTATCTTTTCTTTACTTCACCTCTACTGTGAATTTGACCACCCTAAAAACCCAAGTCATCCAATCCGACAACCCCTTATTTCTTCATCATTAGGATAACCCTAGAACCATTCTGGTTTCCCATATCCTTACCAGCGACAATTATTATCAGTGGTCTCGTGCCATCTACATGGCTCTCACTGCGAAGAACAAATTTGGCTTCATCAATGGCGCATCACCCCAACCTACGGATTCTTCTTCCTCCTCTTTTCCCTTATGGGATTGATGCAATAGCATGGTGATTTCATGACTGACCAATGCTGTCAATAAAGAAATATCTGAAAGCTTCTCTTTTGCTACTACCGCTCGAGAGATATGGGTCGATCTTCAAGATCGATTCTCTCAAAGTAATGTGCCCAAAATCTTTCAACTCAAACGGCTTCTTGCCAATCATCCCCAAGAACAACAATCGGTTGCTCTCTACTACACAAAATTGAAACAATATTGGGACGAACTTTATTCGCACATGCCCATTGCTTCATGCACCTGCGAAGGCTCCAAATCCTTTACAACATACCAGCAAGTTGAGTATCTCATGCAGTTTCTCACCAGACTCAATGACTCCTACAGTGCCATTCGCAGCCAAATCCTACTCATGGACCCTCCGCCTACAATAGCTAAGGCTTACTCCTTAATTTCACAGGAAGAAAGGCAACAAGAGCTTCACATCACCCACATGATCCATGATCGCACCGCTCTCGCCATCCAACGCACTCACTTCACTTCTTCCGACGAATGAGCATCTTATCACAAGAATGTAGTCTGTGATCACTGCAAGAGGAAGGGTCATGCACACTCCCAATGCTATCGCCTTATTGGGTATGTCCGAAGGGTGCTTTACGTCCTCGAGGTACATCTTCCAATGGTTCGGAACCACCAACTGTTGGTGATTTAAATCCTTGCGCTACACCTCAATTTACCCTTGATCAACTTCGTCAGTTATCGAGCCTACTTAATATAGGTAACACACTGCCAATGGCCCATCTAGCAAGTAACTCCCATTGCTTCTCTTCCATCATATCTTCTCCAACATGTTGGATCATTGACAGTGGCGTCACCAACAACATTACTAATGATCCATCATTCTTTACTACCTTCACACCTTGTCATAATCTTGCACCTGTGAAGTTACCCAATGGAACTACTGCACCCATCTCTCACATAGGCTCCATTTATCTTGCCAATAATTTCCTTCTAACAAATGTCTTATATGTGCCTACTTTTGGATATAATCTATATCCAATGTCTCACCACCTATATACAATGTTCAATAACTTTCTTTCATGATCATTGCATCTTTCAGGGCCAACAAACACAGAGGACGATTGGACTAGGTGAAAGACGTGGCGACCTTTACTTCCTTCATGTTCCAACCGGACCAACTGCGAACACCATCATGCAACCTACTAACTTCATCGACTTGTGGCACTGTCGACTTGGCCATCCATCCAAAGCTAGGCAATATGCACTTTTTTCGAATAATTCTTTCAATCAATGTATTTGTAATGCTTGTTACAAAGCCAAACAAACTAGATTACCTTTTCCCGTTAGCACTTCTTCTAGTTTTGTTCCATTTGAGCTTGTGCACTGTGATATTTGGGGTGGATATAAAACCCCTTCTCTATGTGTTGCTCATTTTTCGTTAAAATTGGTAGATGATTTTACTCATTGCACCTGGTTATTCTTAATATGACACAAATCTGAAGCAAACTACCATCTAAAATCTTTTTTTGCATTTGCTAAAACTCAAGTTCATTATTCGGTCAAAAGTCTTCGGACCGACAATGGATCTAAATTTTTCTCCAATGATTTCATCAATTGTCTTCAAACAAATGGTGTCATCCACCAACATTCTTGTGTTTACACCCCACAACAGAATGGAGCGATTGAATGCAAGCATCGCCATTTACTTGAAGTCGCAAGAGCACTCATATTTCAAACAAGCTTGCCCATAAATTTTTGGGGCGATTGCATCCTTACCACAACCTTCTTAATTAATTGATTGCCCACTAACATTCTAGATGAAAAATTACCTCATGAAATGTAATTTCAAAAGCCACCTGCATATGGATTTTTAAAAGAATTTGATTGCCTTGCCTATGCATACAACATTAATTTTTCTCACAAGTTTGACAGTCGCGTGCGTCATTGTATATTCATTGGCTACCCATTTGTCCAAAAGGCTTATCGCCTTTACGATTTTGACTCCCATACCACGTTTATCAGCCGCGATGTCGTATTACATGAAACCATATTTCCCTATGATCCTACACCTCTTCCATGTTCCACACCTAAACCCATCGTACCTTTACCAATTCCTGATTTTCCATCTTCACCTCACACCACACAGTCGTCCCTTCCCACTCATCCACGATAATCTACACTATCCGCCAACCCATCTTTAGGTCCATCCTCTGGCCCTTCCGAATTACCAACCACAAGCCCACATCATCACTCCACTCGACCTCATCATGCCCCCACCTACTTACAGGACTATCATTGTCCCACCATCACGTTTAAACATCACAGTCCGTCACCCAATGCTGTTGTGGTTTCATCAGGAAACCCATATCAATTAAGTTAATATCTCTCCTATGATAAGCTCTCGCCCTCTCACCAATCCTTCGTTGCAGCTATTACACGCACAGTTGAACATTGCACCTTTCAACAAGTCGTTCTTGATCCTCTACGGCGAGATGTCAGGGACAAAGAAATTCAAGCTCTTGAGCAAAACAACACTTGGACATTATCGACTCTTCCGCCTAGAAAGCATCCCATTTGTTGTAAATGGGTATACAAAATCAAGCATAAAGCCGATGGTTCAATTAAACGATATAAAGCCCACCTCGTCGCCAAGGGCTTCACTCAAACCGAAGGGCTTGATTATCATAAAACAATGATCTGTGCCAAAATATGACCATATTTTATATCCTAATATTAATATTTGACCATCCGATGAAGGCTATCTGACGGCTGTTATACAGTTATAGTGGTTTCAGGTGTTCTTGACCGTTGGATCTTACAGAAGCATAAAATAGCATAATTAAGGACAACATGGGAGCATTGAACCATGAAGCCAATGGGAGCACCAAAATTCATGAAAATGATTTATTGGCCCAACCTCTACCAGATGAATGAAGATGTTGACTGTCATAGTCAATCAATTGAATCCAGAGAATCAATCGATTGACAAGGATGACAGCTTTTTCCCCCTTATTTTGAATTTGAATTAATTCAATCGATTGATATGTGTAACTCAATCAATTGAATTCAAATTCAAATTCAAATGATTCCGTCAAAAGATGAATTTAAAATCAATCGATTGAAATTTGAATTTTAATCGATTGAGCGTATTTTGAAAGTTTTCTTATTCGCACGCTATAAAAGCAATGCTATGCTTAGGGTTTTAGGGGAGCTTTTTCTGACTGAACTCTCTTAAGTTTTTCCTAGCTTTTCTTTGCAATTTTGAATTATAGTTTGTAACTAGGAAAGGAGCATTGTAAGAATAGATCTATTGATAAATAAAAGAGCATATTTTGATGATGGCTTCTGGTTTGCATTGGGCATGTAGATTAAGGATGAGCAACTATACCCTCTCGTTCAATAAGGAAGCAATCTCTAGATGAGTAATTTATTTACTTTTATTTCTATAATTTCTTATTATCATTATTGAATCATTCAACTCATAGTGTGTGCTTAATATATGATCATCGAATGCCCATTTATAGCCGTTGATCTCGGTTATCGACAATTATAAAAGTGTGATTCCACCTAGATCTGATCTTATAATTTGATTTAAGATGTCATCTGATTGGTTCTTACTGATGTGATTTCAAATGTGAGATACGTTATGCCTTTCGCATGATTCATGCCGTATTAGGATGAGTCGTAGTATTTGGATAGGGTATGTCGGATCAATAATCACAGTCTTTACAATTCATTTTTCTTGTAATTAAATGATGGTATATTGGTGTGGTATGAAATTGTGTGATTGATTGTTGAGAAATTACAAATCTAGGGTTAGCAAACTCCTTGATCATCTTTTAATTATTATTTTCTTTGTCATCATTTATTCTTACTTAGATCATTTTAAGTTTATCATTTTAACATCGTGTGATGATAACTTAGCAAATCAACTTTCTGTCCCTTGGTACTTCGTTGGGCATTTTTTTTCTCTTTAAAATTAATTTAATTTCGTGCTTCCCTGTGGGTACGATACTTGTATTCTTACCTTGCTACAATCGATCTTGTGCACTTGGAAGGGTACACTTTAAAAACCGACCAGACATTTACACCTGTCGCCAAACTTGTAACTGTCCAATGTTTACTTGCCATTGTCGCCACGACAGGATGAGCTCTTCATCAACTTGATGTAAATAATGCTTTTCTCCATGGTGATCTTGAGGAAAAAGTCTACATGCGTATTCCACCAGGATTTTTCCAACAGGGGGAGCAGAGGTTTTGTCTCTTAAACAAATCGCTTTATGGATTAAAGAAAGTCTCTTGTAACTGATTTACTAAGCTTCATAATGTATTACGGGTCGTTGAGTTCCGACAATCACTTGCGGATTACTCGTTGTTCACCCGCAAGTGTGGCTCTTCTCACATATTCATCCTCTTTTAAGTGGACGATATAATTCTTACGAGCAACGATACGGCAACCATTCTACAAGTGAAGCTTTATCGTCACCAGAAATTTCACATCAAAGATCTTGGTTGTCTGAAATATTTTTTGGGGATTGAAGTTTCTCGGTCAAAAGAAGGGATTTTTATTTCCCAACGCAAATACTCATTAGAAATCATATAAGGCATGGGCATGTTGGGTAACCACACTGCATCTTCTCCCATGGATCAGCACCTCAAACTCGCCTCTTCCGATGGTTCTCCTCTTAATGATCCGGCCTCCTATTGCCGCTTAATCGGATGCTTAATTTATCTAACCATTACAAGGCCTGAAATTGTTTATCCTATCCACAGTTTGAGCTAATTTATGAGCAAGCTGCGACCACACATTTTGATGTCGCCTTACGCGTCATCCGCTATCTTAAAGGAAAACCTAAGCAAAGTCTCTTATTCCCTTCCTTCAGCCCTATGCATTTATTAGGATATTGTGATGTTGATTGGGAGATTTGTTACAGGTTATTGTATCTTTCTTGGTGCAAGCCCCATCTCATCGAAAACTAAGAAGCAAAGTATTATCTCCCGCTCCTCTGCTAAATCCGAGTACCGCACTATGGTTGTTGTCATGTGTGAGCTCATCTGGCTTCACTATCTCTTAACCGACCACGACATTAATCACAATGCACCTATGGATCTTCATTGTGACAATCAGGTTGCCCTACACATCGCAGCCAACCCAATTTTTCATGAACGTACGAAACATTGAGTTGGATTGTCACCTTGTCCGCAAACGTATTCAACAAGATCTCATCTACACCATCTACGTTCCAACCAATCATCAAAGAGCAGATATATTTACCAAAGCTTTAGGTACCGATCAATTTTATTTTTTGTCATCCAAGTTGGGCACTTACAACATTCATGCTCCAACTTGAGGGAGAGTATTAGACAATCTTTGACTTCTCCATTGACCTCCATATCCTTATCTCTTTCTAGTTGTAACAACTTGATTTTTTTTTTATCTCTTTGATGTAACAAACACATGATATCTCCTGTTGTGACAGCCAGATTTCTGCACCCAGAAATCCGTGCCATCAGGATCATACTCTGAATGATCCTCGGGATAAAGTATAAGTGTCTACCCGTAAAGCGAAAGCCAAGCAGACACAATCCAGCAGTGGTAGATCGAGTCAGTCATCTATATATGCATTTAACATAAAGAACAATAATTATAAAGCAATTAATTCTATATAAACCAAAGAATACGCATTCTCAAAAAGAAACCAAGAAGAACCATTAGTGATGGACATCCATCACTCAAACAATGGTTCCCGATAGTGGTTCCGAATAGAATGCAAAATTACTACAATAAGTAATTCTACTAAAAATTTATACAAAAGTGGCCACCAGGCACACAATAATCCAAAAGGTCAAAATACAGGATATCGAACTCAAGTACCCAGGCTACGGATAAAACTCGTCTCACCAGATGTTCTGTTCTCGCCCCTCTACCGCCTTTCGGTCAGTCAGTACTGGTCACTCCGAGCTACAAATAAAATTGATTTAGAAAATAGGGTGAGCTACATCCTAGCTCAATAGAAGAATTCCAACTAAACGAATTGAATATGCAGATCATGTTATCTCATAACAGAAATCAAATCAGGAACGTATAATCATGACGAATCAAACTAAAAGCTGAGATTTTATGCAAGAAACCAGATGTTATACAAGTATATTATCAGAGTACTTAAATTGTGTGTATTTAACTTAAGAAACTCTCATGACTATATAGCACGGAGTAAACAGGAATGTCCGATAGGAAACCCCAACCAATCGTCGTTCACATGAACAATTTTGAAAGTGCAATAATGCCTCATCTATGGAGTGCAATTGTGCCGAGGATTGAAAGCAGGTGCACAAGTGTGCCAGGCATCGGATATACCGTCGGGTCAGTAGGGATCATCTGGTTTAAATCATCAAATCACATATATATATATACCTCACAGATCAGATAACAGACATCAGAAGCAGGTTTCAGAATACGAATCAGGAACAGAAATTAGAATAGCAAGAATCATGATATGCATACATGCTTGGTAAAAACAGAAATCAAGGCATAGATATGAAATAAACATGGAATCATACTCAAACGCAGTTTAAGTTGGTTTTCTCCTACCTCAGGTCACTTTATCTTCTAAGCAAATCCAAAGCCTTTCAAGGTATCAGGGTTTGATCATAGATCATAAACATAGTACTTTAAGTGTTAGGGATGTCAGAAAGTTAACCGGCACAATGTCTGGTGGTGTTTAACCCATAAAACCAAAACAGAACAAAACAGGGGTGATTGATCGATCACCACTCTTATTGATCGATCAATACCTCTTGTTGATCGATCAATACCTCTCATTGATCGATCACCACCCTCATTGCTCTCCTTCTGCAACAAGCCATTTGATCGATCAATACACCTTATTGATCGATCACCTCTTATCATTGATCGATCAATACACTCATTGATCGATCAATAACCTCTCTTCTACTCACATTTAACACAGCTTAAATTGATCGATCACCACTTGGGTTGATTAATCAATACATCCTGTTGATCGATCAATGCCCTCATTGATCGATCACTAACCCATTTTCAAATTTTCCCCTCTTACATTTCACATTATACGCTATCTGATTAATCGATCAATGCCTTCATTGATCGATCAACACCCTACAGTGATCGATCAATACCTATGTTGATCGATCACCAACTGTCATTGATCGATCACTCTCTTGTTGATCGATCAATGCCCAGGATTGATCGATCAATGCCCAAATTGATCGATCAATGCCCTTCAGGCATTGAACTTTCAGAATTTTGGGGCTTCTGTTCCCCTCTTTGTTTTATACAGATTGATCGATCAATGGCTTTCCTTGATCGATCACCACTTATCATTGATCGATCAACACACTCATTGATCGATCAATAATGACAGGAACTCTGTCATTAATGGAGTTCATCTCCAACCTTATTTTCCTATTTTTTTCATTAATGGTTCTCAACTACCATTAACATAATCATCAATGCACATACTTGGGCTTCTCAATTGCCCCTATTTAAACACACAGACTCACCTTTGCTTGGACCCTCTCGGGGGTTTCGGCAAATCACTCCAGATGAGGGTTTCGGATCTAGCTCTCGGGGTTCGTCACCGATCCGAGTCCGACGAGCAACCCTTTAGCTCTGGTTCAGCATGCAGAGACTTCACACATACCTTAGACCATACCTAAGCTCATTTCATTGAACTCTACCTACCCTAGCTTAGGAAACTCATCCTCTCACTCTTGCTAACCCTGTTTTCTCTCCAAAAACCCTCTTGAAAACCCACCTAGCTACAGATCCTTTAGCTACTGGAGCAACTAGGGCAAGAGAAGGAGAAGAAGAAGAAGTGGATCTCTCCCTAAGTCTCCCTTCCTTCTCTTATAAGTTACTAAACAGATATTTCTGTTTTGCCCCTAGTTCACGTTCCGGTATGGAGCACGAACACGATTGCTACGGCGCAATGTGTCACATTGCCCCTCTACACAACTCAGACTTAAACGAAAATATACATGTGAACTCATCTGATCACCGTGAAACTTTATCTTAACTAATATTAATTCTAAAGTTTTAAGTTAGCCTCGATTTTCGTGTCGGGGACGTAGATCGAAACAGTCAGGTTCGTGTCTTAAATTTCAGGGTCGTTACATTATTCCCCCCTTAGGAATTTTCATCCTCGAAAATGTCTAAGAGGTGCAGTTAGGGAATGATGGGTTGTAAGACTAACAGATTAAATGTAAAATCAGACAGTCGAGATATTATGCAGTAAGAATTAGGTCTACAAACAGAATTTATATGCTAAGCAAATCAGTTTAGATATAGACAGACAAGTAACATAGGAATAACATATAGTAGTATAGTAATACCTGTGGGGACATCGGATGGACCGGCCTCGTCAGGTGTAGGTCTGCGGGGACGAGGTGGCGGTGTGCGGTAGTCGCGCGGGTCCACAACGTGCTGACGAGAATGGGCGATCATCAGTGTGGACGTCGTGGCATACAGATGCTGCATGACCAGCTCATGCATCCCCTCATGGTAATCCAGACGACGATGCATCTGTCGCTGGAATGCCTCCATGCCATCCAGCCTCTCGTGTATACGGCGGTTGCCTTCCACCAGCTCCCGAAGCATCGCGGCAACGTCGTCGGAGGAAGATGGTGGGGGATGGGCTGTGGGGTGACGAATCCGTCATTGGGGTGTAGTGGGGGCCGGTCGGGTAGACACCTCAGATGGAAGTGGTGG
Organism: Chloranthus sessilifolius; assembly: GCA_021018995.1. Lineage (NCBI taxonomy): Eukaryota > Viridiplantae > Streptophyta > Magnoliopsida > Chloranthales > Chloranthaceae > Chloranthus > Chloranthus sessilifolius. Next base: position 105,967,974 of record CM037596.1, read on the forward strand.
GTCACGTGGGGCCTCCCCCTCCCCAGATGTAGGCTCGATAGGGATCGAACCCTTGGCGACAATAGGCGGAATGGGCTCGGCGGCGCCCTCCTCCTCCTCCTCAGGAAGTCGTCGCACTAACAGGTTGTAACTCTTGGTTCAGTCTTTCAGTTGAAAGACCTTGGTGTTGTCGACCAAGCGTGGCTCGTGAGGAGCCAAGGTGTATGCCTCACGTAGAGCGGCATACTGCTATACTAACTTGGTGATGAGGCGAGCATATGGGATTTGCTTCCTAACCCCGGACTTCACCTTTTCATACATAAGGTCATTGGCATTGATGATGCCCTCAATGACCAAATCTGCCATAGAGAACCAACGGTTCTCATAGGTCGAGAATAGTGTCTGTTGCACTACTCCAGTCCGCGAGGACTTATGTAAAAAAGGGTTTAGTGCACACTTGATATACGTATCAAGCATCCACAATCGATCGGGTAATTGGGCCCTAGATATGGATTGGCCCCTCCCGTGTTGGCCTTGGGTCATCTTAGTGACCACATCGGCATATGAGACTTCCTTGATGTACGGGGCATCAAGGCCACCTGTCTCGATATAAGCGGACGGGCATTGCAGTGCCGCCACGACATGGAAGTGGTTAAATTTGTTCTCGAAACCATCGATGGTCGTGACAAGTCGATGGCGACTATCACCCTATCGTAGGTTTTGGAAGAAAAGCCTCACGAGGCGTGGGAAATAATGGTCGTGGAAGGGTTCAAACAAGGGTTTTAACCCGAGCTTTTGGATATAACCCTTGGCCCAAGCCATTTCGGGTCGGTCCTCGTAGAGCGAGGAAGTAAAAACGTATTCGGGTAAAAAGGTTTTGGAAGCCCACCACGATTTGGGGACTTCACGCTCGATGGGGAGAGGAATGGGTGGAACAAGGGTTAAAATCGGTGCCATGGGTGGCACGGGTGGCGGGGGAACGGAAACAGAGGGTGGTACCGGTGTACGAGCCCGAGACGTTGAAATTTTGCAAAATGTAATGAAATGAATGGAAACAAGAGTTTTACCGAGCGAATGGAGTAACGTCCACTCGAATCAAGCCGGAGAAAGGACGGAAATGGCAGGAGAAGTGTTGGGAAGGAGATTGAACGGTCGGAGTGCAAGCCCTTGATCGATCACTGCGAAAGCTTCGTGCAAATGACCGTTCGAAATCCCCAAACTTTAACTTAAACCCCAAGATTGATCGATCAATGCTTTTGTTGATCGATCAATGAAGCATCTTTAAGCCCTAAATCGATGCATTGATCGATCACCAACCCTTGTTGATCGATCAATACATCCTTATTGATCGATCACTACCAATGTTGATCGATCAATGCTTACTTTCCAATGCAAAGTTGATCGATCACTAACCCTTGTTGATCGATCACTTGAACCACCATTGATCGATCAATATTGCTATTGATCGATCACCGGCCTATCATTTGAGTGAAATCCTTTACTGTCATTAATCGATCACCTCTCTCTGTTGATCGATCACTCATGAAATTGATCGATCAATACCTCTGTTGATCGATCAATGCTATCTGTGAGACTATATTATAACACAGTCAGCTTTTTCGACAGCGAATAGTCCGAACTTCGAAACTAATGATACATGCACATCATACAGAGTACCCATAGAAGGAGATTTATTGAGTAAATGATGCATGCTCACGTACAACAACATAATTAATGTGACGAACCTTTAAGCGAAAATAATTAAGATTTTACCTTTCTCATTAGGTAAACAAATGTGGATATTGTTCGCGGATTTCGGTTGCGCGTTCCCAAATAGCTTCAGCGTCCGAATGATTTCTCCACTTGACTAGTACCAATGGAATCAACTTAGTCCGCAAGACTTGATCACGACGATCCAAAATAGCAATCGGTTCTTCAATCACCGTCATATCCTCCAGAAGCTCTATTGGTTGGAAATCCAAGACGTGAGTCGGATCGCGTACATAATGGCGTAGCATGGACACATGAAAGACGTTATGCATGCTTGCCAACTGTGGTGGCAAGGCAATCCGATAAGCCACTTCGCCAACCCGTCCGAGTACCTCAAATGGTCCAATGTATCGAGGACTCAGCTTTCCGCGTTTCCCAAAATGCATGACACCCTTGGTTGGCGAGATCTTCACAAACACCTTGTCTCCAACCCGAAACTCCACTTGCGTCCGATGAAGATCCGTATAGCTCTTTTGACGGCTTTGGGCCATCCTCAATCTTTCACGAATCACCCTAACCGTCTCGGTGGTACTGTCCACGATCTCTGGTCCTAAGACAAGCTTCCCGCCGACTTCTTCCCAATTCAGTGGAGATCTGCATCGACGTCCATATAAGGCTTCATAAGGCGCCATCCCAATACTTGACTGATAATCATATTGTGTTTAACTCGATCAGAGGCAAGTGTTGATCCCATAAACCATGAAAGTCCAACATACACGCATGCAACATATCCTCTATGATCTGGTTCACTCTCTCAGTCTGCCCATCTGTCTGAGGATGAAATGCTGAGCTGAACTCCAATTTAGTACCCATGCCTTCCTGGAATCGTCGCCAAAACTGCGATGTATATAGCGGATCTCTATCACACACGATGCTGACCGGTATGCCATGTAATCGAACTATTTCTTTCATGTACTCTAGTTTATTGGTCAGAAATGTAGTCCGACATCTGATGAAAATGTGCGATTTCACAATTAAATGGCATTGTTCTTTCTCAATGTGCTCGCAATCCTAGTATAAAGTCCATAGAAATAGCTTCCCATTTCCACTCGCCGGTAATGGTTGCAACAAACCACCGGATTCCGATGGTCCACTTTCACCGCAGCATGACCAAACACCGAGAAACATAATCCGCCACATCCTTCTTTAATCCTCTCCACCAAAAACTTCGCTTGAGATCTTGGTACATCTTGGTACTCCCAAGATGTATAGCATATGTAGACTTATGCGCTTCCTCCAAAATTGTGTCTTTTAGGTCCTTTGTATCCGGTATGCATATCCGATCTCGAAATAGCAAAGTGCCATCATCCTTGATGGTAAAATCAGTCGATCCGCTGATCACATCCCTTCTAATTGCCATAAGCTCATCGTCAATCATCTGGAGCTTACGTACATTGTCAAACAATGTGGGACGTATCACAATGGTAGCCATCAGTGTCCCTGAACCTCTGACATCAATCAGCGTATCACATAAGGCCAGGTCCTCAAGTAGATGCCACCTTTGTACTCTGGTGATAAGATGTGCCAACTGAGCTGAAGACTTTCTGCTCAAAGCATCTGCCACAACATTGGCCTTCCCAGGGTGATACTAGATGGAACAATCGTAGTCTTTCAAGAACTCCATCCATCTGCGCTGTCGCATATTCAAATCCTTCTGGGTAAACAAATGTTTAAGGCTTTTGTGGTCACTGTAGATATCAAACATTTCGCCGTATAAGTAGTGTCTCCAAATCTTCAAAGCAAAGATCACCGCCGCTAATTCCAGATCGTGAGTCGGGTAGTTTCTCTCATGTTCCTTAAGTTGTCTAGAGCCATATGCGATAACCTTCTTATGTTGGTTGAGGACACAACCCAAACGATTATACGATGCGTCACTGTAGATAGCCAAGACTCCTATGCCAGAAGGTATAGCTAGCACTGGTGCTGTAGTCAGACGCGTCTTCAATTCCTGAAAACTTTTCTCGCATTGTTCAGTCCAATCAAACTTAGCATTTTTCTTAGTGAGCTGAGTAAGCGGACTTGATAGCTTAGAGAAACCTTCTACAAATCGCCTGTAGTATCCTGCCAAACCAAGAAAACTACAGACCTCTGTCACTGTTTTGGGCTGTTCCCAGTTCACGACAGCTTTGATCTTTGTTGGATCTACAGTTATACCCTTGGCGAAGACAATATGGCCCAGGAAACTCACTTGGTTCAACCAAAATTCACACTTACTGAGCTTTGCGTATAATTTGTGTTCTCTGAGGGTCCGCAAGACTATATGTAGATACTCTTCATGTTCCTCCTTTGTCTTAGAATAGACAAGGATGTCGTCTACAAAAACAACCACTGACTTGTCCAAGTGTGGTTTAAACACACGATTCATCTGGTCCATAAACAATGCGGGTGCATTCGTCAATCCAAACGGCATAACTAAGAATTCATAATGCCCATATCTGGTTCTGAACGCCGTCTTCTCCACATCTTCGGCCTTGACTCGTAATTGATGGTAACCTGATCTCAAGTCGATCTTCGTAAAGAATCTCGCTCCCTGCAATTGATCAAACAGATCATCGATCCTAGGAAGCGGGTAACGATTCTTAATCGTCAACTTATTCAACTGCCGATAGTCAATGCATAGATGCATCGAACCATCTTTCTTTCTGACAAACAATACTGGTGCTCCCCAAGGGGACACACTCGGTCGACTAAACCCTTTGTCAAGCAGTTCTTGTAGTTGCTCCTTCAACTCTTGCAATTCTGCTGGAGCCATCCGATAAGGAGCTTTAGATACCGGTTCAGTGCCTGGAACCAAATTGATTGCAAACTCAATCTCCCGAACTGGCGGTAGTCCTGGCAATTCCTCAGGGAATACATCGGGATACTCGCATGCAATGTGAATATCGGATATCACATTTGTCTCCTCCCGTTGTTCTTGTAGAAAGGCTATATATCCACTGCATCCACTCTTCATCATCCTCTCGGCCCGAATAGCGGATATCAACGGAGCTACCTTAGACTTCACTCCAAAGAATCTAAAGGATCGCTCCTTTGGAGGGTGAAAAACTACCATCTTCCAAAGACAATTCACACTCGCACGGTAAGCAGATAGCCAGTCCATTCCCAAAATAATGTCGAATCCCTTCATATCCAACAAAATCAAATCTGCTCGTGTCTCGTGACCATCTACTGCCACTACCACTGATTTACACACAGTGAGTGCATTCACTGCACTACCCGTGGGAATTGACACTGTCAGAATAAAATCTAGTTGTTCTGGAGTGGCACTCAATTCCTTCGTAAATTGAGGCCGTACGAAAGAATGCGTGGAGCCTGGGTCTATCAGGGCTCGTGCCCTATAGAAGCACATGTCGTAACTCCTATACAGTTTCAGCTCACCTATACACCAATTTCAACATTACTTTAACGTTTTAGATGTGTAGGTTTATGTGTACTAATATAATCAAAATAAATCAATTAAATTCTATATTTTTAAATTTTCCAGTTCATCATATTAAACAACACCATATCTCTTGAATTCTAATCATACCTTGAATGACATCATTTGATGTCAGAGCATCGGTCGCGGTGACGGCATAAGCTCGACCGTGAACCACTGGTCGAGATGATCTTTGTGTAGATACCGATCCTGACCGCTCCTTGCTCTCCTCAGGGCAGTTCCTAACCAAGTGGCCCATCTTACCACACCTGAAGCATGCCCCTGTCTCTCTTCTGCAGTCCTCTGTCTTGTGTGGTTTTCCACACTTTGCACATATCACGGCCGAAGTGAAGGACGAGACTCTTGAAGGTCCCTGAGTCACTGAGGCCCCGCTACCAGAAGATCTAGCTGGTCGAAATGATCTGGAAGATGTAGGCGTTGCGGCTCTCTGATATGAACTCGGACCTGAAGAAATCGCCGGTCGAGAGTGCGTAGGGTATCTTGGAGGTCTGGAAAATCTAGCCCTCTTGTTCTGCTCTGTATCCTGAGGTTGCCCTTAGAATGGTCTCTCTCTCGCCTGCTTGTCCCTCCAAGAGAATTGTTTCTGGTTCTCCTCCTCAGCTATGAGAGCCTTGGCCATGACTCCCACATAAGTTTCCATTTCCCACATGGCGACGTCTTTCTGTAAATTTTGTCTCAGGCCAAGTTGGAATTTCCTTGCTCTCATCAACTCCGTGGCTACATGTTGAGGTGCAAACCTAGCCAATCTATCAAACTCCGCTCCATAGTCCCTTACTGACATGGCGCCTTGCTTCAACTCTATGAATTTCACTTCCCATTGATGCCTCACAATTTTCGGGAAGTATTTATGATAAAACACCTCCATAAACTCCTCCCATGTCCAAGGAGTGTGAGGAAACTCTCTCTGTCTATTTTGTGACACCGACTTCCACCAAGGTCCGGCGTCACCATCCAATTTGAAAGTGGCCTAACGCACTTTCTCCACGTCACTACACTGTAATACTTCAAAGAGCTTCTCCATCTCTTCTATCCACCCTTCTGCCTCTATGGGATCCGTTTGACCCGAGAAGTTAGGAGGTCTCATTCTCCTAAACTCCGCAAATCCACTTTGTCTTTGATGGGGTGGTCTAGCCGCTTGTTGAGCCAAAGCGGTATGCTGTTGAGCTAATGCTTCCAACACCTGCTCCATCCTTTCTTCATTTCTTCTTCTACCTCCACTTGGTCCCACTGGAACCGCATTTGCATGTGAGAGGAATTCCAAACCCCTCGACGTGCCTATGACCTCGGGCACATCCCTCAGAGGAATCTCTCTCTGACCTATTCTACCTCCACTGTGCCCTCCTCTGAACTTAGGGCCCATACTGGTCTGTCATTGTGAAAACAACAACATTGATCAGTACATAGATTGTGAAAACAATCCAACCTGAACCCGTAGTTCAACCTAACGTCTAGGCTCTGATACCAACTGTGACAGCTTGATTTTTACACCCGAATTGCCATCGTGGATCATACTGGATGATCCCGGGATAAAGTATAAGTGTTCCGTCAGAAGCGGAAGCTGCGCATACAATCCAGCAGTGGTAGATCGAGTCAGTCATCTATATATGCATTTAACATAAAGAACAATAATTATAAAGTAATTAATTCTATATAAACCAAAGAATACGCATTTTCAAAAAGGAACCAAGAAGAACCATTGGTGATGGACATCCATCACCCAAACAATGGTTCCCGATAGTGGTTCCGAATAGAATGCATAATTACTACAATAAGTAATTCTACTAAAAATTTATACAAAAGTGGCCACCAGGCACACAATAATCCAAAAGGTCAAAATACAGGACATCGAACTCAAGTACCCAGGCTACGGATAAAACTCGTCCGCCTGTATGTCTGTCTCCTCGTCCTCGGCCTCAGCCTCTAGGTCGGTAGTGATGCAGGTCACTCTCAGCTACAGCCTCAGAACCTAAAATTGATTTAGAAAACAAGGTGAGCTACATCCTAGCTCAATAGAAGAATTCCAACTAAACGAATTGAATATGCAGATCATGCTATCTCATAACAGAAATCAAATCAGGAACATATAATCATGATGAATCAAACTAAAAGCTGAGATTTTATGCAAGAAATCAGATGTTATGCAAGTATATTATCAGAGTACTTAAATTGTGTGTATTTAACTTAAGAAACTCTCGTGACTATATAGCACGGAGTAAACAGGAATGTCCGATAGGAAACCCCAACCAATCGTCGTTCACATGAACAATTTTGAAAGTGCAATAATGCCTCATCTATGGAGTGCAATTGTGCCGAGGATTGAAAGCAGGTGCACAAGTGTGCCAGGCATCGAATATACCGTCGGGTCGGTGGGGATCATCTGGTTTAAATCATCAAATCACATATATATATATACCTCACAGATCAGATAACAGACATCAGAAGCAAGTTTCAGAATACGAATCAGGAACAGAAATTAGAATAGCAAGAAGCATGATATGCATACATGCTTGGTAAAAACAGAAATCATGGCATAGATATGAAATAAACATGGAATCATACTCAAACGCAGTTTAAGTTGGTTTTCTCCTATCTCAGGTCACTTCATCTTCTAAGCAAATCCAAAGCCTTTCAAGGTATCAGGGTTTGATCCTAGATCATAAACATAGTACTTTAAGTGTTAGGGATGTCAGAAAGTTAACCGGCACAATGTCCAGTGGTGTTTAACCCATAAAACCAAAACAGAACAAAACAGGGGTGATTGATCGATCACCACTCTTATTGATCGATCAATACCTCTTGTTGATCGATCAATACCTCTCATTGATCGATCAACACCCTCATTGCTCTCCTTCTGCAACAAGCCATTTGATCGATCAATACACCTTATTGATCGATCACCTCTTATCATTGATCGATCAATACACTCATTGATCGATCAATAACCTCTCTTCTACTCACATTTAACACAGCTTAAATTGATCAATCACCACTTGGGTTGATCGATCAATACATCCTGTTGATCGATCAATGCCCTCATTGATCGATCACTAACCCATTTTCAAATTTTCCCCTCTTCTGTTTACATTATCTGCCTATACAGATGGATCGATCAATGCCTTCATTGATCGATCAACACCCTACAGTGATCGATCAATACCTATATTGATCGATCACCAACTGTCATTGATCGATCACTCTCTTGTTGATCGATCAATGCCCAAATTGATCGATCAATGCCCTTCGAGCATTGAACTTCCAGAATTTTGGGGCTTCTGTTCCCCTCTTTGTTTTATACAGATTGATCGATCAATGGCTTTCATTGATCGATCACCACTTATCATTGATCAATCAACACACTCATTGATCGATCAATAATGACAGGAACTCTGTCATTAATGGAGTTCATCTCCAACCTTATTTTCCTATTTTTTTCATTAATGGTTCTCAACTACTATTAACATAATCATCAATGCACATACTTGGGCTTCTCAATTGCCCCTATTTAAACACACAGACTCACCTTTGCTTGGACCCTCTCGGGGGTTTGACAAATCATTAGGATGAGGTTTGGATCTATCTCTCGGGGTTATCACCGTCCAAGTCAAACGAGCAACCCTCCCTTTAGCTCCGGTTGAAAGATGAGAGACTTCACACATACCTTAGACCATACCTAAGCTCATTTCATTGAACTCTACCTACCCTAGCTTAGGAAACTCATCCTCTCATTCTTGCTAACCCTGTTTTCTCTCCAAAAACCCTCTTGAAAACCCACCTAGCTACAGATCCTTTAGCTACTGGAGCAACTAGGGCAAGAGAAGGAGAAGAAGAAGAAGTGGATCTCTCCCTAAGTCTCCCTTCCTTCTCTTATAAGTTACTAAACAGATATTTCTGTTTTGCCCCTAGTTCACGTTCCGGTATGGAGCACAAACACGGTTGCTACGGCGCAACGTGTCACATTGTCCATCTACACAATTCAGACTTAAACGAAAATGTACATGTGAACTCATCTGATCACCGTGAAACTTTATCTTAACTAATATTAATTCTAAAGTTTTAAGTCAGCCTCGATTTTTGTGTCGGGCACGTAGATCGAAACAGTCAGGTTCGTATCTTAAATTTCAGGGTCGTTACACCTGTGATCTCTCCTTAGACTAAGGAAGAAGATCTACATATTGTATTATTTAAACTTATCATATGATAAATGAACAACACGGTTCTACAATCAACGATTTCTGTAGTCGTTACACCTCTCTCTCTCTCTCTCTCTCTCTCTCTCTCTCTCTCTCTAAGCCCAATCCTCTCTATGTTCTCCCACTCCCAGCATTCTCTTTCTCTACTCTCTTTTTTTTTTTAATGATTAGAAAAACATTTATCAAAAAAATAAAAATATAAGAATTACAAGAAGACTATATTTACAAGATAAACCAAAAAAGGATGAGCAAAGGCTCATCCCTCTCTAAAATAAAAACATCTTCCAACCCATGTGAGACCTCATGCAACGCCCTCCTTGGCCATTCTCTCTTATTTTTTCATTCCCTCTCTTTCCTACTCTCTCTCTCTCTCTCTCTCTCTCTCTCTCTCTCTCTCTCAAGGGACTTTGCCTAAAGTGCTCAAGTTCTCTATCGCCAATGCCAAGAGCTCTCAAAGACCATCAATTTTCGGTCGAATTCACAAGCTTATTATTATCTTTTAATAAGAAATAAAAGTCCTAATTTTTATAATATTTTATAAATATAAAAAAATTAGGGCTTTAGGCACTGGGACTGTAAGGAACCCCATCAGAAAAATCCTAACTCCGCCATTAGAGAGAGATGAATCGGACGCCCACGTTTTACCACGATTCTCAAGAGGGGGGGTGGTAATTTATTTTGGAGTTTTGTGGTAAAGAGGAGTAATCCATTTACCAACCTTAAAAAATACCTAAAAGATTCCCTATATTCATATTTTACCAAGTACATGGGCCTCTAACTGATACAACACCAAGCGTTTACCCTTTTTCTCCCTTTCCACTTTGTATAGTGGTATTTGCAACTGAATATTCAGTAAGGGTAATCAGGATTATCCAATGTGAGAGCCATCGATTGCCTTGAATCAAACTATTGGGATCGTTGTTTTCCCCAATCTTCTACAAATAAATTTTGAAATCATGATCACCTACTAGACTATCAGTGGCACAAATCCCCAAAAATGATTGTGATCATCGGCGTAGGGTGAAAGAAATTCTCAGTCTCAAGTCACTTTTTTGGATGTGCGCAAAGCGGAATCAATATCTGACGGTATGATAGGTGATTCATGATCTTAAGATTTATTAGGTCACTGTCTAATCCAAGGCAGACAACAGCTAAACCATTGAAAAAACTGGTTGCCCTTGCCAAATATTTGGTTGAAAATATACATGTACCCTCAAATAAACGTGGAATTTTATGAGCTCATAGATCTGCACACGTCCCAACTCCCAAAAACACTCTTTAGATAGATGATCAAGCTCATGAGATATCTATCACAGATGTCAGGGCCTTTGAAACCGTGATTGTCAAGTACTTCGACCATGCAGTTCATATATACATGCACATAGAGCCAGATAATTTAATATGAATGCCCCGTTGTCTGACAGTTTCTCTCTCTTCGCTCTCTCTCTTAAAATTTCAAAAAACACACGTCCACAAGTAAAATATTATAAAAAAATGGGAGCAGGACCAAACAATAACATAAGAACAAAACTGAGAAATCTGAAGAGAAGTTGTGGCTGAGATGCAATCAGTCCACGCTCCTACACTACAAAAACCGAAATCATCTTGTCCAATTTGTCACCCAATCCCCTTCCCCTCAATTTCTGGCACCGATCATTGGGCGAATCGCCGGAAAAACCCAAGTTTTCTAGTGCTACTCACCAAAACTCATCAGAATCGTTGGAAAAATCACGTTCTCCGCTGCAAAAATTGGGTTTTAGTGAATGATTTTTAGTGGGTCTGCTTATTTTTTCCTTCTTTGTTGCGTATTTGAGTTTGGAATGCTTGCCTTGTCACCTTTGGCATGTTCTAAGGATGATCAAAGAGATGAGAGAGAGTTGGAGGGGTTTCCGATCGATATCGAAGACTTCTCGCCGGAAACTTTGTTCGAAGACATCGATTTCGATGATCTTTTTTCCGGAGACATCTTGCCGGATTTGGAGATGGACCCAGAAATGCTTGCGGAGTTTTCGGTTAGCGGAGGAGAGGAATCAGAGATGAACTTTTCAACTGAGAGAGGAGAAAATGAGAAGAGAGATGTAGAAGAAGCTAGGTGTTCAAGCCAGTCAGATGAATTTCTCAGTAAGAGAGATGAATTTGAGACAATGAATTCTCCGCCGTCCGATGCAGATAGAGGCCGGAAACCGAAAGTCCATTCAAAAGGGTCACAAGGGAAGAGGAAAGTAAAGGTAAAGATTCAGTCAATCTAAGCCGTTGGATCATGAGGTGCTTCACCAGTCATGGTGCAACTATTGTAGATCCAAGTAGAAATAATAACAATAATCTCTCTCTCTCTCTCTCTCTCTCTCTCTCTCTCTCTCTCTCTCTCGCTCTTCACATAATTCATGGGGGTGTAGCCTGTAAAGACTTCACGAAAATCATGGATAGATCTAATTCAATGACTTGAATACTTTGGTTCCAAGTTTCAAACCATTTATACAGAGTTGCATGTTAGCAATTGGCTTTAAGATTATATAAGAAAAATATAGATTTGAAATATTGAGATTAATGTGTGTGTGTATGTATATATATATATATATATATATATATATATATATATATATATATATATATATGAAATTCATTATTTGATTAGATTTTATTGGAATGTGTGACAGGTGGATTGGACGCCAGAGTTGCATAGGAGGTTTGTTCAAGCAGTGGAGCAGCTAGGGGTGGATAAGGCAGTGCCTTCAAGAATTTTGGAGCTTATGGGAATAGATTGTCTCACTCGCCATAACATTGCTAGCCACCTACAAGTAAACTTCTACCTTGCAATATTTACTTAATGGTTTTTGTTATTAGTGATTTGCACTTGAACTTTTTTTTTATTTTTTTTCCTCTACCTAGCTTTTTTGAATTAGAGATGAATTGGGTTTGGATTTTTTTTTTATTTTTTTTATTTTTTTTTATAATCGGATATCCGGCCTCTTAGAGCACCCGACTAAGCCCTCGGGTGCATGCAACACCCACACATCAGACTAAACCCTTGCGAGTGGCCAACAAGGGTTGAGATTGGAACTCAGAAACTTCTTGTCTCAAGACTTATAGATTTTATGATTAGCATTTTTTCTTAGGCTATAATTATCGATTTTGAAGTTAGAGAGGATTTGGCTTTTGAAAAGACTGTTACTTACAACATGGAGGTTTTTTGTTATAATTATCTTTCTTTTTAAAAAAACTAATTATCTTTCTTTTTAAAAAACTACTTGAGCTTTTGTAAATGTTGCTATTTAGACCATCATCCATGAACAAAATGTAATGAAACATATAGGAAAATTGAGATTTTAAACTATGATTCCATTATACATAGTGGAATCAAACAATAATTTCCTAATAATATAGCCTTTTCTTAATTTTCAAATAAACTATGAAATATACAAATGAAGAACCTGGCATGCATATTGATGCTAGATATTGCCCTTAATAAGGTTTTAAAGGATTTCATGGGGGAAAAAGGGTTTCTTAAAAGGGAGTCTCTACTTACACATAGAAACTCCGCCTTTGGACAAAAAAATCTGAAAATTTTTCCTTACAACCTTTTGCAAGTAGTGGCCCCCTTCTTGGAAATTGTGATTAAGATTTGGTATGAAATTTTTTTCTTTTTTTTTAAGCTAGATGGGGAAAATTGTATATAAGAACCCGGGCAACCTCTTAATTACTAGCCAAGAAATAAATATAAGCAATAAATTCTATGAAAAGTTAATGGCATTTGTGGGGGAATTTGGCAAAACAAGATGGGCTTTGAAAAGAATTAAGGTTGTGTTTGGCATTGTTCTTTTGGAGAGTATAAAAGAGCAGCAACTGCGCTGCTCTTTGAACTATGAAAAACAACCTCTTTAAAAAAGCATAATTTTGCATGATCTTTTAAAGAGAGATGTTTTTCATGCTTCAACAAGCAGCCTCCCCTTTTTTCTTCCTCTAATCCTTCTCTCCCCCGATATTTCTTTGCCAAAACAAATAACAATAGCTGCTCTTTTCTACTCTTCCAAAGAGCAATGCTAATACAGCCTAAATCATTATATTAAAAATGAAATATTTAGCTCAAACGGATTGCATGTATATGTAAGCATAAATATTTAGTAAACAATGATTCCTTGTCAATCATTATTCACGTCAAGAGGATTAATTTTGTAAAAAAATATATAAAATGAGTCCTTATTTGCTAAATTTTTCAAATCGATTCCTTATGATATAATACTTGAAATATAGTACAATATGTTGAAAATTATTAGGATCTTACCGCAATCAAAAGTAGAATTAAATAAAACTTTAGCATACCTTACAGCGTAGAGTTTTTCACGCGAGGATTTAGCCTTGAGTGATCCGAGCAATGATCCGGCAATCAATGATTTGATGGAGAGCCTTCTCCTTTATTTGTACATCATAAAGAAGATGGGTTTCCCTTGAATTCTTATAATTTAATTGATACGTATATTGTATATAGAAAGAGAGACTCTACATCCCTTTAAATAGGTTAGCTAATTAAGTTAGAAACTTGTCTATAATTACCACACTTATGTTAGGATAAAATAACCCTTAATATAATTGGAAACTTCTAATTTGACCACAATTAGTATTCCATCATCTCTCTAAATTAACAATTTAGACTGTTTGACTTTGACCATGACGTGTGACTTAAGGACCACAGAAATTCGTGAACTCCAACACAATAGTCACAAACTTTTACTCATAAATTCTATTTTCCTAAAGATCCCTTTTGTGGCACATATTTTTGTTTTTACATCGATTTTTTTAATAAAAGAGGTCAAGTTCAATTCCTTTGAAAATAGCGAAGAACCAAGTACAGAGAGCTTTTGGTGCATACTAGTACATCAAATACCAAAAAATGTAGTTTTTTTTTAGTTTCTTTTTTCACCGATTAAAGGATGATGACTCAAATACAAACATTTATTTCCTTAAAAATAAATAAAAGTTCAATAAAATAAATAAAATCCTCACTAAATTTAGAGGTTTTGTGTTACATGTTTTCTTCTTCTTCTTTTTTCTTTTTTGTTTTACTTATTCTTGGGTTGAAAAAAGGAAACAACGGAAGATTTGGTCTCTGCCAGTGATAGTTCTACCGTTAACATTGTCGATTGCCTTGAAACATAATATTAGAGATTGCTTTTCATTCCAATCTCTCCCACAATAGATCTCTAGATCATGGCCCACATATCAGACGGTCAGGTGTTGATCCACACTTCACACATCCTCAAAAGTGACAGTGATCCTGCCGTACCATGATATGGGTTCTTGGGTCACTTTTGGTGACGTGTACCACATGAAATCACTATAAAAAATAAGATTATTAGCGGCAGCCAAAAATTGCTAATATTAACAAAAAAACTGTCGCTAATACCCTTGCCACTAATAGTCTTAATAGATTTTTTATAAATAGCGACAGTTTTTTACTTTTAAAAACTACCGCTAATAGTCTTATTTTTTGTAGTGAATCAGCATTTAACTATCTAATAGTTCAATCATGATCTCAAGATCTATTGTGTGAAAGTTTGAGATGAAAAACAACCTCTATCATATGATTCAAGGCAATCAATGATGATAACTATGGAACCATCAATTAGGAATATCCCTTCCAAAAAAAACCATTTACGCACAAATAAAGTGGGCTCCTAGCCCCACTAGAAACAAAATAAGTGACACATTATTTTTATGATAAAATTAGGGTTAGATCAGCATGCCTACTTTTATGAAAATAAATTATCTAGAGGTTCTTTTGTCAACAAAAGTAGAGCATGACAGATATCTCCGCAACATCATCCCATCAAACTAAAATAATTGTTTACAATGAGCCATCCCATCAAACTAAAATAATTGTTTACAATGAGCTCACGGCTCATTGCAATTGATGAACTACTGTCAAATTAGGCAATCAGTTATGCATGCCTCTCCTTTTTTATTTTTATTTTAAGCAATCATTCGGTCGAGACAGTCTCGAGAATCGAGGGGTAGGCACGCATACACATATGACAGTTGCAAATTACGGAATAGCATGAAACACAAATCCCAGCCTACACCTTATAAATACAAGGATGGAATATAAATACAAGGATGGAAAATAGCATAAAAAACGAGATTGAATTACCTTTTTTTTTTTTTGTGAAAAAGATTTCTATAACCTCAATACAAAACGTAACCCAAAAACGTAGATTCTTGCAATGCAATGTGTTTGGACCCTCATTCGAGTGCAATATATCAATCTTTTACAGCCGTAAATCTTTGTCTCTTAGAAATTTTTTCAAGTGAAGTTGGGATCTTTTATAGGTGCAAAATGCAATAGAAGTTTTTTTTCTTTTTCTTTTTTTTTTTTGTTTTTATTTTTTTTCAGACTACTCCATTTTAAAAGAGTAAACACCTTTAACTTACATTAGGGTTATGGAGAAAACTGACCGAATCAAATCGAAACTGACCAAACTTTTGGGTTTTGGTCGTTTTTAGGGCTTATCGGTTCGGGTTCAATTCAAATATTTTGGGATATCAGGTTATTGGTTCGGTTTCAGGTTTAAGCCTATTTTACCCAAAATCAAACAGATAAGCAATTGAGAAGAGCACTACAAAAAATAAGACTATTTGTGGTAGTTTTTTGTTGTCAAAAACTGCCGTTATTAATAAAAAACACTTGTTGTTTCAATAACAACAGGACTAGTTGCGACAATTTTTTTGTTAATAGTGGCAATTTCTTGTTGCCACTGAAACAACTTATTTTTGTAATGGGAGTTGCTAAATGCAAATAAAGAAAATTAAAAATTTTAACCTAAAAACTAACTTAAACTTAAAAGATATGTGAGAAAGTATTTGTGTGTTCTTCACATGAGTTGAGATTTATTTATTAATTATTTTTTTGTTTTTAATTTTTATATGCCGAATTGACTATAGGTATTGAGGTTTTGAAGCCGACCGACTCGATTGGATATGTTTTGGGTCGGTTTAGAGGCTTATCGGTTCGGTTTCAATTCGGCAAATTAGAAACCGATACTTCTCAGTTCAGTTTTGATTTAGCATGAAACTGACCCGATTCAACCCAAAAATACCCCTAGATTACATGAAAGCAGATTTTTAGGGATCCCATGGTCAACTGATTTATTTGTTGAACCATGAGTTTCGTGAAAGCTTATTTGCCATGGAGTACCACTCTAAGGCCCTAATGTCTAAAAATAAAGGGTGCTGGTCTTTGCAATCAAATATTCTTTCCTCAAATCAAGCTTTGCAGGTGTGAAAATCGTTGACTGCTTTGATGCAGATGTTAGATTTTATTTTTCATCTCAATCTTCCATGCAATAGATCTTGAGATTATAAGCCCGCCATCAAACGGTAAGATTTTGATGCCATGTGACATACATCACAAAATGTTAATATAAACACCATCAAACATGATTCTCATGCCATTTTTGGGTTGTATGCCACGCGAAATCAATGTCTAAGTGACTAATATAATCTAAAGATCCATTGTGTGGAAGATGGGATGAAAAATGGTGTCTATATTTTTATTCAAAGCCGTCCGATTCAAAGCGGACAATGGTCTTGGCGCATGCAAAGCTTGATTGTGAAGAAAGCATATCTGGTTGCAAATACGAATACCCTCACACAATAGAGAACAGGAAGGATGAACAGGATTAGCTAGATAACTATTCAATCCAAAGGATTAAAATAATCTTATTAGCTTATTTATTTAAAAATAAAAAACTAGGGTTTGGTAAAGCATGGGTGGCCAAATTTTCTGCAGAAATATCGGTCTCATCGGAAGCATTTGCTAGCGAGGGAAGCCGAGGCAGCGAGTTGGAGCCAAAGAAGGCAGATTTACAGTGGATGCAAGAGAGAGATGACCCCTTGGGTTGCACCACCAATAATGGGTTTTCCTCCTCCCTCTACCATTCACCCTTACAGGCCCTTGCACGTGTGGGGTCATCCGACCGTTGATCAGTCATTGATGCACGTGTGGCCAAAACATTTGGTCCATTCACCATCCCCAGCTCCGCAATGCTGGCCACCACCACCACCACGACCAGACACATCCTATTGGCACCATCAACGGCACCTCTCTCTCAACATGTGTCCTGGTTTTGATAGGGCTCAAAAGATGGGTGGGCTCAAAATTCACTCACACAAGGAACTCCTTGCTTCTCTCAGCCATTGACACAAACGGTATCCAATTCTACTTGGTTTCTTTCAATACTTTTAAAATATTATTATATATCATTTAAAATCTGTATATCTAATACACTGCATATAATTCACCTTATTAAAATGCAGAGATTTTCAGCTCCACCAGTCCAAGGCATTCCACCTAATGCATTGTATAAAGCAGATAACGTCATTCCATCCCTAAGTAGCCAATTTGATTTTCATCCGGTAAGAACTTCTCTCCTCTCTCTCTCTCTCTCTCTCTCTCTCTCTCTCTCTCTCTCTCTCTCTCTCTCTCTAAATAAGATGGTCATCAGCCTTAAGTGTCACACGTGCCCCAAGTTAGTTTCCCTGTACCGTATGAAAATCAAATGGTGAACTTACCTTTGACTTTTTAGAAAAACAGGCCTACTTGAAAATAGTTTTAGCCTAGTAAACCATGTTAAATATTAAATAATGTCGTAAGAAAAGGAATTGACACGTGTTTCAAGGTCCCTAAAAAGTCACTCAGTCCACGTGTGACGGTGTGAGCGAAAGAGGCTAATGTGAAATAATAAAAATACCCTTTTATCTTCTTTTCTTTGTCAAGTTGCAAAGTAGCCATAATTGGTTTCATTTTTCTTAAAAAAAAAAAAAAGATTTTGATTGTGGATTGATGACTGGACCATAGTGAACAAAAACACTTTTTTTTTTTAAAATGTGTAATTGAAATGTATTTTTCTGGGAAAAAATACAACTAAACGTTTTTTTGGAACAAATTCCTTTTTTTTTTTCGAAAAATGCTTTTTTTTTTTAATTTATTAAATTATTGAATATATATATATATATATATATATATATATATATATAACATAGTTTTTCAAAAATCCGGAAAAATACGTTTTAACCTTTTTTTTTCAAAAAAAATATTTTTTCCCCTCTTAAACCCATTTTTGGTCATAACATTTAGATTTTCAATTATTAATAATTTTTTGTTTTTTAATTTTTGGACCTGCAATGATTTGTAGAGCAGCTTTTATTGATTGCTCTACAATTTGAAGAAGAAGAAGAAGATGACAAATTTGCACAGCAACCGTTAATTGCAGAGCAGCTATATTATTAGTTGCTCTACAACTTTACAAGGAAAAAACAAGAAGAGGGTGTTTTTATAAAAGCGTGTCAATCCTTTTTTCTCTCTAGAACTGTTGAAGTAATATTATAATTTAAAACTATCTTCAAGTAATCATGTTTTTCTAAATATCTAAATTTTTTCTTTTTTTTTTAATTTTTATTAACTTTTTTATAATTTTAATTTTAGCTTTCCGAACCCCAAGGTAGTAGTACTAAGTACTAGTAAGTAGTAATGAAGGATCAAAATTCACTACAAAAAATAAATTATTAGCGCCAATATTTTGAAGTATTTTTTGGAGTAAAAAATTGTTCCATTAGCAAAAAATTATTAAAGACTATTAGCGGCAAAAATATTAACGGCAGTTTTTTATTACTAGCGGCAGTTTTTGGTTGCCGCTAATAATCTTGTTTTTTGTAGTGATTCCAGATTTCATTTCGATTTCGGTGGGAACCGAAACTAAAATTAGGCTACAGTACCAAAAATAACCGAAATGTATAATTTTCGTATCGGTTTCGGTGCAGAGTAAAACTAAAACATTTCGACCAAAATACCATGGTAGTAACACTATGGTACATAGTTATAAAATCGGGGTTCGATAAAAATTCGGCAAAGTTAAAATCCGAAAAAATTCAACAAAGTTCGAGAAGTTCGGAAACAATTCGAAAAAATAAAAAAATAAAAAATTATAAATATATAATTAATATATATATATATATATATATATATATAATATTTTATGATTTAGATATATATTTAAATTTTTTTAATATATTTTTAAATAAAATAATAAATTATTAAACTATTTGAATATGAATACATGATTATCAAATCAACGGTGTTACACATGATATGAGAGAGAAAGAAAAAGATGAGAGAGGAGGAAGTGGCCGGCGTATCCAAAGGTGGTCGACAGTCGCTCGGCCAATTTGAGAGTTGAAAAAGATTAGAGAAGTTCATTGATTCAGCAATCCAGAGTCGAGAGGACAGAGAGGAGGGTTTGAGAGAGAAGAGAGAGGGAGAGGAGGGTTTAACTTTTGACTTTTAAATATAAATAATAAAATATAAAAATGTGCTTTTAACTTTTAAGCTATCATTAAAGTAACTTAGCGGGTAAGCCTGTAAGGAACCGACTTGGATGATGTTCGCAAACTTCGCGAATAATTCGAAAAATTCATGAACTTCGGTGATGTTCACAATTTTTTCAAAAATTCGTGTTTTGTTCGTCTATTAAAAAAATCATGAATTATTTAATTATTCAGAGATTTTTGTGACTATGATATGGTATAAGCATAGTCACCAAGTCCAGGTTTAGTAATAATTCGGCGAGGTTAAAATTCGAAAAAATCCAACAAGTTCAAGAAAATATTCAAAAGAAAAATCGGAGAGAAAACTTAAAAAAAATATTTAAAACTACAAAAAATATTAAAATTCACAATTTTTTGCAAAATTTGAGAATTATTCCCAACTGTTTGTGATCACACGAATTTTTGAATAATTCGTAGAATCTTAAATTTGCGAATTATTTGCAAATTTTAAAAAAATGAGGTGATTTTTGTTTTTTGTTACTATTAGTACAAATTTCTTCACTCCTAAATTTCATGAAAACATGACTTCCACGGATCTCAAGGTTGAGAAAAATCATATTTGAGCCTTGAAAGATATTTTTTTCATGGAATCTTAAAAAAAACATAGGCAGTACACTTTTTTAAAATGGAGTACGACTTCATTCTCAAAAATAAAACAAAAAAAGTACGACTTAAGAGTCCTACAAAATAGATCAAAATTTTAGACCCCATACAAAATTTTTAGACCCCATTCAAAGATTTAGAGGCTCTAAATCCCCGTGCCCTAGGTGACCCGTGTACCTAATACTAGCTCTTGTACAAACATACAGCAAACTTAGATAAATGATTTAAATTTATAGTACAATTATTTTTTGGGTAACTCTATTTGCACCTATCAAATTAGTGAGAGCATTTTATGCTAAAAATCATTGGTCATTTTAAATTAGATGATATTGAGATAATGGTCAATATTTTATTCACATCTCACATATTTCAAAAAGTGACCTGAAATTATGGATGTGTGTGATTGTGCCACATGATTTTCAAATCACCTTTTAAGATGTATGCCACCTGGAATCAAAGATTGATCGTCCGATGGTAATTCGGGGCAGTCAATGATTTCAGATCACTTTCTTCATTGTCTTTTCTCTCTCTCTCTCCCTTAGTAAATTTTGTGAAGGAGCTGCATGACACTTATTACTTATTAAGACTTCCATAATTATATGTAGAGATCATGCACCACACCAAATATTTCCCCATCCCTATCAATAATATGCTCTCTTACTGGGTTGGATGATCATAACCATTCAACCAATGGACATATTTTGATCCAGCAGCTAGAACCATCTAATTGGACAATCTAGATTGATGTTCATGTTCAATAATGGTTGAAAGATATGGGTACACTACAAAAAAAAAAAAGACTATTAGTAGCAATTTTTGACTGGAAAAAACTGTCATTATTAACAAAAAAGCTACTAAGACTATTAGTGGTAAGGGTATTAGCGGTAGCTTTTGGATGCCGCTAATACTCTTATTTTTTGTAGTGGTAGAAGCAAACAAGATGGTAGTGCGATGCACCATACTATCATTCCTAGTTATTATAGCATCTAAATCACATACATTGCTATTTTATGTTAAACAGTCAAAGGAGACAGTAGATGCAGCTATTGGAGATGTTTTAGCAAAACCATGGTTGCCACTTCCCCTTGGATTAAAGCCTCCATCTATGGATGGTGTGTTGGTGGAACTACAAAAAAAAGGTATATCTACAATACCACCCAACTGTTCTTGATCACATCACCGCCCGATCGACATCACAGGAATGGGCGAGATACCCTAATTTGACGACTTATCGTACTTGTAGATGCATCGAATCAAAGCTCCTTTTATTTTATTTTTTTTGGTACCTTTGCCATTTGACATTTGTAGTACTTATTTCTTTTCTGTTTTTCTTCGGCCTCGTTAAGGCGTTTCCTGACTTTTCCCCCAAAAAAACCTCTGAATCCTGACACAAACGGTTCACAAAGACTCAGAAACGAGGGGCGCTCTCCGAGTAACAACTAAGAATCGGAGCTTTTGAGGCCTTATTCTGTAACTTTTGGTATGAGAGTAATATAATATCGAGGTTCTCTAAACTTAAACTATTTGTTTTTATATTTTCAAACCATGTTTCTCTATGTGCACACCAAACGGAAGGAAAATTGCCAAAGTTTTCTTGACTTTAGTGCGCAATAGAAAATATTGGTGTGCCATTAGCATCACTATAAAACATGCTATTAAAGTCAGAAATAGAGTTCATTGGTTTCGACTAACTCTCAATAATTTGATCAGTCCAAGAAGTAGATGATTAAATGGACGGTTATGGTGATTTTGTGTATGAGTTGGTTGGTGAGATTGGATTGAAATGATGACAAAATATTAGAGGATATCCCTATTTGCACTTGCCAAAACTCTGAAAGCACCCATCTGTCAAATTAACGGGTGAGATTCGGTGGGCGTTTTAGAGGTTTTGTTGGTGCAAATAGAGGTACCCCATTAGATAGGGTATTAGGTGCCTCACTCGTTCACTGAAGAACAAACTGCGCGCTGTGCATTATTTGGATTTTGGACCTCAATAAAATAGCAGGGGAAAAAAAAACACAGAGATCCGTGCAGTCATTCAACGGTGATGAAAGGGTTGATGCACTATATTACAGTGGTGATGTCACCATGACACAATTTCTCATTTAAAAAACTGATGTAGGATAAAGTAGATAAAGTAAGCTCACGAGATTCTTCCCGTATCAGACAGAACGGTCGGCATCACTCCTTTGTCGCCACGTGTGGACCATAGGAAACTGACTCGTTTCCATTGACAAGAAATAACTATTTTGTTGGATATTATTTACTTTTCTTGATTCGAATCCAAAACCCTAAGCCCTAGGCATCTTTCTACTGGAAGTGCCAGTCAAGTCCTCTTTTTATCAGACCGTCCAATTCTTCGTGACATCTTAGCAAACGGGTTGAAAGATCTAGACCGTTCAAATCTTTTGCCGCCTTTTTCATAGCAATAGACAAAATTCGAAAAAGTTTCCTAAGCTATATACATAAATGTATTTAATATTTACAATAATATTATTTTATACTTTTAAAAAAGTTAAAATTAACAAATAAAAAATATTTAATAAAATTTGAAAAACTTTCTACAAAGTTTCATCTCTCAAAATTTATCAATATACTCATAGTTTGGTGTGACGGGGTCAATATTCGAGATAGCAGCAAGAAGGCATGGGTGCCTTAAAGCGCGAATTGGTTGGCTAGCAGATAAGGCGTCAAGCTTTTGTGCCAAGAGTGTGGCGCGTGAGCGTGGAGGCATGAGACCTTGTAGCGGGTGCATATTCCCCAATGTATGGTGCAACGGTGACTCAAGTTAGGAGAAGATCTAGTGTGGCGATTAGACGCACATGAGGCATGAAAGCTGGTCTCATGGGGCATCTTGGCATCAATAATGGTACTCTGTGTCACAGAAGGAGTCCGTGTGCAATGGTAGTATTTCAAATCAATACCTTTGAAGTTCTCCTGCTGGATGGCTTGAGGTGATGTTTAGACCATTCTTGGGGAAAGGGAGTTGTGGAGTTATTTCCATGAATCAAAATGTCGAAAAATCGGTACATATCGTCCAAGCAAAATATCGGTACGTATCAGACGATACGTACCGGAACAGTAATGTACCGAACAATACATTGAATGTATCGTCTGACATTTACATATATATAAGACGATACGGTATATTTAATGTACCATATCATTAGGGTCCGATACCGATACGTATCAGTATCGGACGATATTTTAATCCATGGCTATTTTCCTACACACGGGAGTCATGTGTTACTGAAGGGTGCGCAATGGTTTCCTGAGCCTAAAAGGCTGGATCTAAGACATTGTAATGTTGTATGTCACCCAAGGTGAGATTGTCATATGACTCCGGGCCGTTGTCGTGGTACATATGGGTCAACAATCAGGGAGCCACTCGAGGGCTACATGAGACACGATAGTGCACGGTAGCTGAGAGTCGGATACAGGTGTGTGTTAGTAGTGAAGAACGCACACGATAGTGAGCTTGGTTCAATATGTTAGCAACCTATGTTGGAATGAGACAGCATAGAGAGCTGCATGTTACTGTTGTGAAGCGAAGTACTAATGCAGAGCACGCGATGATGAAGCTTGAGCAGGCTAAGCAAGGCACAAAAGTGTTGGCATGAGTGTCGTAAGAGACACAATACGATAAATGATAGGCATCAAAAGAAGATAATCATGAATGGAAATTTCTATCCTCTAGGTGAGTGGTATCAGAATCTGATGGTTGAATAAGCTGACATTGTTATACGCAGTAGCGAAGCACCGCACCGGTGTAATAGCCGATGTCGAATTGCGCCCCCGTGACATAGGGCTTTCAATGAGTCGAGTCAACTTGAGATTCCTTGGCTCGATTCGTGAGCCAAGCGATGAGTTTAGAACTCGTTTGTAAACGAGCTCACCATGCAATGGTAGTTGGAGCTTGGCTCAGCTCAGCTCGACTCAATAAATTATATTTTTTTTTAAAATATTTATATATAAGATTATATATATCTTAAAGTATTAAAATATCCTAAAATTTAATCATTAGACACTTTCAATGATTAAGGGTTTTCAATATTATGAAAAATTAGAAGGAAACAATTCTAGTCTACGAATAAACTTAAATCTATCGGGTCAAATCCTAACCGCTAACTCCCATCTTTTCTTTACGCACTCGGGTCATGCTAATGTACTAAGAAATGAGATACTTTGATTAGATACATTTAATTAGAAGATTAAAAGTTTTAATTATTTAAATATTAATAAATTAAAATATATTAAAAATAATAGTAATAAATAAATTTAAATAAAATTATAATATAGCATATTACGAGACTCGAAATTGGATCGAGTTGGGTTCAAACTCGATAGAGCAGATTACAAACTGAATAGTTTTAAGCTCGAATATAAAAGTGCTCCGCTGGATACAAATAGCCGACATCTAGTTTACCCTGACTCGGCTAGAACTCGGCTGTTGCCCGGCACATATCTCAAATTTCAAACCTCTCTATAATCAAAGGCTTCATTGGTTAACATTTTTTCATGAGTTTCACTACAATAAAATGAGGAGGGCTTATTTGCAAACGAAGAACCATCTCAGCTGTGCATTTATTTGGACTCAACATCATACACGGATATCGGTGCTCTCTAATAGTCTATGCATTTCACAAATTTCAAATAAATGTAGGTGTAGCTTTAAACGCACTCACCGAACCTTGATGGGTACATACGCTAAAAATCATTGATTGGTTAAAATTATATAATGAAGATCATTTTTCACTCCAGTTTTCAACAAAAGGGATCTTGAGATCATGGAAAACCTATTAGCCTAAAGTTACATTTGAGTATGAAGTGTGTAATGTGATTTTAGGACCACTCTTTTTTGAATTTATTTTATGTGAAATAAAAAATTGATCGTCTAATAAGTGGGCCACGATCTCAAAATCCCTTGTGTCAAAGATTGCAGCGAAAATGATCTCTATTGTCTGATTTAAGCTCATCAATGATTTTTAGCATAGGTGCCTAGCAAGATTCAGTGGGTGCTTTTAAAGGTACCTATATATGTATAAATGTATAGGTTACAAGATATTGCTCCCCTATAAGGGAGCCATTACTTGCACACGCTTTTCAACTGATTGCACCAGATTGCACCGATTTTAAAAGAACGACTTGCAAGTTTGGCGACCTCTCTTATGTGAAAACACCATCTAAGCGGTTTGATTTGAAAGTCATAATTTAAGTATATCAACTGCAAAAGATTATAATAAATATAATTTTCATCATTTGATTAAATGGAGTCAAAAGCTATTATATAATTCAAAAGTTGAGTACAATAGATCATATGACAAGTATGGTGTTTTGCTCCAATTTTATGTGCCAGAGATCTATTGATTGTGAACTTCAAATTAGACGGCACATATTGCATTTTTACATATCACATGTACCTAAAATACCAAGTCTTTCTTTAAGTTCGGTGCAATCACTTGAAAAACGTGTGCAAGTAATGGCTCCCCCTTATAATTATTAGGGGTAATATTTACACACTAAAATGGTGTTTAAACTAATGATCTTATATTGTCAAAATTAAACTTTTATCTCGCACGCTATTAAAGTGTAATTTATTATTATGTTATGTGGTGCAGATGTATGATCAGGCTAAATTTTTAAAGTGGCATTCTATCATTGAAATATGTCTCAGTCCAAAAATAAATAAAAATGCCTCTCTAAGTGGATGTGAACCTTCTAATTGATAAAATTTAATATCAGCCATTAAAATTAAAAACAATGATTGATATTATAGAGCATTGAATAGTTATACTCCTTAAACACCATTTTTGGGCTTGGTGCTCTTTAATCTATGATCTATCACTTTGTCGGTATTGATCATCACATCTTAATGTCTTAAGATTATTTGATACCATCCGTATGGAGGCGACTGATCCATTATTGGTTGACAACTTTTATTTTATTATATTGGCTTTAGCATGATTTTAAATATTCATCATATCTGAAATATATAAATATCGGCCTCATCCAATACAATCTACACCCCGATATGAATCAAGACAAAGAACCTAAAATGCCATTTGCACGAAAAAAATTATATATTTTTTATTTTTGAAATTAAAAAAAGTGCTTAAATATCGACCACTTTGATTGATACAAATCCAATATATCTGATATGTATCGGCCTGACACTCAGCAAATATGCCAATATATATCAGAGTTCAAGTCCGGCTTTAGTTTGGGGTACTTTAGAAAACAATGCCTCAAAAATAAACTTTTTAGCAAAAAAAAATCAGACTTCAAACGTTTTAGAAAAATGATGCTTTCATGGATTTTGAAACTTTAGAAAATTGGGAAAGCACTAATTTTTTATAAACGTTTTAAGAAAATAGTGCTTTTACAGTTTTCTGAAGTTCTAAAATCCTTAAAAGCACCATTTTCTAAAACGTTTGAAGTCTGATTTTTTTTGCTAAAAAGTATATTTTTGAAGCATGTTTCTCCTATTATCCCGAATTTGGGGCCCATGCAAGTGGTGGACGAGAGGCTAGACAGTCCAAAATTAATGCAAAGAGAAGTTCATGTCAGCTACACTACGGGCCCTTTAGGATATCCTCAAAAAATGTCCCTCAATTATTAGGGCTGTCTGTGGGTCGGGCCAACCCGATACTCGATTCATCAAATCTGAGCTTTTATCAAGTTGAGCACATAAATTTGACCTGTCAAGTTGTGTCAGACATGAAGCATTAGACTCGACATTCAAGAAGAATCAGGTAGACCCAACCCACTGGCAGCCCTATATATTATGCTTAAAAATTAATAGAAAGAAACTCAGCCGATACTGTTACATGTCGGCCTTTTCTTTTTTTATTTTTTGCTTTTTTTCCTATTTTTTAAAAAAACAAAGTCTCTGTCGAAATTAATACATATCAGTCGATGCAGTATTGATTACCCAATATGTATCAGTTTGGCCGAAAACTAATAAGTATCACCGCCAGATTCATATTGATATCGACCAATTTTTTATACCTTACAGCCAAACAACCCACTTGGAAGACCTAAACCTAGACATCATACGAACCTAAACCTATGGACGATTAGATTGGACACCTACCACCACTGGCATCGACTACCACTACGAATGAAATACCATTGTCAACTCACCACATAGTATACGCCGAAGGAGAATTATAACTGCGCTTCATATTTACCTATGAGATTTTTGTTCGCTAAAAGCGCTTTTGCTCCACCTTTAGACAACTAACTAAACTATTTTCCCTCCAGACCATACTTCAATCCCACGGTAATCGGTTTTTCTTTACGCCCTGTTTGATGAGATGGAAACTCTAATCAGGAAATAAAAT
Organism: Chloranthus sessilifolius; assembly: GCA_021018995.1. NCBI lineage: Eukaryota > Viridiplantae > Streptophyta > Magnoliopsida > Chloranthales > Chloranthaceae > Chloranthus > Chloranthus sessilifolius. Next base: position 105,995,675 of record CM037596.1, read on the forward strand.
TATTTTTCTTTAAAATAATTTTCTTCATAAATATAATTTTTATTGTTTGATAAGTTGTCTAAGAATTAATTTGTATTAATGTATATCAAATCTTCTATTTCATATTTATTTTTCTTATTGATCATTAAACCAATAATTAGAATTCCATCTCTAAAGTCATGAGTATATTGTTTTGAGGAAGAAGAAGATGATGGAGTTGAAACTGTTTCCTTGGTGAAATAGATTCCACGCAAACTCTAATATACGTTTGAAATTGTGTTTCTTATGTGGGCTCCACTGAAATAATTTCCTATCCTTAAAATTAGAATCAAATAAAAATAATGAAAATTAAATTTCTTTTCTAAGTCATTATAATCCTTTCCTTGTTATTAAACAGGCCCTAAAATTCTTGCCATGTAGGACACCACCACAGGATAATAGCGTTTTATCTAATAATTAATTGAGTTGTCCGAGGGGCAGGCAACCTCCTAACATGTGACTGACTCAAAATTTCAATCTTTTAAAAGCTTTTAACCATCCAATCAAAGGCTAGACTATTTGGCCATATACAACTTAGCTGTCCTTTTGGAGGGTCCTAGAGGCACCTACCAATGACATCAAATATTTAAAATAATATATACCTTAATCATGCACCTACCAATGACATCAAATATTTAAAATAATATATATATATATATATGGCCCAATGCTCCTACCAGTCATTTAAGCATCAAATAGTATATAAATTATTTGTATATCATCAATTGAAGAGCTATGGATCCAAACAACACACTTTTGGGGAGATTTGAGCCATTTCTGTGCACTCTAATAATATCAACGATTGTTTTTAATTTTGATGGCTGAGATTCAAGTTCACTGATCGGATGATTTACATTCACTTATATTAGAATATATCTTATTAGATAATTATCCACTTATTCATGTTTATTCTCACTTTTAACTAGAGAAGGCACAATCGATTACATTGTTTACGATTTTTTTTAATATTTTCACACAAGAAAGTATATAAATAAAACTACAAATATAATCGTCAGCGATTATCTAGAAGTGGGAATGAACATGAATAAATGGATAATTATCTAATAAGATATATTCTAATAACTTATAAGCATGATTCTTTAACCGAGACATGTTCCAATGATAAATTTCCATTTAAAAAATTTAAATTTATCATAAATGTGTGTCACAAGACATAATGATAAATCACACTTCAATGGTGTGAGATAAAAAGTGACATTTTAGTAGCATAAGATTATTTAAACACCCTTTGGAGTTTAAATGTGATCCAAGAGCCATCATCCCATATAAAGATGATATTTTAGAGATTCATAGTTGGCTCTCAAAAGTGAGAGATCGAGGCTTATTGGGAAGCATTTTAGAAAAGAATGCTTTTTCTTTCTAAAACAATTTTGATACCCTTCTAACATTTTAGCAACTTTTATCGATCATCAGTTGACATGCACTTTTATGCCTTTTTACAATTATTAGCTTTAATGCTTTGAAAATTGGATTGGACGTCGAACTAAAGAAGGCACCGGTTGGACGTCGAACTAAAGAAGGCACCGGTTCACTGGTTCGGCCAGACCGGATTGAACCGGATCGGTTTAACAATTATATGTATATAACATATAAAAAATAATAAATAATATTAAACTATATGTATTAGAATTTTATAGAGATTCATGTTTGGCCCTCAAAAGTCAAAAGTATTAGAGAGTCATGCTTATTTTCAAAACAGTGATTTCTCTCTACTACCCTCTTTTAAATATCCATACTACCCTTAACCTCAAAGGTTAAATTAGGAAATATTTTATTAGCGCCCACGGAATCTTGGTGTGCACATAAGGGAAAAATCATTGATTGCTTTAGATCAGATGATAGAGATCGTGTTTCACTCCAATCTTCTACATAAAAGATCTTGAGGGCATAGTCGTACCATCTGATGACTGCTTTTCACTTAGAATCACACAGATCTAAAAAAAAGTGGCTCTAAAATCACTTGCGACACATCACGTTTAAATGTGAATTTAGGGCAATATTTTTGGGATTTGTGCCTTATTAAATTGGGAAGTAAGTGTCTGATGGTGTGGCCATGCCCTCAAGATTCCTTGTATGGATTATTGGAGCGAAAAATGATCTTGATCAACTTATTCGAAGAAGTCAATGAATAAGATTCATTGGTTTTTTATGCAAATTATGAGATTGGGAATAACAAAATCGAACAAAATAAGATTTTAAGATTTTATATTTACAATCAGAGAAATTGAAAAGTCAATATTTACAACTTGAGTTGAGCTCACCTCATAGCATCTCCAGCAAATTCTCTATAAGCACAAAAAGCAAGTAACATCGTTATTTTGGCAATTGAAGAGCAAAATAGCCACTTCAGCAGATTTGCTATAAGACTCGCCATCTTTGGCGAGTCCCACTTCACTCGCGCTATTAATAGTGAATCCCACTCCATTCGCTATTAATAAAATATGATTAAATCTCTCTCTCTCTCTCTCTCTCTCTCCACTTACCATATATTTTAAATATATATTAAAATAGAAACAAAAAATATTATTTTAAAATATGAGTAGCAAAAATAGCTATCCTTGCTAGAATTCATTGTCATTGTAGCGTCAACCTCGCTTTGATACCACTTGTTAAGAATTCTACCCATACTATCGAACTCCTGATCGCGATGAACACGAAAAAATAAGAATATGTAAAAGAATAATCACACACAACACAAAAGATTTACGTGGTTCACCCAATTGAGGGCTACGTCTACTGGAGTATATGTATTATTTATAAACGTTTATAACATACACACTTTGTTCTCTCTAGTATAAACTCAAACAAGATCTTCAATAGTCAAATCGTTATTAAACCAAGGACGTTATCCTTCAAAGAAGAGATAAGAGATTTGTCAAAATATAGTAACGATTTCGCGACTTTAAACGGATCTTCAATCCCCAAATAATTCTTCAATATCTTGCCTCTCAAAGTATTTACTACAAATTTTCACTCTTGAAAATCTCTCTCCAAGAGGATCTAGAACTCTAGAAACCTTCTGTTAATAGGTACCAAAACGCTTTTGGAAACTTCTGTTAATAGGCACCAAAATCCTTTTAGAAACTTGACCCAGGAAATCTTCTAAAATAGTCAAGTATTCAAAATTGTGAACCTGAATCCGCCCAGAATCGATCGATCGATACCACCAACTCGATCAATCGAGTTTAGTCCGTGAGAAACCAATCATTATGTTCTCAGATCGATCAACTCTCCTAGCTCGATCAATCGATTTTCACAAGTAAGCAAACTGATGGAACCTGTGCGTTGGGATTAAACATTATTCAATAATCTCCACCAAGGTTTCATCCACAACCGCACCACCGCCCGAATGGGCATCAACATCTGTTACAAATGTTAATCAAATTTAGACAATGCCTAAACTTATTTTACATAATCGGCTTGGTCAACATGTCCGTTGTGTTTTCTTTCGTATCGATATTCTCAACCGATATTTCTTCATCTTCTATCATATCTCTGATAAAATGATATCGGGCATCTATATGCTTTGTTTCAGCATGAAAGATCTGGTTCTTTGCTAGGTGAATGACACTTTGGCTGTCACAGAAGATATCAGTGCTCTCATCAACCTCACCAAATTTACTGACCAAACCTTTAAGCCATGAAGCTTCCTTAGCCGTTATATGCTCTGTCTTTGTAATTGACAACACAATTATCCCTTGAAGCATAAACTTCCAATTGATTGCTCAACCTGCTAAGACGAACACGTACCCCGTGATTGACCTTCTCCTGTCAAGGTCACCTGTATAGTCGAAATTGACGTAACCGTAAAGATCCAACTCACATGTATCTCTAGCTTCAAACATCAAATCATGTTAGGCGAGCTGGCTAGGTACTTGCTTTCAAAAGTAGCAGACTTGAGTTTGAATCCCCTTCCCCCCTCAGGCCACCCTAGGGATTTATATCCTGTGTTGACCCGACATGTGCTGAATTTGGGGTGCACATGTGGCGGGTGCTCTAAGAGGCCCGGATACCCAGGTTATCAAAAAAAATAAATTATATTCAATTATACCTTTTAGATATCTCAATATCCATTTCACTGCAAGCCATTGTTCCCTATCCGAGTTAGACATATACTTTCAAACCACTCTCAAGGTGTGTGCTAAATCTCGTGTACTCACTATGGTATACATCATATTCCCAACAGTATTTGCATATAAAATATTCTTTCATGGATTCCCTTTTTGCTTGTGTGGATGGACTCATCTTCTTTGTGAGTTTAAAATACTTTGTAAGAGGAGTTGATACAAGCTTGACATCACTCATATTGTACTTCTCAAGGAGCTTTAAGATAAAAGTCCATTGAATTAGCTAAAGCCTCTTCTTCTCATGATCGCTCGTTATTTCTATACCAAGAATCTTATTTACGAAACTAAGATTCTTCATCTCAAACTTTTGGCTCAATGATCGCTTCAATTTATTGATTTCAACCTTGCTTCTTGCTACTATTAGCATATTATCTATATAGAGAATTATAAAGATTCTCTCCCTTTTATAATACTATTTTCAGTAGACACAACAATCATATTATCCCTTGTGATATCCTATGCTCAACATATACGAATCAAACTTACTGTATCACTGCTTAGGTACCTGCTTGAGACCGTACAAGGATTTCTTCAATCTACAAACGAGCGATTATGATCCTTTTGCTTCAAGTCCTTCTGATTATCTCATATAAATATCTTCTAGAAGATATCCATGGAAGAAAGTTATTTTCACATCCATCTGTTCTAATTCGAGATATTTTTGAGCAACGACTACCAACAATGTGCGGATCGAAGTGTGTTACGCAACCGGAGAAAATATCCCATTGTAATCAATACCCTCTTTCAAAGAAAACTCCTTTACAATAAGCCTTGCTTTGAACTTTAGAGTTTTACTCTTATCACCTTCTTTCTTTCGAAAGACCCATTTACAATCGATGGCCCTCTTCCCTTTAGGAAGTTTCATGAAATTCAAAGTCTCATTATTCAAAAGTGACTGTCATTCTTCTTTCATAACTAACTATCACTTTATTGCATCTGTATCCAGCCGAGCTTCTGAAACTGTACTTGGTTCCCTATTCTCTGTGATAAGTGTAAGTGTTAAAGGAACTATATCTTTAAACTTTTCAGGATGTTTCTTCATCCTTATTGACCTTCTCAAGATAGTTTAAATCGAAACCGGTACTTGGGACTACAAATCTTGAGAAATTGTGTCATCATGCTCTATCTTAGTGTCTTTATTATCTCTCTCATCTTGTTCATGCCTTTCAACATCAACTTGTACCTGAGGTTCACTAGATAACTAAAGTTTGTCTTTCGCCTTTTTCATCAGAAACTCATCTTCGTTGAAAGTAACATCCCTTTCAGCTATTTCTTTGTGAAATTGTATATCCCACAAACGATAACTCTTGACTCCTTCACCATAGCTAATTAAGACACTCTTTTTGAATTTTAGATTCAACTTGGATCGTTCACTTCTTTAAAGTAATGCATACGCCGCACATCCAAACACCCTCAAGTGAGAGTAATTCTCGCGTCTTCCATACCAAACCTCATCTGTAGTCTTTAAGTTCAATATCGCTAAAGGCGATTGATTGACCAAGTAACATGTCTTGTTCACTATCTCTGCCCAGAAACCATGACTCAAGCTGGAATGAATCAATATACACCGAGTTTTTTCTAATAGTGTTCTGTTCATCCTCTTGGCCACGCCGTTTTGTTGAAGATTTTCAGGTACTGTTAAGTGTCTAACAATCCCTTAATTTTTACAGTAAGCTTTGAACTCTGATAACAAGTATTCCCCATCATAATCTAGTATGAGAATCTTCATCTTTCTATTTATCTGCTTTTCAACCATACTTTGTCACTGCCTGAATTTCTAAAACATATCCGACATATTTTTAATCCGATACATTCAAAATTTCCTAGAGTAGTCATCTATATATGACATAAAGCAGTTGACTTTACCTATTAAAGTGACTTTAGCCAATCCCTATACATCTGAATATTTTTAATCAATTAGCCCCTTCGAAGTATGTTTTCCTGTGGAGAAACTGACTTTCTTCTGCTTCCCGAAGATATAATCTTTACAAATATTTAGTTTACAAGTTTGAATATCAGAAATTGTCTTATTATTTATGAGCTCTGTCAGCCCACGTTCACTCATGTGACAAAGCCTTTTATATCACAAATCTGAGAGGTCATTGAAATCTTTCGTAGCTGTAACACCACTGTCGCTGGTTGTGTTGCCTACATAAGTATAAAAATTTCCAATCTTTTCACCTTTCATCAAGGTCATAGTACCATGTACAACCTTTAGTTTTTCGGATTTTAGGAATACTCGACATCCTATTTCATCTAATGCCCCAACGAGACAAATTTTTCTTCAAATCAGGCACATACCTAACCTCAGTAAGAGTGCGAACACTATCATCAAACATCTTGATTTTGATAGTATTGATGCCCACTGTTTCACATACACTGTCATTTCCTATCAAAATCGTTCCACCATTGGCTACCTTGTACTGGTCAAACTAATCTCTATACAGACACATGTGATATGATGCCTCTGAATAGAAATTTCATCTACCATCAAACTGACTAGAGCCTAACAATGCACACAATAGGTTTTCACCGTAATCTGACTTAGTAACACTAGCTTGTTGCAAAGTCCCTTCATCACCCTTATCTTTATTCAATCTCTGTTGACAATATTTTTAAATATTTTCATATTACTTACAGAAGTAACAGATAATATCCTTTCTGTCACCCTTAGATTTGGACATATTGTTTTCTCTTATTGATTTATTATCTCTTCTGGACTTGTTTCTTTTACAATCATGATTTCGACCCCTTTCGCTCAAGAAACTAATCCCTTTGAAGTTAAATTTATATTTTTTTCTCAATTCATCGGAAAGAAGTGCAACAATAATTTCTTCAATGATAATAGTATCTTTACCATAAATTAATATTGTAATAAAGTGCTCATAGGATACAGGCAATGAGGTGAGCAAGAGAAGTGCAAGATCTTCTTCGTCAAGTTTCACCTCAATGCTCAATAGTTCAATAACTATTCTATTAAACGAATTCAAATGGTCATAAATACGCGTACCAACCTTCATACGAATGGTGTAAAGTTATTTCTTCATGAAGTGTCTGTTGGACAAAAAAAAATTCATGTAAAGAGATTTCATCTTCTTCCACAAATCTACTGTCATCTTCTCGTGAAGAACGCTGTACAAAATTTCATCGGACAAATACAATTGGATAGTGCTTACGACTCTTTTATCAATAGAGCTCTACACTTTATCGAACATCTCTGCCTTCTTTCTCATCTCCTTCCCAAGTAGAGCATCATCAATGCCTTGGTGGAGAAGGTGATCAGTGACCTTAACCTGTCACAAAGCGAAGTCATTCCTCCCCGAAAACTTTTCCACCTCGAATCGTACATTCGAGACCTCCATCGTCATTGTAGCGTAAACCTCGCTCTAATACTACTTATTAGGAATTCTATCCACACTATTGAACTCCCTATCGCGATGAATACGAAAAATAAGAAGATGCAAAAGAAGAACACAACACAAAAAATTTATGTGGTTCACCCAATCGAGGGTTACGTCTACAGGATATATTCACTATTTATGAACGTTTTCAACATATGCATTTTTTTCTCTCTAGTGCAAACTCAATCAAGATCAAACAAGATCTTCAATAGTCAAACCATTGTTAAACCAATGACATTATCCTTCAAAGAACGGAGAAGAGAAGAACGACTTCAATCGAATCTTCAATCCCCAGGGAATTCTTCAATACCTTGCCTCTCAAAATATTCACCACAGTTTTTCATTCTTGAAAAACTCTCTCCAAGCAGGTCTAGAATCTTAGAGAAAACCTTATGCTAATAGGCACCAAAACCCTTTTGAAAACATCTGTTAATAGGCACCAAAACCCATTTGGAAACTTAACCCAAAAAATCTTCTAAAATAGCTAAGTATTGAAAACTATGAAACTGAATCCGCCCATAATCGATCGATTGATTAAGTTCAGTCCATGAGCAATCAATCATTATATTCTCAGATTGATCGATCGACTCTCCCAGTTTGATCAATTGATTTCCACCAATGAACAAACTGATGGAACTTGTGCGTTGGGATTAAACCTTATTCAATAAAATCCACATCCATCTCCAACATGAGTCCATTGCTTTCCCACTTCAATTTATGATACTATCTCCACCATTCAGTCATTTCATGTAAGTACTAAAAAAACCCAAATTATTAATCTACTCTCAATCATCTCCTTCTTTTAAAAAAAGACAGGCCCAATTTTTTATTTTTCATCTTTAATAAACATTGGATCTCATCTACCCACAACTTTTATTAAAGATCCATTCAACCAAATTTCCACCATATGATTCGTCTTGGTTGCCTTTGGAGGAGTCATGATAGTCTTAATCTAGTAGATCACCGGCTTCGACAGACTCTATAGTGAGAGGAATGTGATAGTGATAAACTACACAGCCAAGAGGTGACCACCATCAAACACAATGAGAAGTTTTGGCCGTTTATCAATAATATTGTTATAAATATTAAAGTCTCTAATATTGTTATAAAGATTAAAGTCTTATCTTTTTATAACCGATCATATTCTTTTAATTGGTTGCATGTGATTACGGATATTAGTTAATATAAGAGGATAATAGTAAGTTGGTTAAATAAAATTAAATTTGTTGGGATTACATTTAGAAAGTAACTAGGATAGATTTGATTGGATTATTATAGGAATATTATATAGATTGAGTTTAACAATATAAGACTTAGTTGTAATATAGGGGCATTCTCCATGAATGATGGTGACAATTCTCACAATGTAGACACTCCTATCTCTATCTCCTTTAAAATTTTTACATGGTATCAAGGTACTAGTGGCTCGGCCCTTTATCGATATCTACCATCATCCTCGTTCTACAATCATCTTGCCATTTTCTCTTTGGGAGATAAAACTTACACACGGGGTTTATATCGTGGCACATAATTGAAAAGAAAGATTTTTATGTTTTTGAGATATGTGCCACAGGAAATATCATCAGAGCGGTCTGATTTGAAGACCATGATGAAGTGATCTCTGTGGCCAAAGATTGACACGAAACTCGATCTCTACCATCTGATTGAATAGAGTAAAAAACAATCATTTGATTCAATGGTGGACTCTAACAAATCTAATGATAGAGATTATGTTTTGTGCCAAATTTTGGCCCCAACTATCTTTAAATTATAGTCTCCAAATCAGACGGCTTAGATGGTGTTCCACAAGACACAAATCCCAAAAATAATTAGTCTTTCTTTTTAATTATGTGCCATAGTACAAATCTTGTGTGCAAGTTGTAGTTCCCTTTCTCGTTTGGGTAGCTCTGTTCGCGCCCACGCGTTCTTTGAAAGCGCCTAAAAAACCCCTTAAAAATCGTTAATTGGTTCAGATCTGATGATGGAGATCATGTTTCACCCAGATCTTCCACACAATGGATTTTGAGACCATGTCGCACCTATCATACGACCAATTTTGGATTCCACCTGTCAAAGATTCCCAAAAATATGGATCTTAAATCCTATGACACACACTACACTCAAATATAATTTTAGGCTCATATTTTGGAGATTTATGACATGTAAAAAAAATAATATATAGATTGTGTAATAGGTGAGATATGATCTCAAGATCCTTTTTATGGATGATTAGGGTGAAATGCGATCTTCACCATCTAATCCGACCCACTCAATAGATTTTAAAGAGTCTCCCATATAGGCACTTTCAGAGAATATGTGGGCACTTTCTGAGCTACCATCCTCTTTTCTTTTCATCCATACATGGTGAAATCATGTGTCTCGGGATGGTACCCAATGCCAAGTTTCATCTCCAACAGTCACGAAGCGCCCGTGCTCCTAGCCTATCCGTTTCTAATTGTCATGGAACGCCCGAGAGTCCAGCCGTCCAACCTCAAAGTCCAAAACGCAAAAAAGTAAGATTAATGGAAGTTTCATATTATATATATATATAAGGAGCCGATTAGGTCCTTCAATGGAGGACGGTGACTGTCTTCCAAGATTCATGTGGAGCTCCACGTGTTTTGGGTGCCACGTGGAGCACAGGTGGACAGTTTAGATCAATATTAAAAAAAAAATTTCAATTTTTTTTTTTTAACTCACAAGTCAAAGTTTGACAATTTTCATTAGTCCACATTTTACGGTTCAAAATATACACGGTGGAGATGAGTTTTTAATTTTTTTTTTTTCATAGATGATCTAAGCAATGCACCCATGGTCCACGTGACACCCAAAAAGTGTTTTGAGCGCCACGTGGAGCTCCACGTGGAAAGTTGGAGGACGGTGACCGTCCTCCCATGGAGGACGGAGGCCTTTTCCATATATATATATATATATATATATATATATATATATATATATATATATATATATATAAAGGTACCTCTATCCTTGCTCACTCAGTTTACCGAAAGTGCTCACCTTAGAAACCCCTTAAAACCTATTGATTGGGTCAAATCAGATGATGGAAATCGTGTTTCACCCCGATCTTCCACATGAAGGATCTTGAGATTATGTAGCACCTATCAGACGGTCAATTTTTTATTCTACATATCACACATCCCCAACATGTGACCCTACAATCACGTTTGAGCGTGATGTGTACTATATAATTCAAGGGAAATTTGTTGGGGATATGTGACACAGTTCATAAAAAATTGACCGTCTGATAGGTGCGACATGATCTCAAGATCTTGTGTGAAAGATCTGGATGAAAAACGATCTCCATCATCTGATCTGATCCAATCAATGGGTTCTAAGGGATTTCCAACATGAGTACCTTAAGTAAATTTGTGGGCACACACAAAGGTGCCTATATATAAAGGGGTAGCTCTATTTTCACCCACCGAATCTCTAAGGGCACCACAACCTAAAACTGTTGAGTACATTGAATTAGAGGATGGGCATCTTTTTCATCTCAATTATTCCCAAAAGGGATCTTCGGATCACGAGTGTACCAATGGACGGTCAGTTTTTAAGTCCACGTAAGGCATCCTAGAAAGTGATATGAAAATCACATTTGAGTTAAGTTGTGCCACATGATTTTAGTCACTTTTTTAAGATGTGTGTCATGTGAAATAAAAAATATGTGGAAATATTTTGAAAAAATCTGAGTTGCCCAAGTGGTAGGCCATTTTTTGAGATCAAACTTAGTCATGCTCATCGAGCTACGCTCAATTTGTTTGTTTGTTCATTAATTGAAATGTTCTAGTGGTGATCAACATGTGGATACCACTTAGGCTAAAATTCAATCTTGTCAAAAGTTTTGAGATAAAAACCTTTTGGTTGTGAGTGGCATTGCTCTTTGGAAGTGTGGATAAGAGCATTTGCCACTCTTTGTTGTTGCAAATGACTAAGGAGAGAGAGAGAGAGAGAGAATGATTGGAGGAAGAAAAAAGAGGAGGCTGCTCTATGAAATATAAAAAATATCTTTCTTTAAAATAGTATGAAAAATCATGCTCTTTTAAAGAGAGCTATTTTTCCTCTTTCAAAGACTATCCTTATCTCCCTCCTTACATTTCTTTTGCAATAACAAAGAACAGTTTGTCATTGGGGCACAATCCAACACCAGCTCTCACACTCGTGTGGCACATTGTTGTCACAACAACGAGGCCAACTTAACCCTCATCAACTCTTATACCATTTGCATAAAGGACAAGAACTCTTATATATGGTTACCTTCTCACCAAGGTCTTCCATACCAACGCATCGTGTCTCTTACGATACTAGCACCTTCATGCCTCGCTTGGCATGCTCAAGTTTCACGTACCCTGTGTCATCCACTAGTTCCTTGTCCGCGACAATAGCATGCAACTCTTCATGTCGTCTTATTCTAAAATGTCTCGCCGTCATACTGAACCAAGCCCACCATCGGGTGTGACTCTTGTGACCATCACACATCAAACATCTGACCATCAGCCAACATGTTCCATAGCATCCCACGTAGCCCACGAGTGTCTCCCTCATAGTCACTTATGTGCACCGCGATGCATAGCTTTGGCACATAGCAACCTCACATTGGGTAATACATGACATTGCCGAAGCAACGCCTTAGGCCCACCCTTTCAGACCTAGGAAATCACTGTACATCCTCTAGTGCCACAAGGCCCCATGTGTACGGGAGTAGCTCCACAGCTCCCCTCCCATATATATGGTTTAAACACTACCTCAAGCCAAATAGAAGTACTTCAAACGTATTGGTTTGGCATATTGCTTATGGCACACGAAACTTGTCTATAACACATGACCCATGCAAGTCAGCTATCCACTCACACGCGCGTCTAGTGATCACACTATCATACCGCTTAACTCGAGTAATCATTTATGTCATACATATAGGGAGCACGCATGCGACACAAAATACATACACCTCCGCGCTGGAGCGTCACACACCTAGCTCCAAGGCCTGACACCTTCATGCTAGCCAACCAACCCAAGATCCAAGGCCCACACGCCTTCCTGCTGATACCCATAGTATTGGCCCCATCACAAGTTGTTTGTTGCTCTCTTTTACTCTCCCAAAGAGTAATCCAAACACAGCCTTTGTGCCTAACAAGAAGCCATTACTTGCACGCACAAAAATGGTCACGTACACATTTAAAAAATAGACAGAATATTTTAGAAACTTGTGCCATATTGATATATCATCTAAGCCGTCTAATTTGGAGGTCATGATCTAAGGAACATTGATACAAAAACTTGGCATAAAACACGATCATTATGATCCAATTCAACGCAATCAACCGTCAAATCAAATAATAGCCCTCGACTCCATTGGATAATACAATTGAGATTGTGTTTCATACCAAATTTTTGCACCAAAGATATTTAGATTATGACTTTTAAATCATATAAATTAGATAGTGTTTCCACAAACACCATCTCATTTTTGCTTTGTACAACTTTATATATGCAAGTAATTACTCTTCTATAAAAAACGTACTTATATAAGGGTCCATTTAAAGGTCTTGCTATGATCATAGAAATCATTCAGTGGATGTTACATCAAAAATAGGTGCATGTCTATGTAAATTGACTACCCATGAACTTAATAATAATAATTCTAATACCAAAATATCTATAGAGGCAACATGGCGTGCACTTAGTGCACATTCAGGGCTCTACACATGAATCTATTACAATTCACAATCATTTCAAATGATTCATCAAAAGATTATATATAATTGCATTACACTAGTTAACCATTTTTAATGTTTGCCAATAGATTGAAGGAACAAATCGACGTGTTGGATGTGAGCCAGAGATTTGTCATGAGACTGGAGATCGCTCATAACGTGTGTTTTTGTCGTGAACGAATGTACACCTTGCTACCTTAATGATATTTTTTAGTGATAACTTAGTAGTCAACAATAGGCCCCTTTTTTATAGGTGCTTAAGTGATTTCATAATATTTGGATTACTCGATATTATGAAGAAACTAATTCTCTAATAAATCTGGCGCACATTATAGGTGTCCCGAGGAAGTGAGACTCTTTCCCATGTTATTAGGACAAAATCGCTATATGGCCAAACGTGCTAACATCTCCCACTTGACCATGAGAGTCGTTAACAAAAAATATTTTCTTCCACTATTTTCAATACACATTTTATAAATGCATTTCTAATTATGAGGATTTTCACGCTCTTGACGGATATATCATTGGCAACTGAAATTTAGATTATGAGATTATTCACGCTAAAAATGGATGCGTTTTTCATGATAAAATAGTAATTGCTTTGAATTTTCGTAACTTAGGCGCCCCTAAGTCTCATCAAGCTAACATGCTTTGAAAAAATATCCGCACTAGGACTTTTAGTCAAATGATCAACAATCATATCATTTAAGGGTAAATGACTCACAATTAGTTCACATTTCTCAACTACATCTTGAATATAGTGATAATGCACTTCAATGTTCTTACCTTTTAAGTTATTTGACCCACTTTCAATAAATCTAATTGTAGCTTTATTGTCATAAAATATGTGCACAAACTCATCGACTCTATCAAACTCTATGTCAGCTATGAAGCGTTTATCCAGCCGATGTAAGTACAAGCAATGCTACAAGCTACATATTCGGCTTCTTAAGTATGACGAGCAACACAACCTCATTTCTTACTAGACTAAGAAACAACAACACCTCCAAAGAGAAAAATATAAACTGAGATAAATTTTCTGTTATCCTTATCTCCAGCATAATCAACACCCGAATAGTTTTGAACCTTAAGTTCATTAACTTGAAAATATAACTTAAGATGTTTTGTTCCCTTTAAATATCTCAATATTCTCTTCACTGCTTGTCAGTGATTATGACCCGAATTACTTTGGTATCTACTAATTATGTTTATTACAAAACTGAGATCGGGTCTAGTACACATCATAGCATATACCAAACTCCCACCAACTTGAGTATAGAGAATATTCAATTTATCTTGTCTATCTGATTGACTATTATTTTTTACTTAATTTTAACCTTTTTTCTATGAGAGTTGACACGGGATGAGAGTTATTCATTCTAAATTATTTTAAAATAGTTTCTATGAATCTTTTTTTACTTAAATATAACATTTTAGTTAATCTATCTCTAATTATTTTAATACCTATAATAAATGATATCTCTCCCATATCTTGCATCTCAAATTGAGAACTCAGTCAGGATTTGATTTTCTCAATCATTTTTAAATCATTCCCAGCTAGAAGTTTATCATCCATGTATAGAGATAGTATTGTAAAAGTACTCCCACTTTTCGAAATATATACACAATAATAGAATTGATTAACTATATATCCCATTTTAAGGATTGCATTGTGAAAAGTTAAGCACCATCGACGTGAAAACTGTTTTAGCCCATATAAGATTTTTTTCAACTTATACACTTTATCCTCATGCTCTTTAATCTCAAAACCTTCAGATTGTTTCATATAAATAGTTTCTTTTAATTCTCTATTAAGACGCATTTTTAACGTTCATTTGGAACAGTTTGAGATAAAAAATGAACAATTATTGCCAATATAATTCTTATAAACCTAAATTTTGCTACGGGTGAATATGTGTCAACATAGATTATTGATTTAGAGTTAGTGTAAGACATCGAATTTGTTCACTCCCAAATGTTATTTGATTGATCTGGTAAAAGATAATAATAAATTTTACTATGTGCACATCACTTTTTCCTTCCTACACATAATTTCTAGTTGCACTCCAACTTTTGCTACCTGCACCTCAGTTGATGAAAATAATTAGAGAATTTTGTATTTTCGGTCCTATAAGTTTGCGTATTTGCAAAAATGACCCAATAGTTTGAAACTTTATAGAATAGGCCAACTCCAAGCTAAGCCGTTTTCACGTCAGCACCATCACCATCCTCTGAAATTTCTAAAAAACTCTGACTTTTAAATTTCTTTATATATTTAAACTTTATTTCACTTTTTACTTTTACCTTTAACTTCTATAAAAAATGAGAGAGTGGTAACAATATAGCGATCGAGAACTTTCAGGTATTTTTTGATTATTTTAAAATAAATATAGTAATATGCTATATTTCCTAAATAATCCGCTATCTTGTTGCTAACATGCTGCTAACTTAAGGTAGCGACCGCTAACTTAAATTATTGCTACCTTAGGTTAGCGGTAAGGCTGTCAATGGGTCAGGCTTCAGCCTGGGCCAGGACCGCCCCGGCTCGGATGGGGCGGGTTCGGACCTATTTATCTAAGCTAAATGCTAAACAGGTCGGGCAGGGCTAAGCCCGAATAAAGAGCAGGTTCAGGTTCAGGCTTGGGAGTGGCAAGTAAACGGGCCGTTATGCTTAGGGTTAGAAAAGAAAAATTACTCTTATTAGAGGGCATTTGTTTACTTTAGTCTTTAAACCATCAGAACCCTATCCTATATAAACCCCTTTTCTTTTAGGGTTTGTATTCAAGAGACTTTTAGCTTTTGAGCTCTAGTGAGTAGAGACGATCTGTGTACAACACCTTACACCTCACACCTCCATGGATCTCTCTCTCACCTCACACCTCCATCTCTCTCTTTCTCTTGTGCGCTGACGCATGCTCAACACCTCACACCTCCATAGATCTGTGTACACTTTCTCTCTCTCTCTCTCTCTCTCTCTCTCTCTCTCTCTTTCTCTCTCGTGTGCCCATGCATGCTCAACACCTCACACCTTCATAGATCGTTCGATTAACAACAAGCATCAACCTTGGTTCTCATCTCTTTGTATCTTGACCCAAATAAGCTAACCCAAAATCTGTGCTACAACATATGAGTTAAGGTTTTGAATAAATTTGTTTTGTAAAGAGGAAAAGATTTAGAGAATTTTTTTTTTTTACTTTCATATAATGATGTATAGGATTTTTGGTATTTTTTAAAGAGTTTATATAGCTGAGATCTGCGTTTTCTACAGGTTTTTTCTTCATTGGGGGGCCTTGAAATACAAATCGAGACAATTTTGGTTTAATAGTAATCGGGTCAGGTTCGAGCTTTATATTTTAAAAGTTTTTCGGGCCTGGCCCAGCCCGGGTTATTACTTGGGCCAGGTTCGGGCTTCGATCTCAAAAGGAAAAATAATCAGGCTTAACAAAAGCCTGGTCCGAGCTTGTCCCGACCCTGCCCGTTGACAGCCTTAGTTAGTGGCCGCTAACTTAAGGTAGTGCAACTTAAGATAGCGCCGCTACCTTAAGATAACGACATGTTAGTGACAAGATAGCGGATTGTTTGAGGCTTTTTTCCTAAAGGCCTACGGAAGTGTACTAGACTTAGTGTTAGAAAATTTTACATGCATTGCAACGAATAGAGGAAGATGATACTATATGAATCAATTTTTGGTCATCTATTTAACATTTATGAGAAATTAATGTTTAATAGAGACTTGATTGACGCGATTTTGAGCTTCTGAGTTCATGATAACTTGTTTAAGGTCAAGAACAACAAAGTAATGCTGCAGGAGTTGGATAAGGCGTTAATTTTAGGCCTTAACATATTGACGGAGCTTGAATTTGAGCATGTGCCAGTACCAGAGTAAGAAACAATTCGATACAAATTCTTTCGGGGGTAGCCGGCTAAAAGGGGTCTTATTGAAGAAATAGTTGATAGTGCTCAGCTCTCCAACAATGAAATTTTAAAATTATCGTTATTGTTTAATGATCAAAATATCGGCCGAAAACCGATAATTTGGCCGAAATTTCGGCCGAAAATTTGATCCTTATTGTTTCTCGTCTGCTCCTTCTTACTTCCGAACATACCGGCAAGTGGATAGTCAGCACTTGGATTTAGTCTATAACCTCGAAAGGTTCAACAAGTTTCCGTGAGGCCTGATAGTTTATACAAATTTAGTGGAGTACATATTGAAGGTGATAGTCAGAAGGGAAATGGTCACACCGTCATCATCTCCTAATCTAAGACTTTTCTCATAACATTTATCATCATCGTTTGCTGTCTTGAACAATTGAAATGCTTCGAAAGACGATAAAATTTTCGTGACGGGTGTGACTAATGATTTTTTAATATAAACATTTAACCCACATCATTACTATGATATGTTCCGAACAAGTTTGCAAGATTATCAAAGTCCGACAATTCCGCAAACACCAATTCCTTTCTTATGCGCAAAGAAACCGATAATGTAATAGAATATTCTTCTAGTCGAGTCCTATTGACTTTGTATATTTTCTGCATAAATTGAACGAATGATATCCTCTCTGTGATAGCGACAATCCTCCGATGTCCATCGTTGTAAGTATTATCGTTGACACGGATGTCATCAAAATGATAAAGAAGGAGAACATCCATTTAATCTTAAAATATCAAAACTTATGTAAAGTAGTGAATAAAAAAAGTTATACATAACATAAAATAACGCTCATTGCCTTAAAATAGCGTGTCGCTAATATAACATAGCGACCCGCTATCTTAAGATAGCGCCAGCTAATGTATGATAGTGGATGCTATCTTAAGATAACGGGCCACTATCTTATGTTAGCGAGCGCTATCATAAAACAACGGAGCGCTACTATAAGATAGCGTCCGCTAACTTAAGATAGCGACACACTATCTTAAGTTAGCAAACATCAACACCTAATGTTATGTGTTTTATTTATATTTGCTATGAAGGATTTTAAGTTATTAGTGCTCGGTTGTCGATCACTGAGCTTCCTACAATAGTTGGAACTGAAAAAAAGGGACGATGCAAAGTATTATGAAAAAAAATATATATATAAAGTAAAAAAATAGGTCGATGATGACATGAAAACGACTTGGCTTAGAGTTGGCTTATTCTACAAAGTTTCAAATTATAGGACTATTTTTGCAAATACACAAGCGTATAGCGTCGAAAATGCAAAATTTTCAAAAATAATAATAAGTTTTACTTTTGAAAAGTTAGTCCGTAGGAGATTTTAGGTTCCCACAGTCTAAAATTTTCTAGGCACACGGCAACTTTTGCTATTCCCACACAACTATTTTCTTGTTTAGTGTGCAGGGAGAAAAAAAGAAGAGTGCGCATATCATCCCTCGAGATTTGTGTGTGAAGCAGCCGCCGTGCACCACGTGTCCAGTATGTTGCATCGTCTCCCACACTCTCGTATATTGTCTCCTGAAGTCGGTGTTCTCTTACGTAATTTTTGAACATTTTCCCGCTGCGTTCATTCCTACTGGTTGTCTGTATGAAGAGTTCAGTCTCCCTCTCTCTCTCTCTCTCTGGTTAATTAATTTGTTCCCCTCTTTCTCTATCTCATCCCAGTTCCACTGAAGCTCCTCTCATTTCTGATCTCCACAAATGTCTGCAACTCTAATCTCTTCTTCTCTCTTCTCTCTCGCTCCTCACCATTCTCATCCCTCTCCATCGCCTCCATTTCCTTCTCTCTCTACCATCTTCAAACCCTCAAAACCCTACACTTTCCCCTCTGTCTACCGAAATCCCCTTCGAATCACCCACATTCGATCCATCGAAAGTCAACACCAGATCTCCGAAACAGCCCCGAGCATAACGATCGACACCTCCGAGTCATCTGATTCGACTGCCTTCGTGATCCGAGCTCGCAACAAGATCGGTCTCCTCCAGGTCATCACTAGAGTTTTCAAAATCCTTGGGCTGCAAATCGAGAAGGCAAGCGTCGAATTTGAGGGCGATTTCTTTGTTAAGAAGTTCTTTGTCATCGATTCACATGGGAATAAGATTGAGGATCGAGAGGACTTGGATCGGATCGAGAAGGCGCTTCGAGACGCGCTGGATCACAACAATGAGTCTGTTTCGGTGGTTCCGTCGAGAGGGTTTGTTGTGAGGAGAGCTGGATTTCTGGCGGATTTTGGGGATCAGAGGCCGAAAGCGGAGAGGATTTTCAATTTGATGGATGGATATCTGAAAAACGATCCGGTCAGTCTGCAGAAGGATATTTTGGATCATGTTGAGTATACGGTGGGACGGTCACGATTTAGCTTCGATGATTTCGAGGCTTATCAGGTAAATTTTTAATTTTAATTTAAATTGAATGAGTTTTTTAAATTTGAATTGTGATTGATGTAATATTTTTGAACTTATGGAGTTTAGAGAGAGCTTAGACTAGTTTTTTTTTTAAAACAATGAACTGCTTTACTGGTAGAAAGCTCAAGTGTAAGTGATCTTTAAAAGTTTGAGGGTTCAGCCGTTCAAGTTTTCCCAACCTCTTTATGCCGATCAAAACACAGAAGAAAAGAACATAGACTATAATGTACGGATAGAATTCAAGGACCTGACTTTTCTGACTGTCATGTAAACACCAAAATGGTATTTAAATGAACTTACACCATCAATCTTTTAAGATGTTTATGATTTACAGTCAAAGAGATAGTTCATAGATTGAAGTGCAACAGGCCCAAAAATGGTGTTTTAGGGAGATTTCAACCATCCGATTCATTGTGTATAATTATAACTGTTGTTTTTAGTTTTAGTGGTTGATGTCAAAGTTCATCAATCGGATGGTTCACATCCACTTATTGACATGTTTCTTTGGACTGACATATGTTTCAATGATGGATTGCCACTTGGACAATTTAGATTGGTCACAGATGTGCGCCACATGGCACAATGATGAATCACACTTCGATGTTGTGAGATGAAAAGTATATTTTTAATGGTGTAAAATCATTTAAACAAAAACTCCATTTTGGTGTTTAAATGTCGGTCAGGAGTCATTATCGCATAATTCAAACATAGGGAGTGACTTGGTTACAAAATACTTCAAGGCTTGGGATCAGTGAGTCTAACGTTGTCATTTGTCTAACCTTCTAATTTTCAGGACATTTGGTGGAAGTTATTCCCGTTATCTAACACTGTTAGATAATGGATGGAGGGTTTCTGGGTTCACCTTTATGTACTATCTTCATGTATTAATGTCTTATATCTAGGCGAGTTTCTAAAATGTGGCCCTGCTAATATGGACACCAAAAAAATTGCGTGTAAAATATTAGGTCTAGGACCTTAGTTTCTCCTAGGCAGGGCCCTATTTTTGCATAAAATTTGGGGGCCCTAGGCGACCGCCTCTTGGGCATATGCCCACGGCTTCCCTTGACAAAGAAAGATCTTTGCACATTGATGACTTGCGTACTACAAGTGTAGACATGAATTGTGCTAATGTGTCATAAACTGATGATAGTTCTTCATTGTAGTTTTAGGAATCTTCTACCCAAGACACTCCTCTTGCTCAGGAATCTTTCTCAGCTACATAACCTGTTGGTCAGGTCTGGTTTTTGGCAATAAATCAATGGCTAGTGGCCCGATCAAACCCACTAATGTAAACCAACCATGAGAAAAGAGACGTGGTGGCAAGTAAAGCAAAGAAATCACATAAGAATGATTCCGGAAACAATAATGAATAAGAGAAATCACTTCTATCTAAAAGATGAAATTTTTCATTTAAGCTTTAAGAAAATATCAAAAAAGTTCTGTCTTTTATGTTGTTTATAAGCTTTATATACCACTTACAAGTAATGAGACATGTAAAGACTAAAATACCCCTAATGCTATAACTGATACTCTACTTAACTCCATAAATTTCTCTTAATTACTCTATGGACTCACATGACTAGGTGCTGGACATTAAAATTAGAACCATCCAAAAGCTTCGACATGGCAATTTGAGAATAGCCATTGTCGCAAAACCCACCACGCCTTAAAATCTGTGCACCCCCAGAAGAAATTTGAAGTCTCCAATGCGATCAACAACCACCCGGATCTCATCACCCTGATGTCATTACTCTGCCTAGACCTCCAAGTCAAAGTGGGTGCTCGCTTTGAAATCTCCCAAAAATGCCCCCATTTGATCCTAGCTACCCCTCTTGCCTCTCGTTCTCTGTTTTTTTCTTTCTTTGTTTTAGAGTCTTCGGTATACAGTTCCACGTTAGTGTTTGAGCCTTCAAGCAACTGTACATGTTGACTATCTTGACCCGAGGATGCGTCATTCTCTTTGGGTTGGTGAAAACTCGACCTTCTTCAGTTGGATAGATTATAGTTCACTTGATTAATATTGATTAAGAATAGGTTTAGTGACGCAGGACACAACCCTAAACTACGTGAATGCGATAATTAACTGCTTGCCGAAACTAAATTGAATTAATTAAGCAATAAATATGAAAATATAACGAATACCTTAGACGTTCGCAGTCCTCCATGTGAAGAAATCACGTTTGGTTCGAATAGAGTTCAGCCTTTGCGCTAGATTCGTTAGGTTGCAGCGCGGATCGATCCTAGAGATAGAACTTTAGATTTTCCCAGATTAGGGTGCTCACTATTCAAGGATGGAATCTCTGGTCCTATGGTTTACGGGATCGGGTCGAATCAATGGAGTAGGGGAAAGCTAGGGTTTTGGGAGTTGGGCATTTGGATGGGAGATGACAAATTTGGGTTGTTTGAATTAAAGCAAGGAAGATAGGTTAGAAGGATAAAGTAAAACAAGGATAGATTGTGGGCTTCACACCAAACCCTTCTCAGGAAGAAGAATCACTCTTCGAAGAAACTCATCTCAAATTCCAAAAGCAAACACTCATTTATTCAATAATCAATAATTAATTACATTATTTATCTTAAGGACTTTATATAGGAGTCCTTTCAAACGAAAATAAAACCCTAAAACAAATACCAAAAGGACAAGTATGTCCCTCAAAATTAAGTTTGAAATTAAAATACCAAAAAAAAATAAAAAAAGAAACTGCGCGATTTCGATTGATCGAAAGTGAAGTTCGATCGATCGAAATTGAAATTTGATCGATCGAAAGTGAAACTTGATCGATCGAAAGAAACATATATCAAAATTCGCTGCAAAAATTCGATCGATCGAAATTAAAACTCGATCGATCGAGTATATAATTCGATCGATCGAATTACATACTCCAGAACATGTGTCTTTCCTCTCGCTGCTGTTCGATCGATCGAAATAGGCCAAACCATGGAAGCTACGGACTTCATGAATATTCCGAGGTTTGGGCCACTCCACAATGGCCTTAACCTTCGCAGGGTCTGCAACCATCTCGTCTACCGAGACAATAAATCCCAAGAATACAACAGAGTGCTGCATGAAGGTGCACTTCTTGAGATTCGCGTATAACCTCTCTCCCCTCAAGGTTTCGCAAACCAACCTCAGGCAGATAATGTGTTGTTCCTTGTCTGGGCTGTAAATCAGGATGTCATCAAAGTATACGACAAAGAATTTGTCAAGGAATGGCCTCAACACTTGGGTCATGAGCCTCATAAATGTACTCGAGGCATTGGAAAGCCCAAAAGGCATTACCATCCACTCATAAAGACCGTCTTTGGTCTTAAAGGCGGTTTTCCATTCATCGCCAGGGCGAATACGCGCCTAATGGTAGCCACTTTTAAGGTCTATCTTGGAAAAGATAGTGGCTCCAACCATCATGTCAAGCATGTCATCAAGCCGCGGTATGGGAAACTAATATTTAACAGTGATCTTATTAATTGCTCGGCTATCCACACACATGCGCCATGTACCATCTTTCTTAGGCGTGAGTAATGCTGGTACAACACACGGGCTCAGACTCTCTTGTATGAACCCCTTTTGAAGGAGCTCACTGACTTGCCGAGTCAACTCGGCGTGCTCAACCGGATTCAACCTGTAGTGGGGCAGGTTCGGTAATGTAGATCTGGGAACTAAGTCGATTGCGTGTTGAATGCCACGCATGGGAGGGAGCTCATTAGGTAAGTCTTCGGGGAAGACATCCGTAAATTCATTCAGGATGGGCTCTACCTCCTTGGGGTACTCACAGACTGACTCAGAAGTACTCTCAACAGTGACGACAACATACACGACGCTCTCATCTAACAATGCCCTCTCGAACTCTGAAGGGCTCACAATGTTGATGGACTTAGAATGGCCTCCCTTCTTCTCAACTCTATTGACCGATGGTGCTTTTTGATCCAAAGGGTTAAGAGTGATTTTCTTGCCCTTGTAATTGAACGTGCAAATGTTAGAGCGACAAAAAACGGTCACGTTCAAATCATAGAGCCATGGCCTCCCTAAGATAATGTGGCCCACATCCATCGGCACCACATCGCACCATAAGGTGTCTGAGTATGAACCCAACTGTATGGGTACACGACACCTCTGAGATACGGGAATGGATGAGGAGTTAACCCATGCGACTTTGTAAGGTCTCGGGTGGGCTTCAGGTGTAAGCTTTAAGCGGGTGACAGTATGTTCTGACACCACATTGGTGCAGCTTCCGCTATCTACGATTACCCTACAACTCTTTGTCCCACATGTGGCAAAGGTGTGGAAGATGTTCTCCCTTCGCCAATTCTACTTTTCATCCCGTTGAGACTGTGCAAAGGCACACCTCACAACTAGAGCGCGACCCATGTCATCCCCTTTTTCGTCACTAGGTGTAGCATTCGGCTCAAAGACCTCTTCCTCATAAACTTCTTCACTTTCTTCTTCTCCGTCGATGAAGAGATTCCTTTCTGGGTCTCTTGTGGGACATTAGGCGGCAAAATGTCTCAATCCTTGACATTTATAACACTTGACATGAGACCCACTCTTCGAGGATTCTCCGGCTACGCCCTTACTTTTGTCAAACCTCACATTGGTAGATGTGGGTTGTGTGAGTTTGGTAGACGGGTTTCCAACACTAGATCTCACTTTGCCGGTACGGAGTTGACGGGGGTGAAAATCAGATCGCCTAGTCACCGTCATTTTCAAATATCATTCAAGGTCCTGAACGACAGTGTAACAATCGGCGAGAGTCTCCACAAGGTGGGAGACTAACTCATTTTGCAAGTCAAGTCTCAATCCGGTGCGAAATCTGGATAGAGTGATTTGAGGGTCTTCGGATACCTTGGTTCTCATAATGAATTCCTCAAATTTGCCAATGTAATCCGAAATGGGCATACCACCTTGGCGCAGATTTTGCCATTGGTCGAGGAGACGATGGTAGTATGAAGAAGGAATGTACTTCTCTGTAAGTCGTCCCTTCATGTCCTCCCAACGGGTAATGGGAGTACAACCCGCATTCGTTCTGATGCATTCAATGTTGATCCAAAAGAGTTGGGCTTGGCCTATGAGCTTTATTTTAGCAAGTCTAACACATCATTCATCGCTCATGCCAAACCACTCAAAGTGCTGGTCCATATTGGATAACCAATCGAGGAAGACTTGAGGATCTAATCTTCTATCGAAAGTTGGGAACTCAACTCGGACATTTTTAAGGAGTCTCCCTTTCGGGTCGTAGTCATCTCCATGATGATCTAACCTATGGTTCCGATTCCAATTATGTTGGTAGCCATTGCATTCGAAACGTGGACCATTACGCTAACGGGGTGGTTCGAGGTACTCATCACCCTCGTCTAACCGATTGACTCAGTCTAACAGCCTCTCATTGGATATTTCGAGAGTCCTTTGGGCTGTCTCCATGGCAGTCAGTCGATCATTGATCGATTTTAGATCAGCCCTCATGCCGTTAAGAGCCTTGGCAATCCCACTCATGTCCATGGTGATACGGTTCACTAATTGAAGGGTTCTAGAATGGAATGCAAAATGAACACTTTGGCCAAAACATAAATAATATGCGATGAAAATTAAAATGCAATGAATTCAATGTCACAGTATGCACTAACCTAGAACCTAGTGCTTTGATACCAAAACTGACGCAAAACACAATCCTAAACTACGTGAATGCGATGATTAACTGTTTGCTGAAACTAAATTGAATTAATTAAGCAATAAATCTGAAAATATAACGAATATTTTAGACGTTCGTAGTCCTCCATGTGAAGAAATCACATTTGGTTTGAATAGGGTTCAGCCTTTGCGCTAGATCCGCTAGGTTGCAGCGCGGATCGATCCTAGAGATAGAACTCTAGATTTTTCCAGATTAGGGCACTCACTATTCAAGGATGGCATCTCTGGTCCTTCTATGGTTTACGGGATCGGGTCGAATCAATGGAGTAGGGGAAAGCTAGGGTTTTGGGAGTTGGGCATTTGGATGGGAGATGACAGATTTGGGTTGTTTGAATTAAAGTAAGGTAGGTTAGAAGAATAAAGTAAAACAAGGATAGATTGTGGGCTTCACACCCTTGGCTTCACACCAAACTCTTCTCGGGAAGAAGAATCACTCTTCGAAGAAACTCATCTCAAGTTCCAAAAGCAAACGCTCATTCATTCAATAATCAATAATTAATTACATTGTTTATCTTAAGGACTTTATATAGGAGTCATTTCAAACGAAAATAAAATCCTAAAACAAATACCAAAAGGATAAGTATGCCCCTCAAAATTAAGTTCGAAATTAAAATACTAAAAAAAAAAAAGAAACTGCGCGATTTCGATTGATCAAAAATGAAGTTCGATCGATCGAAAGTGAAGCTCGATCGATCGAAAGAAACATATATCAAAATTTGTCGTAGAAATTCGATCGATCGAAATTAAAACTCGATCGATCGAAATTAAAACTCGATCGATCGAGTATATAATTCGATCGATCGAATTATATACTCCAGAACATGTGTCTTTCCTCTCGCTGCTGTTCGATCGATTGAAATAGGACTTCGATTGATTGAAAATTTCGATCGATCGAAATTGCAATTCGATTGATCGAATTTCTGTGTTCCTCAAATTTATCCAAAATTTCAGCTTTCGCCTAGTTCTGATTTCCATTCCGCTTTTTTCGATGTCGGTATACACGAAACGGTCCATATCCAATGTCTATGATGTCGGCGTCCCCGTCATTTAGGTTGGATGCTAGGGTTATGTAGGAGGAAGAAGGGAAAGAGATGAGAGAAACTAGGGTAGTAAGTTCTGCCCTTACACCGATCTTATAATATATACCTCATTGGAAAACATTATGTGCACACCGTATAATTTAAATGGTGCATAGATATCTACAAGGATCAAAATCTCGGTTTTTCGATACGTATTGTCTAGCCCCAAAATCGATACGTATCGGTTCCAGACGATACTTTCCGGTCCCCCCCCCCCAAAAAAAAAAAAAAAAAAAAAACATCAAAACCGATAATTTGAAATTATCGGACGATACATTGAATAATACGGACGATACATTGAACGATACAGACGATACGAATGATACATTGAACGATAATTTGACTGTTTTTTAAGGGTGGCAATAAAAACCCATTTTATCGTATCGTTATGGTCCAAAACCGACACATATCGGACGATACGTATTGGTATCGGATGATATTTTGATCCATGGATATCTATCATGCCCAACTTGGATATAAGTTCGTGTGGCCTTGATCTTCCAAGAGCCTTACTGAGAACATCAACAATTTGTTCTTGAGAATTGACTTGAAGAATACAAAACTCATTGGCTTCACCCTCCACTTCGATATTCTTAGTTTAGCTTTTTCCGCTGTGTGTTTAGCTGCTTCGTTGTCTCCAAAGAGATTCATAGGAAGTTTTACATCAATCCCTAAATCAACGAGAATATACTCGATCCACATTCTTTCATGGGATCCTTGAGACATAGCACTATACTTGGCCTCTGCATTGGAGTTGGACACGATGTGCAACGTTTTTACTTCTCCAAGCAACCAAATTGCCTCCAGAGATCCATCCCAGTCAGCATCAGTGTAAACTTCCACATTAAAGTGACCTTGATTGCTATACAATAGCGGCCCTTCCCATGATTAGACTTCAGGTATCTCATAATCATGTAACTGCATCCAAGTATATAGTCCGAGGTGCATGCATATGCTGACTCACAACATTCGCAACATAGACGATATCTGGACGAGTAATGGTGAGATATATCAACTTCCCAACTAACCTCTGGTACATCTAAATATCCTGCATTTGCTCTCCATCTTCAGAGTATATTAAGTGATTTGGATCCATATGAATATTTGAAGGCTTACACCCTAGCGTACAGTCTGATGGAGCAAATCTAAGACATATTTCCTCTCTAAAATACATATACCCTTCCTTGACCTTGCTACCTCAATTACAAGGAAAGATTTGACCTTGAGGACCAAATCTTTATTGTCAAACATTCTACTCATATATTGTTTGAGTCTTCGGATCTCTTCTTCATCATCACATGTGACAATAATGTCGTCCACATAAACAATCAATGCAGTGGTCTATACACCCCTTTTTGCAAATAAGATGTGATCATAATCACTTTTGTTATACCCAAATCGGACAATAGAATCACTAAACATTTTGAACCATGCTCTTGGCCGCTACTTCAACCCATAAATTGCTTTCCTGAGCCGACACACTTGACTCATCTCCCTTCACGAGTAAATTTGGGAGGGAAGGTCATATGTACTTCTTCTTTAAGGTCTTCATGGAGGAAGGCTTTCTTACCATCAAACTGGTGAAGTGACTGTATCTTATGAGTTGTAAGAGATAAGAGAAGATGTATTAAATTCAATGTGGCCACAGGTGCAAGGTGTCTTGGTAATCAACACCATAAGTGTGGGTAAATGATGGGGACATCAGGTTCAAGCAGCTGCCATTGACTTACTGACGACGGAGGAAGAAAATCAGAAGCGAAAGGAAGAAAGCCAATTCAAATTCAGAAGGCTAGAAATACACAGTCGATCGATCGACTCCTAAGCCTCGATCGATCGATATTCGATAGCGAGAATAAATTCTGAAGCAAACTATGTTCTTCAGTCGATCGATCGAGCAAGAGCATCCGATCAATCGATTTTGACCAGTGATGCTTGACAAGCAATACTTTGTTAGCCGATCGATCGAGTTCCAGAAATCGATCGATCGACCCGTGCATGAGTTTTGGCCGAAAATCGTTTATTTGGTTTAAAATTGCATTTTTAGTGTTTTATTGGCTGTAGGAGTTTCTAATTTCAGAAGTATTTGGTTAGCTTATTTAAAGGCTTGTAAACATTGTTATTGATACTTTTTTGGTTAATAAAAATTGCTTATGCAAAATTGAGAGTTTTAAACTTTCGTGAGGGTGTGATTTTCTCAAACGGAGAGCGATTCTTCGATTTCCGCTTGCGGTTTGGTGCGAGGCTAACTCTTCTTCCATCTCTATCTTTTTATGATCTACGGTTTGCGTAAGTAGTGTAGCCCTATTTATTTTTTCATCTATTAAATTTCAGATCTATCCTATTTGCTTCATAAAAATCCAAATCAACCTATTTGTTCATCCGTAATTTATTGTTAGCTCTTTTTTTGTATGGTATCAAGAGAACCCGCTTGCGAGTTCGTTTGATGCCCTAAAACTATCGGAGATCTAGTCGTTCATAAGAACTCGAAAGCAATGCTATTTTGGGTCAGAATTAAATCATTTAATTGGATTTCTAGAATTTTTCGTGATAATTTGTTATGAGAAATTGTTATTTTAAATGTTTGAATTAATTTTAATCTTAATCTCAGCCCTAACATTGCATTTAGTAAGTTCCCGCATTAAATTGGTATCAAAGCATCAGTTCAGTTTTAGGGTTTCATTGTTCATTTAGGTTTTAGGGTTTATTTTGTTATTAATTTAACATTGCATCATTTCAGATATGTCAAGATTCTGTCTAGTTCGTGTCTGGCTTTTGTCTATACTTTGTTTGCATCATCTAGAGCTTGCTAGCTTATGTCTACCTTTCGTCTAACGCTGTCTTGCATCTTCATGGATCCCAACAAGCTAGAAGCCTTACTTAGAGACCTTAAGTCTAAGGTGTCTGCCCTTCAAAACCGGATAGATGAGAACCATACTCAGGTGCAACAACAGTTGCAAGATCTACAAACCTGACATGAAGGTTTAGAAACCCGTATGGAAGAAACCAATGAGTTCATCGCCGAAAACCCCAATAGAGTCCACACCAATGAGCATAGGAGAGAAGTTCCTCATCGTCATGAAGTCCATATCGATCAAGATGACAAAATCATGAAATCGGTAAAAATGGACGCCCCTATCTTCGACGAGAAAAGACAACCCAAAGTCTTTCTCAAGTGGATCATCCGCATGGATAATTGTTTCGAATGGTATGCCATGTTCGATGAGCGAAAAGCCCGATTTGCTAAGGTCAAACTGACGGGTCAGGCTAGGCTTTATTGGATGGGTGTTGAGCGTCGAAGTCCGTCCCGTGGTCTTCCTCCCATTTCTTCTTGGGAAGAAATGAAGGCTTAATTGCATGAGAAGTATGTTCTTGTAACGTATGAAGAACGTATTCTCGATCAGTGGCATTCATTGCGCCAAGGGAATTTGTCAGTCACAGAATACATCGATAAGTTTGAAGACCTAAAGACCCATGCCGATGTGACTGAACCGGAAAAAGTTACCTTATCCCGATTTAGAATGGGCCTTCGCCTAGAACTGCAGAGGAAACTTATTCCATATCCGGTGGATGACTTAGTCGAATGTTTCTCTAGGGTCGAGGAGTTGGAACGATACCTTAAAACTAGTACCCTTTTTAGTTATAGGTCCGGTTATAAATCAAACCTTTCCGAGTCAAAGCCCAATACTAGTGCTCACTCTGCTAGGCCTAACCCAGTCACTACACTAGTAACTCGGTTCGATAAGGGTAAAAGCCCAATGTTGGAAGGCCCCAAAACTGGTGGTCAGAACAAATGCTATAAGTGTCACGACTTCAGGCATTTTGCTGCACAATGCTCATCCCGAAATCTGTTCATATATGAGGACACCGAAAATGAGCATGATGATAGTACTGTGGAGGTTTACGAGCCTGATTCGTTCCCTAGCGATGAAGAAGATTGTGTAGGGGAGTGAACAGTGGCGTGTCTTAGGGATATCTTCTATCCTGTTGAGGAGGATAATACCTCATGGGCTTTTGTGGTTAGGTGTGCACTAGCCCTATCAAAGGAGAGTGATAATTGGCGACGAGATAATATTTTCTATACCATAGCCAAGTGTGGGGAGAAAGCTTGTCGAGTCATCGTCGATAGTGGGAGCTGCACCAATGTGGTTTACTAGAGTACCGTTTCTCGCTTAGGGCTTACGCCTATAGCTCACCCACGACCCTACAAAATTGCTTGGGTCAATTCATCTTCCATCCCTATTTCATAAAGGTGTCAAGTTCCTGTACAATTCGGCTCGTACAAGGACACCTTGTGGTGTGATGTGCCTATGGATGTGGGGCATATCATCCTTGGGAGGCCATGGTTTTACGACATGGACGTTACACTGTTCGAGAGATCGAATGTGTGTATCTTTACTCACAACGACAACAAAATCAAAATCAATCCCTTGCCACTAATGCCACCAATAGTAAAACCATCCGAGTATGGTGATAAAGGCTTGATAGAGAGAGAAGACATCTAAGGCCGTTCACGTCGTTGGCCTTCTTGAGTTTGAACGAGGTGCTGAGGCAGAGGACATTGTCTATGTCCTTGCCACAGTTGAGAAGTCCAAAGATTCTGGTGTTGAGGTTCCACAAGAGGTTGAACCGATCATGAGTGAATTTGCGGATGTCTTTCTTGAAGACGTTCCAAATGAGTTACCACCTCTACGATGCATCCAACACACCATTGATTTGGTCCCCGGAGCTACCTTAACGAACTTGCCTCACTATCGTATGATTCTCTTCGAGCATTCGGAGTTGAAAAGGCAAGTTGATGAACTTCTCCAAAAGGGGTTCATAAAGGAAAGCTTGAGTCCATGTGCCGTGCCAGCGCTGCTTACACCTTAGAAAGATGGAACTTGGAGGATGTGTATGGATAGTCGCGTGATTAGCAAGATCACAGTCAAGTATCGCTTCTCGATGCCAAGATTTGACGATATGTTGGACATGATGGTAGGTGCTACTATTTTTTCAAAGATTGTTCTAAAGAGTGGGTACCATCAAATCCGAGTTCGTACTGGGGATGAATGGAAAATTGCTTTCAAAACCAAAGATGGTTTGTATGAGTGGTTTGTCATGCCTTTCGGGCTATCGAACGCCCCGAATACTTTCATGCGTATCATGGCACAGGTGTTGAGGCCGTTCATCGGCAAGTTCCTTGTGGTTTATTTTGACGACATCCTTATCTATAGCCACAACAAAGAACAACACTTGGACCACCTAAGACAAGTTTATACGACTCTTCGAGGAGAGAAGTTATACGCAAATCTGAAGAAGTGTACATTCATGTCACTTTGCGTTGTCTTCTTAGGGTTTGTCGTAACCTCTGATGGAATGACTGTGACCCTGAAGAGGTCAAAGCTATCGTTGAATGGCTTAACTCTTAGAACATTTACGAAGTCCCTAACTTCCATGGGTTAGTCACATTCTACAGGCGGTTCATCCGTAACTTTAGTACAGTAACTTCCCCGATAACCGATTGCATCAAAAGGGGGGAATTTAAATGGACACCTGCGACGGCAAAGGCTTTCAAGGAGATTTAGTCTTGAATGACAGAAGCTCCTGTCATGCGCCTTCTTGACTTCTCTAAAGTCTTCAAGGTTGCGTGTGACGCGTTAGGCATAGGTATTGGAGGAGTATTGAGCCAAGAGAGCCATCCGATAGCTTATTTCAATTAAAAGTTAAATGAAGCCAGACAAAAGTACTCAACCTATGACAAGGAATTCTACACGGTAGTCCAATCTCTTAAATATTGGAAGCACTATTTACTACCACATGAATTCGTTTTGTTCACGGATCACGAGGCCCTGTGATTTCTGAGTTCCCAAAAGAAGCTAAACCTGTAGCATGCGAAATGGGTTGAGCAACTTCAAGGGTTCACCTTCGTCTTGAAACATAGGGTTGGTGTGGAGAACCGAGCATTTGACGCGCTTAGCCATAGACTGGCGATGTTGCACTCGATGGGCGTTGAGGTAACCGGATTCGATCGCCTTGTGAAAGAATTTCCCCACATGTCCGGATTTTAGTGATGAACATACCTCACTTGTGAGTGGACAACCTATCAGAGGAAGTAAATATTCCCTACAATAGAGGTATCTGTTCTTAAAACACCGATTGTGTATTCCCCGCACTTCTTTGTGAGACTCTCGTTTGGGAATTATACGCCGGACAGGTTGCTGGCCACTTTGGTCACAACAAAACCGTTGAATTGGTTGAAGACCGCTTCTATTGCCCCAATGTCACCCGAGATGTTGCCAAAGTTATCAGCCAGTGTCGTGTTTGCCAACTGGCAAAACAAAAGAGGCAAAACACCGAATTGTACAAGTCTTTACTGGTACCACACACCCCGTGGCAAGACCTATCAATGGACTTCGTGTTAGGCCTCCCCAAAACCCTTTGAAAACACGAATCGGTATTCGTTGTTGTGGACCGTTTTTCAAAGATGGCCCACTTCATTGCGTATTCGAAGACCTCCGATGCGAGTCATAGTGCTACCCTGTTCTTTAACGAGGTCGTTCGTCTACACTGTTTGCCTAAGATTATAGTGTTAGACCGCAATGTGAAATTTGTCAGTTACTTTTGGAAGACACTGTGGCACAAAATGGGGACCCGACTATAATTCTCATTCGCATATCATCCCCAAACTGATGGGCAAACCAAGGTCGTCAATAGGAGTTTAGGAAATTTGTTATGGTGTCTAATAGGAGAGCACATTATGATTTATGGTTTGCGTAAGTAGCGTAGCCCTATTTATTTATTCATTCATTAAATTTCAGATCTACCCTATTTGCTTCATAAAAATCCAAAATCAACCTATTTGTTCATACCTAATTTATTGTTAGCTCTTTTCTTGTACGGTGTCAAGAGAACTCGCTTGCGAGTTCGCTCGACGCCCTAAACTATCGGAGATCTAGCCATTTATAAGAACCCTAGCCTTCTAGATCCGCGATAGGAAAAGTACCCGAAAGTAACGCTATTTTGGACAAGAATTAAATCATTTAATTGAATTTCTAGAATTTTCCGTGGTAGTTTGTTATGAGAAATTGTTATTTTAAATTGTTTGAATTAATTTTAACATTGCATTTAGTAAGTTCCCGCATCAGTAAACCCTTTAGCCACTAATCTACCTCTATACCTTTCAACAGATCCATCTGTCCTATATTTAACTATATAAACCCACTTGCAGCCAACAACTTTCATTCCTTTTGGTAACATGGTCAATTCCCTAGTATTATTCTGGTCATAGCATCCTTCCATTAAGGTTGAGACAAAGCATCAGAGACACTAGTGGGGATAGGAGTGGAATCTAAAGATGATATAAATGAAGAATGTAAAGCAGATAGAGCATGTTAAGACACATACATATGGATCGGATGAGAGTTACATGATCTCGACCCCCTTACATGACACAATAGGTAGGGCCATGTGACACGGGACAACGACCTTGAAACTCGTGAATGACAATGAAATGAAGTTGTGCCAAAATTAAACTAATTAATTAGGCAAAAATCTCAAAATACTCGCGATACCTTAGAGTTTCATGGATTTTCGCTTAAGTGATCATGTCTGTTTTGGCTAGGGTCCAGTCCGATGCGCGAGATCCGTTAGCTTCTTGGAAGGGGCGATCTTAGAGATATAACTCTAGCATCTTCCAAATTAGGGCGCTTGCTCGTAGTTCTAGGGTGTAATCACTGGTTCTTTCTAGGGTTTGTTGAATTAGGTCGATCCAACAGGTTAGATGAAAAATAGGGTTTTGGGATTCGGTAGGCTCAACTTGAAATGGAATGAATTTGGTTTTATGGGATCGGAAAATAACTTAGAGAGTAGATAAACAAAGAGATAAAGATAAGAGGTAGGAAACTGTGGGCTTCGCACCCTTTGCTTCACACCAAATCCTTCACGGGAAAGATGATTCACTCTTCAACATAGCTCATCTCAAGCCGAAGCGAATAGCTTTTCATTCATCAATAATCAATTGCCTCCAAAAGGCTTACAAAAGATGTTTTATAGTAAGCATAAACAGACACAACCCTAAAACAAAAAAATTGCTAAAATACCCTAAAGTAGTTACATTCAAAATAAAAGAAATATCGAAATTCCGTCTTTTGGCGGACTTAACTTACGCAGTTGATCGATCGATCGACTGAGAAGAATAAGTTTCCCATAAGACCCTGTCCTCTGTCCTTAATCGATTGATCGAATGCCTGAGAGCGATCGTTTGACTGTGTTCTCCTTTAGGCCTGGTTCTGGTTCCCCCTTTTATTTTTTCTTGCCTGGAAAATTTGTTGCGGCCTGTAAACAACAAATTTGCGTAGGATATAAATCTAACACAAATCAATCATAACAAATTTCCCCTCGCTAGGGGAGAGTTTTATTAAAATGGCGAACCTTACACTTTCGGGTATCGCAGTCGATTCCCCGTTAATTACATCAAAATTGAATACCTCTGATTAAAAAATAATAACGTAATTACATCTCTGAAATAAACAAAACTAAGATTCTAATTCTAAGTCTTCATCGATATCTTTAATCCGTCATGAGATAGATGGATAGCAGACTATCTTCATCGGAGATTTGAGAAATATGAAATAGGGGACGACGGATGGGAGAACCCCTCCTCCAAAAGCCGAGTCCATTTGATCGAAAAGCACGAGTTATTACTGGGGCAAGAAACTCGTGGACGAGTCTTAAAACGAATTCTTGTTCTCTGGTCTCAAAGATGAGTTCGAATACCAAATCCATTTATCGGGAAACTGATTATCAGAAGAATTATCACTTTCAGTGATAGTATCTAATCATGAGTTAGATATCGTCAAATTCCTTAAAATTTGATGATCATAGATGATTCTATAATGATTTTACTGTTGGATTTGATCAATATCTTAAGATTTGATCAATGCATAGTAAATCCACCGTTGGATCTCGTTACGATCTCACATTATGATTATTTGACTAAAAGTCAATGAATCCACCATTGGATTTGATCAAAATCACAAGATCTGATCAATATGTAATAAATCCACCATTGGATCTCATTACGATCTCACATTATGATCGTTTGACTGAAAGTCAATGATTCCATCGTTGGATTTGACCATAATCACAAGATCTGGTCAATATACAATATATCTACCGTTAGATCTCATTATGATCGTTTGATTAAAAGTCAATAATTCCATCGTTGGATTTGACCAAAATCACAAGATCTAGTCAAAATGTTATAAATCCATCGTTGGATCTCATTACGATCTCACATTATGATCGTTTGACTAAAAGTCAATGATTCCACTGTTGGATTTGACCATAATCACAAGATCTGGTCAATATACAATAAATCTACCGTTGGATCTCATTATGATCGTTTGTCTAAAAGTCAATAATTCCATCGTTGGATTTGACCAATATCACAAGATCTAGTCAAAATGCAATAAATCGATCGTTGGATCTCATTACGATCTCATATTATGATCGTTTGACTAAAAGTCAACGCGTCCACCGTTAAGATCTAGTCAATATGCGATAAATCCACCGTTAAATCTCGTTACGATCTCATATTATGATCGTTTTGACTAAAAGTCAACGAGTCCACCATGAAAGAATTTTCGATCTTGAGGTTAAGGTCCAAACCCTCATTTGAGGTTGTGATGATCCGAACCACGAGGGAAACTCTAATTATCATAGGTGAATATTTTAGGTATTATAGTCTGAAATCATTCTTCGGGTTCGTGATTGCAACCCGTATGAGCATCGAATTTGTGGTTGCAATTCGAGTGTACTAGGAGTTATGCCCAGGGTCGTACCCACGTGGCTTAACTATATCTAAGTACGCAAGAGATTGGGTACGAGTCGTAACGCGTAATCCCAAATTGTAACCATAAATCCCACTCAGGAGGAGCTGTAGCTTTTATTCTAAGCGTATCTCCTTTAGGTAAGGGCCATAGCCCTTATCCTAAAAGTCTTAATCCTAATTTATTCCTCCCGTCCACTTTTTTAAAAAAAGAAAAAAAAAGAAGAAAAGAATAGTCAGAATCTCGGAGATCACTCTAAAGTCTTTTTTAGAAGAGTCGGAGATATTTTCGGCAGAGCTCTCGTGTCAGAATTTTCGGATCCCTTGCAATGAGGACGAGTATGCTATTTATAGATTTATGGTAGCGGTTATAGAAGTTACGATCCTACGGTTCCCGTAAGGTTTTCATGAAATGAACGGTTGAGAGAGCTGCGTAAGTTTTCGTCTTCACGCGGATTGAGAAAGATTCTTCTCACGTATGTCATTCTTTTCTCATAACAGCCTAGGTGGCTAAGTACGTTTCTAGCCACCTAGGTGGATAAGTGTTTTTTCTATCCACCTAGGTGGATAAGTATTTTTCTAGCAGCTAGTGGCTAGGTATATTTTCTATCCACCTAGGTGGATAAATATTTTTCTAGCCACCTAGGTGGATAAGTATTTTTTCTAGCCAGCTAGGTGGCTAAGCATATTTTTCTAGCCATCTAGGTGGATAAGTATTTTTCTAGCCACCTAGGCGGATAAGTATTTTTCTAGCCAGCTAGGTGGCTAGGTATATTTTCTATCCACCTAGGTGACTACGTATATTTTCTATCCACCTAGGTGGATAAGTATTTTGGTATATTTTCTATCCACCTAAGTGGATAAGTATTTTTCTAGCCAGTTAGCCAGCTAGGTGGCTAGGTATATTTTCTATCTACCTAGGTGGATAAATATTTTTCTAGCCACCTAGGTAGATAAGTAGGCTAGGTATATTTTCTATCCACCTAGGTAGATGAGTATTTTTCTAGCCAGCTAGGTGGCTAAGCATATTTTTCTAGCTACCTAGGTGGATAAATATTTTTATATCCACCTAGGTGGATAAGTATTTTTCTAGCCAGCTAGGTGGCTAGGTATATTTTCTATCCACCTAGGTGGATAAGTATTTTTCTAGCCACCTACGTGACTACGTATATTTTCTAGCCACCTACGTGACTACGTATATGTTCTATCCACCTAGGTGGATAAGTATTTTTCTATCCACCTAGGTAGGTGGATAAGTATTTTTCTAGCCAGCTAGGTGGATAAGTATTTTTTCTAGCCAGCTAGGTGGATAAGTATTTTTTCTATCCACCTAGGTGGGTAAGTATTTTTCTAGTCAGCTAGGTAGCTAGGTATATTTTCTATCCACCTAGGTGGATAAATATTTTTCTAGCTACCTAGGTGGATAAGTATTTTTTCTAGCCAGCTAGGTGACTAGGTATATTTTATATCTACCTAGGTGGATAAGTATTTTTCTAGCCAGCTAGGTGGCTAGGTATATTTTCTATCCACCTAGGTGGATAAGTATTTTTCTATCCACTTAGGTGGATGAGTATTTTTCTAGCCAGCTAGGTGGCTAGGTACATTTTCTATCCATCTATGTGGATAAATATTTTTCTATCCACTTAGGCGGATGAATATTTTTCTAGCCAACTAGGTGGCTAAACATATTTTCTAGCCACTTAGGTGGATAAGTATTTTTGTATCCACCTAGGTGGATAAGTATTTTTCTAGCCACCTAGGTGGCTAGGTATATTTTCTATCCACCTAGGTGGATAAATATTTTTTTATCCACTTAGGCGGATGGGTATTTTTCTAGCCAACTAGGTGGCTAAACATATTTTCTAGCCACCTAGGTGGATAAGTATTTTTGTATCCACCTAGGTGGATAAGTATTTTTCTAGCCAGCTAGGTGGCTAGGTATATTTTCTATCCACCTAGGTGGATAAATATTTTTCTAGCCATCTAGGTGGATAAGTATTTTTCTAGCCAGCTAGGTGGCTAGGTATATTTTCTATCCACCTAGGTAGATGGGTATTTTTCTAGCCAGCTAGGTGGCTAAACATATTTTTCTAGCCACCTAGGTGTCTAGACATAGCTTAGGACTTTAAATCCTATTTAGAGTAGGATTTGTTAAAAAAAGAAACTATAAATAGTCTCTTTTCCTAATTCCTTCTATTAATTTATTCTATCTAATTTTTTAAGGCTAAGTGGAAGAAGAAAGAGTTCCCAATTCCAAAATTTTCGAGTCAACACGGCCCAATTCCAAGGCTCTCGATCTTGCCGTCCCCCGTCCTTCTCCCAGACCCAAAATGTTTCACAACGATAAAGCACGCATGTAGTACTGATCAAGTGTATTGGGACCCGAACGTTGGAACTCCTTGCAACTAACCCAAACAATCTCGGCATCTAGTAACGTATGAGTATCATCCTGATCGATTATATCGGAGCGCACACTGTAAACCTCTCATCGATGAACCAAATAACCCGGCTCGCTACCAAATATTTTTGAAGTTTCTCATCAATTCTCTCGGACTCGAAGGAATTCATCCCCGATATTTTTGAAGTGTGATCGCGATATTGGTTGGGAATAAAGGAACTCAAGCGGCGAACTCTCTCATGATTAGCTCATGCACTCTCGGTAGTCGACTCACCAACCCTCTTCATCTCATAAATCGGAAACTCTTTGCCGCAGGTGAATGCCACAAGATCATCCGAGATCTTCTCAATGATCTCTCTACTCATTTTTCTCGGAGGGGGAAAAGATAGGGGATGTGGGATCGGGATTGGTGCACAAAGAAATGACGTTTGAAAAGGAGTTCTAGGAAGTGGGGTTGAGCCCAGGGAAGGAACTAGGTCTTTCACATTGAACGTTGAGCTAATCCATGTATTTGGTGGAAGCTCAAGAACGGACGCATTAGGATCCCTCCTTGCGACAATTCTAAAAGGTCCAATGCCACGGGCCTGAAGCTTCTTTGCGATTCCCTATGGGAATCGTTCAGGTCTAACCCGAACCATCACATGATTACTTAATTGGAATTCCATAAAAGTCTTAGGTAAATTCATTGATGATTTGAGATTTTCATTGCACAAATTAATTTCAAGCATAATTTCTGCATGCAATGTCTCAAGATTTAAATCACAACATGACTTGGAAAGTGGGTCCATATGCAACTCATTTATGATATGTATGTGCACCTAGGGACTTGACACTCTCATATGCACGTGGTGCTAACGACTCACATGTAACCGATTCAAGTGCTCCTGACTTTACTAACGTTAACGACTTATGCACAATCGACTCTGTGGGCACTATCTACTCATGTGTAACTAACCCTACAGATACCAATGACTCATAGACAAGTGACTCGATTGGTTTATGTGTACTCGGTTCGACTAACTTCAAAGAGTCAAATGCACTCGACTCTACCAACAACAAGGACTAGTGCACAACTGATTTTACGGACACTAACAAATCGTGTGTATGTGACTCGGTCGAATCGCGCGTGGGTGAGTTGGTTACTCACGTGTGGGCGACTCAACATCACTACTCACAATGGAAATAGAAGTCTTTTTAACACAAACTAGACTTTCTTCAACTTCTTCTATCTCCTCTTCACTCATCACGGTACTAGGGTCATACACAATTTCTTCCACTTTTCTATTTTTCCTGCTACTTAGGACTCTCTCTTTTAGTTAATAAATTTTGAGCAGGAAATTTCGTGGGGCATTGATAAGCAAAGTGTCCACATCCGAGACACTTGTAACGTTTGTTGCGACCACTAGTTTTGGGGCTCTCAATAATCGCTCATTTCCCGTTATCGATTTGGGAATTCAGAGGAGTAATCATGAGTTTCGATGGCTGAACCTCGAAATTATATTTCTCATGGACAATTCGTTTCCCGTGATCAATTTGGGATTTCGGAGGAGTAATCACAGGTTTCGATGGTTGAACCCCGAAATCATCTCTCATGGACAATTCCTTTCCTGTGATCAATTTAGGGCCTCGTAGGAGTATTCGCGGGTTTCAATGATGGAATCTTGAAATTAGAGCTCTCCTTAGTGTAGGTGCTCCTTGACTCATGTTGGGTGTGTTTATGATACTTACCCATCTTAGCTTCTAAACACCGTAGAAGGTTGTGGTGAGTGAAGGGAACATACTTATCGATAAGTCTTTCCTTCATGTTGTCCCATCATGTGATGGGCCTACTGCAAAGTGACTTGCGTCGAAACTCCACACTAGCCCAATAGGTTTCGGCATGTCTCACCAACCTCGTCTTGGCTAACTCAACTTTACACTCATCCAACTCATCATACGAATCAAAATACTCCTCTATGCTCGACAACCATCTCACAAATGATTTAGGGTTCGACATACCCTCAAAATCTGAGATTTCAACTTGAATAGACCTTAGAAATTTTCTATCAAGTTTATATTCGGACTCACAATAATGAGAGTATCCCCTAACTCTAGTCTCATCACGACTTTTGGGACTTTGCCAAGAATTTGGAGTGTAGTGGTTCCCTCGTTCGGCTAGTATCCTTTCATGACGGGTAAGGAATTCATGATGACGTGTAAGTGACTCATATATGATGCTTGACACAAACACAACTCATACATAGTACTATAATGAACACACACCATGAACCACACAACAAGTGATGAATCTTAACAAACACAAGATGTGCACACAAATGAAATAAAATCAAACGACATCAAAATGACATACACATATGAACCAAGATGAATGAGGACTTTTGTCAAACGCTAGAAGTGCATACTAATGAACACAAATGAAATAAAATTGAATGAAATTAAAATGACATGCAAATATGCCCTAACCTGGAACCAATGCTTTGATACCAATACTGACGCTGGACAACGACCCTAAAACTCGTGAATGATACTGAAATGAAGTTGTGCCGAAATTAAACTAATTAATTAAGCAAAAATCTCAAAATATTCTCGAAACCTTAGAGTTTCATGGATTTCCTTTTAGGTGATCATGCTTGTTTCGGTTAGGGTCCAGTCTGGTGCGCGAGATCCGTTAGCTTTGCAGAAGGGGCGATTCTAGAGATGGAATTCTAGCATCTTTTAGATTAGGGCGCTCGCTTGTAGTTCTAGGGTGGAATCACTGGTTCTTTCCAGGGTTTGTTGAATCGGGTCGATCCAACGGGTCAGATGAAAATTAGGGTTTTAGGATTCGGCAGGCTCAACTTGAAATGGAATGAATTTGGTTTTATGGGATTGGAAAATAAATCATAGAGTAGATAAACAAAGAGATAAAGATAAGAGTTAGGAAATTGTGGGTTTCACATCCTCATTTTGCTTTTCTAGAAACTCTTGATACTGCTGGAGATAATGTTGTGGCTTAAGCATTCCCTTGATAGATGAATTCTATAAGAAAGTCTGATAAAATTACATCAGGGTCAAAAGCAAAGCGAGGCGCTTAGCAAGAATAAAACAAAATAAAAAGAATGACAAAGGCAGCATGCAAGCGAAAAATGAACAACAAGAACACTAGAAACCGTGATTAACAGGTTTTAGAAATCTTCAACTTCCTAATTGAACCACCCTTTGCATTCTTTAGACAATCCCACCCATGAAAACAAACAATTCTTCATGGTATTCATGACAACAAAAATTGAGTTGCGTTTTCCTTAAAAAACTCAATAGGTTCCGCTCGTTCCAAATCGACTAGAAAACAACCATTGAAAGGAACCTAGATAGACTTTTGGTCAGAAGCGTGACTAAAAGATTCAACAACAATGTCCTTGCATAACCATGCATTCGAAGATGTTGAACATTCGTCAATAAAGGATAAAAAATCATAATAGCAGGCAGACAATGGATAAGTGTGCGGCAGTTTCTTCATTACTAGTACACATCATACATCCATTCAGTATGCTCTTACCCCTTCTGATGAGGTTGTTAACCGCCTCGAATATTACTCTATGCCACACACCAAGTAAAGATGGAAACTTTTGGAGAAAATTTAACCTTCCATATTCACCCATTTTTGAGTGATCAGAGTGACGGGGATGCCGACATTGGATATAGACCGTTTCGCGTATACCGGCGTCAGAAGAAGCGAAACGGAAGCGGAAACCGTAACCCGAATTAAAGAAATCACCATGCTGAAGCAATGCCAGTCAATCGATCAACTCTGGGAATTCGATCGATTGACCGTGGCCTGTGAGG
Organism: Chloranthus sessilifolius; assembly: GCA_021018995.1. Lineage (NCBI taxonomy): Eukaryota > Viridiplantae > Streptophyta > Magnoliopsida > Chloranthales > Chloranthaceae > Chloranthus > Chloranthus sessilifolius. The sequence goes on from CM037596.1 coordinate 106,038,107, forward strand.
AAATAATTCTGGCGACGTCTATATAAGTCAATCAATCGACTACCAGATGCCAATCGATTGACTGCATCAGAATTCGAATTTTAATTTTAAGGGCATACTTCTCTTTTAAAAAAATTTGTTTTAGGGTTTTATTTTCTTTTGTGAGACCTCTTATATAAGGTTTTTAAATAAACATTGTAAGGGATGATGATTATTGATTAATGAAAAGCTTTGCTTATGCTTGAGACAGGTCACTCCGGAGAGGGATTTTTCTTTCCCGAGATGGGTTTGGTGTGAGGCCAAAGGTGTGATGTCCATTATTTTCTAGTTTTATTCATTTTAAATATCTCTTTGATTCTTTATTTTCCGCTTTTATTTTATTCCTATAAGTCTTAAATCCAGCCGTTACGCAGTCAAAATTTCCCCAAACCATAACTCTAGTTTTCAACTAAACCATTGAATCGATCCGATGCAATAACCGAAAGCTCATCCCAGCCATCTAACCAATCTAAACTCTTAAATCGACCCGATCTCTAAACCCATGAAGAATCTAAGATCCCATCATTGAACCACGAGCGAGCGCCCTAATCTGGAAGCGGTTAGAGTTCTACCTCTAGGATCTTCCTTCCGCAAGGCTAATAGATCTAGCTCAACGGATTGGACGCTACCCGAATCGAATGTGATCATTCGAATGGAAAACTACGAACCTTAAGGTATTCACATTTATTCGTATTGAATTTGCTTAATTAATTTAGTTTAATTTCGGAAAAATAATCGTTTCATCAACATTCACGTAGTTTAGGGTTTTGTCCTACATCACAGAGCTTCTAGCAATGAAGCCATAAAAAGATCTCTACATTCAAATTTGGCTGAGGATCAAAGTCAAGCATGCCTATCCAATCCGCAAAATAGTACTCTCTTTGTCCCACAAATTACCTCATAGTCTGATGTCTCGAACAACTCTCAAGTCATAGTCAATACATTGTTGAACCGAAACATTTTTCATCAGGGCTATTTGTAATTAGTCCATTTAGGTTATAAGATTAACTAGATATTAGGGTTTGATATGATCAATTATGGTTCCCCTATTTTAAGCGACACACTACAACAGACTTGATTGTAGTTAGAAATGGGCAAGGTTTGGCTAGGGTATTCCTTGTAAGTGACGATCAACACTGATGCCAAATTGTTGCAAAGGTAGGTTAGGACTCCCACATCAACATAGCTTTGTGTGACCAAAGAAGGTCCAAAGGCTACTTATGACTTCTTGGAAGTTAGGTACATTTACTGGGAAGGGCACCGACACCGAGTTGGTAGATGCTATGAGAAGGAAGATAAATTTAACCGTGTTTTTATCTCTCCCCGTCCTTTATCCAATGAATGCAAGATTTTTTTCTCCAACAAATCTCATCGTCTCTCAGTTTGTCTGTGAGCTCTTCTTTAAAAGTATTCTCCTATCTTTTCTTCCAAATTAGCATTCATTATCTCCTCTTTTCTTCTATGATAGTGATCCTAAATCTTCCTAGTTCTGTCTTTTGCACCCCATCGTGATTGGATTAAATTAGGACTCGTGAGAATTTCATCCCAACCACGTTTTGGATGAAAGCACAACTCGAGCTGCTATTGACTTGTATTTTGGTAGCCATCCTGGCCCCAATTTGCAAATGAAGTGAGCTAAATTTATCCTATCTCTTAAAGCCCAAGATGCTTGTAATGTTTTGACTCAATTATTGACAAAACTGAGTGGACTTGTTGAATGTTTTATGGTACTTGGCTGAGATTCGAAACCTTAGTATGTAAATACTCCACATTTAGACCAATCCCTATATCTTTGAGGTCTTTAAAAGACTGATTTTTGTATGGCATGATTTCCCTCTTTTTAGTTTCTTCTGCTCATGTGATCTTTTCTGCCAAGATGATACCTTTCTAAGCTTTACTGCATGTGCTATTGATGGCCTTTTAGTGTTGCCTTCATATATTGTAGCATGCCATCACCTAATTTTTTTTGTCTCTAATTGTGACATTTGTAGGCTTTGTCACATAGTGTAAGAGATCGCTTGATTGAGCGTTGGCATGATACTCAACAATACTTCAAGAGGAAAGATCCAAAGCGCCTATATTTTCTCTCTCTGGAGTTTCTTATGGGTATCATTATAACATTATGAGTGAATTTGTGTTTATCTTTGTATTTTAATTGATTGTTTTTCAATATCACAGTTACAAAGCTTTTTTTGAACGAGAAGTTAGAAAGTAACCTTTCACAAATTGTTAAATTTTAGTTCCCTCTGTTACTTCATCTATTGAAGGGTCCTTATCTTTTTGAATAAACATAAAATATTTTCTTTATAATTTTTGTTTTGTTTTACTCCATTGTTACTTTAGAAGTGGGACCTCATTGATTGACTGTAAGATCTGGTTGTCATTAATGCATGTAAGCGAACCCTAAATTTCTTGTGTGGGTAATACCAAGTATCCTCTTATTTAATCTCGTCGGTTGTAGTTGTTATCTCCTTAAAAAATTTTGCATGCTCATTTTATTTTGAACTGTTGTGGGATGAATGATCATAATGCCCAACTAAGATCAACGTATTTTATGTTAAGCAAAATATTACACCCATTGTTGTTCGAGTTGAATAACTGCCCTTGCAATTCAGATCTTATGTTGGACTCTTTTTGAAGGAAATCATACGAATTTTTGGAGGATCTTACAATTCACAATTTGAATCATATGATTCACCCCAATCTTACAACTTATTGACAAAATAGGTGTCATGGTCTCAGACAAATCTTTGACCCTCTAAAGCTTTTTGTTTATTTTATTTTTAAGTTTTTGAGGATTTAGAAGCCTCAAATAACAGCTGCCTTGCATCCTTTATTAATTTGTATATCTAGTACTCATAAGGAAACAACTTCCAAGAATTACCTTTTTGCTGAATGAATTTTCAATCTGTATCTTCTGAATGAATTTGCAATCTGTATCTTCCAACACATTTCCACATAGGGATGCAAATATTGACCCAAAAACTGAACCCGACGTGAAACCGAGCCAACCGAACTGGGCAGAACAAGCCCGAAAATGGAAAAAACTGAGTCCATTGTAAATCGGTTAGGTTTTGATGTTGGTTTCTCATACCGGAAAACCGATCAGGTAGGATGATGAAATCGACCCAAACCCGAAAAAATCCGACCCAATACCGAAAACCCAAAAGCCAAACCCTACCCGAAACCCAACCGGAACCAAAAAAACTCAAAAACCCGACCGCTTCCCAGCCCGACCTTGGAGCTGTTGACCGTAACCGGAAAGCGAAGTAATGCTTCTTTTCGTTATAAGAGGAGGTGAAAAGCAGCCATCGCCTATTCTCCTCCCCTGTAACATACGAGGTACGCAGATTAATCTCATCTTCGTCGATTCAAATCCCTAATTTTCTCTGATCTTTATGAGTTCTAATTGAAAACACCTTATGTAAATTTTTTTTTTTTGGTTCTCATGATTATTGATCTAGCACATGTGTCGTCAGAATTATTAGGAATTCGATTCTAGGCACGATGGGGGTTTGTAGATTCGTGGATGGTTTTAGATTTTCCAAGAGTTGGATTAATTAGGTTAATGAATGAATTGAGAGAGAAAAGCAGAGAGTGAGAAGATGGTGTTTGCGAAGTTGGAAGGTCCTTTGGCTCCCGTCGTCCGTAGAGATCCTTCTGAGGTGTTGAGTGTTTCGAGGGAATTATCCGATTAGGAGATTAAAACTGTGTACAGAAAGCTAGCTCTCAAGTAAGTTCTCTGCTTTGATTCTTGATTTCATTAAATTTTTTTTTTCTTATGTAAAAAACCTCGAAAGCGATCCAAATCGAACAGAACCGAACCTAAAATCGAAAAAAACAGAACCGGTTTGGTTCTGGTCAGTATTTCCCAGAATTCAGTTCCCTGAAACCGAAATCAATTTTTTTTCGATTCGGTTTTGGTTCTAGGAGTTCTGAACCAAAAACCAAAAAAATTGGTTTTGGTTTGGGTTGGATAACCGAATCTGCAGCCCTATTCCCAAATGGAGACGACTGTTCCATTGTATCTTGTTTTAGTTCTGGTGGAGGCTATGCCAATAAATATATTAAAGTCCCTACAAACTTAAATCTCCTACATTATTTTCTCCCTTTTTTTTTTTTTTAAATGATGAGACAAGGTGATGATGGAGACAATGATTCTCAATAGACGAGGCAGGGTTATGACGGTGGGTATGCCAGATGGAGGTGACGTGGTTGTACAAACCTATGGACATACACTATGGGAAGTGTGCATGTTTCTTATGGTTATTAAAAGATTATGCCAGACATTACCTCAATCTCGTCACTCATTATTGGAGCCATTTTTCTTGTGGCAAATGGTGTCAAAACATTACAAAACTAGCATTGCTAGAAAACATATCAAGGTTGCTTTTCAAGTAGCCCAAGATCACACGGATTTGATGTGAATTTGAATGGGTTTTGACCAATATATGAATAGGGAACTTACGATCCAAAAGAAAATAGAATGGGGAGCAGCTCTGTGGCAAACATCAATGTGGTTAAGAGGATTTTAGTTGCTTAAGTCATAAGAACGATTAGTTATCATTTCTTGATTGAATAGTTATGATTAGTGTACATGTAGGGTTGAGGTTGAATAAGGTATTTGGGTTCTATGTTGAAGGAGTTTTAAAGTTATTGTAAAGGAGACCTTGTTAATTTCATTATTGAAAAAGCATCAGATATTTGGGTTCTAATTTAATTGTCTTGTCTCTAAATTATTGGATTTTTTTTTTGTTTTTTGCACCTCTTCTTTCTATGTCCATTACTTCGATACACAGCTCTTCTATTTTGATATTGTCACAATCGTGGCAGCTGACTTTTCTGGCTTCATTTATTCTGATAAATAAGCATAATTGTGAATTTGGTATTGCTTTTTATTTGGTGCATTAGATTTATGTTATTTCTGCTGTCAGCCATTTATACTGTTCACTCAAATTTTGTGGTAATGGGTCATTTCAGGTCGTTCCTTATCAAACAGTGTTGTAAATTTAGGAATAATGGACCAGTATTCTGACGCTCTAAACCAACTTGGGTTTGAGTTTGAAGTAGTGGCTGAACAGGTTAGGAAAGGTTTCTATATTGATTGTATGGTTTCTGCAAAATTCTAGCTTTTGATGTACTATGTGACATGGTTAACAGGGAAGTGGAGTTATGAACATTTTGATGCTCTATTCAACAAGCTAATTGCAGTTATTTTTATTTATGCCAATGCATGTTGTTTTCATTTTATCAATGATGTCAAGGTTTCATTCCTTGTAATAAGATATTTTGTGTAATATAATATATATTAAATACAAATATTGGACATAAAAGTGTTTTGTTTTAGATTATTCAGATCTTAATGACTCTAACAGTAGGGAATTTATTAAAAGAAAATGAAACAAAAATTAGATTTTTGGTTTGGTTAAGGTTAGGTTAGAAGGAAGGAGAGAGGAAGAAAATAGACATATAGAAAATTAGGGTTCTGAGATAGATAATCTCAAATACTTCTTGTTAATATTTATCACTATACAATAGGATCCAGTATACACCATTAACATGAAGAGTAAATGTAACATAATCTATGTCGATATCTAACTATGTCTAGTTACACCCCAAAATAGACTTGTGATACACCATCCAACACCTCCTCTCAAGTTGGCGGATAGAATCTGACGTTGGACAACGATCCTAAAACTCGTGAATGATCATGAGATGCGAAATTACCGAAATTAAACTAATTAATTGAACAATTAAAATCCCAAATTAAAGCGATACCTTAGGATTTCGTGAAATTCCGCTTAATTGACCATGCCTGGTCGACTTAGGGTCCGATTCGGTGCACGAGAACCTTCATAAATGCGGAAGGTGCGATCCTAGAAATAAAACTCTAGCATCCTTTATGGTTGGGCGTTCGATTGTGGCTTAATGTGGGATCGCCAGATCCTCGCTACGGATTTTGAATTGAATCGATCAACGGTGCAAAACGGACAATCTTGAGCCCAACAACGGTCATGGATCGACGGGTTAAGATCGGAGTTGATTCACAAGGATGGGCATCAAGGTTATTCTAGATGTAGGATTTTGGGATTTTGAACAATCAAATAAAAGGAGGAAAATGGATGTAAGAAATTAGCAAGGAAATAAGAAAATAGATATAGCAAAGGAAATAAGAAAATAGATAAAGAGAAGATCAAAGATAACATGGACCTCGCACCATACCCACTTGGGGAAGAAGACTCACTCTCCATTAAAAGCTCATCTCAAGCTCTCAATGCCTAGCATTTTCATAAAAATCAACCAATTTTTTTTCCATTGCTTCATAATGACCATAAATAGTAGGTCCCAAAACAAGAAAACCCTAAAATAGGGAAAGTACAATCATACCCTAAGTAGAAACCTAGAAATGTGTGAAAATACAAGAGAAGGAAAAAGACTATTAAAAGGACCTTTGCGTCACTTGACTCGGTCGAGCGACTTTGGTTCTCGCTCAAGCGAGTTTGGTTCTCACTTCTCGCTCGAGCGAGAACCTCAGGTAAACTAGTGCAAGCTGTTAGTGGGACTCGCATGAGCGGGAATCAGGTTTGCTCGAGCGTGTTTTGGCCGAAAGTTTTTGGCCTAAACTCTTGCCCACTCTCGCTCGTGTGAGGACCATGGCCGCTTGAGCGAGTCTGGACAGAAAGGTTGCCCTCTTGTGCTCCTTTAGGCTCTTCTTCTGCCGTTTTTTCTTATGCCGAAAAATCCGTTGCGGCCCAAATCCAATGCTCTTGATCTTGGCGTTCCTGCCAGAATCTATCATGCCCACTTGGAGGTGATGTGCACTGTCTGGATTTCCCAATATAGCTTTGGTAAGAATGTCCACCAGCTGGTCTTCGGAGGAAACATGAGGAATGCAATACTCGTTTAATTCAACCTTCTCTCCAATGAAGTGGTAGTCCATTTCAATATGTTTGCTCCTCTCGTGGTAAGACATGAGTCTTTGTAACGTATATGGTGTCTTCATTATCATCATAAAGTGTCGTAGGAAGCTTTACATGTATGCACAAATCAGTTAGAATGAAACAAATCCACATACCATCACGGCCATCCTGAGACATTACTTTATATTCGCCTTCTGCACGAGTTTGATACGACATGCTGCTTCTTACTCCTCAAAGCAACCAAATTACCTCTAAGGAAGGTACAATATCCGGTCAATATCCAATGAAGAAGGATTGGCATATCATTTACCAACGACAAAGATGCCATGGACCTTCGGCTACGGTGCATCACCCAGATTCTCTTCACATGCTCCTCTTGTAAGCACTATTCCTTCTCTTCAGAGTTCATCTCCTCGTATATTCATATTCTTGATAGTCTTACTAACTTGGATGTTGATATCAATCTCCCTATTTCCCTTCGCAAAGGGGTACATAGGTGTGCCACTCTATATCCAATTTCAAAATCTATGTTTCTTTTCAACTTCTCTCTTCTTTGGCAACCTTGATATCATCACCACCCCTCGTTCCATCCAATCTGCCCGCGGTTACCCGCATTGGAAAGCTGCTATGTTAGAAGAAATGGATGCTCTACGAAAAAATCACCCAAGATTTGGTACCTCTCCTTCAAGGGAAAATCGGAGTTGGATGCAAGTGGGTGTATGGTGCCAAACATAATCCTGATGTCACTATCTTCAGATATAAAGCTTGTCCTGTGGCCAAGGGGATTCACTCAGGCCCATGGTCTAGATTATGAAGCCACATTTGCTTCGGTTGCCAAGGGGTTTGAAAATTAGCAGAACAAAGACAAAGTATATGGAGTGCAATTTAGAGAACATGATAGTTTGGAGGAGGATTTAGTCAAAATAGAAAATCATTTAGTATCACATTGCCATAGATTTTGCTACTTGGGCTCTACTTTACAATCAAATGGTGGATTTGAAGGGGACTCAAATAGGATTGATGCAAGTTGCATGAAATGGAGGCAAGCTAGCGAAGTTTAGTGAACATGATAGTCTTGATTTGATGCTTCTCTTCTTGCTTGGAGATGGAAGAAAGAGAGTAGGAGCCTAGGAGGGAGCTTTAGAGAGCCGGTGTAGCCGTGGAAGAGACACCCTTCTTGCTTGAAGAAGATTAGAAGAATTAAAGAGAAGTGAAAACGCTAAAAACAATGAATTAAAGAGGAAAGAACACTTAGAGAGAGAAGACCCTTGAAGAGTTGTGGTTGAAGCTGGAAGAGACTCTATTCATAGAGGTAAGGGTCCGGAAATTGATTTTTTTTCTTCCAACGGTCATATTTTTGACCGTTGGAGAAGTATGTGATCGCATACTATATACTATCGCATATGCCACCATGGCATATGCGATGGAGCACTTAAATTTCGCACATGCGACCGCATATTCGCATATGCGATCGCATTTGACAACATTGAGTGCGACCTAAGAGTTCCAGTTAAATTGAAGGGACATTTTTATAAAGCTGCAGTTAGACTTGTCATTATATATGGTGCGAATATTGGGTTACAAAAAAGCGAGTAGAAGATGAAGTACATGTGACTGAGATGCGTATGTTGAGCCGAATTTGTGGAGTAACAAGAAAGGATAAAATACGAGATGAGTAGATAAGAGAAAAATTGAGAGTGGCACCTATAAAGGAAAAAAATTAGTGAGTGTTGCTTGAGGTGGTTTGGACGTGTTCTTCGGAGGCCAGGAGCAGACCCTATACGAAGGGTTGAGACTCTACAAGCACAAGGATGTGGGAGAAAAGGAAGACTAGCGATGACCTGGATGGACACCATGAGTAGGAACATGAAGGATTGTGAAGTTACAGAGAGCTTAGCGCTAATCGGAAATGAGTGGAGAAATAGGACTCGCAAACCCAACCCCAAATAGATGGGACAAAGCTATGATGATATTGATTTGCTCCGGTTGTCAGCATCACATCCGTTCGAGTCTTATTATCATTGTGGCTACACAATATTGGCTTCTCTACCAGTTCGGTGTCAAGAATGCTTTCTTGCATGACCACCTCATGGAAGAAATATATATGACACCCCCTCTAGGCTTCCTATTACAGGGGGGGACTCTGGACATAGGGTATGCTGGCTTCGTAAATCCATTTGTGGGTTGAAGCAATTGCCTAGCGGGTGGTTTCGTTGGATTAATGGTGCTATCTTGGAGATGAGATTTCAAAAATGTCAGTCAGATTATACATTCACTTTAGCCCAGCTGGTTAGACTTGTCTATCTTGATGACTTCATCCTCACGGGAGAAGATCATGAATTCATCACTCCTGAAGAAAGGACCTTAATATAAGCTTTGAAGTAAATGATTTGGGTACTTTGAAAGTCTGAAGTACTTTCTGGGGTCGGAAATAGCTCGCTCAACGAAAGGAATCTTCCTCTCTTAGAGAAAATATACATTAGACCTTCTCAATAATATTGGTATGCTGGATTGCAAGCTGCATCTTCTCATATGGACGCAAAGCTTTTCTTTTCTAAAAAAGAAAGGGAACTATTACCTGATCCTTATGATTATAAACATATCGTAGGACAATTGATCTATCTTCCTCTGTCTCGTCTGGCTCTCACCTTCGCTGTCAGCCTTGTCAACCAGTTTATGCATGCTCCATGAATCACTCATATGGTTGAATCTCATTGGATTCTGAGTATGTCAAGGCTGATCCGGACGTGAAATTATTTTATGTATATAATGATGAAGACTAGAGTGGTGCTATCATTGACAGGAGGCTACATCAGGATACTGTACATTCCTTTGGGGTAATCTTGTGGCATGGAAAAGCAAAAAGCAGAATGCTGTATCTCGCTCAGGTGTAGAGGCTGAGTATAGGGCTCTATGGAGTTTGTGAGATGCTGTGGCTCAGGTCTCTGATAACCGAACTTGGATTTCCCATTACCGATTCTATGCCATTTCATTGTGATAGTGAAGCGATAGAGAAGATACCATCTGACCCCGTGCTACATGAGAGGACAAAGCATATAGAGGTTAATATTCATGTTGTCGGAGAGAAGGTTTGGGATATAATTGTGGAGTTTATGGATGTATCCTCCTCTCAACAATTAGCTGATGTCTTCATCAAGCCTCTATGACCTACTGTTATGAAGATGTTGTTGTCAAGTTGGGCATCTGTGATATTCATGCTCCAGCTTAGGGGGAGTGTTAGTGTTAGCGTCTTAGTTCCTTTTTATCTTGTGTTGTGTAGTTACTGATATTGGCTGTGTATATAATAATATATCCGTTAATATAAAAGCTAGTGATGTGTATTTTCGTCACTATGTCATCTTTTCCCCAATCTTTCTCTCTGCCCCTCATATCATCTTCTTCTTCTTTCTAACCTAGCCCTAATTTCTTCAACCTCCAACCCTAATATAATTGACATATGGTATTCATTTGTATAATTATAGGAGTCAATATAAATTGTTAAGATACTTAGAATGCTTTGAAAATTCTTTGGCATGGTTTATTTAATGTGATTTATTTTATTGCTTTCTAGCTTTTCATCTTGTTTGAAAACTTTACTCAACTCCTGATTTTTTATTTGTTCAATTCTTGTATGAATATGCTCTTTGTGAGGACTTTTGACTCGACCTTCGGTAAGTGATTAGGGTTAGACTGTGATTAGCGTTAGGATTGTGTGATTATGGTTAGAGTTATGTGAGAGAGAGATCTGCTAGCTGATCTGTAGAGTAAACTTCAAGGGTCAAAATATCTGCTAGCTGATCTGTAGAGGAAACTTCAAGGGTCAACGATCCCTGCTTGAATCTTTTCCCCATAAAGTGAATGCCCACTTCAATGTGCTTCGTTCTCTCATGGAAAACACAGATGGAAAACACAGTCAGCCTGGACATCAATCTCACTTGGTAGAGTTATTCCTGTAATAGGGTCGCCTTTGGTAGAGTTATTACGTG